>CM061752.1:171151065-171847266 GCA_030979885.1 Lolium multiflorum
GTCCCAATAACATTGATGCGATGATCATTGGGTCTCTCAACTAGAGACCATACTTCATTACGGGTGAAACACTCCAATTCTTCTTGCATGGCAATGACCCAATCCGGATCAACCAAGGCTTCATGTACCTTGAGTGGTTCAAAACTAGACACAAAAGCATGATGTTGACAATAAGTGATAAGTAATGCATGGTGTCTACGAGTTACCACTCCTTTTGAGATGCTACCAAGGACTTGATATACTTTCATGTCACTTGCCCTTGTAGCAGCCTTGATCTTCCGAATGGTTCCTTCATGATCAATGAATTCATCTCTTGCTAATACTTGATCATGCGGGACAACTTGAGCTTGAACATGAGTTGAGGATGTTTCTTGATCATCATCATGGTCTTGGTGGGTTGAGGGCTTTCTTCTTGTTCTTCGGGATGTGGCTCATCTTGAGTGGAGGATACATCTTGGGTTGCACTTGATGGTTCAACTTGAGTTGAGCTAGGCTCAACTTGAGGTGAGCTTGATACTTCTATTCCATCACCTTGATCATCACTATGAACTTCCATGGGCCGGATGTGTCCAATGCCCATATGCTTGATGGCACTAGATGGATCATCATCATTACCTCCCAACACATGGAACAACTTGCTCCACTTGGGAGCCATTATCCTCCAAGAACACTACGTCACAAGATACTTCAATAGTCCCAGTGGACCGGTTGTAGTATCTATAGGCGTGGGAGTTCTCCGCATATCCAACAAAATGCCCTCTATAGTTCTAGTTTCAAATTTACCAAGCTTCCCTTTATTGTTCTTAACAAGACATTTGCATCCAAAGACACGAATGTACATGACATTAGGCTTGTTACCTGTGAGAAGCTCATATGGAGTTTTGTTGTGGAGGGGGCGGAGGAAGAGCCGATTGGAGTAGTGGACAGCTGTGTAGGAGATGGCTTCTCCTCAAAAGTTGTGGGGTGAGTTGAATTCACTCAACATGGTTCTTGCCATCTCAATGATAGTCCGGTTCTTCCTTTCAACAACACCATTTTGTTGAGGGGTATATGGAGCTGAAAACTCATGCTTGATGCCCTCATCATCAACAAACTCTTGCATAGTGTAGTTCTTGAACTCACGGTGCCATTGTCGATCCTAATCGCCTTGATCTCGGATTCATATGTACGTTGAGCTTTCTTGGCGAAGGTGATGAACTCTCTATGGGTCTCATCCTTAGACTTAAGGATAAAGACCCAAGAGTATCTTGAGTAATCATCAACAATGACAAGTCCATACTTGCTCCCACCAAGAGTATCATAATGTGATGGCCCAAAGAGATCCAAATGAAGGAGCTCCAAAGGCCTAGATGTGGTGACGATACTCTTGATAGGATGTTTCTTCTTGAGTTGTTTTCCCGCTACACATGCACTGCATACAGATCTTTCTCAAAAGAAATGCAGTTAGTCCAACAATGTGCTCACCCTTTAGAGTTGTTTAAGATTCCTCATGTTAACATGACCAAGGCGGCGATGCCACAACCAACCTTCGTCATGCTTGGCGCCATTAGACATGTGGAGGGAGAGGCTCTCTTTCGAGAGGTCAACCACGTAAAGGTTGTTCTCCACATATCCAACAAGGACCAATTTGAGATTGTCACTCCTAAAGACTTGCACATAATACTTAGTAAAATATGAATTATAACCGGCATCGGCAAGATGATATATAGAAAGCAAGTTATAGCCAAGGTGTTCAACAAGCATGACCGTCTCAAGGCACAAGTCCTTAGAGATTGCCACCTTGCCATACCCAAGTACCTTTCCCTTTGAGTTGTCACCAAAGGTAATGCTTGACTTCTTGTTAATATCTTCAATGAATTGGTCAAGCACACCTCTTCCTCCGGTCATATGATTGGTGCATCCACTATCAAACACCCATTTTGGACCACCGGAGGAATACCCTACAAAATCAAGTAGAGGATTTAGGAACCCATTGATTAATGGGTTCCCTAGTCATGGCAACAAGATCTTTTGGTACCCAAATCGAGTACCCTCTATAAGCATAGCCATTACGAGGACCAACATAGTTAGCATAAACATCACCATAATAATCAACAAATAAAGCATAGTGATTGTTTGGCCCCGTGCGGTCACCACTAGTGGCTTTGCCCTTTGGGGCTTTGCCAACATTAGTGACCTTCTTGTTCTTTTCTTGAGCGGGCTTCTCTTTCTTGTAGTTGTTCTTCTTGTAGGGCTTGGGATCATACCCAAGTCCATACTTTTGATTGTTTGACCTTTGCTTACTCAAGAGGTCATCCAATCCCATCTTACTCTTGGTTGTGGTGAACTTGGCAAGTTCTTTCTTCAACCTAACATTCTCCTCAAGAGTAGTTGCTTGCTCACAAGCCGATTCATTAGGATAATAGTTGAGACCATATTTGGTTACCAAAGATTCAAGATATGTGTTGGTCTCAACATGCAAAGATAGTTCCTCTTGTAAACAAACATGTTCCGTAACAAGCTTAGCATGCTCATTAGTAAAGGTAGTGGAGGAACTAGCAACATTTTTATCAACAATAGAATCATTCATTGATTCAAGAGCTTTAGAGTAGGTTTCTTGGAGTAGGTCATGGTTCTTTCCAAGTTTCTTGAGCTCATCCTTGACAAGCTTGTTAGCTCTTTCAAGGTGGTCAAGATCCCTAGTGAGAGAAGCATGAGCAACTTCAAGCTCCTCCTTTGAGGCATTAAGCTCTTGGGTCAATGATTGAGCCCTTTCAATAGTTTCAAGATCCTTAACTTTATCTAGTTCATAAGTTTCAATTTGTTGCTTAAGACCTTGAGATATGCACCTTTCGGTTTTTAGCTCTTGTCTTAGGAGATTGAATCTCCTTTCCTTATCATTCAAATGATATTCTAATTCCTCAATGGAATCATCCTTTTCTTTGAGAGAGTCCATCAAGAAATCAAATTTGACAAGAGCTTCACCACGAAGGGTGCATCTAACATTGTAAAGTTCCTTAAGCACAGTTAATTCTTCTTGATTTTTAGCTTCATCATCAAGGACACTAGATAAAGAAGGTGGGGGTTCCATTACCTTGGTTTCTCTTGCCATAAGACAAGAGCCAACGATTGTAGATGAGGTAGAGTCATCGAGTCATCATCTTGAGTTGTTCTTGCCATGAAGGAAGAACCAACATCATTCTCCGTGGAGTAATCCTTGGAGTAGTCATATGTGAAGAGTGACCCGGGCTTAGAGAAAGCCAAGCCGGCCACTCCGGCCTCCTTCTCCTCATCTTCCTCTTCTTCATCGGACAAGTACTCGGCCCCAACAAAGGCTCTTCCCTTGTTCCTCTTGTATCGATCGTTGATTGGGTTTGGCTTCAATCTTGGCTTGACCCCTTTGATGAACTTTGGCTTGTCTACCCTTTTCTCATAAGGGCACTCATTTGCAAAGTGGCTCTCTTCGTCACAATTGTAGCAAGTTCTCTTCTTCTTCTTGTCATTGAGGAGCATAGGCAACTTTCCCTTGTACTTCTTGGCAAAGAAGGCAAAGTCGGTAGCGATGTCACTAGTTGAAGTCATCTCCTCATCTTCTTCAATTTCATATTCTTCTTCTCCTCCATGGTCAGCTCTAGCCTTGAGAGCAAGGTTGTGTGACGCTTCATGGTTGTGTGAGACTTCATCAACACGGTTCATTGCCATGAGCCTCTTTCCTGCCTTGGCCATGTTTTCATTGGCGGCCACATAGGAGACTAGATCATCGGAGTTCAGATCGGCACTCTTGGTCATGATTTGCAAGTTGAGTGCAAGGTTGGTGTCTTCTTGCTTGACAGCAATCATAGCAATGACCTTGGACTTTATGAATCCTTCATTCATCTCAAAGCCGTCATATACTTCTCAACACCAAGTCCCTTGATCCTTACTCTAAGAGCACCAAGCCTTGCATAGGCATCGGCCACGGATTCTCCTTCACTAATCATGAACTGGTGGGCCTCTTGCTTTGCGGTCTCATAAAGAGATGATTGGATCAAATCGGTTCCCTCTTGGAGTACTACGATTCGATCCCACAACTCTTTAGCGGAGCCGATGTCATTGACTTGATCAAGGAGCTTGCGATTGATGCCACTTATAATCTTGTCACGTGCGGAGGCATTGAGTTGCCGGTTGTAGAACTCGGTGGAGGTCAACCGAACGGGATCTTGTGGCTCCCGGTATCCATGAAGAATGATCTCCCATAGCTCCACACTGCAGCTGCGAATATGAGATTCCATAGAAGATTTCCAATGTGGAAAGTGAGTTCCATCAAAATGGGGAACGGTCCCACTATGGTTTATATGAGGCATGGGTGAGGTGTTTATAGGATAGTCATGGTTAACTTCATTGTAAGTTTCCTTAGAGCCCGAAGTCCCACTAGGAGCTCCACTAGCAGTTAGGTTCTTAAGCATGACAGACATTTCTGCCATTTGGCTTTGTAGTTCATCCTCCTTTTTCTTCTTCTCGGCATCATATGCCAAGAATCTAGATTTCATTTCTTTAACCGAAAGGTTAGAGTCATCATCTAGACCCTCGAATAGTTTTTCCATCTCACTCTTAAGGCGGTAAAAAGAGTCCAGGCTCTGATACCAATTGAAAGTATAGAGATGGTAAACCTAGAGGGGGGTGAATAGGTTTCTACAGATTTTAATTCTTTCTTTGCAATATTAGGCTTTGCGTAATATAAAGGTGATCCTAATGCAAACTAGGTGAAGCAACCTATATGAGGATACAACTAACTCGAGCACGAAAGCTCTCACAGGCAGTTAAATCACAAGTAAGGAGTTCGGTTAGAGATAACCGATAGCACGCGGAGACGGGGATGTATTCCCGTGTTCCCTTGCTTGCAACAAGGTACGTCACATTTGGAGGAGTGGAGGTCCCACGAAGGATTCCCCGCGCCACGAAGACTCACCCTATTCTCCGGAGCCTATCCCACGAAGGAATAGCTCTCTCCTGTGTAGACTTTGAGGTAGCCTCCAAACCTTCACAATCTTGCCTGGAGCAAATCCACGCACCGATGCTTCCGGACTCCTCTTGCCCACCTAGGGTTTCCAGGAACCCTAGGAAGCAAGCTTCTTGATGAATACAAGGGGGAATGAGATTTGGCTTGGTAGAACGGGTAGATCGGGTCCTCCTCTATCGTTCCCCGGGAGGGATTTGAGTTTGGGTGGAGGAGGAGGGAGATCGAGGCTTTTGGTGTTTCTAATAATGGAGGGAGAGAAGGAGCCTCAAGAACAGCTTATAGTGGTGCCTAACTGTTCAGAGGTAGGAGAAGGCCTATTTATAGTGTTCTTCGAAATATGGCCGTTGTTCACTTGCCACATCAGCAGATTCCTCGAGGAACCCGGTCGACCGGATCGGCGCCGGACAGGCCGGTCCACAGCCCGGTTAGACCGGGCCGGCCGGTTTCCAACCGGAGTTGGGACCGGATCTTGACCGGACAGGCTTCTGAGCTTACTGGATAGCGCCCGGATGGCACAGGCGCAGAGGCCGGTTGCCGACCGGGACGCTCGTCTGAAAGGTCCGACCGGGCCTTGGACCGGAGCAGCCGGTCCAAAACCGGGCTGGCGACGCTGACCGGGGAGCTCGCCCTTCTTTACTCGGATCATGCCGGATGGCACTTGTCGGGTCCGTTGGCACCGGGTGGTCCGGTGCAGGGGCGTCCGACCGGGATCTAGGACCGCCGCCTGGAAAGCCTTGGCATTCTTCATCGAATTGGGGTCTCCTGCCTTCTTGTTCCATTGATACACCATTATACCTCTTTGGCTAATACCTGGGAATTATCTTGTAGACATGTATTAGTCCAAATACTCTAGCACGGTGTCATAGTTACCAAAATAATGGATAAGGGTAAAATACCCTTACACTAACAAAAAAAAGTGTCACCCTTTGACTGTAGTATGTTGGCACAAAACCAAGGAGATTTAGGAGTGCTTAACCTCGATGTCCAGAATGATTTTTTCCAATGAAAAACTTAATAAATTATGTACTCCCTCCAATTCATATTAATTCACTTTTTATTTACATACGGATGTATCTAGTCCATAAACGCATCTAGATACATCTGTATCTAGACAAAGTTGAGTCAATTAATATGAATCGTAGGGATTAACATAGTTGACGTACACTCGGTTTATTTCGGTATGCAAGATATATTATCATTCCGGACTGCCCCTAGGACATACCATTATGTATATTTTTTCCTTTTAGGGGGAGGATCACCTAAAACTACTACCTGGTTTTTGCAATCTTAAGGATGAAAGATACATCATGCTAGCTATGGATGATTGATAAGGATGAAAGATACATCGTGCTAGCTATGGATGATTGATTGGCAACCATCTGAAAAAACTTAATAAACTATGAAACATAGTTGGCGTATACTTGGTTTATTTTTGTATGTTGGATTTATTATCATTATGGACTGCCCCTAGGAAATACCATGATGCTTTTCCTTTTAGGGGGAAGAATTACCTAAAAGTACTACCTGGTTTTTGCAATCTAGAATAGGAATAAGATAGGAATAAGAAAACACATGGTGTTGGGATGTCATTCTCATGTGAATCCTATGGAAAAATGAAGCGTGTTTAATTGTAGCAAAGGAATTTTTCATGATGTATGACCTAATAATTTTTTTCTACAGGATTTGCACTACAAGATTCCTATAGGATTAATTCCTATAGAATGTGTTCCTATGAATCAAACAACTTGTATACAAAAATTTCTTATAAGAACCAAACCTACACAATTCTTTTCCAAACCCTATGAATCAAAGGAGCCCTTAAGGATGAAAGATCCATCAAGCTATGGAAGATTGATTGCCAAACATCTGATTTTAAATGCATATGGCTTCAAATTTTTATATTTCTCAAAAATGAAAAAATATCCATGAAGGAAGCTATCCTTCAGACTAAAGTGTAATAAGTGTCCTCTTCCTCTTTAGAAGATGCTTAGAGCATCTCCAGCCGCGTCCCCCAAACCGTCCCCCAAACCGCGCCGGATCCAGCGTTGGGGGACGTGTTTTGTCAGCAGCGTTTGGGGACGTCGCTCCCCAGCCGTCTCCCAAACGCCGCCCCAAACATTAAAAATAATTTTTTTAACACATAAACCATTTATATCAAATGTAGCATATGAAAAAAATGTTTTCGAGGATTGTTTTCAAATTAAATTACAACAAACAATAAAACAAGTAATCAAATATAATAAATAGGGCTAGATGATACATCAAGGTGCCACGGTATTTCCTTTGATCCTCCACAAATGCTCAACGAGATCAGCTTGAAGTTGCTCATGCACATTGTTGTCACGGATCTCTGCGTGCATGGCGAGAAAATCAGCAAAATCTGCAGGCAACTCATGATCAACCTCCGCGAGAGGGCCTTGACACTCATAGGGACCAACATGTGACCTAACATGATTCTTGCGGTCATCCTCGATGATCATGTTGTGCATGATCACACAAGCCTGCATCACCTCCCACATTTGGTCGTGAGACCAGCTTAGAGCAGGGTACCGGACAATGGCAAATTGTGCTTGAAGCACACCAAATGCCCGCTCGACATCCTTCCCGCAAGCCTCCTGTCGTGTAGCAAAGTGAGAATTCTTCAGACCTGATGGATTCGAGGTTGTTTTGACAAAAGTGGCCCATTTTGGATATATACCATCGGCTAGATAATAGCCTTTGGTATATTGGTGGCCATTGATCTCATAGTTGCATGGTGGAGCATGCCCTTCCACTAGTCTGCTGAACACCGGAGACCGCTGCAACACGTTGATGTCATTGTGTGATCCCACCATGCCAAAGAAAGAATGCCAAATCCACAGTCATAATCTGCCACAGCTTCAAGCACCACACTGCAATATCCATGACGCCCTTTGTATATACCTTGCCAAGCAAACGGGCAGTTCTTCCATGCCTAGTGCATGCAATCGATGCTTCCAAGCATTCCAGGAAATCCTCTGGCAGCATTTTGTGCCATGATCCTTGCAGTCTCTTCCTCAGTTGGCCCTCTCAAGTAGTATTTGCCAAACTTTCCCACCACAGCTCGGCAAAACTTGTACATGCACTCAATGGCAGTAGACTCACTCATGCGAAGGTAGTCGTCATGTGTATCGGTGTGCTCCGTATGCAAGCATCCTCATGGCGGCGGTGCACTTCTGAATGGACGAGAACCCGAGAACGCCTACAGCGTCGAGCTTGAAGTAGGGGTCGAACTCTTTAACGCCGTGGAGGATATTCATGAATAGGCCCTTGCTCATCCTGTACCGGCGCCGAAAATTGTCGGCATGTGTTGCCCCGTCGGCGAAGTAGTCGTTGTGCAGCATGGCATGCCCTCCATCCTCCGCCGGGGCTTCGACTTCCTTCTTCCCGGCCTTGATCCTCCGCGGCGCGGCCTCTTCCTCTTCTCCGCCTCGGCGTCAAGCATGTCCTGAGGGACGCGATGATCGGCAAATGCTCCGCAGGTCGTCGTCGAACGCTTGCTCGTCCTCCAGCAGCAGGGCAACCATCTCATCGTCGCTATCCATGGCTAAAGCAAAATCAATGGTTAAAATTGCGCCGAGGCAGACGACGCAACAAACAGCGACCAATCGCGCCTACCTGGCAAGTCGTCGAGCACCTTCTGTGCGCGGAGGTGGGCGGATTTGACGGCGCGTTCTGGGACGCTGGCGCACGCGGCACGACGGCGGGAGCCTGCCGCGACAACGGTGCCGACTCGCAGCAGATCAAACGCCCAAACGGCCGGGAAATCCAGCGGCGGCGGTGGGGTGGGAGGCGCGGGAAGGAAGGAGCGACGAGAAAAGAGGCGCGAACCAACGGTTTATGCAAATAGTCGCCGACATGTGGAGCCGCCGCTACTAGTCCGCGTGTCCCCGGAGCGTCTGTGGACGGGGACGGCTCGGGGCGCCGGACACCATCGGGGCGCGGACAAATATGGGCTTTGGGGGACGCGGCTGGAACGCTTTTTTTGTCCGGCGCGCCCCAAATCCCTTTGGGGGACGCTTTGGGGGACGCGACTGGAGATGCTATTATGTTTAACACCTAGATTATAATTTGGTGCTCATGGGATTTAATTGCATATACTATTGATACATGGCCATGGAACTCATCGAATTTTTATTAAGAGATGTTTTGTGAACCTCGTGCCCTACATTCTATTGAACGAGAAAACCTACACCCAGAAAAAACACACAGAAAGACCAAAACATTCCACATAGACTGACAACATATCATAGTCATCTAGGAAAACTTCCAAGAGGTCTAACCTCCGCCAGTATAATGGAATTATATTGTACGAAACAAATGCATACAAATTTAGGACGGTCATTCTGTTCAACAAGAAGAATTCCATATTAGTCGTTTTACGATAGCTCAACGTAGCCTACCAGAGAAATGGAACCCGTGTGTCGCACCCTAGGGCAACATGGGGAGATACCTCACGTCGCCAACCGCCAACCCCAACTTTGGCTCCCCTCGTTGGCGATATGCCCAACTATCGAAGGTAGTTTGGGATGGGTGGGCAAAGGAGGCAACCATGGGAGATGCTGGGGTGGCGGGTCTGATCTGATCCTCTGGGTATGATATGGCCCTTCTAGGCCTAGGTGGGCGTGTGGTACCGCATCAGCCTTCTCCTCCACTGATCTAACCGACGGTGTGGGGGCCTGCTGGTTTTGCCGGAATAATGGTGGGTTTGTCGTGTTGTCTTCGAGCACGAAGCCACCCATCTACTTATGAAGGCATCCCTGATTTGACCACTAACGAGTTTAGGCCTTTCTCTCGGTGATTTTTGTTGTTTCACTCATGGCACCGTTGGATATCTATATCGGAATAGGTTGTGCATGCTCAATGAGGCTTCATGGGGGCTTGGAGGGAATGTTCGCTTTCTTGTGGTGCCATGGGACATGTCTAAATATATATGTGTATTTCCATGGAGTTGAGAGAAGTGGAGAAACTTTGTGTGTGTGAGATCGGAGGTTGGTAATGGCGGAGAGGTGTGTTGGTTGCGATGAACATTATGCGGCACAGGTTCTTCGGGTGTTTCGAGATTTGCAGCAGCAACATTGGCAAGAGGGGGTGGCAGCATAGGTGGCCCGTATTTTTTGCGTTGCTTCTCAAGTACCAAATCATGATTTTCAGGGTGAAAATCCAAGATCTCCTCTTCATTGGTTATACGTGGCAATGATCATGTTGAAGATACTGTTTTGGAAGTTCAGGTTTTCTCCAGGGTGAAATTCCAAGATCTTCGATCGGGCGACGATAATGTTGATGCATTTTTTTTCCTGGAGGTGTTGCTTTTGGAGAATATCTCTTCTAGTTTGAGTGTTATCTTTGGTGATGGTTAGAGTGATATCGTTGCGCGCTGCGATAGGTCTTTGTTTTTTTTTCTTGCTATCTTTGACATCTCAGTCTACTACACCTAAACCCAGTATCACTTTCTTCCTTGAGGATCTTGTTCAGTTTAGTGGTCACCACGAAGAGAAGCAGCAACCCAGCGGACCATCAGCAAAGCTGCGCCCCCACGGACGACCACAAAAGCAGACCTCTGAAACATGCCATCGCCCTTGCATGTCAACACCACCAAGCACCAAAGGCTGCCCAGAACATCCCAAAAGTCCACAAGGTAGTGGAACATTTTAGCTTTTCTTGATCGTAGAGATGAGAAAAGATCCAATCCTGCGGTGCAGTAGTACCACTCCCGCGTGGCATGCCACAGGCACATCACCCCGGCCTGATCGAATATCTTCTCCCCTCGATAGCTCGACCTAGCGCCCGTAGCTAGCCGCAGACACGTACAGTCGCAGATGATGAGGAAAAGGAAGACGCTGCATGGAGATGAGATGCAGATGGAGCAAAGGGCATGATGGCGCGTGCGAAAAACTGTGGGGCTGTTGCGGCTCCGGATCGTTGGGATGGATGGCGTCAATCCATCACTGCCACTCCTCTCGATCGATGGAATGCATGCCGCCACAGTACGCTCCACCCCCGCTCGTTGCCTCGTTCGGGCATAAAATCTCCCGGTCATCATCGAAAGGATCTTTTGGTATGATATGAACCGTGCCCCTTGTGCCGTTGTAGCTGACACTAGATCTGGATTGCTTTCTTTTTCGGTCACGTTGCATCTCCTTTGGTTTTGTCCGTTGGGAAACACTCGTAAACATACCGACTAATCAAAAAAAATTGAATGGAGGATGAGACCTTGTGCCAGCATGACCTTGTGCCCATAGAAAACAGAATACCTTTATCAGGTAGAAGTCAAAGAACATATCGCACATCTCGAGACGCCTTCTAGGCGGGAAGGCTCATGCGGTCTAGTAGACTCTAGCGAGCATTTCATATAAACGCTACAATGTCATCACCACCATCGGACCAGCGAGCAATCTACATGGTTAAAGATCTGCATAAACTTCGTCGACATGTCGATGTTGCCACCATGGCGCTAGACGTCACCCCCTCCATGCGCACGCACCTCAGCAGACATCCTCCGTCGAGACTCCGCGGCTCCACACCGCCGAGACCCTCCATAGTCGACGCCATAAGAGCAACGCAGCTCCACCTCAGAGCCCCCCCCAGCCAGCATTTGCTCCAAAAACGATATCTCTGGGGGGAGAGTGGCTCCACGCAGTGCGGATTGCCATCGTCCGATCTAGGGTTTCCCCTAGCGCAGCCCGAGTGAGGAGACAAAGGCTGCAGCAACGATGCCTTTAACAACGTAGCGACGCGCATGCGTCGTCATTGTCCGCCAAGGTCTAAGTCGGGTTCGATTTTCACTTGCAGCCATGCCTCCCCAATCCCCGCAGTCATCTAGATCGCCACCATCCGCGAGGTCGGTGCCGCCACCGTCACCAGAGTTGCTGAGCCATGACACCCAACAACACCACCGCGATGAACACCTAGCTCGTCAACACCGACACCACCATGGTGCCAGTTAGCCTTTCTAGCCAAGACGAACCGCCCCACCGCCTATAGCCACTGACCTAGACGCCGACGGCCATAGCTACAAGGGGCGGCACCACCACCATATGCGACGAGGTCGCCTCCCGAGATCCACAACACCGCGCGGCCGAAACCTTGGTGCCCGCCGGCCGCCATGGATGAAGAGGGCCACCAGCAGGCAGCTGGGTTCAATGGGGAACAATAATGGCAGCTTGAGTTTCCTGCTAGTACTACATGTAAGCAGGAATTGCATGCTAGAGAGAGGGGGGCTGCAGAAGAGTGGTAGTACTGGTGGCTGCGACGCTGCAAGCCTGAAAACATGTAAAGTGATGACCCCTAGCATGCATGCAGCTGCGCAAGCTCTCGTTCATTGACTCACTATGCACCCAAGACCAAAAGGTGACAGGCCTTCATTATTAGCAGTGCAGGCTGTTCAGTCTTGTTGCCCGTGTCCATGATGATTTGATTCCCGTGGTGGAAATGGAATCCCCCATGGTGCATCGATCGGCCTACTCTCTGCGTGCTAGCTTGACATGAAAGAACATTGAGAGGTCGCACCTAGCACACCTCTTTGTGCCAACAAAATCTGTTTCTCGAAGATGGTGAGATGCATAGCTAGCTATATATCTCCTGACTTCCTGAGCATTTAGAAAGTTTTGGTTTCTTGTATGCTCTCAGATCATGATAGTCCGTTGAAGTAGCTGCATACACTGCTGCACGGCTGACAGGGATCACGGATCTATTAAAGGAACTGATAGCGTGAAAGGTGTGGCTGTATCAAGAAGACAAAAATCTATCTGGGAAACTGACAGGACAAAAGGAACAGAAAGATAAATCTGGTAATCAGAAAATTTAATTTCTCAGTCCTGGGCTCAGGCTGGACCAGTCCAATAAATATACATGAGCTTAGAAATCGAATGAAGAGCCCTCTGGAATGAACTATCCCCTAAGCAGCCAATCATAATGTGATGTCAAGGCCTTCTCTTAAGCTTGTCATGTTGAATTGATGTTTACTTAGAGGAGGAAATAAAGAAACAAAAGGTTGTACATTCTCTTAGCTAAAAGATGATCTTTCAGAAAATTAGAAAGAAAGCTATTTTTCATTGTATCATGACTTTCTTTAGCAACAGAATTTGCTACTAAATTAAATTAATCCTAATTCACTGTTAGAGATAACAATAAGAAATAATACATTTTACCACTTATAACATAAGGTGACAAGCTCGTGACTGAAAAAAAATCAAGAACTATAGATTAAAAAATCAGAAAGTTTTAGCCACATTAGACAAAGATGAAAACTATCACAGAAATTAAACAGAAGGCCAAGGAATATATGCGAGAGTATTATGATGGTATAAACATCACTAACAATCATGTCACTATTAATCAGAAAAGGATAAGCAAATATAGAACAAAACTAATCCCTAGTTTCCCAGATAACTTGCAAGATTTAAGAAAATTACTCTACTTTTACATATTAACTGGCAGAGCAGAATGTGGATCCATGCATGATCACAATAACTAGATTTGTTCCCCAAAAGCCAGATATATGTATTGCAAGTCTTTCAATTTAATATGGAATGGAAGCATGACTTGTAAATGGCAAACATCTCATAGAAAATGACTAATGAGCATTTAACAAATAGCATGCAAATGCTAACTCAATGGTGCAGAAGATTAAAACCCACAATGGAAAAAAAGATGCTGTGGATAGGGTAATTTTTTGAAGAAACAATTGACAGTCAAGAGTGTAAGTTCATGCTCACACAGCTGCCTAGCTAGACATATCTGATCAAATTAATTACAGAAGCTGTGCATACATACAGTAGTGATGATGACATCTGTTTTTTTTTCCTTCTTTCAACAAGCTAGTACCCGTTGTTAAAAGATATATGAGTATATAATTATTCATACATGTGATCAACACTCAAGTAATCATCACCAATAAAACAATAATATACCATGCATGCAAACTCACATAAAGAAGCAAGCTTCCGTTGCATTTTCCGACCTCGTAATGATCGACCTGTGTTGGGTAAAACTACATAGAGATGTACGATCCACGGTTCAGGTTATTGACTAGCATACACAAATCTAAGCCATCACATTAAACACGAGACCACCAAAATACAAACAAACAAAATACGCTGACAGCTGTACTAGCACGCAGGGGTCTACGACTGATATCATGAGGCGCATGAAATAAAGTTCTTGTGCTGCAACTTGCGTACATACATGTAGAACAAATATTATTGGAACAGGCAATACAATAATGATAAAGATGCAAATGCACAGAGGAGGAAATGATAACACACATAAAAGAAAATCACATCTCATCATTACTATCATCTGTCACAGCCTCACATGCACAAAACTCTTACAAAGCTAAGAGAGAGAACCCATGAGTAGTATATAGTACCGTATTCTAGAGCTTGAATAAGTCACTGGTATTCTAACTAAAACATCAAATCGGAAGCAATCATAGCAAAGTTCGGTGACTTACAGAACTTCTCACTGTCACATACTGGGATGTCACTGTTGTCGTTAAAGATCAACGAGCAGCGCTGCAGGGAGGACAGCAATAATGGAAGAATTTGGTCAATGGGGAATAGGGAGAAAACACAGATCCAAATGAAGGCCATGCTGAGACAAGAACCCCAGCTCCCTTCCCCCAAGACGAGGGGTTTATAGTGCAAAAAACAGATCAAGAACTGGCATATGCATGCAGATATAACATAACTATATCTTCCCCAAAACCATCATGGATGATTAATCATAGCATTCACCAAAAGAACAAGAGCCAACAAAAACCCCCCAAACAAGGAGATCCTAGAAAAAACTAAAAAGAACCAAACTTGTAGAATTTACAAAGATCGTCACCAAATCTGGCAATAACCTCCTCTCTATCAGGAAAAGTAGTAGGCAAGAAGTCGACATGATTTGTGCCATATGGGTTTTACAAAGGGAGGCCTACACAGCTCCATTGGCAGTATGCCCACCTCCAAGGAATCCGCAAGAGCTCAACAGATCGTGAGATCTCCCCTGCAAGATTCAAGAGGTGGACAGAATGCCAAAGAACTCTCGGTAAGCGCCCCTTTGGCAAGCCCACATGACTAGCAGTACTCCCACTTCCTTGTTCCAAGCTCTCCATCAATGGCAGCTAGGTACTCACTGGAGTACTACTCTCTCTCACTGTGATGGCGAAGTGGCCTTTACAGGGCGGGCTATTTATAGAGACTACCAGCGGGCGGCCGGGCGGCCGGGCGGCTAGGGTTAAGTTGTGGTTCGCGAGGAAGGGGAGGGGGAGGAGGGTTGGGTGATGGGCGGCAGATCTCTCGGGCGGATGGGATTGTGCTTCTTGGTCTCTACGTTTGTGTGCGCCGTATGGGAGATCTGAGGGATTTAATATCAGATGAGAGCTCCAGCCATGGCTATTCTACTTTTGTGAAAAAATCGCCACTCCTAGTCCTATGGGAGCAGTAATAAATCGAACCTCATCTGATCTTGCACTGCACACCTATATTTTTTGGGGGATATGCTGCACTTCTTTCATCCTAGGCTTTGATTCTACAGCCAAAAGAAGGTAAAAATCATGCTTCTTTTGGGATCACGAGTTGATCAGTGACAAAACACAGAGCTACCCGTAGGACTATACCATGGTGTATTTTGTGGTGGGAGGCAGCCACGGCCTGAAAGTCACGTTGGTGGGTGTAGCCGTGTAGGCTTTTGTCAGGATTCAGATTGAGACGAGTGATTGAGAAGAGTGGATGCAGGGAAGTGCTCTTTTTAGGGTTGCAGCAGGGAGCTTCGATGTGTTCAACATGACGTTCATGGATTAAAAATAGATTGGTGTGTTGACACTACAGCAAACGCACAAGATGCCAACAGCCAGAACATGTGCCGATGGCTTTTTATCGAGGCCATCGGCACAGGACAGGTTCTTAGCAGGCTACCGAAACTATTTAGAAATAGTTGCAACGATAGCGATGCCGTGGGCACAGTGGGTGTACTACGATATCCTTGTGCCAATGGCCAGGATCTTCCCTGGGATAACGGCCGTTAGCCTCCGCCCACATGCGCCTGTGCTGACGGCTGGGAGATGTGTCGACGACCAGATAGGCTGTGTCGAGAGGATATTGTGCCGATGGTGAGGTACCGATGACACAACGGCCGGCTACTTCAACATAATTGCCTCTCCCTTTTCCATCCTGTTTTTTCGAGAATGAGGGACTCGTCACTCATGCGATCCCTGTAGTGAGTGCGAGCTAGCTTGCGGTCGTTTTCGTGCAATTTATCTTGTCCAAAAAGCTGGTCGTTGACCGGCCGTATGTCTTGACCAGAACCATTAAGTCTGAGCATGCACTATCTCTCTTTCTACTGCAACTGACGTGTGTATTGCATCCGATAGAACAACTACTTTGACTTGTATTGCATTTTAAACATAAACGTGTATTGTTTATGTGTGTTTAGATTATTCAGATGTACACTATTTTCCCACGTTACCCAGCGATCAGTGTGCTATAAAAACAAGGTTTCGTTGTTTTGCGATATTAGTGTTAGTTGAAGAGCGTTAGTTGAAGAGCAAAAACCAACGAAACCACGTGAATACCAATAAAAAATCCTAGGTAAGAAATTCTATTATTTGGAGCTATCAGAGCATCAGTGGAGGAGAACCGCAAGATCCAGTTTGTGGAGTTCCCCTATTAGCAGAGGAGACACGATTTGGTGGACATGTGTAACGATCCCAGAAAACACTATATTAGATTTTCCTCGTTACTTGGTTTTTTCCGTGTCTTTCGTAAGTCATATGCATCATGCATCATATCATCTATGTTTTTTTAATAAAATAAACTTATTTTTATAGACCTAACTATTTTAATTTTTCCTCTCATATGGTTTCTATATAAAACCTCCTCTATGTCTTCTCTTTTAAACTAAACCCTAAAACCAAAACTATTAAACAAAATATGTTTAGTTCAATGTTTCAGCATTCAAAATAAAATTTGGGTTTTGTTTGGTTTGGTTTTAAAAGGATTTTAATCTGTTTTAAACAAATAGAGAAAAGGGAAATGCATTTTTAAAATAATCCATGCTAACCTCATGGGCCTCACTCACTCTTCTCGCCTGCTTCATTCTTTCCCGGTGTCCTCCCTCTTCTTTCTTTTCTTTGACCGGCCCATCCCAGCCCAAGAGCCACCCCGCTCCCTTTTCTCGGCCTCATACCGTTTTGCCACCGACGCTCACGCTCTTCACGCTCGTCCCCGTCGTTGTCTCTTTCTTCCATGCGAGCGGCTTGAGACCCATGGTCCTCCATCACCACCCAGGCGCTCAGCCACTCCCCTCCCCTTTATCTTTCGGCCTCCTGAAACCCTAGCCACCAACCCTCCTCTCCTTTCTCCCCTCGCACCACCGTCATCTCTCCCTTCTTATTTTTCTCTTCTCTGTGAGCAACCGAGACACACTGTAGAGTTCGTAGCATAGAAAACAAAAAAAATCTACCGCAAGAACGAACAAAACCAAGATCCAATCTAGGAAAACGCCAAGATCTAATCTACTAGATTGAAGCAACGAGAAAGCTCAAAATCACTTTATTATTGCCTCTTGGGCATATCTCCAACACACACCACAGTCACGAACTCACCACGAGCTCTGTAGATGTGGGCATTACCCTTCGGGTAACTAATATTGTGCTACCTCTTACGGCCCAGTCAGGGGCCCATGAAGGCACTCGACGACCAGGTGGGCTATTGCCTCGGTTCCGAAGAAGGATTATTGAAGGACAAGACAAGAAGACGAAGAATACAAGGAAAGCTTAGACCTAGGACTCTTTGTAACCTAGTTGTACCCGGACAGACCTCTCGAGACCTGGCTCCCAATATAAGGGCCAGGAGAGGGGCTGCCGAGGGACACACAATCATCATAGCCATAACCACCGTAAGTCTAGAGCTAGGTCACCGTAGAACTTAGCCTCTCGACGAAAGATCATAGTCGAAACCTTCGACACCCCATTGTAACCGATATTTTCAGCAATCAAGATCAGACAGGCAGGACGTAAGGGTTTTACCTCATCGAGGGTCCCGAACCTGGGTAAATCGCTCTCCTCGCTTGTTTGATAACCGATGTCTCGTGTCAGCCTACATGATTCCATCTACCCTAAGCCCCTTATGGAGGGCATTGCCGGGGAGTACCCTCGACAATTGGCGCTGTCTGTGGGAACCCTGTTAGCACAAGATCCGTCATCGGCAGATTCAACCATGTCGTCGGCAGCTTCATCAACACCGCCGGCATCACCACCGGCCCCTTCATCGCCAAGCTCGGGGAATTCGATTTGATTCGGTTCCTTCGAGTTTACCCCGCACAGCGACTCGTCCAGCTCGACCTTTTCGGATCTACATGGAGGTTTGAGCATGACGTTTGGAAGTGTTCATTGCAACGTCAACGTGGAAGGAGTTCTTCGGCTGCCTGAGCCGTTCATCTCCAGATCAGCAAGCAAACCATCTCCATCAGTTGCAGGATCGATCGCGTCTTCATCAATCGATCTATCGGCTGGTTTGACAGATTCGACGAATTCGTCTTCACCATCAACCCATCGGTCGATATCCTCTATGTCGATTGGATTCGATGACTCTATGTCATACGATATGACTTCGTACTACTGCTTAAACTGTGATACCAGGCACGGATTGGGATCAAGCGATACACCGTTCGTCTGCAGTGCCAGATATTCGTCAGGAGAGGAAAGCATCGACAGCACCGTCAGGATGACCACTTGGAGGATGGCGCGTCACCAAGTCTACGCCACCCTCTACGCAGGTAACGCGGGGAACGGAGGAGGAGAAGGAGACCGCACCCACCGCTCCAGCAGGCGACGTAACTCTGAAAATAGCGCCAATAACAACAATAGCGATTATACTATCGCAGAGGAAGAGTGGGCAGCAGCTCGGGCTGCTTTAATCAACAATACGCCGCTTCCTGCCGGAACTTCGGTTGGAACTCTCAATGCATATCGTTCTACTTTGGAGAAGAATCGGGAGCGACTATCGAACAAGCATGCCACTCTCGATCAACGTCTACTCGCAGCAGATCAATCTAGTGAACGACGGAGGGCATCACGAGGAAGTGCATCTCGAAGCAGCCAGGGTGCGGGGAAGCATCGATCAAGACTGTCTCGACTTTCGGAAGATGATGCGAGAGAAATAACATCAAACCTATCCAAGTCCTTCATGACCATAGACACTGCGGGTATGTTGAGACCAAAGATCGTCGAAGGAGCAACCGCCAACCTTGCAGCATATTTGATCAACCAGCAACCAGCACCCGAAGGTCCTATGGCCCAAGCTCATCGGGGTGCCCTGGAAAGTCTCGCGATCCTGGGAGATAACCTAGTTCCGCGGAAAAAAAATGTACGCTTCAGCCTAGTGGTTCAAGGCGCCGTTCGAGAGACGCTCGAGATGAAATCACTCAGAGTAGAATCGATTGAGCCAGGCGACGGTGAGCGGCAAGGGAAGAATACGACAGTGATGATTCCGAGGAAAGCCAGGAGTACGACGGCGAGATGAGGGGAGCTGATTGTTTAAGCTATAAGATCTGCGAGACAATGCCGCCCAAAAGGTTCAAACCTACTCCTACTGATGCCGGTAAATATGATGGGCAACAGGAGCCGAGGTCCTGGATAGATGATTATCTGCAGACCGTAATCTTACACAAGGGAAACCAAATAGCGGCGATGCAGTGCTTGCAGCTTTATCTGAAGGACTCGGCATGAGCCTGGTTGAGAGGCCTGCCGAAGGGATCCATTAAATCATGGGACGATCTGGTAGACGCTTTTGTCAAAAAAATTCCATGCAACATATAAAGGGCCTATTGGAATCGATGAATTACGTCATTGTCAACAGAAGCCGAAGGAGTCGATGCGTGCATACATCGGGAGGTTCACCAAACTCCTGAACGCTGCCGAGGATGTCTCTGTCGACAGAGCAATCGACGCATTCAGCGACGGTATTCAACGCAAAACTTACATAGAGGAGCTTGGGCATAAGAAGCCGAAGACCATAACCAAGTTAATAGAAATCGCCAACAGTTCGGTTGATGGCGAGGATAATGTACGACGGCCTCGTCCATGCAATGACGATGAAGACGACGACCAGCTGAGGCATGACTCGGGCGACCGAAGAGATCGCCGTAAGAAGAGGAAGGACCACGAGTATGATGATACTAACATGGTAGCCGCAGGATATTCTGATCGACTAGACGATCGGTACGACAACAGGCGAGATGATCGACAGGACAATAATCGCAGTAGCTCTGGGAATCGTGGAAACTACAAACCACGGCCTTCAAGGATCCCAGAGTTGCCTTTTGCTGAACAGATAAACGCTCCTTGTTACTTACATGCGTACATTGACCCTAAGGATGACAAGAAGAAGTCGATTCATCTACTCAGGGATTGTCGACAGTTCATTGAGATGCAGAAGTTTATCTAGCAGCAGCAGCCGAGTCCACCACCACCACCACCTCAGCACCAAGTTCAGCAAGTGCAGCCTCATAACCCTAATGAGTCCTTCCCTCCGCCACGGGGGGCAGATGAGCATGATCCACAAAACTGGTGTTTCGAGAAGGGAGATGAAGAAGCTCACTCAAGAAATCAACCTGGCAGAGAGTATTATGGACAATATTCCAGAATACATCGATTGGTCATCGCAGAGCATTCTGTTCAGCAGAGCGGAGCACCCGATGACAATTCCAAAGCCAGGTCATATTGCCTTGGTAGTTGAAGCGTAAATAGGAGGATTCAATATGAGCAAGGTCTTCATGGATGGTGGAAGCGGATTAAATTTTATATTCCTGAACACAATAAAAAATATGGGAATTACGACGAGGATGTTGGAAGAAACAGATACTTGTTTCCACGGGATCCTCCCCACTTTACCGGCGTACTCTCTTGGCAAAGTTTACTTGAATGTTGTCTTTGGGAAACCCGATAATTTCAGGAAGGAAAAGATCGAGTTCGAGGTAGTAAATTGGGAATCACAGTACCATGCTATACTCGGGAGACCAGCTTATGCCAAGTTCATGGTTGTGCCACATTATGCGTATCTCAAGCTTAAGATGCCAGGGAACAATGGGACAAACATCACAGTCTATGGAAGTTTTTCACGCTCGGATAATTGTGATCGGGAGTTTCAGAGGATTGCTGCCAAGTTCGAAATAAAGCAAGAGCCTGTCGACTTCCCCTCTAAGCCATTGGTACTTAAAGATCAAAAGGATGAGAGCATCAAAAAATTGAAGAAGAAACTAGATGATCATGTACCAGGAGTTTCAGCGGTTGGGCCTTCGGCAGCTAATAACTCAGTCGACGATGATAAGGTTTTGGCACTCGCTCCTGATGAAGTCGTCGATGCCTCCAAAGCCATCGGCTCCCTTGACAAGATCGAAGATAAGAAGAACCCTCCTCTTGTTTGAAGGAGGATGGGTGTCGTGTTTACTTTTCTTTCGTAGAAGTTTTCTTTCAATAAGGATTTCTTAGCCACTTCGTTCTTAGTTTCCTTTATTAATAAAGACTCAAGTTTCGTTTATTTGAAGTATCGCAGCAATTCGGGGCACCCGAACAAGTTTATCAAGACCTTTTTTCGTATACTATAGCGAACATTGGTTTACTAGAAATTGCACCCAAGATTGCAATCTAAATCCTCTTAAAATATGAGTGCTACGATGCAAAATTGGTGGGAATCCTGCTTATATCCTTTGCTAAAAAAGCCTCAAGATTACGCGAGTGCTGCAGATAGCAAGGATAACAAACATATACTTACAATAAGACCCATGACCGGTACTTTAAACTATAGAAGTACTAAAAAGCGACGGAGTCATCGGCAGGCTTAGTTCCATCGATTTGTTCGGGAGCTACTATCAAGACATACACCGTCGGTTGAAAGCAAAATTGCACTTACGACAGGTTTTACAAACTTGCAACATGAGCTGGTCACTAAAATAATTTGTTGTCGACAAACTTACAAGCATCATAATACAGATGTTATAATAAGCACACACTCTGTTCATATTAAAACTCGCCAATGGAATTAAATAAAATTAAGGAAGGTACATATAAACACCTGCCGATAAATTTGCATAATCAATGCACCCGAATAATCGGCAGCAGTAAGTATTGAAAGTATTTCAATTACAACAGGAGCATAAAATTTTTCAGGTCTTCTTTTCTGGGATTCTCGCTTCTTCGTTTACCTTCGAATTACCTTTCAGACTTTCAATTGCAATGACGGCAGGAACTTTTGTCTTGGAATAAAGATGCCCTACATTACCATCGACATTTGCAATGGCCATTAAATTTGCGGAAGGGTGTTTCGACAGAACATGGGCGAAGGCAATTTCGGCTCCGGCGATAAGCTGTGTTCGAATCAAGCTCTTGATCTTCTTGACATTACCAAACTCTGAAAACAAAGCTAGTAAAGTTGAAGGGGTTTTATTCAAGGGGAACATTGTCTTCCATATTATCCTCAAACAAGTATAGCATTTGTCAAAGAATCGGTGCACCTGGTGCACCCGATCTTGGAACTTTTCGACAGTGGCAGCTTTAGAATGATCCTTCCAAAAGACCTCATCAAAAGATGCAAGATGAGTCAAGGAATTTACGCGTTCATGAACATGTTGGTTTTCTTCGGATAAGTTCAGAGCTATGACTATAAGAGGCAATGAAGAAAGTGGAGTCAAGAGATTATCATTGAAGAAACCAAGGAAAAGAAGATCAGGATACTTACAATTCAAACTTTCTGTTGCCTTGTGCAACTCAGTGAGAGCATATCGTTCCGCGTCGGTAGCTAGTTCGCCCTTCTTCTTTATAATGGCGGCCATAGCCTGAATACCAGGCATCCCCTTTTCCATCTGGGCAATTCGAGAATTCATGCGCTGGAGGCGATCTTTTTCAGAACAGCCATCCGAAGGACCTTCGGTAAAGGAGGACACAGGAATGACCTGTAAAAGATATACAATTCAGAATGTGATGGAATATACAAGCTTGACAGTTTGAATTACTCCCATCGGGAGCGTGTGATTAGAAGAACGTTGAAAATATTATAACAAAAGGATACTGGCAACATTGCCAGTACAGGATTTGTTACAATAAGAAGGTCTTATGACACAGAATTGTTTTAAACAAACAAGATTACAATTCAATAAAAAGAAGTCAAGGAGCTTGGGTCTGAGCCGATAAGCTTGGGCCAGCAGCCGATTTGTTCGCTGAAACTAATTCGAGGAGCTGAAGCGCACTGATGCAGCCCCGCCTATCGTCGACGCTACACCATGGCCAAGGAGTCCCCCAAGTGGACCAACAACACAAATCCCCGCCATATATGTCAAGGTGAACTCCTTCCTCTCGACACTCGTCAATACCTTAGATGGAATGCTACCTCATGTCGGTGTGTTACATGTCATTAGGTACAAGAGTCATCGAGGAACCGGAGAGAAGGAACTCCCATGGTGCAAGGAAGAGAGAAGGAGGAGAAGGAAAGAAGAGAAGAAGGAAGAGGTAGAAGAGGCGGGAGGAAGAGGCCCAGCCGGCCCAGAGGCCGGCCAAACCGGGCCCCAGGCCGGCCAGGCCGGTCCTAGGGCCGGTCAGACCGGGCCCCAGACCGGATCCACCCCGGCGACAACCGGGCGTCGTACCGACGCCAACCAGAGGGACTTTTGCGAACTTCCCGGTCTGGCGCCCGGTGACCGGCCCTGGCGCCGGCCTGCCCGGTCTGCAGCCCGGTTGGCGCCCGGTTGACCGGATTTCACGGGTTCGACTCGATCGGAAACTGCCCGAGTCGGTCCACCGCATACCTATTCGACCCAAGTCGCCTTGTACCTCTATATAAGCACCTAGGTCATCCCCTTTACTCCTTAGACAAGATTTAGGCTTAAACATGACTTTGAGCTTTGTCTCCCTAGGGTTTCATCCCCTTTGTATGAAGGCACCCCATGTTGGATGATTGGATCTATGTGAGTGAGATTCTAGTGTACTCCACTCTCTCTCCCTCACCGGTCTCCGTCCCCAACACCGATCTCTCACTCCGGGATTCTACTTCGCGTCTCTCCCGGGTTGATTCAATTGGCGTGGTCCATCGAGCCACGAGGGTAAGTATCGATTGTATCGGGTTGGTGTGCGTGTCGCGTTCTTCGTGTTCTTCCGCCTCCCTCTCTTCCCTTTGGTTCTTTGGTCATTCGCGAGATCGGGCCACACGGGGTCTTAAACCTCATCATATGGTATCAGCAGCCTTTGGTTTCCGCGAATTTGACCCCCACCCACCCAATTTCGTCTCTAAATTTTTTCCCAAAAAATAGCCCTAAATTGCCTTTTGATGGATCTGCGATTTGGTTGCGTTTTGAGTGGTTTTGGTCCATGGATTCGGTGTTGTTGTGCTTGATCTACTATTTCCCCCACTTTCTAGTCCCCAATTCCATCGTTTTCCTTCGATTTGGACGAGTTTGGCTCAAGAACACGACAGGCCGGTTGAGAAATCCGGTCGACCGGGCGGCAGACCGGCCAGGCCAGCCCAGAACCCGGTCAACCGGGCGCCAACCGGGCAGGCCGGTCCAGGAGCCGGTCAACCGGGCGCCAGACCGGGCGCCACCACTTCCACCACCACCGCCGACCACCACCACCCCTCTCATCCGCCGGCAAGCTCCGTCACCCCCGCAGACCACCGGAACACACCACGGCGAACCCATAAACACCGCCGCATCCGCAAGAGCATCGACACCACCCACCACCGGCATACCACCGCCACCGCCGCCAAGCTATTTTGACCCATCTTATCCGCTAACTTGTGTTTGCTTGTTCCGGTTTGAGTGCCTTGTTTGTGAAACTAACCCGCAGCTCCGAAGCAAGCGACGACATCCTCGGCACCCCGAACTTGCAAACGTACTCTTGACACCACCGCCATCATCGCAAGTTGGTGTCCATCACCGCCTACACAACTTAGGTATAACTTGCATTCCCCTTGTAACTCCTCTTATTTTGCGATCTATCCTATCGAGCATTGCTTATCGAGTGTTGCGAGACATTGCACGTGGCCCCGATTGTGAGGTGTGTGTGTAGTGTGGAGTCAAGCTTCTAAGCAAAACTCGAGTGGCAAAATAGCAAAAGCAAGGCTAACACTAACATAGTGCGGAAAAAAAAGGCCGCCAAAACACAAAAAGAGTGCAAGTGCCACCATAGAGCAAAAGTTTGCGAGTGCCATCATACATACAAATACACAAAAGAGTGTAAGTGCCACCAAATACAAAACGAGGAAAAAGCTTTTAAGCAAAAGAGAGAAAAGAGAAGAGAGGCCGCGTGTAAATCTTGTTGTCTCATCGTTTGCAACCAAAGCTTTGCCTCTCCTTGTGTTAGTGTGACACCGAGCAACCCTTGCTTACGAGTACATACACTTTTCCGCTCATTCCTTGGTTGCACTAACCCCGCTTATCTCGTGTGTGAGTTCCATATCTTTTCTGTGTTTATAGTGATCATCGCTTTGACATTTGAGTTTTTGGATTTCACCCACCCTTAACAACAAATTTGATTTCGGATTTCATCTTTTGGCTTTCCACCACACTCACCTAACACCATATTTGCTAGCTTTTGCGTGTGTCTTTGTGTGAGTGCCCGATACAATTGTTTTTGCTTTCGGCTTGTTGGATCACCTCGATCTTATCATACCACGGTAAGGATGCGAGGTAGTGTCCTTCCACTAACATCCACTATATAGATCTTGTCGTGCTAACATGGATAGCGAAGAAGAAGATACGGAGGAGTACACGGAGCACTTCGAGGAGGATGCCTCTTCAAGCACCGCGGATGTGGAGGAACATGTGGAGCTCTACACCGACCATGGCTCCGCGAGCATCGCCAACATGACCGACATCGAGGAGCTCTACACCGACTATGGCTCCGCGAGCATCGCCAACATGGACGACATCGACGAGCTCTACATTGACACTTGCTCAACAAGCATGGACGACATGGTGGAGCACAACCACGAGGACGACATCGACCCCAACATGTACACCGCCGATGCTCCCACATACCCCTACTTGGCCCATGGAGCTACATATGAAGATCGAGGACCTCCACGATGGCACCATCATATGGATCATCAAGAGCGTCCCCAACATGTTCGGCATCGACACACTTCTCCGAGCTCCACAAGGCGCCATCATGAGAGTGCTTATGCACAAGATCATCGACATCACGGACATCATATGGAGCATCAAGAGCGCCCCCAACATGATCGCCATCGACACGCTTCTCCAAGCTCCACAAGGCACAACAAGCAACATGCCAAGTCGCATGAGCCATCATCTAGGCATGGCAAGGACCGTCATCGACTCACACCATCTCATGATCGTCGTCGACCACCACCACCTCATGGTCTACATCGACATCCGTCCACACATGATCTTCGACGACACCACTCAAGACATGGTGATGAGGCAAGAAGACGAGAGCCTCGACATGAAGACCTTCCTCATAAGGCGACTTCTACCTCTTGTGCCACCACCACAATGGCCCCTACCTCGTCATATGCCTATGGACTCCGATGCTACAAGTGCAAGCAACAAGGCCACCTTCCCCGGGAATGTCCCAATCTCCTATGTGAGGTATGCAAGGCCAAGGGTCACATGGCATGGCAATGCACAACGCCAAGCGCCAAGAAGCTCTACTTCGACGAGCTAAATGCACAAGTCTCCAAGATGCCACCACTTGAGAACGACTTAGGAGGCGCATGGAGTTAAGATGGTTGAGCATGGGAAGTTCCCTTCAACCAAAGTGGCGCATGGAGATGAGAAAGTCGAGCCTACTCCTATATGCTTGATTGATGAGTTGGTACCAATCCCATGTGAGCATGAGAGCCACTTAGCCCACTTGAATGAGAGTGATAGTGAGTTGAGTGACTTCCACCACATATGTGAGTTTGAGTGCTTCCATTTGGAGGACATGAGTGATACACAAAGTGAGTTGAGAGAGGTAGATGATAGGTCCATGGAGGACATCGCATTTGCTAACACATTAACCTCTCCCTCGTTTGTGTCTTCTTATGTTGCACTAGGTTCCACGGAGGATGAGTTCCCGCTCATGGAGAAGATGTACATGGTGCATGAAGATGATAATATCTCACCATGCTTGCTCCAAGATGGACATGTCGACCACATGGATCCTCCTACTTCCACAACACCTACTTCACATGAGTCGGCCTACAAAGGTAACACCATAGGTGTTGATGATGCCATGATCCCACTAGTGGACATGATGACTTATGAGTGCATGCATGATCTTGATGACACATTTGCTACGTCACATGTTTCTTTCATGTTCCCATGTGATGCTTTGCTTGCTAACATTGTTGACCATGTGGAATTGATTGATTGTGATACCATGACCATGCCATGCTATGAGAGTTTCATATTTGCTCCGCTTGCTTGCAATGCTAATGATTATGATCATGCTTGTGTTGTGACACTCTTGATGAACACTTGCTCTTTCCATAGGTTTGTCGACAACAATGATAACATGTTAAACATGCTTTGCCCAAAATGTTTGCACTATTCCATGTTCCTTGCATCCAAGATTGTGAATAATGGCTCTTTCTTATGCTTGGTATGCAAGAATGCTTATTTCTTTGACCATGAGATGGCCCCCATAGCCTTCTCAATTTTTGATGAACCTAAGTTACCACATGCCATGAATTCACCTTCTTGCCATATGCACCATCACCATGCATTTCATACTATCTTGCTTGACACTAATGGTGACGTGCACAAGACATGGAACATCATGATGGATGATGTATTCATCTACCATGCACACACGCTTTTTGTTTTCTCCATTGTGTGTATAGGTACCCGAATGACAACATCCACCGCCACGGAGCATGAGTTGACGACACGTGCCATCGAGAGCTACCCCACCAAGGACAAACTCCATCACCAAACCCGCGGGATTCAAACCAAAGGGTATGTTTCCCAACGCCTTCGCCATCGTGTGTTTCCAATTTTTCTTGTCGAGCTTCCGGTTTGGTCCAATTCCTCGTCACCTCTTTTGCTTCTTATGCAACATATCTTGAAAGATCTTGTTGGCACAATGGTTGTTATATGTATTGATGATATCACCATACACTCCGAGAATCTCAAGGACCATGTCATACATGAGAGAGACACCTTATGCATCTTGTGCCACATGTCTCACAAAAAGTTGCTCTCCTTTGGATTTCTCATTTCATCTATGGCAATTTCAATGGATTCTTTGACACTTGAGGATACTCATACTAGGCTCACGCCAACCATACTTTCCCAAGCTAGAAGTCTCCATAGCTTTGCCATTGCACATAACAATTTTGCCCCAAATTTTGCCGCCGTTACTTGCCTTTTGATTGTTCCATTTGTTTGGGACAATGCTACACACAACATTTTTGACACCTTCCAAAAAAAACTTTTACATGCACAAATTTTTGCCCTACCACATTTTGGATACATCGACACTCTTTCGGTTACCATTTTTGCCACATGCCTCTTGGAGAAACGACTTGATGCTTCGTATTTGATTGAGAGCCTCTTGTTCGCCAATCACATATTTGGCATCCACAAGCTTTCTTTTCGCAAGTTGTTTTTCCCAAAGTTCTTCTTCGACCGCTTCATCGACACACACTCTCCAAAGTACTTGGTGCGCAAGACGTCCACCATCTCGGACCTCTCGCCACAACATGAAGATGAGGAGGAACAAGAGTCGAGGACGACTCTTCCCCAAGGGAGGGGAGATGATGCAGCCCCGCCTATCATCGACGCTACACCATGGCCAAGGAGTCCCCCAAGTGGACCAACAACACAAACCCCCGCCATATATGTCAAGGTGAACTCCTTCCTCTCGACACTCGACCTCGTCAATACCTTGGATGGAATGCTACCTCATGTCGGTGTGTTACATGTCATTAGGTACAAGAGTCATCGAGGAACCGGAGAGAAGGAACTCCCATGGTGCAAGGAAGAGAGAAGGAGAAGAAGGAAAGAAGAGAAGAAGGAAGAGGAAGAAGAGGCGGGAGGAAGAGGCCCAGCCGGCCCAGAGGCCGGCCAACCGGGCCCAGGCCGGCCAGGCCGGTCCAGGGCCGGTCAGACCGGACCCCAGACCGGATCTACCCCGGCGACACCGGCATCGTACCGACGCCAAACCGGGACTTTTGTGAACTTCCCGGTTGGCGCCCGGTGACCGGCCCGGCGCCGGCCCGGTCACAGCCCGGTTGGCGCCCGGTTGACCGGATTTCACGGGTTTGACTCGACCGGAAACTGCCCGAGTCGGTCCACCGCATACCTATTCGACCCAAGTCGCCTTGTACCTCTATATAAGCACCTAGGTCATCCCCTTTACTCCTTAGACAAGATTTAGGCTTAAACATGACTTTGAGCTTTGTCTCCCTAGGGTTTCATCCCCTTTGTATCAAGGCACCCCATGTTGGATGATTGGATCTATGAGTGAGCTTCTAGTGTGCCCACTCTCTCTCCCTCACCGGTCTCCGTCCCCAACACCGATCTCTCACTCCGGGATTCTACCTCGAGTCTCTCCCGGGTTGATTCAATTGGCGTGGTCCATCGAGCCATGAGGGTAAGTATCGATTGTATCGGGTTGGTGTGTGTAACATCCCAAATTTCAATCCAAATGAACAAGAGAGGGATTCAAGAACCCAAAAATCAGAGTTAACAAAAACTTTTTCTCATCATATAGGTTTATGCATGTAGATCACCTTTTTAATTATTTTGAGTGTGCTATTGCCATGATGCTTGCTTATGTGTTCTCTCTCACTCTAAAACTCTAGCAATGATCACTTGATCATCTAATGTCAAATAAAAACCAAATAGAAAAGAAATAATAAAAATCAACTTCACACACACATAAGGCTTAGGCCATTTTTACAAATCTTGGATATAGACCATTTTGGTTTGCACCATTGGGTGTAAATGGATACTAAACATATATTAACAACTTTGGAAACCATCAAACACTTTTCAAATCAAAATTGAAGCAAATATGAGCTCACATATGATTATGGTCATATGTGCCATTTTTACCCTGATGCTCACTTTGAGTCCCTGGATTTTTACTTTTCACTTCTACACTTGGTCAAACCTTTTCACCTCATCCAAGACAACATCAAGCACTTCAACCTTGCCCAAAACCACCACCCCAAATTCTTTACCAATTTCAAATGAGAAGCAAGCAAAGTTGGAACAAAATCACATATGCAAGATCACATGCAAAATGAATTTTTGCAAATCAATTCCATTTTGAACCCCACCACCACCAATAGACTACAATTAATATATGAATCCAACTCACCAAAAAGAATTTCAAAATTTGAAAATTTATTTCTTTCGGCCATTTGGTCGAACACCTTGTGGGCAGTGGAGAAATTTGAGCCCATGCTGGTTTTTGAGAGACCAAGTCCAAGCTCTGGCCCTCCTCAGATGCCCTGGCACCCCCTCTCACCCCTCAGCACCAGTAGCACCACTTGCACTAAGCCTTGTGTGATCAAATCATCAAAATCTGGCCATGCCGTGGCATGGCAATGCCACCCTCATGCCACCCTCATCTCTGTCCAACCCTGGACCAAACCACCATGTCTGGCCACTCCCTCTCACCTCACTGAGTCAGCCCGTGCCCTCCCGTGGTCAAAACAACGCGTGCACACGCCAGCTTCGACGTGCCCAGACGCGCCCAGCACATGCCAGGATCGGCATGGACGCGCGCCAGGACGCCCCTGGACACGCCAGAGCGCCGTCGTGCCCCATCGACCCTGACCTCTCCCTCGCTCGCCCCAGGCACACATCGCGTCGCCGTGGTACCCTCTACCCCCCAGACACGACCCCCTGGACGCGCTCGCCCTGTAGCCGTCGTCACCGTCGACGCGACTCGCCGCAGACCTGCAAGCTTCCATCAAGCGCGCCAGCGCCACAGAGCCTCTGCCGCGCCACGATCACGCTCGTCGTCATCATCAGAGCAGCAGCAACCCAGCGCACCCATGCCTTGCCCCTTGACGCCCTTGGAACGCCGGCGCCATCAACGACTGCCGCTCCGCCCACGGCCACCTCCCACTGCTATAAATTGAGGACTCCTCCACTCAATCCGAGCACACAAATCACTTCCTCTCCTCTCCCAGCTTCTCCTCGCCACCTCAATTCCACCAATTAGTCGCCGGAGGCCTCCAATCGCAAGCTCGAAGCCGCCGCCAGTAGCCGGAGTTCGCCGGAGCAGGAGGCCACCCCAGGAAGCGCCGCTGCTACCAGGGGGATCCTCGTCCTCGACAACGACGCGGCGCACCTCTCCGACGACCGCCGGAGCCCTGACGCGTCCTCCGACCCCCTACTGCCGCCGCCGGTGAGTCCCTCGCTCGTCGTCGACGACGACGCTTCTCGACCGTGCGATCGCGTTCTAATCGCACGGCTCCCCTCTCCCCGCACCGCTTCGGGCGTTAAGTCCCACTGACGCGTGGCCCCCACGCTGTCAGGCGGCCCGCTGCGCTGGACGCAGTACTGGGCCGGCCCAACTCTCTTTCTCTCTGCAGCCCAGCTTTTTCCCGCGCGAGCCCACGGTTTGAATTCAAATTTGGAAAATAGGAAAAATACCCTAATCTGATGCAAACTTTGAAATTCAATAGGGACAAATCTACTCAGCCAAATTTTACAAATTTTATATATTTGGAAACCTTAGGAATTTATCTATACAATGCCACTGGATTGAACCCTAGATCTGTTATAGAATTAAAATAGGAAAATAAACAAGACAGGGACTTTTCTGCATTAGAATAATTATTAAAAATCAACCAAACATGCTTTTAAGTTAATTCCAACTCCTATGAGTCACATTTCACTTATATTAATTGTTTCTACAAAAATATGCCATGCTTACTGTGTATGATCATGGCCTAGTTAAATTAAAGGACTATATGACTATTTCTAGTCAAAACTATTGTCCCAAAATATTAATAAATCATATGGAATTATTTTCTTCCATTTAAATCTGGTCATGAACAATCCAATATGAGGGAAGACTCTGGTCATAAAAATCTCATTTGGTTTGTGGATGATATTAAATCTTTACCATGCTAAGATTAAATTGTATGAGGTGCTACACCCCATTTAAATCCTTTTCTTAAATGATGAGTATGAAGAGGTTGACTTTGGTCAACCTAGGTCATATATTATTCATGAGAGAAATTAAATTTTAATAGAATAATGAGAGGAAATTATTTTCCCTAAACACAAATAAAAGTGACACTCAAGATTAATATGAGAGGAAATTATTTTTCTTAAATAAGAAAAAGCACATCCAACTATTTAATGGTAATGTATGATGCTAGTTTAAGTTGTGTGAATCATGTGTGTGCTTAGTTTAGTAAATAAATTGGTGTGATGATTGTGTACCCCGTATTCGTATTTTAGACGCTAGTACCGAGGAGTATCCGGAGGAGGAGGAGGTCTACTGTCAAGGAGAAGAAGACCACTTTGACCAGTTTCCCAACCAAGGCAAGATAATACTCTTGCAAAGTGCTAGCTCATCATGAGCCAAGCACCACCCATTTACTTTATGTTTATGAGCCTATGTCCCAGTTTTCATTTCCAAGTTTTACTTACTGTTATTTTGTACTGTTGATTCATAATTCAATAGGGTTAATGTTAGATTAGTACAAGAGTATCAAAATTAGCCTAGAAGCAAAGCAAAGTACTTAGCACCCCTCATCCTTAGATGCTAGTGCTAAATTAAAAATGACTACTCTAGATGGGAACATGTGTGGTGAAATGATGATGATAAAGATTATGAAATGACTTTTGAAGGTGAATATGACCAAGAGAAGATAGTGATTTTTGATTAAAAACTAATATTGGTTTGGATGCGATACCTTTCCAATTATTGAGTACCCCCACAATACCTGATTATGGGTAAGGGCTTAACTAGAAGTTTATGTATTTTAGTATGAGTTCCCTCTGAACACACATCATAGGGGTTATGCCGAGGCTGCCTCCGTTGTTGAGAAATGATGTGAATTGAAGTGAATTGTACGGCCAAGCCCTGTGCAGTTCCCAGGTTGACAGTTGGTCTTCACTGGGAGGCCAAACTCATGGGGAGAGGTGCTCATACTAGAATTAGTAAATGAAAGGTTATGGTTGATGATCCGCGTACTGTGTTACGATGATTCGGGGAAATCCCGACGGATGAAATCAAATGTTGTGGCACAAGTGTGCAACCTCTGCAGAGTGTAAACCTATTCGAATAGCCGTGTCCACGGTTACGGATGGTTGGAAAGGCCATACAGTTTCCAGTATTAGAATTTGAACATGTTGATGATATGAATGGTGAATGGTGACTTGGGTATACTGAAAACACAACAAAGTTGTGGGAATGACACTAATGTTCCCACTTGAGTTAGTTAGCACATGAATAAGTCTTTAGTAAATACTTGCAAAAATAAAATTGGCTTTATGCAAATAAACTAGAGCTTAGTACCCCCTACTAGAAATGTTAGCACTTACACTAGTATTAGTTTGCGAGTACATAAAGTACTCACGGCTGAGTCCCTGGCTATTCAAATGGCCAGACTATGAAGAGGAGCAGCAGACGAGGACGGTCAGCAGGAAGTCTACAACAACTAGGAGTCTGCTAACGTCAAGCGTTGGCCTGTGGACTATAGAGTCCTTGTATCTTACGCTTCCGCTATGAACTTGTGTTTGTTCGTTGATCAGTTCGTTGATCATTAGATCAACTATTTGTGTAATATGGATCATGTGATTCCAATTGTAAGACTTTATGGTTTGTAATGAATGATGACTGTGATACTTAACTATTATGTCTCGCAACAACAATATTCCTGGGATTGCGAGGTATGACATAATAGGCATCCGGACTTAAAAATCCGGGTGTTGACAAGTTGGTATCAGAGCCATTGTTTGACCTTAGGAGACCCTAGTTTAGAATGGACGTCCTGAAAAATTTAGTTTCAAAAAGGAATGAAGTATTTCTGAAAAACTAAGTCTTTGTCTTCTCTTTAAAGTCCTTTGAAAAATAAGAAGTCATGTTCTTCCTTAAGAAATATACCTAAAATTTTGCCACACTTGTTCACTTCTCTAACTTAATCCTTCACTTCACTTTCAGATGGAGCCCGTGAACACGAAGTTTTACCAGCTCGGGAATGGGGGAAGCTTGATCTTCGAGCACGACCTCAACGCCTTGTCTGACCACCTTGATCGCCCGCACCCGGAGTTCCACGGAGCCCAGATCTCTGACCAGCCAGGAGGCGAACTGCAGTGGATCATCACTGCGGACTTGAGGGGCAAGATGGAGCCTCCCACTTCTGAGAGGATCCTCTTCTCCTTCATGGAGAGCAACTGGCTGGACGGACTTGCCCGCGCCCTTCAGGAGGGACTCGCACGCTTGTGCGGGATGAGCGGGGAGGCACTCAAGCACCCTCGCTTTTCTCACCTCGCGAGGCGTAACTCTGCTGGAGAACCCATGGACATGCAGCCTCACCCCGAGCTGAAACACCATGTGGACCATCTGGATTTCATGCTGTACCACACTCAGCAGGATCTGGACAACGCGCGCAGCTACGCCAACCAGACCCACCTTGCACTGACTGAGCACGCAGATGCTATCAAGATGCTGTCAAAGGACCGCAAGACGCTCCGCCGGCAGAAGGCCAAGAAGGACGCTACCATTGCGCGTCTTCGCGCAAAGATAGCTTCACTAGAGGCCACTGTCAAGGCCCAGGAAGACCAGCTGAAGGAGATGGAAGAAGATGGAGAAGACATTCAGGGAGGAAGCGACTTCCTGAGTGACGACAACGACTTCGAGGATGATGAGAACACCGAGGGAGAAGACTACGACTTTCTGGACGACGGAGAGGACGACCACACCCCCCTCGATGTGGACGACGATGAGGAAGAGTAGTTTTCACTTATGCACTATCGTAGGTGTGAGTTGTATCCCGCCCCATGTATCGTAGCTTGGAGAAGAAGGGTTCTTAAAACCCTTAAGTGTGTTAGTTTGTAATGTGTGATGCTTGTTATGAATGAATGAATGTTTGTGCCATCATGAAAAGATTTCAAGTTTTAAGTTTAAAACTTACCCAAAATAAGCCATAGAAAATTCCCTCTTATCTCATGATCTATCTACCTGTTCAGATGGCTCACCGCAACGCGAACTCGGATGCTATGATGCAACTGCTGCAGACCCTGATGGCAGACAGGGAGACTGACCGAGCTGAACGTCAAGCCAGCCTCGCAGCACTGCAGCAACTAGCCAACAACCAGCAGGGCCATGGACACCATGACCATCCAGGATCCAAACTCAAGAATTTCCAAAACACCAACCCACCTGTTTTCAGCAAGACTGAAGAGCCCTTAGATGCAGATGATTGGCTGCAAACAATGGAAAATAACTTGGAAGTAGCTGGAGTGGATGAGAATGAGAAAGTGTTGTTTGCTACGCACTACTTAGCAGGACCAGCAAGAGCTTGGTGGACCAGCGCCCGTGCATTAAATGCCGGACAGATGATGACTTGGGCTGACTTTAAGCTCAAGTTTAGCAAGTACCATGTACCACCAGGCTTGATCAAGAAGATGAGGGATGAATTCCGGGAACTGAAGCAAGGCCGATGTCGGTGGTAGAATACCGCGACAGGTTCCTCACCCTGTCAAGGTACGCCCCCGATGAAACCGACACCAATGAGAAAAGGAAGGAGAGATTCCTGAACGGCCTGCATGACGAGATGCAGACAGTACTGGTCAACATCCCCTTTGCTGACCTTGAAGCCCTAGTGGATTCTTCCATCCAAATGGAAGGCAAGTTGCACCAGGCCAATGAAAACCGCAAGCGCCGCATGATGAACCAGAGTGGGCCCAGCAATGCCCCAAGATATCGCCCTAGCTCAAGCGGTGGTTTTGCCCCCAGAAACAACAAGCCCCAGAACCAGGTGTCGCGCCCCGGTTTTCAGAACCGGAGCGGAGGAAACCCAAGGCCAGGAGGTCCCCACCACAACAGCAACAACCCCAACTCCTATGTGCACCACAACAGCAACTTCAACCGCGCTCCGCCGCGAGCCCCCAACAACAACAACAACACCAACACTGCACCAAGGACCGGAAGCAATGCTATTCCGGTTGGAACCAAGGACAAGTCCACAATCACCTGCTATGAATGTGGAGTTGTGGGACACTTCTCCAATGAGTGCCCCAAAAGGCTGGCCAAGCTCGCCGGCAACACCGCTGCACCTGCTCAGCAGCAACGCCGTGTCTCCACCGGCAAGAAGTTCGCCCCCAACAACCCGCACAACCGCGGAGGTCGCCTCTACCACATGAACGCCGAGGAAGCCCAGGAAGCCCCAGATGTGGTGATGGGTATGTTCTCTGTTAACTCAATACCAGCAAGAGTGTTGTTTGATTCCGGAGCATCACATTCATTTGTTACCGAAGATTTTGTGAGCACTAGTAAGATTCAACCAATCAGCTTGAAACATGTCATGATAGTTCAAATACCTGGATCAACAACTAAAGCTAGAAAATTTTGCAAAGAAGTACCCATCAGAATTCAAGAAATAATGTTTTTTGCAAACTTAATTGTTCTGGGAACAAAAGGATTGGAAGTAGTACTAGGTATGGATTGGATGGCGAAACATCATGGATTGATAGACTGTGCCAAGAAGGCCATCACCATGACTAGTAGCACCGGAATAACAATAGAACATGTGTCTGAGAAACTCCCCAGAAATTTCACTTGCAACCAAGGAGTAGCCAAACCAACTCTGGATCAGATCAGGGTCGTCTGTCGATACGCTGATGTGTTTCCGGATGATCTACCCGGTATGCCCCCGGATCGGGATATCGAGTTTATCATCGAGTTAATTCCTGGAACAGGACCTATAGCCCAGAGAGCCTATAGCATGAACCCGGCAGAATTAATAGAGCTGAAGAAGCAACTGGATGACATGTTACACAAGGGTCTGATTCGACCAAGTGCGTCGCCTTGGAGATCACCAGTTTTATTTGTGGATAAGAAAGATGGTGCCAATCGGTTATGTACGGATTATCGTAAACTTAACGATGTCACCATCAAAAACAAATACCCCTTGCCAAAGATAGAAGACCTGTTTGACCAGCTGGCCGGTGCCACCGTATTCTCCAAGATTGACCTTAGGACAGGTTACCATCAACTGAAGATTCGTGCCACAGATATCCCAAAGACTGCTTTCACCACCAGATATGGACTGTATGAGTACAATGTCATGTCATTTGGATTAACCAATGCCCCTGCCTATTTCATGAACCTCATGAACAAGGTCTTCATGAACTTTTTGGATAAGTTTGTCGTTGTTTTCATCGATGACATTCTTATCTACTCCAAAACCGAAGAGGAACATGAACAACATCTGGAAATAATCCTAGAAACCCTGAGGCAGCACAAGTTATATGCCAAGTTCAGCAAGTGTGAGTTTTGGTTGAAGGAGGTAGGATTCCTGGGACATATCTTGTCCGCAGGAGGAATTGTTGTAGATCCCGCCAAGATCAAGACTGTCACAGAATGGAAAGCCCCAACCACTCAGACCGAGGTCCGCGCATTTCTCGGATTAGCGGGATATTACCGCCGATTCGTTGAAGGATTTTCCAGCATAGCCCGACCCATGACGCAACTGTTGAAGAAGGACAAGAAGTTTGAATGGACTGCCAAATGTGAAGAAAGTTTCCAACAGCTCAAGAGCAGATTGACCACAGCCCCAATACTGATCATGCCGGATATCACCAAGCCATTTGATGTCTACTGTGATGCGTCCAAGATTGGTCTTGGATGTGTGTTGATGCAAGAAGGCAAAGTGATATCATACCTGTCCCGGCAACTGAAGCAGCATGAGCAGAACTACCCAACCCATGACCTCGAACTCGCAGCCGTAGTGTTAGCCCTGAAAGTTTGGCGTCATTACCTCATGGGTAATCGATGCGAGATCTATTCGGATCACAAGAGCCTGAAGTATATCTTCACCCAGAAAGAGCTGAACATGAGGCAACGCAGATGGTTAGAGCTAATCAAGGATTATGATATGGAAATCCACTATCACCCCGGCAAGGCCAATGTAGTAGCAGATGCCCTGAGTAGACTGCCTTGTCAGTTAAACTCCATGATAGCAAAGGAACAGCCTAGCCTATACCAAGAGTTTGAGCATTTCAGAATGGAGCTAGTTAGTGAAGGATACCTAGCCAGCATAGAACTGCAGCCTACTTTGATTGGACAGATCAAAGAAGCCCAGAAGGGAAATGCCAGCATTGACGGAATCAAGAGTCAGATAGCTGCAGGGAAGGCACCAGGATTCACCATAGATGAAGAAGGAGTACTTTGGTACAACGGTCGCTTGTGTGTACCGTCAGATTCAGAATTGAAGCAAGTCATATTGAAGGAAGCTCACGACACCCTGTATTCCATTCACCCCGGAGGAACCAAGATGTACCAAGACCTGAAGGAACAATTCTGGTGGCACGGAATGAAGCGAGAGATAGGAAGTTACATCGCCAAGTGTGATATCTGTCAACGAGTCAAGGCAGAACATCAACGACCCGCAGGACTGTTGCAACCCTTACAGATTCCTGAGTGGAAATGGGATTCTGTCGGTATGGACTTTATCACGGGATTGCCCAAATCTAGCAGAGGAAATGACTCCATTTGGGTTGTCATTGATAGGTTGACCAAGGTTGCACACTTCATCCCTGTCAAGACCACATACCAAGGCCCAAAGTTAGCTGAGTTATACATCTCAAGGATAGTCGCCCTGCACGGAACCCCGAAGTCAATTGTGTCAGATAGAGGATCACAGTTCACCTCAAGATTCTGGCAGAAAGTGCATGAAGGACTAGGAACCCGTCTGAACTTCAGCACAACTTATCACCCGCAGACTGACGGACAGACCGAGAGAGTCAATCAGATACTAGAAGATATGTTGAGAGCCTGTGTATTGGAATATGGATCCAAGTGGGAAGACTGCTTGCCATATGCAGAATTCTCTTACAACAACAGTTATCAAGCCAGCCTACAGATGGCCCCCTTTGAAGCCCTGTACGGAAGGAAATGCCGTACCCCTTTGAACTGGTCAGAAGTCGGAGAAAGCCAAGTCTTTGGACCGATGTTCTTCGAGAAGCCGAGGAGAAGGTGCACAAGATCCGCGAGTACCTCAAGACTGCACAATCCCGACAGAAGAGCTACGCTGACAAAAGACGCCGAGAGATGACCTTTGAGATTGGAGATTTCGTCTACCTCAAGGTGTCACCCCTCAAGGGAATGCAGAGATTCCAGCTGAAAGGAAAACTCGCACCCCGATATGTCGGACCCTTCAAAGTTCTGAGTCGCCGAGGCGAAGTGTCTTATCAACTGGAACTACCTGAAGAAATGGCAGCCGTGCACAATGTGTTTCACATCTCACTGCTCCGGAAGTGCCTTGAAGTACCGGAGAAGACCGAAGTATTCAAGAATATAGATCATCGTTCGGTGGATATCAACACAGACTTGACCTACCGAGAAGTGCCTATTCGCATCCTGGAGGAAGCATACAGAACCACCCGCACCAGGAGTATCAAGTTCTTGAAGATTCAGTGGAGCAATCACACTGAAGACGAAGCCACTTGGGAACGCGAAGAAGACATGAAGAAAGAATACCCCGATCTCTTTAGTACCTAGTTTTCTCTCGATCTCGGGACGAGATCTTTTGTAAGGGGGAAGGGTTTGTAACATCCCAAATTTCAATCCAAATGAACAAGAGAGGGATTCAAGAACCCAAAAATCAGAGTTAACAAAAACTTTTTCTCATCATATAGGTTTATGCATGTAGATCACCTTTTTAATTATTTTGAGTGTGCTATTGCCATGATGCTTGCTTATGTGTTCTCTCTCACTCTAAAACCCTAGCAATGATCACTTGATCCTCTAATGTCAAATAAAAACCAAATAGAAAAGAAATAATAAAAATCAACTTCACACACACATAAGGCTTAGGCCATTTTTACAAATCTTGGATATAGACCATTTTGGTTTGCACCATTGGGTGTAAATGGATACTAAACATATATTAACAACTTTGGAAACCATCAAACACTTTTCAAATCAAAATTGAAGCAAATATGAGCTCACATATGATTATGGTCATATGTGCCATTTTTACCCTGATGCTCACTTTGAGTCCCTGGATTTTTACTTTTCACTTCTACACTTGGTCAAACCTTTTCACCTCATCCAAGACAACATCAAGCACTTCAACCTTGCCCAAAACCACCACCCCAAATTCTTTACCAATTTCAAATGAGAAGCAAGCAAAGTTGGAACAAAATCACATATGCAAGATCACATGCAAAATGAATTTTTGCAAATCAATTCCATTTTGAACCCCACCACCACCAATAGACTACAATTAATATATGAATCCAACTCACCAAAAAGAATTTCAAAATTTGAAAATTTATTTCTTTCGGCCATTTGGTCGAACACCTTGTGGGCAGTGGAGAAATTTGAGCCCATGCTGGTTTTTGAGGAGACCAAGTCCAAGCTCTGGCCCTCCTCAGATGCCCTGGCACCCCCTCTCACCCCTCAGCACCAGTAGCACCACTTGCACTAAACCTTGTGTGATCAAATCATCAAAATCTGGCCATGCCGTGGCATGGCCATGCCACCCTCATGCCACCCTCATCTCTGTCCAACCCTGGACCAAACCACCATGTCTGGCCACTCCCTCTCACCTCACTGAGTCAGCCCGTGCCCTCCCGTGGTCAAAACAACGCGTGCACACGCCAGCATCTGCGCGCCCAGACGCGCCCAGCACATGCCAGGATCGGCATGGACGCGCGCCAGGACGCCCCTGGACACGCCAGAGCGCCGTCGTGCCCCATCGACCCTGACCTCTCCCTCGCTCGCCCCAGGCACACATCGCGTCGCCGTGGTACCCTCTACCCCCCAGACACGACCCCCTGGACGCGCTCGCCCTGTAGCCGTCGTCACCGTCGACGCGACTCGCCGCAGACCTGCAAGCTTCCATCAAGCGCGCCAGCGCCACAGAGCCTCTGCCGCGCCACGATCACGCTCGTCGTCATCATCAGAGCAGCAGCAACCCAGCGCACCCATGCCTTGCCCCTTGACGCCCTTGGAACGCCGGCGCCATCAACGACTGCCGCTCCGCCCACGGCCACCTCCCTCTGCTATAAATTGAGGACTCCTCCACTCAATCCGAGCACACAAATCACTTCCTCTCCTCTCCCAGCTTCTCCTCGCCACCTCAATTCCACCAATTAGTCGCCGGAGGCCTCCAATCGCAAGCTCGAAGCCGCCGCCAGTAGCCGGAGTTCGCCGGAGCAGGAGGCCACCCCAGGAAGCGCCGCTGCTACCAGGGGGATCCTCGTCCTCGACAACGACGCGGCGCACCTCCCGGAGCCCTGACGCGTCCTCCGACCCCCTACTGCCGCCGCCGGTGAGTCCCTCGCTCGTCGTCGACGACGACGCTTCTCGACCGTGCGATCGCGTTCTAATCGCACGGCTCCCCTCTCCCCGCACCGCTTCGGGCGTTAAGTCCCACTGACTCGTGGCCCCCACGCTGTCAGGCGGCCCGCTGCACTAGACGCAGTACTGGGCTGGCCCAACTCTGCAGCCCAGCTTTTTCCCGCGCGAGCCCACGGTTTGAATTCAAATTTGGAAAATAGGAAAAATACCCTAATCTGATGCAAACTTTGAAATTCAATAGGGACAAATCTACTCAGCCAAATTTTACAAATTTTATATATTTGGAAACCTTAGGAATTTATCTATACAATGCCACTGGATTGAACCCTAGATCTATTATAGAATTAAAATAGGAAAATAAACAAGGCAGGGACTTTTCTGCATTAGAATAATTATTAAAAATCAACCAAACATGCTTTTAAGTTAATTCCAACTCCTATAATTCACATTTCACTTATATTAATTGTTTCTACAAAAATATGCCATGCTTACTGTGTATGATCATGGCCTAGTTAAATTAAAGGACTATATGACTATTTCTAGTCAAAACTATTGTCCCAAAATATTAATAAATCATATGGAATTATTTTCTTCCATTTAAATCTTGTCATGAACAATCCAATATGAGGGAAGACTCTGGTCATAAAAATCTCATTTGGTTTGTGGATGATATTAAATCTTTACCATGCTAAGATTAAATTGTATGAGGTGCTACACCCCATTTAAATCCTTTTCTTAAATGATGAGTATGAAGAGGTTGACTTTGGTCAACCTAGGTCATATATTATTCATGAGAGAAATTAAATTTTAATAGAATAATGAGAGGAAATTATTTTCCCTAAACAAAATAAAAGTGACACTCAAGATTAATATGAGAGGAAATTATTTTTCTTAAATAAGAAAAAGCACATCCAACTATTTAATGGTAATGTATGATGCTAGTTTAAGTTGTGTGAATCATGTGTGTGCTTAGTTTAGTAAATAAATTGGTGTGATGATTGTGTACCCCGTATTCGTATTTTAGACGCTAGTACCGAGGAGTATCCAGAGGAGGAGGAGGTCTACTGTCAAGGAGAAGAAGACCACTTTGACCAGTTTCCCAACCAAGGCAAGATAATACTCTTGCAAAGTGCTAGCTCATCATGAGCCAAGCACCACCCATTTACTTTATGTTTATGAGCCTATGTCCCAGTTTTCATTCCAAGTTTTACTTACTGTTATTTTTGTACTGTTGATTCATAATTCAATAGGGTTAATGTTAGATTAGTACAAGAGTATCAAAATTAGCCTAGAAGCAAAGCAAAGTACTTAGCACCCCTCATCCTTAGATGCTAGTGCTAAATTAAAAATGACTACTCTAGATGGGAACATGTGTGGTGAAATGATGATGATAAAGATTATGAAATGACTTTTGAAGGTGAATATGACCAAGAGAAGATAGTGATTTTTGATTAAAAACTAATATTGGTTTGGATGCGATACCTTTCCAATTATTGAGTACCCCCACAATACCTGATTATGGGTAAGGGCTTAACTAGAAGTTTATGTATTTTAGTATGAGTTCCCTCTGAACACACATCATAGGGGTTATGCCGAGGCTGCCTCCGTTGTTGAGAAATGATGTGAATTGAAGTGAATTGTACGGCCAAGCCCTGTGCAGTTCCCAGGTTGACAGTTGGTCTTCACTGGGAGGCCAAACTCATGGGGAGAGGTGCTCATACTAGGGTTAGTAAATGAAAGGTTATGGTTGATGATCCGCGTACTGTGTTACGATGATTCGGGGAAATCCCGACGGATGAAATCAAATGTTGTGGCACAAGTGTGCAACCTCTGCAGAGTGTAAACCTATTCGAATAGCCGTGTCCACGGACGGTTGGAAAGGCCATACAGTTCCAGTATTAGAATTTGAACATGTTGATGATATGAATGGTGAATGGTGACTTGGGTATACTGAAAACACAACAAAGTTGTGGGAATGACACTAATGTTCCCACTTGAGTTAGTTAGCACATGAATAAGTCTTTAGTAAATACTTGCAAAAATAAAATTGGCTTTATGCAAATAAACTACTTAGCACCCCCCTACTAGAAATGTTAGCACTTACACTAGTATTAGTTTGCGAGTACATAAAGTACTCACGGCTGTGTCCCTGGCTATTCAAATGGCCGACTATGAAGAGGAGCAGAGGACGGTCAACAGGAAGTCTACAACAACTAGGAGTCTGCTAACGTCAAGCGTTGGCCTGTGGACTATAGAGTCCTTGTATCTTACGCTTCCGCTATGAACTTGTGTTTGTTCGTTGATCAGTTCGTTGATCATTAGATCAACTATTTGTGTAATATGGATCATGTGATTCCAATCTGTAAGACTTTATGGTTTGTAATGAATGATGACTATGATACTTAACTATTATGTCTCGCAACAACAATATTCCTGGGATTGCGAGGTATGACATAATAGGCATCCGGACTTAAAAATCCGGGTGTTGACAGTGTGCGTGTGTTATTCGCGTTCTTCGTGTTCTTCCGCCTCTCCCTCTCTTTCCCCCTTTGGATCTTGGGTCATTCGCGAGATCGGGCCTGATACGTCCAAAACGTATCTACTTTCCCGAACACTTTTGCTATTGTTTTGCCTCTAATTTGTGTATTTTGGATACAACTAACACGGACTAACGCTGTTTTCAGCAGAACTCTGGCGTCTCGTTTTTGTGCAGAAATCCAACTTTCGGGAAAATCCTCGGAATTTATGCAGAAGGCCCTATTTTACCAGAATACTGACGGAGCCAGAAGGGCAAGAGAGGTGGAGGCCCGAGGGCCCCACACCATAAGGCGGCGCGGCCTAGGGGGCCCGCGCGGCCTATGGTGTGGCCCCCTCGGCCGGCCTCCGACGCCCCCCTTCGGACTACTTATCGGGTTCGACCTAAAAACGCACGGAGAGAAGTCGAAGTCGCCGAAACCCTCCAGAGAGCCGCCACATCGCGAAACTCCGTCGCGGGAGCCAGAAGTCTCCGTTCTGGCACTCCGCCGGGACGGGGAATTGGAGGAGATCTTCACCGCCATCACCGCCAACGCCTCTCCATCGACCAGCCATGTTTCCCCCATCCATGTGTGAGTAATTCCCCCGCTGTAGGCTGAAGGGGATGGTAGGGATTGGATGAGATTGGTCATGTAATAGTCATAAGATTGTTAGGGCATAGTGCCTAGTATCCGTAGATGTCACTTTTATGATATTGTTGCAACTTGTTATGCTTAATGCTTGTCACTAGGGCCCGAGTGCCATGATCTCAGATCTGAACATGTTATTGATTCATGAAGATATTCGTTGTTTATGATCTTACCTGCAAGTTGTATACACATGTCGCTGTCCGGAACCAATGGCCCCGAAGTGACAACGGGACAACCGGAGGGGATGGTAGTGATGTGAGGATCACATGTGTTCACGGAGTGTTAATGCTTTGCTCCCTTTATTAAAAGGAGTACCTTAATATCCAGTAGTTTCCCTAGAGGCCCGGCTGCCACCGGCTGGTAGGACAGAAGATGTTGTGCAAGTTTCTCATTGCGAGCACGTACGACTAAATATGGAACACATGCCTATTGATTGATTAGTACTTGGATACCGTTTTATTATTATCTGCAAATGCCCCTGCTTTGATTGTTACATGAGTTTCTCTCATCCATGCAACGCCCGTTAAATCCGTCCCTGTGCCTACAGTATTTTAATCCTGTTGTTTACTATAATCACTACTGCTGTCTTTATTTCACCGCTGCTGTTATTTCACTATTCCTACTGCCATAAAACGGTTACTACTGATAAACTCTTGCGAGCAAGTCTGTTTTCAGTGCAGCTGAATTGACAACTCACTGTTAAGGCTTACAAGTATTCTTTGTCTCCCCTTGTGTCGAATCAATAAATTGGGTAATACTTCCCTCGAAGACTGTTGCGATCCCCTATACTTGTGGGTCATCAAGACTATTTTCCGCGCCGTTGCCGGGGAGCATAGCTTTATTTGGAAGTTCACTTGGATTGATATTGTTCGCTGCAAATTCTCCATCATGGGTAAACCTCGCGATACTAAGATCGCCATATTACCATCCACTACAAGAAAAGATACAACTCTTAGTACCTCTGCTGCTCTTGATTCACCATCTGTGATAAGTAAACTTGTTTCACCACCACAAACTTCAAATGCTGGTACTTCTGCTGAATCTGAAAATTCCTCTCATAATTGTGATGATGCTTCTGCTGTGCTTGATAATGATGGTTCGTTAGGATCTTTTCTAGATGCTACAATTGCTAAGTCTAGACAAATTAAAAATACTGAAACTCCTAATGAAAATGCTGCTACACCTGTTAATTCACCTGAGTCTGTTGAATATTCTAGTGATGATCTTGATGAAGATTATGTAGAGCTTGATGATGATTTTATTGAAAAATGCAATGCTACTACTGATGCAAGAAAAATTAAAAAGTTGCTTGCAGAACATGCTGTTAGATATAAACTATCTCCTGATCCTAAATTTGCCACATCTCCTATAAACATTAGGGATAAAGATTATGATTTTTCTCTTGATTTATCTCATATAGCTATTGTTGAGAAAACACCCTTTTGTGGTACTGAAAAAGAAAGTGCTGTTGAACACATGACTGAGTTATCTACTCTTAGTGGCTTGTTTTCCGATGATATTAAGATGCGTACTTATTTTGTCGCTAAAATTTTTCCTTTCTCATTAAAGGATGATGCTAAAACTTGGTATAATAATTTGCCTCCTGGTTCTATTAAAAGTCCAAAAGAATTGCTTGATGTTTTCTTCCGGAAATACTTTCCTGCTAGTGCTCAACATGCTGCTTTGCAGAGAATTTATAATTTTGACCAGGAAGATGGAGAGAAATTGCCTGAGGCTTGGGCGAGATTTTGCTCTCTTATTAGAGCTCAGCCTGACCATGATTTGGAAAAGCATGATTTACTTGATATATTTTATAGTGGACTAACCATTGAGTCTAGGGCATACCTGGATAGTTGTGCTGGTTGTGTTTTCAGGAAAAGAACTCCAGACGACGCTGAAGAATTATTGGCTAAAATAGGCCGGAATCATGATGATTGGTCTACACCTGAACCAACCCCGACACCGATAGTGAAGAAGAGGGGTATGATTAAATTAAATGATGAAGATATGAGGGAAGCCAAGAAGTCTCTTAAAGAGAAGGGTATTAAACCTGAAGATGTGAAGAATTTACCTCCTATAGAAGATTTATGTGAGATAACTCCCCCTTCATCCATGATTGAGGTACACTCTCTTCAACGCTTTACTAGGGAAGATATTCCGTATTCAAAACCTCCTGCTCAATGCTTAGATGAATTTGATAATTATATTGTTAAGCAAGAAAACTTTAATATGAGAGTAGAGAATCATTTAATGGAAAATTCTCGAGCTATTAGTGAATTGCATGGTATTGTGGAGAGAACCTCCAATGATGTTAAGATACTTGTTAAACATTTTCAAATGGTTCAAACTCAAATTGATCAACTTACTAAAGTGCAAAATGACTTGTTGGGAAATAATTCTAAAGAAAAACATGCTTATGAAGTAACAACTAGAGGTGGTGTTTCTACCCAGGATCCTCTATATCCTGAAGGGCATCCCAAAAGAGTTGAACAAGATTCTCAACTAATTAAAACTAGTGCTCCATCTAAGAAAAAGAAAAAGAAACATAAGAATGTTGTAGAATCCTCTGAACCTGTTAATGATCCTAATAGTATTTCTATTTCTGATGCTGAAACTGAAAGTGGTAATGAGCATGATAAAGATAATGATAAGGATGATACTCCTGATAAAGAAGAAATTGAAAAAGAACCTGAAAAGCCTGCTAAAAATAAAAAGTACACTAAAGAAGATTTTATTACTGAGAAACATGGTAATGAAAGAGAACCTTGGGTTCAAAAGCAAATGCCTTTTCCTGTTAAGAAACTAAAATCAAAGGAGGAGGAACATTATAATAAATTTTGTGATTGGATGAAACCTTTATTTTTGCAAATCCCTTTGACTGATGCTATTAAATTGCCTCCTTATTCAAAGTATATGAAAGATATTGTTACTAACAAAAGGAAAGTCCCCAATGAGGAAATTTCCACTATGCTCGCTAATTACTCCTTCAATGGTAAGATTCCAAAGAAGTTGGGCGACCTAGGTATACCGACTATTCCTTGTTCCATCAAGAATAATTATGTTAGAACTGCTCTATGTGATTTGGGAGCAGGTGTGAGTGTGATGCCTTTTTCTCTTTATAAGAGACTTGATTTAGATAAATTGATACCAACTGATATATCTTTGCAAATGGCTGATAAATCTACTGCTATTCCTGTTGGTTTATGTGAAAATGTTCCTGTTCAAGTTACTCAGCATTGCTTGATATTAACTGATTTTGTTGTGTTGGAAATGCCTGAAGATGATAATATGTCCATTATTCTTGGAAGACCCTTTCTTAATACTGCAGGGGCTGTTATTGATTGCAATAAAGGCATGGTTACTTTCAATGTTGATGATAAGGAACACACTGTCTATTTTCCCAAGAGGATTGATAAAGTATGTGGAGTTAATACAATTTTTAATGTGAAAACTATCAAAGTGGGATCCATTGATTGTCCTATATATGAGCCCAAAGAAGAATATCAAACTCTTGTGATTGGATCCATATCAATTCAATATAAGGTAACATGATTGATTTGAGGTTTATTTCTTCTTATGTCATATAAAATTTATTTGGTAGCAAGACTTGATCAACCTTGTTAACAAGTATATTTTAATACATAAGAGAGCTAAACAACATTTCTTTCTTTCTTTCTCCTCCACTTATTTTACTTGCTGTAGCACCTTTTGTTTTGCAATATGCTTTAGTTGTTTAAGATTTTAGAAATCATTTTCCTGCGCAGTAATCATTAATTTAATACCCAGAAATGTGCATTTTTCAAAGTTCTCTAAAAATTACAAAAATTACACCGTTGGTCCTATTTTTCGACGAGGCACCTGGGAGTACCAGAGGATGACCTGTGGGGCACCAGAGGGTGCCACACCACAGGCCGGCGCGGCCAAGGAGGTGGGCGCGCCACCCTGTGGTGTGGGCCCCTCCTTGCCCCACTACATCATCTCTTCCTCCCAGCATCTTCTCTCTCCCGAAAAAACTCGTACCAAGTTCCTCTCACTCGTGTTTCTGCTCAAGAACTCGCGATTTTTCGATCTCCTTGCTCAGCCCAGATTTTTGTTTGAAATTTGGCATATTTACTCCTTGGTATGTGACTCCTTTGATTGTCCAATTAGAATTTCATTTGGTTGAGTATATCTTGAATATTTTACTGCTGTAGATAACATGTTTAGTGAGCTTGCATGCTTGTTCTAAGTGGAAGAAACTAGTTTTGATGCATGTTTAGTACTCTAGCAAGTTCCTATAGTAGTTCCCTTCAATTACATACCTTGAAATCAAATTTTATAATGGTTGTTGAAAATTTCAGAAGAGGGAGATGAAGAAATTCAAATTTGGAGAATTGTTCAAGAAGGGAACAACCAGCACCGGTAGGCCCTCGAGGGCATCCACTCAGATTAGGCGATCCTACAATGAGGATGTCATCGCGCCTAGCTTTGCGCCCGAGGAGGACAATGGGGTTCCTAATGCTTCATCCTTCCCATGTTATGATTTTCTGACAAATGCAGGGATATTGGATGACTTCTTCACCCTTGTCAACAGGGCAGGCTTAGCCACCTACGTGGAAGATGAAAGGGAGCAATACTACATGCTCACCAAAATTTTCGTTGAGAGCTTCAAGTTCCACAACGCGCAATTTGAGCCGACAGTTGCATTCAAGATCTATGATATTCCTGTTACTATGGAATTGGAAGAATTTTGTCGTGCATTGGATATTGCCCCTGTAGGTACAGCAAGGAGGATTGATGACAACCCCCGAGACCTGTTGGAGCTCTACCGAGGGATCACCGAGGATGATTGCCGCACTATCCAGCGAGGGAAGATAAGAAACATTCAACTCCCCGCTATTAAATATTTTGCATATTACATTGCTACTAGCATTTTGGGTAGAGAAAATACTAGCAATATCTCTAGCTACCATCTTGCTTTCTTGAACGCTGCACTTACTGGAGAAACATCTTATCATCTTGGTTCTCTTATTGCTCGCCGCCTGTCTAGCAGGGGGCCTATTTTTGGAGGAACTATTGCACTGCGCATTTTAACACATCTAAAGATTCCTCTTGATTCTAATGATGTGCCATTAACCCCTAGGAGACTAGATATTGCTGCTATGAAGAGCCATCATTTTGTTACTACTGACTCCACTATAGATAATATGGTCTATAGAATGTTGTTTGCTGATGGGAATGAGAAGGAAATCCCTCTTCCCCAGCCAGGTTTGTTCAATATTGACAGGCAATCATGGTCGCTCACTAAGGAGGCAGTGGAGGAACATATGAAGATACAAGAATTCCACCAGCAACATGACTCCGAGAACGCCGAGCCCTCCTACGATTACACCGTCACATACCCCGACGTTTCCTCCAGCACATACCTGGAACCGGGTCGTTCTTCGTCGTACTACGGAGACACCACTTCATGGGGACCGTGGGAATGAACTCCACTTAGGCCAAAAGCCTAAGCTTGGGGGAGGTATACCGGCATCACTCATTCTTTGCATATTATGGTTGCTGGATACTTGTACATACTTGTTTAGTCTCTAGAGTGGTTTTCTAATGAGAGGGAGATGATATTTGGGGAAGTGCTGTCCAAAAACAGATTCTGGGCTGTTACCAAAAAAATTCGTACGCACAGCCAGAACGTTATTTTGAGCTGCCAATTTTTGAGCATGTTCCCCAGGTTGTTATCTAACTTTCATTAGTTGAACACTTTTTGGTCTGAGCAATGGAATATTTTTGTTAATTTCGATTTCTGTACTGCTGTCAGGATTTGGCAGATTTCTGTCATCCTGCTTTTCTGTGTTTCTGTTAGTTTGCATTCTTTTGTTTTCACTTTGTTTCTTTCCTAAAACACAAAAAGACCAAAAATATTTCTGTTGTTTCTCTTCACCATTTGTTTATTTGGTTCTTTGCTCTTAGTTTATTTTATTTGCTATCGTTAGTTTGCTATGAGAAAACCCAAAAAGATTTTGCTTTGTTTGCTTGTTTTCTTTTGTTCTTGTTTCCAATTCAAAAACACCAAAAATATTTGCTGTTCTTCTTTGGTTTGTAAAGTTCATCATGAGTTCAATGGTCTTCGGTGGCTGGAGCGTGGTTTTCATTTCATATTATCCAAGCTACACAAGTGAAAAGGCAATAATGACGATCTACGACAATCTGATTGTGGTGAGAGGCTGGTATGAACTCTATTTGCTTTCATTTTTGTACATATACTCATCCATATGAGCATGCTTAGTTGGTTCATGTGAGGTATATGTCATTTGAGAAAGTCTAGTAGTTCATGATCTCTCATGTTTAGCTCCAATTTATTAATATGAGTAGCATGTCATGAATGTTCGCTTGCATTGTTTTATTCATAAGTAAGTATGGCATTGTAGTATCCTCCTCTGAATAATTCATTTATATCGACTTGGCACATGCTCACGCATGCATATGACTGAACAAAAAGTCAATTAAGCCTCGATGATTTATATTGCTTCAGAGTTCTTGCATCACTTTTATGCCTCCGTTAACTTATTTTGCCGCAAGCATGATTATGACAGTTACTGCTCTCTTGATTTGTCGCTCCCTAGTCTTTTGCTAGCCTTCACTTGTACTGAGCGGGAACGCCGCTCGTGCTTCCAAACACCTGAAAACCAAGTTGTTCCAAAGTGTCCACCATAAATACCTATGCATGGCATTTCAAACCATTCCAAGTAAATTCTCATGCGCTACCTTTAAAACTTTCAAAATGCTTCTCAATTTGTGTTAATGTTCCATAGCTCATGAGGAAGTATGTGGTGCTTAGCTTTCAACCTTGTCATTTACTTTTGACGGACTCTCATATGGACTAGTGGCACATCCGCTTATTCAATAATTTTGCAAAAAGAGCTGGCAATGGGATTCCCAGTCCCGAATTAATTAACTTAAATAGACACTCCTCCATGGTTCGTGATTGTTGGATGGCACCCGAAGGATTCGGTTAGCCATGGCTTGTGTAAGCAAAGGTTGGGGGGAGTGTCATCATCATAATAAAACTTAAATAAAAAGGCACTCCTTCATGGTATGTGATTGTTGGCAGGCACCCGAGGATTCGGTTAGCCATGGTTTGTGAAAGAAAGGTTGGAAGGAGTGCCACCCAAAAATAAATAAAATGGGAGCCGCTCTTGGAGTCCGGTTGATGAGGTAGTTAGTGTACCCATTACCATTCGTTGACAACAACAAACACCTCTCAAAATAATTTTACTCCTGCTTTACAAATAAAAAGCTCTAGCGCATGTTAATCCCTGCTTCCCTCTGCGAAGGGTCAATCTTTTACTTTTATGTTGTGTCTCCATTCTTTCTTTGAGCACTATCTTGAGAGCACAACTGTCATTCTTAGTATAATATGCTTGTCTCAAAATATGATTGATTGTGGTATAACTTTGATGCTTTTATCTTTGACAATCACTACTTCTAGTCTTTCTATGAACTCCAGAGGTGCCTCGGCATTTATGTTTTGCCGATCAAATACGGGCAAGCGAGATACCACTTTATCATATTCTCTTATGAACATTGCAATCCTGCATATATACATGATTCATGGTGCTTATTATTAATTGTTGGTACCTCTCCATGATTGATATAGCTGTTGGATGATCTTATTTGCATGTATCTCATTATGAACTGCTTAAGTATTAGCCATAGCATGAGAATATATACATCATATGAGCAAATGTGTTCGTGAAAGTTCTTTTATCGCTCAGTTGTTAACTGAATTGCTTGAGGACAAGCAATAAGCTAAGCTTGGGGGAGTTGATACGTCCAAAACGTATCTACTTTCCCGAACACTTTTGCTATTGTTTTGCCTCTAATTTGTGTATTTTGGATACAACTAACACGGACTAACGCTGTTTTCAGCAGAACTGCTCTGGTGTCTCGTTTTTGTGCAGAAATCCAACTTTCGGGAAAATCCTCGGAATTTATGCAGGAGGCCCTATTTTACCGAATCGACGGAGCCGAAGGGCAAGAGAGGTGGAGGCCCGAGGCCCCACACCATAAGGCGGCGCGGCCTAGGGGGCCCGCGCGGCCCTATGGTGTGGCCCCTCGTGGCCTCCGACGCCCCCTTCGGACTACTTATCGGGTTCGACCTAAACGCACGGAGAGAAGTCGAAGTCGCGAAACCCTCCGGAGCCGCCACATCGCGAAACTCCGTCGCGGGAGCCGAAGTCTCCGTTCCGCACTCCGCCGGACGGGGAATTGGAGGAGATCTTCACCGCCATCACCGCCAACGCCTCTCCATCGACCAGCCATGTTTCCCCCATCCATGTGTGAGTAATTCCCCCGCTGTAGGCTGAAGGGGATGGTAGGGATTGGATGAGATTGGTCATGTAATAGTCATAAAATTGTTAGGGCATAGTGCCTAGTATCCGTAGATGTCACTTTTATGATATTGTTGCAACTTGTTATGCTTAATGCTTGTCACTAGGGCCCGAGTGCCATGATCTCAGATCTGAACATGTTATTGATTCATGAAGATATTCGTTGTTTATGATCTTACCTGCAAGTTGTATACACATGTCGCTGTCCGGAACCAATGGCCCCGAAGTGACAGAAATCGGGACAACCGGAGGGGATGGTAGTGATGTGAGGATCACATGTGTTCACGGAGTGTTAATGCTTTGCTCCGGTACTCTATTAAAAGGAGTACCTTAATATCCAGTAGTTTCCCTAGAGGCCCGGCTGCCACCGGCTGGTAGGACAAAAGATGTTGTGCAAGTTTCTCATTGCGAGCACGTACGACTAAATATGGAACACATGCCTATTGATTGATTAGTACTTGGATACCGTTTTATTATTATCTGCAAATGCCCCTGCTTTGATTGTTACATGAGTTTCTCTCATCCATGCAACGCCCGTTAAATCCGTCCCTGTGCCTACAGTATTTTAATCCTGTTGTTTACTATAATCACTACTGCTGTCTTTATTTCACCGCCGCTGTTATTTCACTATTCCTACTGCCATAAACTGTTACTACGATAAACTCTTGCGAGCAAGTCTGTTTCCAGGTGCAGCTGAATTGACAACTCCGCTGTTAAGGCTTACAAGTATTCTTTGTCTCCCCTTGTGTCGAATCAATAAATTGGGTAATACTTCCCTCGAAGACTGTTGCGATCCCCTATACTTGTGGGTCATCAGGGCCACACACGGGGTCTTAAACCTCATCACGCACACTTGCGTGCCAAAATTTTATAAGCGCACAAGTCAATAAGCCGGCCATCTTGCTCCTTCGGCAACTCTTTGGACATTAGCTCCATGTCGGCTTGGAAACCGTGACCCGTCGTAAGCTGAAAAGCTAGAAGAGCACCGTAGGTGCGGGAGGTGCGTTTGAGTACCTCGATGGTTCTCTTCGTGTCGACAGCAAAAACATCTGTCAGTTGTTCCAGAGTTTTGTCTTGGTCGGTGACATAGGCATCCCCAATGGGCCTGCTAAAGATGGTACCCGGGGTTTACTGAAGGCCCACTACTCGAAGTTCAAGAAGATTCGGGAGACCAAGATGTATTAAGGAAAGCTAGAGTTGTAATAGAAAGTGTTGTTTGTAATTTGGCGGGATGAGTTAGAAACCGTCCCGGACTCTGTAACTTGTATGAAACGAAACCCTCGGCTCCACCTCCTATATAAGGGGGAGTCGAGGGACAAAGAAAGGATCGAATCTACTGTCAACACAACCCTAGTTTTCATAATCGTCGAGTACTTTTCGCCTAAACCTTCGAGATCTACTTGCCCTCTACTTCTAGCAAAACCCTAGTCTACAATCTGTAGGCATTGACAAGTTAATCCTTTGTCAATTGGCGCCGTCTGTGGGAATTAGAGGCTGCAAGGATCTGATCTCGATGGCACGTTCAAGATCTTCGACATCGTCAACAGCAAGCAACGCGATGGATCGAGGTAACAAGGGAAAAACTGATCTATTCAATTTTATTCCTCACCCGCCCTCCCGTATGGATGCATGTGCCTATCTGGAGGAGCCCATCATCATGACGTTCGGAAAATTCCGATTTGGCGTCAACAAGGAAGGATCCTACCGTCTCGAAGTTCCGATCTCGTCGAAATTTTCAGCAGTCGATTCTAACTTTTCGTCGAGCGACGAGGAGTTTTCGTCGACACGATTCGTCGACAGCAAGGCCAGCGGAAAGCTCGCCAAGATCTTCAGCAACACATCCTTCGAGTCGTCTGCGGACTCCTTTATAAGCAGCGACTCCGACAGCGTCGACGACTTCAACTTCATCGACAAATCCGCTGCCATCGGAAAGGTCTTCACCACTCTATATGATGGTGTCACCAATCCTGACAAAAATCAATGCGCAAAATATCATCAGATCTATGTGATAGAAGGGGCAGGTACATCAGAACCGCAAACGTCAGAGGCTTTCGACGAATTGGGAAATCCATACGTCGATCCCGCTGATCTCAGACATGGTCTAGGCACCAAATATATCGGGAACCCACCTCGCAACAAAGTTCAACTCCCGCAAGAAGCGTGGGATAGAGCTGCGAAAGCCATGGATGGTTCAGAACCTATGACCACCACCGCTACTGCACAAGAGCTACAAGCATACCAATATAGACTTGCTCGAGTAAGCAGAGAGTTGGAAAAACAGACAGCATCACTAAATAGAAGAAAGGAGGCAGCTTCCGCATCAAGCAGACGCCGAGCAGATCTAAGTCGACAATCAGGAAATCTGGGAGATAGTCACAGAGAGGCTCGAAGGAGAGCCCAATCTCGTCTGCAAAACATACCTGAAGCAGAAAGAGGAAATATAATTCAAAATCTCGACATGTCATTTATGTCGATCGATGAAAGGGGCAACATCATCCCAAAAACGCCAGAGGCAGGTTACATGGCAACACAGGCGTATATCCTTGCGTCCAGACCACCTCCTGGGGACCCGAGAGAACCATTGTTCAATATGGCGATGGCTGGAGTAGGAGTTATGGGAACAGCGTTTGCAACAACGCCTCCCGAAGAAAATCCTAGACAAAACAGTCCACGACCCACCGCAGCAGTTCAAGACCCACCAAGAACAAGCGGGGCAAGAGACACAGCAGTCCAAGTAAGGGTGGACAGAGCGCGACAAGAAAGAAGAGAGCGTCAGCACTCGCCAGAGCTTGCCGACGAAGATATGTGTGGGCTCCCATGCTTTACGAGAAGAGTCCGAAAAACTCGAGTACCCAAGGGGTTCAAGTTACCCGAGAATTTCAAGAAGTTCGACGGCCTGCAAGATCCCGAGGATTGGCTCGTGGATTATCTCGAGATGGTGAAACTGGTAGGAGGAACCAGAGCAACAGCTATGCAAAGTATCCAAGTTCACCTGAGTGGTGCCGCAAGATCTTGGATAAAGAAACTCCCCTTGAACTCCATCGACAGCTGGGAAACCTTTGAGGACATCTTCGTGAAAAACTTCCGATCCACCTGCAAGAAACCTGCGTCGTTGGAAGAATTACGGGCGTGTCGACAAAAACATGACGAGTCGATGAGAAAATATATACAGCGGTGGAACATTATTAAGAACTCGGCAGAAGACATATCTGACGAGAGGGCAATAGATGCGTTCGTGGCAGGAATCCGACGAGCAGACTTCGTCGAGGACTTGGGGAGAACTAATCCCAAGACAATCTCAGCGTTGATGGAAATCGCTAATAAGTGGGCAGATGGAGAAGACGCAATATACAACAAGCGACACAGGTCGCCAGAGGATCGTGGTCGAAATTATCAAAATAGAAGGCGATTTTCTCGCCAGTTCTACAACAACGATGCTCCCGGCCATATATCGGCTGGTTTTCGGGGAAACCCTGGAGGAAATAGTCGAGATGATTATCAAAGGAGCAACGAGCAACAAGGCGACAATAGAGGTGATTTTCGCGGCAACAGACAAAATAGTGGACCAAGGATTCAAAGACCTTACGTGTCTCCCGAGGAGATGATGAACGGTCCGTGTCAAATGCACTTTTACCTCGACAACAATGGAAAGAGGCAGTCAGGACATCTACAGAAAGACTGCCGCAATTTTCAGGCAATGCTGCGAGCCGCAGGAATCGCAAACGCTCAAGCAAATAACAGAAATCCTCGGGAGCCAAGGAGCGAGATTCACCTCCCACCTCCTCCCGCAATTACCGAGGAAAATCGACATCAGCTCAGAATAGCGGCAGCACCACAACCACCCCCATACGTTGATCCCAATTCCAATGGCGCAGTTCTGATGATTCAGAAAGCCAGGCCGTCCAACAGGGCGCAGAAGGTCATATCTCGACAAGTGTTTATGGCAGAGAGATGCCTCCACCAACAGCCGAGTATCTAAATTGGTCGGGCAAGACATTGGCTTCACAATCGCGGATCATCCGCAGCAAGTTCCTCGACCAGGACAATCAGCACTTATTCTACCCGCAGTAATTGCTGGGTTCGACGTGTCGCGAGTTTTCATAGATGGCGGCAGTCTAAACCTCATGTATGCAGACACATTGAGGAAGATGAACATATCCCTGGCAAACTTGAAACCAACCGACACACGCTTTCACGGGATCACACCAGAGAAGCCAAGTTACCCATTGGGCAAGATCAACCTCGACGTTCGTTTGGAACCCGAGAAAACTACAGAATAGAGAACCCGGAGTTCGAAGTTGTGGATTTCCGTCGCAATATCATGCTTTGTTGGGACGACCAGCGTACGCTAGGTTCATGGCAGTGCCGCATTATACATATCTGTTGTGGAGGTTGCCTGGGCCCAAGGGACCTATCACAATCAAAGGAAGTTTCGCGTTATCTGATAAATGCGACAAGGACTTTCATCGACTATCAGAAACTTTCGGGATGCAAGCAGAATATGCGGCGCCACGGTTCACTGATTATGACGTGTTACCAGAGGTAGGAAGATCCAAGGAGCCAACTTTCAATATAACTAAGGATTCAAAAGAGGTACAGATCCACCCGACAGATCCAAAGAAAACGACGTCCATTGCCGCAAACATGGATGTCGCATAGGAAAGCGCGCTCGTCGAGTTCCTCCGTGAGCACTGGAGAATCTTCGCATGGTGTCCAGCTGACATGCCAGGAGTACCCAGGGAACTTGCCGAGCACCACCTCAATTTGGATCCTCTCGCAAGACCAGTAAAGCAACCTTTGCGGCGTTTCTCGGAGCCTAGCCGCAAAGCCATGTTATCTGAAATAGATCGACTCAAAGATGCTGGATTTATCAGAGAAATATCTACCGAAGCCACTTGGGTAGCCAACCCAGTAATGGTGCCGAAAAAACACACAATAGTCCTTCGCATGTGCGTCGACTTTACGTGTCTCAATAAACATTGTCCCAAGGATCACTTTCCCCTCCCAAGGATCGATCAAATCATCGACTCCACGGCAGGATGCGAACGTCTTTCCTTCCTGGACGCATATTCTGGTATAACCAGATAAGATTAAAAGAAGAAGATGAAGCCAAGACAGCGTTCATCACACCTTATGGCGTGTTTTGCTACAAAACAATGCCTTTTGGTCTGAAAAACGCGGGAGCAACATATCAGCGGATGATGCAGAAGTGCCTAGCATTGGAAAAAACGTACAAGTCTACATTGACGATGTCGTGATAACATCAAAGAAAGGGTCGACTTTGATCGAAGACTTGAAGGAAACCTTCGACAACCTCGACAAATTTTGCATCAAGCTGAACCCGACAAAGTGCTCTTTTGGAGTTCCTGCAGGAGAACTTCTCGGGTTCTTAGTATCAGCAAGGGGGATTGAAGCTAATCCCGAAAAAATACAGGCCATCATCACTATGAGAAAGCCAACAAAGCTGAAAGAAATACAACAGCTAACGGGCGAGTCGCAGCTTTAAGCGATCTCGTCGCCAGGCTAGGAGAAAAGGCTGCCGTTCTATGCATTGATCAAGCAAGGAGAAAAATTTCAATGGAACGAAGAAGCAGATAGAGCTTTCGAGAACCTCAAGAGAGCAATTTCGACACCACCAATATTGGTGGCGCCTAAAGATAAAGAACCTCTCCTCTTATACATTGCAGCTACACCACAGGTGGTCAGCACAGTTCTAGTAGTCGAGAGAGAAGAAGAAGGCTCCATGGAGTTCGAGGCCAGTATATTTCATCAGTACTGTCGCTTTCAAAACAGCGGTACCCGCAATATCAGAAACTGGCGTACGGAGTATTCACAACAGCAAGAAAACTGCGACACTATTTTTCGGCGCACCCGATAATAGTGGTCAATGAAGCTCCTTTGTCAAATATATTGAACAATCCAGAAGCTACGGGTCGTGTCTCCCTTTGGGGAATAGAACTTTCCCCTCGGGACATCACGTATGAAAAAGAAAAGCAATAAAGTCGCAGGTCTTACCAGATTTCATTGCAGAGTGGATGGAGCTAAAACACGGGACCCCAGATTTATCGAGGACTTGGACCATGAATTTCGACGGATCCAAGAGATTGGAAGGTGCTGGAGCAGGCGTGATATTAGTTTCACCTGAAGGCGACAAGTTGAAGTATGTTCTGTGGATGACGTTCCCAAACGCATCTAACAATGAAGCAGAATATGAAGCTCTCATACACGGGATGAAGATGGCGAAAGCTTGCGGTGCAACCCGATTGAAAATTTTCGGCGACTCACAGTTGGTAGCACAGCAAGTAATGAACCAATGCGACGCAGTCAACGAAAGTATGATAGCATACAAGGAGGCGTACAATGAGCTGGAAAAGCTATTCGATGGTTGTGAAGTAAACCACATCAGCAGGATGAGCAACGATGAAGCCGACGTTCTCGCAAACATCGGGTCACAATGCCTCGCAATCCCTCCAGGTGTGTTCTGGGAAGAGATTAGCGAGAGATCAACAAAACCAGCAAAAATAAAGGAGAAAAAAGAGAAACCTTCGAGTATCGCCAAAAACATAGCAGAAGAAGAAGAAGAGCAAGATCTAGTCATGATGGTACAAGTTCCATGGATGCAAGCCTACATATCATACATCCTAAGGAAAGTCATACCCGACGATCCAGTAGAAGCAAGGCGAATAATTAGGCGATCAAAAGCTTTCACTGTAGTAAAAGGGGAACTGTACAAACGCAGTATTTCGGGTGTGCTACAACGGTGTGTTACACCCGAAGAAGGAAGGATCATCCTAAAGGACGTGCATGAAGGGATATGCGGACACCATGCGAGCAGCAGAGCCATCGCGGCAAAGGTTTTCAGAGCAGGATTCTATTGGCTCACAGCAATCGAAGATGCAAAGGAAATAGTGCGCACTTGCGACGCGTGTCAAAGATTTGCGGCAAGACCTCACTCTCCTGCCGCAGAACTTATGCCAATCCCACTATCTTGGCCCTTTGCTCAATGGGGTCTCGACATGGTGGGTAAGCTGCATAAAGCTTCGCCAGGAGGATATGAGTACTTGTTGGTGGCTGTCGACAAATTTACCAAGTGGATAGAGGCGAAGCCAATAAACTCACCAGATGCAGCATCCGCAATAAAGTTTGTGAAGAGCATCGTCTTTCGCTTTGGAGTACCTCACAGCATCGTCACAGATAACGGCAGTAACTTTACTTCCAAGGAGTTCAAAGCATATTGCGCAGAGGTGGGCATAAAACTAAGTTTTGCGTCTGTCGCACATCCACAGACCAATGGCCAAGTCGAAAAGGCCAATGGCATCATCTGCAATGGCATCAAGAAGCGCCTGCTAGGACCCTTGGAAAAAGCCCGGCATACTTGGCCGGAGGAGTTACAAAGTGTGTTGTGGAGTATCCGAACAACACCAAATACGGCGACACAGGAAACACCGTTCTTTCTGGTTCATGGCGCCGAAGCAGTCCTGCCGATAGAAATAGAGCACGATTCTCCAAGAGTCACAGAATATGACGAAGAAACATCGAGAAAAGCTTTGGAGGATGATGTCGATGCACTCGATGAAGCCCGAGACGAAGTCCTGTCACGAGTCGCCAAATATCAGCAGGACTTGAAAAACTATCACAGTCGACGATTGCGGCCAAGGTCTTTTCAAGTTGGTGACTTAGTTCTGCGGCTCAACCAAAAAAGTCACGAAAAACTCGAATCACCATGGCTTGGACCCTACATCGTCACGAAGTAATCGAAGGAGGAGCATACAGAATCAAAGACAAGAAGACAGGGATCGACGAGCCAAATCCCTGGAATGTGGCACAGCTCAGGCGTTTCTACGCCTAGGTGTCGAAAATATAGTCCTCCTTTGTAAAGCTCAATGTACTGAAACGCCCACGAGTTTTCAGACGCACTCTTTTCCTTTTTCGGGGCACCGAGTGGGGCCGGGAAAGGTTTTTAATGAGGCGGGCTCGTGGTGCTGCAATATAATAAAGATAGTGGAACTATATATCTTCTTCTCGACAAGATAAGGGGTTTTCCCCTACATGATACAATATATATATAAACACAGTATCGACAAATGCAAAAGAAGCATCCGGCCTTGGTAAAAATACCTCGCCAAAATAAAAAGAGATATCGACAAAATAGTGATCAAACAAAAGCTCGGGGGCTTACACACAAAATAGTACACAATGTATATTATCTTGCCTTGGGACAACCTCGCATTATAATACACAAGATATTGCAATCAAAACGCCCGGGGGCTTGGCGATAAAAATAAAATACAATGACTTTACAATATAGCTGGTCTATACAGGATATAAATCTCGGAAAAAGTTTCGCCTTCAAGAATTTCCCAATATATTATCTATGGTTAAGTGCTCGTTATTTACAGCACGAGTACTATGCTCAGCATAGCTGCCCTTCACGAAGAATTCGGAATCCATCCGGAGAAGTTCATCCATCATATCTTCGGCAACAGGAGTAACAATGTCATCATATTTGCCGAAGTTTCTTCTCCTCTTCGACATCTTCTCCAGGCACTTCAGGACAACTTGCCCCACGTCTAACTTCGGGTAGCAAATTTTTATCATGATCATCGCAAATCTTGCGCCAGCAGCTAGTTGGGCTCGTACAAAGCCGTGGATGCGAGGAGCATCTCGAAATTTGTCCATCAACGCAGGAAGGGTCTCTGGCATCTTATTGCGAGGAAACATGGTACCATACACCAGAGACAAAGTCCTTGTACAGAAGTCAAGATATTCGCGAACCTGAAGTGCACGATCTTGAAATCTCACGATTTGGCGGGTCCGCTCAGGTGTACCCCAAAAAGTCGATCCGTGTTCATGTGCAAGCCGAAGGAGAACATTGGAACGAGCCTCGACACGTTCATCTTCAGTTATAGGATCCAAAAAAGCACCTATGGTTTCATAAAACAATTCAGTGGGCAATGAGGAGGCAAGCAGCAAAGGAAACGAAGAAGCGAGATAAAGACAATGAAACTTACCCGCCATGTCCAAGCTAGCATCTGTTAGCAGCATAGAATTCTCTCGAGATGCAGCCGCGCCAGCTTCAGCAACAGCAGCGTCCCTTTCAACCATGGCATCCTGAACTTGTTGAAGCGCAACTTTCTCCCTTTGTGAAGATTCTCGAGATTGTTCCATCAGCATAAGCGATTGTTTCTTCAAGGACTGAAGTTGTTGTCGAAGTTCTTGCAAGTCTTCCGACAAAGGTATGCTGGAAGACCCTTCAAGGAAATTGTCGTTGTTTCTTACTTTCTTCGACAAAGAAGACGCGGGAGCAGCATCGGGAGGAGAAGAATTTGTTGAATAATTATCAAAAATCAACTGGAACAAGAAAAACTCCGAATCAAAGATAGCACCAAAAGAAATTTCATTGATTGCAGAATATTTACATAGCCATTACAAAAGAAGTTCTCCTAGGGGACTGGTAGAGAATTTATCGCCAAAACCAGAATGGCGACAACAACAAAAGAAGTACAGAAAGCAAAAACTAGACCTCCGGCCTTGAAGAGCTGGGAGTTGAAGATGGCTTAATCCCAAGATAAGCGAGGATCCTCTTCGTGTTGAGCTTTGCCGCCTTGATCAAGGATCGCCATTTTGTGTGCTCTATTTGCTCCGTGTCGCCAACTTTAGCCCAGTCAACAGTTTGTTGACTGTCAGCAACTAGGGCAACAGTGCTCTCCACGGCGACCTTCATGTTCTCATGGCGCATCTTCAGCCCAAGATCTTCGGGAGGATTAAAACACTTGGCAAGGCCAAGGAAAGTTGCGGGCTCCTCTTTCTTCGGGAAGAAGTAGGGGAAAAGCTTCGACAACCCCGCCCTGGCTTCATCCATGCCTTCACGTGCTTCCGTCCCATGAAACTCAAGGAACGACATGGCGTCAAGAAGAGCATCGTTGTCGGGATCCTCAAGTTCAAATTCTTGTGAGGTCCTATCTGACAACATAAAAATAGAAATTTTTGTCAACAAATAAGTGCGAAAAAGGGAAAACAAAAGAGTATACAAATGATGCAAATGCTTACCGACAAAGCGACGACTTTGTGTCTTCATGCGTTTGATGATCGCCGCTTCGCGAGCAGACTGAGCAGTTATATGATCACTCAGTGAAGTTTCGGCATCGTGAAGTCTCTTCCGGAGATCTTCGACACCAGCAGCATCAGCCTTGGCCTTGTCAGCCTCTGCTCGAGCACCAACAGCATCTGACTCAGCTTCTTTGCGAGCCTTTTCACTTTGCTCTAATTGCTGAGCAAGTGTGTTGGCACGTTCATTGGCTTCCGCCAGTTTTTCTACCAAGGAAGATAAATATAGTTAAAACTCTCGACAACAAAGGAGCAAAAGAAAAGAAGCAACAGGAGTAAAGCATTACCTTCAGCTTTACTAGCATATTCACGGTACCCGACAAATTGGGTACCGATGCGAAGAAGATCCTTTATCAAAGGCTGTTCAAAAAAGGGAGGATAGAAGGAAATGGCGGTATGAGAAAAATATAATGGTACATAGAAATCAACAAAAGCAAATATAAACAATGACAAGGAAATCAAGAACTTACATCCTCCAAAAGAGGGTTAGAGGAGCTACTCAATTGGAGAGTAGGCTCCGTGATGATCGCCGTCTTCGCCCTTTTCGACAAAGGGGCTCGGGGGCTTGGAGGAGGAGTAGCAGTGTCGACGTTCTGTCGAGGAGGCGAAGTTTCCTCTCCAACTGCCGTTTCCGAGGCAACTAATGTATGTGACGTGCTCGTGCGAGCAGCCACAACAGCAGTTGGTACTTCTTCTTCATCATCGCTACGAGCAAGTGCCGACGATATATAAAGCAAAATAGACAAGAATCTTCGAGTACAAGTAAGCAAGAAAAAGGATACTTACGAACTGATGAGAGACTCGAGGTATGGATCATAGCCGGCCTTCTGGTGCGAAGGAACAGCTTCGTCAACTTTGGAGGTGCCGGAATCTTCGACATCATCCCTTTTCCTTTTGTTCCTTGGAGAAACAGCGGGAGGAAGAGATTGTGCCGACGCAGTGGCTTCAGAGACATCCTCTTTTTCTTCGGATCCCGCAGATTTTCGAGATTCTGCGGGTTCATTTGTGAAGGAGGGGGCATCTGGGTTATCATCAGAGACAACAGCCCTTTCTTCGACCTCCCCACCTTCAGGAAGAGGAGGAAGTGAAATAAGATTGGGATGATCCTGTATAAAAAGAGGGAAAGCTTGTCAGAAGTGAATAACAACACAAAAAAACAAGGCGATAAACAAATTACACGACAATATTTACCTTGGGAAGCGCATGGGCGGCGCTGTATGGCTTTACGCGGCAAGTGGATGGGATGGAGTCTTTCTTCTTGAGAGAAGAAATCCTACGGATAAGTCTATCCAAATCCTTAACTTCCAAATTTGTCGACAGGCGATCTGCATCTTCATCGCCGTGTAATTCCAGAAAGGGTTTTTGCGAGCCTGAAGAGGCTGCACCCTAGTTCTAAGGAAGTATGCAGAATCTGGATGCCTGATAATTCTTTTCCACGAGTATTTTGCAACTCATGGATACGAGTCATCAGGGCCTCTGTCGAAGTCCTTTCTTCCTCAGTTCGCGTCCCAAGAACGGCGAAGGATTTTCTCGGCACCGTCAAAAGGAGGAATATTATCCTCGAGGCCATCGTTTTCTTCGCGAATGTACAACCACTTCTTGCGCCATCCTTGAACGGAGTCGGGGAGTTTGACGTCGAAATAGTTGACAGAGGAGCGAACAGAAATAACAACGCCGCCTATATTATAGGCGACATTGGCAGAGCCATTACGGCGACAAAAGAAAATGCGCTTCCATAATGCCCAGTTAGGCTGAACACCAAGGAAGGCCTCGCAAAGAGTGATAAAGATAGAAATATGAAGGATAGAGTTGGGTGTGAGGTGGTGAAGTTGGAGACCATAAACATAAAGAAGTCCCCGAAGAAAAGGATGAATGGGGGTGGAAAGACCACGGATAAGATGATCAACGAAACTTACCCGATACCCCATTGGAGGGGATGGGTAGCTCTCTTCACTGGGAAAGCACACAGCTTTGGGTTTCTTGGTAATCCCCAGTTTCTTCATCAGGTTGAGGTCTTGGTTGGTGATCTTCTCTCCACTCCGCCGCTCCCAGATCCGCGGCGGCCATCGAGGAGTCAGGTGTGCTGTGCCTGGTTAGACGACGCGGTGGCATCAACAATGGCAATGAAGAACAGCTGCGAAGAGAAAAGCTTTGGGAGCAGTGGAGCGCAAGGGGAGATTTCGCAGAGGAGAGAACGGCGCGAGCGGAAGTGCTCAAGGAAGAAGAAGGGGATCTTATATAGAGGTGCGGTGAACCGATGGAACCGTTGGATGAAGAAAGAATGCAGGAGATGATTACCACGTGGCAACAAGGGCAAATTAGTATTTCAACATTGACGAGGTTACAGAACGTGCGCCAGGAAAAGCGGAGGACGTGTGTCCCCCACTTGCACGACGTGTCAACGTGGTGAGAAAAATGGACCCACGAAGCAGAAAAATTTCGGCTATTCATAGAGGTGAAGAGATTTTGACAAGGGAAAGTTTGTCGACAAGCAAAACAAAAAGAGAATGGCGACAGGGTAAATTATTCGACTACTACTGGAGCCTTTGATCAAATACAAAGTTTTTGCCCAAATGCTCGGGGACTACTTTGAAAAAATAGAAAATTTCGAGTATGACAATATAGCAATGGCGAGAGCCTATGACCAAATTCAAGAATTTGTTCATAGCCTCGGGGGGGAGCGCTGGTCGCGCACCCGATAAATATAAAAAAATCGAGAAGGATCATAAATATAGCGGCAAAGGATGCTAATCTGTGGAGCCTACACCCAAGCACAAGTTCTTGGCTGTAGCCTCGGGGCTACTCCCATCGGGAACGCTGTTCGCGTGCCCGATGAATTTTGAAAAATAAAGAAAAGTGAGTATATTTCGAGTTACACAGATAACTCTACATATACTCCCATCGGGAAGACAAAATAAAGTCATCAAATATGACTCAATAAAATGTGCTATTCCAAAGGCGAAAAGCACTCGACAATATATTCTCGAACGCCAAAGTTGCGATCAATTTCTGAATGCCGCAAAATGCGAAGGTAAGACCCCAGATCCGTTTTGGGCGTGGCATCGCCAAAGACTGCGCTCTGCTACTTTATCCGTATCAGATACGAAGAAAATCCTAACGGACGCGTTAGGTACCCGATAAATTTGACTGGGACTCGACGAATGGTAAGACCTTAAGCGGCACCTGTCGAAGTTTACCCGTATCCCGAGATCATGTCCAGGGACGTGATCTTGAAGTAGGTTTTTGCGGATTGCCACTAGAGCAGTTAACTAGTACCTGATCCGTCAGATGAACTAGCCCCAACTACCATTATCCCTGTACAATATAGAATTTTATGTGAAGAAGTATGAATGAAAGTTCTCGAATAAACAGTCAAGATTTTCCTCGACTCTACGATTCAAGTAAAATCTCGGGGGCTACTGACATAGGCATCCCCAATGGGCCTGCTAAAGATGGTACCCGGGGTTTACTGAAGGCCCACTACTCGAAGTTCAAGAAGATTCGGGAGACCAAGATGTATTAAGGAAAGCTAGAGTTGTAATAGAAAGTGTTGTTTGTAATTTGGCGGGATGAGTTAGAAACCGTCCCGGACTCTGTAACTTGTATGAAACGAAACCCTCGGCTCCACCTCCTATATAAGGGGAGTCGAGGGACAAAGAAAGGATCGAATCTACCGTCAACACAACCCTAGTTTTCATAATCGTCGAGTACTTTTCGCCTAAACCTTCGAGATCTACTTGCCCTCTACTTCTAGCAAAACCCTAGTCTACAATCTGTAGGCATTGACAAGTTAATCCTTTGTCAGTCGGCCTTGGGGAAAATCATCGAATGCAGCCTCGACATGACTCCTTTATTCTTCTGGAGAAGAGCTTGAATGAGCTTGCTGGATTCGAGGGTCAATGCCAAAGCATCGACAGAAGAATCGTCCGGAAGTTTGCCTAAGGCATCAGCAGGAATATCGGCAACTTTTGCAAGGGAACAAAAAGGAAAATTCATTAGCCACAATCAAGTCAAGAAAGGAGGAATTGAAAATAAGTCAATGAAAATTACTGAGCAAGGCCAAGACAGATTGGCGGAGAAGGTCATATTTTTCATTCTTTTGGGCTTCGGCAGCTATCTTTGAAGCTTCTTCATCCTTCAATATGTCCTTAAGCCTCTCATGCTCCTCCTTCAAAGAATCAGCATTTTGGCGAGCTTCGGCTTCCATTTCAATCGTGTTTTCAAGCTTTGAAGAAGTAGACTCGACTTCTTTTTGCAGCCGAGCTTTATCAGCCTCTAAGGAAGTAAATTGAGAGGCGAAAGCCTCCAAGGAGGAAATGACCGCTCGAAAATCCTAGAGAAATGAGAAGAGATAGCTATTAGCAAGTGGTGCAATCCCTCTCAGAAAATTTATAATCCAATAAAGATTCGCTCGGGGGCTGCCAGAGGCGAACGAATTATCAAGACAGGAAAGGCTTACAGGTTTTTTAGGAGGAGAAGCTGTAGCAGCAGCAGTCGAGGGAATCTCCTTCCCTTTGGAGAGGGAAGAAGCTGTTGAAACTTGAGCTGCCGGGGCTGTTGCAGGAGCCGAAGTTTCCGAAGCTGCTGGGGCTGGCTTGCTAGAGTTCGTCTTGGTCTTCTTTGGAGGAGGCTCTATGAAGACCTTGTCGCTGTAAGTATGAAAATCAGACAAAATGAGAACTAGATACAGGCGAAATCTATCGAGGTCAAACTATGGAACAAATAGAGAAGTCTTACAGATCAAGAAGATCATCTTCGTCGGCAAAACCACCGGATGATCTTTTTGAGGGCAGCACGTTGACCTCCGCAGCTGCATTAACAAAGGCAGCGCGATCAATATCGTCGTCATGGTTCGACTCCGCTGTATCACTCATATCGTCAGCAAAGGATTTAGGGTATATAGAGAAAGCTTCTGGATTCATAGGATCGTTGCTTCATCTTCCGGATCTGCATTCTCTTCAGTACAGAACTCTGCGGTGATAGAAGAACTACTTGCTTCAAGGTTGTCACCCGAAGTATCTTGGAAATGTTCGGGAGCTAGCAGGACCTGTCGATGGAATTAGAAGGATTAAGCAGAAGGAAAGAAAGGTACAAGTATAGTTTGAATTCAACAGCTGGTGTAAAGGAAAATACGAAGTTACCTCAGTTGGTGGATGATTGATGTCAAAGGGAGGTTGAAGAGACAGAAGCAGAATTGAATCTTCTTGGCTGAAATGAGTCAAACGCCTGACTTCGTCCAACAATTCCTTTTTAGATAGTTCAGCAATGTTTACTCTGGTCTCGTCCATGGGGCCCGAATATAACCACATCGGGTGGGCCCTGGACATAACTGGCTGGATCCGACGTTTCAGAAAAACGACAGCTATCTCGGTGCCCATCATAGTCTGGCTGTCGAATTCTTTGATTCGAAGAACTTTCTCAAATAACTTATCGACTGCTGGTTTTTCTTCGGGTGATAGGATGTTCTTCCAGGATCTTTTGGGCACGGCCTCGAGGACATCGGCAAAGCACGACAGTTGCGTATTAGCTATCGATGAGTCTCTGATGTAGAACCACTTCAATCTCCACCCTTGAACAGATTCTCTCATTGGAAAATTAAAATAGTTAACCTCCTTACGGACAACAAATCCTACTCCGCCGGTGACAAAGGAGCCACTACTGCAATTGTAGCGTTTCACGAAAAAGATCTTTTTCCACAAACCAAAGTGAGGTTCAATGCCCAGGAAAGCTTCGCATAAGGTGATGAAAATAACAAGATGGAGAATTGAATTGGGCGTTAATTGCCACAATTGGATTTCGTACACGTGAAGGAGACGCCAGAGGAACTCATGAGCAGGAAGAGAAAGACCACGATACAGAAAAGACATGAACATCACAGTGAAACCGGCGGGGGTATTAGGGCGTGAAGCCGCACCTGGGAGAATGATGTTCCCCTCGTCGGCTGAAATTATGCCGAGGCTCCGTGCTTTCTTCTCATCGCGTTTGCTTGCCGTAGATGTCGGCCAGTCGCCAGGCGCAGGTCCGGCCATGGAAACCTCCGGCGCGGGCGGCGCAAGAGCCGGGGGAGTAGCATCCGATGCGCCCTTTTTCAGCGTGCTGGATGAGGCTTTGGCGGCGGCGCCGCTGGTAGTGGCGCTGCCGGCGAGGGTGAGGTTCCTCTTCTTCACCATCGTTGAAGAAAATGTAAAGGATATCTAGGAACGGTGGCGGTGGCGCAGTGGTTTTGAGGAAGAGGGATGGCTAAGGAAGAAGAGCTGTATAAAGAGAATGGGGGAGATAATTTTTCCCTTCACGGTTATAAGTTAAAGGATAAGCGAAGGGGGCTTGGAATTAGGTCACCACGTGTCGTTTTTGTTAAGGAATCTTTTCCTCCACTACGCGCGGAAATCGAGGGGGCGCCTCAGTCAATGCGCTGCACTGGTCATTTCCTAAATTGACCGCGCAGGAGCAAAGTGGGGGCCCGTCAGGTCGTGTCCTGTCAATCAGGCCGCGGCAGTGAAATATCAACTTTGTTTTGAGCATTCGAAGGAAACTAAAACAATCGGGTAGAACGGTTTAAGTCTACTCGCGGTTGCCAACATCCGCAACTAGACTCGGGCGCTACTCCCATCGAGAGCGCCGAACATGCACCCGATGAAATTTGGACTCGAAGACTTTTTCAGATCCAGAATCATGCCCGGGGACTTGATTCTATGTAGGGTAACGTTGTTTTTCCATCGGCAGTTAACCAACAAAGCTGGACACGTTACTCGATATCCTTTACGTACTAAACCTTGCTTAAAAAGTATTAAAGTCCTGATATGGGAAAACATATCGGATGATCATGACGGCCTGCAGGAAGCTTTGGCAGAAGAAAACATTTGAGTAGTACAACTTGAGTCTACGCACGGTTGCAAGCATCTGTACCTAGACTCGGGGGCTACTCCCATCGGGAGCGCTAAACGTGCACCCGATAAAAGAAGAGGCCACTGTTTCAAGGAAGTCAAGATTTATCGGTTAAAGCGAGCATTCGACAGAAGACATGTTTTTAGTCCCTGCTCGAAGTATCTTCGGCCAGTCACTCGGGGGCTACTGATGTGGGCATTACCCTTCGGATAACTAATATTCTGCTACCTCTTACGGCCCAGTCAGGGGCCCATGAAGGCACTCGACGACCAGGTGGGCTATTGCGTCGGTTCCGATGAAGGATTCTTGAAGGACAAGGCAACAAGACGAAGAATACAAGGAAAGCTTAGACCTAGGACTCTTTGTAACCTAGTCGTACCCGGACAGACCTCTCGAGACCTGGCTCCCAATATAAGGGCCAGGAAAGGGGCTGCCGAGGGACACACAATCATCATAGCCATAACCACCGTAAGTCTAGAGCTAGGTCACCGTAAAACTTAGCCTCTCGACAAAAGATCATAGTCGAAACCTTCGGCACCCCATTGTAACCGATATTTTCAGCAATCAAGATCAGACAGGCAGGACGTAAGGGTTTTACCTCATCGAGGGCCCCGAACCTGGGTAAATCGCTCTCCTCGCTGTTTGATAACCGATGTCTCATGTCAGCCTACAGGATTCCATCTACCATAATCCCCTTATGGAGGGCATTGCCGGGGAGTACCCTTGACACGGGTCCTTCACGGTAGGTAATGGAGAAGAAACTCGTTTCTAGGAAGATACATTGTCCCAATAATATCCCTCCCTATATAACATTGTCCAACGCAAACAAGTTTCGGTTGCTCATGTTATGTCACCTTTAAACATAGGTTTTAGACAAGCACTTGCGGGAAACATGGAGGATAGATGGACACACTTGTGCAGCCGCTTAATTAGTGTTAATTTGACCACACAGCCGGATGTATTTATTTGAAAGTTAACAACGTCTGGCATTTTTTCGGTCAAATCTTTGTATCTAGATTACATGAATGACAACACAAAGTGTCTTCGTAAATACATTTGGAAGATGAAAGTACCACCTAAAATTAGAATTTTTATGTGGTTCTTGCATAAGAAGATTTTGCTTACTAAAGATAATTTAGCAAAGAGGAACTGACAAGGGAGTCGTAGATGTTGTTTTTGTGATCAAGATGAAACAATACAACATTTATTTATCACTTGTCCCTTTGCAAAAATGGTATGGCGTGTAGTCTATATGACTTCTAATATTACCCCCCAACAAATATTACGAACTTTTTTGGGAATTGGTTAGCGGGTGTACCAAAGAAAGATAAAGTGCAAATCAGAGTTGGTGTCTGTGCTTTATTATGGACCATGTGGAATACTCGAAATGATTATATTTTTATCAATGCAAAATCAACTTCTTTTATGCAGGTAATACTAATGGCTACACATTGGATCCATATGTGGTTCTTCCTACAACCAATGGAGAAACGCGAGGACTTGGATATTGGGTGCAGCCGGCTAGAGAAGGTTGCACGGGATATATACAATCAATTCAGTTGGCGTTTTGATCTTAGATTAACATGGTAGCGCAGAGTCGCCACATGTTTTTTCTTGTTTTTAGATGGTTGATTCATGTCTCAACCCTGTATGACCCATGATGTTATCTTTTGTAGAACATACACTTAAACTTAATAATCATCAATAAAAGTTGTATGCATCACTCGATGCAGAGGCTGAGGCAAGAGTTTCCATTTCGAAAAAAACGAGAAAAACTAAATTTTCCTTTAAACCCCAGGTTAAATTTTTCAAAAACTTAGGTCTAGCAAGCTTAGGTGCCTCAAAATATTCAATTGGCAAACCCGCGCTTCTTGGGATGCCTATACAACAGTGGATGCACTACTCACAGGCCACAGCCTTGAGATATTGTGCGAGAAGCCGAGAAGGGCAACCTAGCGATCATGGTGTAGCAGTAACGGAGAGAGAGAATTGAGGAAGCGCCAAAACGCTGTGGGAATGGAGGAGCCAGTGGGCACAGCGGCAAGCCGAGGCTGTTCCAAATTCTTCCCTTTTGTCCCCCGATGTACCATCACTGATGATGCCTCCCGCCCCACCAATAAATTCCTTCTTCCACTCTATGTGATCTACTCATCTCATCTTCTACCTCTCTCTCCCTCGCGCATCGGATCCTGCTGAAATAAGAATAGTAAAACTGACTATGCTCCAGGAGCAACGGGATGCAGGCTATGCGCTTCGAGCGTGCCGGTAGAAATCGCCATTGAATTTGCCCCAGATCCATCTCACCAACCTATCATCAACTCCATGCACCCCCACCACTGCCAGATGATGAGAGGAGATCCGAATTTAGCGTGGATTTTCCCCTAGATTGGGGAGTCTATCCACCGACACATTACGCCGAATTCGCTTCTTGAATGATGATACACCCAAGTTAATGCCTACCTGCCTTCAAGCGCAGGCTAAAACCAAAACCGCAGGAGAATTTTCAAACACCTGCACATAACGTCACAACGTGCATGTGTCGGTTTTGGTTCACAGCTCCGGTGAAGCTCTGCTATTTTCACTTTTCTTCCATAGTTCAAATACACTGCTAAACAATTAGGTGTGCAAACAAGTGGAGCCTGAATAATATCGATTAAACTCGGTTAAGCTCGTATTAGCAAAATGAGGGAGATCAAGTAGACTCAAGCAACCCGCAAAAAAAAAGTAGACTCCAGCTAGAGGTTATGGCATCTCCAGCGGTTCGATCTATTTAGCAAGTAGGGCTTCAGTTGTTTGCATTCCCTAGAGAATTAGGTGTGCAAACAGGTGGAGCCTGAATAATACCGATTAAACTCAGCTAAACTCGTGTTACAAAATGAGCGAGATCAAGGTGATTCAAGCAACCCGCAAGAAAAAAAAAGTAGACTCAAGCTAGAGGTTAGGTCATCTCAGATACCAAATATATCTGTTTTGGTTTTGTTTGGATCGAGCCACGGACGAAAATTGGACCATGTCCTCTTCTTTATCCTTTTGGGTTGGGGTGTGTGTGTGGTGTGTGTGTGTGAGGGGGGAGGGGGAGCAAACCCAACAGCAAGAACTAATATTTAATAATAGATAAAAATATATCTAGGTTGTGTGGCGGCAGCTGCCTACTCGTCTTCGTCGTTGGCGGAAAGGTTGATGTACCCGACGGGGGCCATGGATATGGCCACGGGATCATAGGTGGCGCCAGAGCTGCTACCGCCAGAGGCCTAGGCGCAGCAGGTGCTGTTGACATCGTTGTCCAATGCGAAGACGTCGGTGGCCATGGCTGGTTCCATGGCGACGACGATGCTTGCAACTGAGCCATCAGTGAAGGTTGATGCGATGGAGGTTGCGTTGCCGCTACAGATCCTCCGGCCGCAAGCTCATCATGCTGGATGTCCAGGTTGTGCCATTTCGCCTTAGCCTGCAGCTCCGACGCGATGATGCATGCCTTACGATGCGAGGAGGAGGTGGATGGATGCGCGACGACCCGGCCTCGTCGTCATGTTTGGTCTTCTTTCACTGCCAGGACTTGCCCATGTTGGTAGCAGCCGGTGGTTTAGAGGGCAAGGGTGGACGGAATAGGCAACTTCTTGGCTTGGCTGGTTTCCTTAAAAAGGAGTGGTACACGAACTCCATCAAAGTCGACACCGGAGTCCATGCACCATGCAAAAGGCGAAGCAGGCAGCATCGAAGGCGTGCATGACACGCACTGAACGCTCGGTCATTGTCAGGCGGGCCTAGGCCAAAGAGGGAGGGCACGAGCACGGTCCATGGCGCGTCCACACCGACGCATTTACGACTCAAATTTAGGCTTGAATCTGGTCGCATCAGTCCGTTTGTACCAGGCTGCTAGGATGGGTTTTCTTAGCCCTCCTATCCGTGCTTTTTACAGACCGCCTCAATTCGTTTGCGTCGGGCTAGAGATGCCTTCAAGATATGCAGAGTTGGATCATACCTCTTTTGTGGTGATTTTTATATTCATGGATCTTGAGCCACTGGCAGTTGACGAACCACATAAAATTCTCAGCCAGGCCCTGGCAGTTGACGAACCACATAAAACATAACCATGTATAATAGGCGGTATAAAATAGTAAGTGATTGTGGAATTTAATTCTTCAATCTAACTTGACTCATTCACTTTTAAGTTGAGAAGGCAGTCGTTTATGGAAACAAGACTCTACGTGGCTTCAAAAGGCACATATAACTAGGACTATGAAATAAACCTTTACCCAATAAGGATTGAGTAGTGTTAAAAAATGATTGACTAAATATTCTAGTTGACTAAACTTGTGTCGCAATTGCACCGTCTAACTGGGACTCGTGTGTCATTTTTCTAATTAAGAGTGTTTTGGACGGTGTCACCAAAATGTCGCGGCGGTGTTGATATTATAGTTTGGTGACACCACGAAAAAACTTGGTCTCGTGTGAGTACCCAGGGCTTTAGGCTCTTTAGGAGTAATCTAGTAGATCTGGACTAGGGGTAGCCATAACTGAAAAGAAAATTTTGCAAGAGGATATCTTATATTCTAGGTATTGCCGAAACACACTGCTCGGTTGTGTCTTTACCAGATAGCATTATAATTATGTGGCACATTTCTGGAACACACTGCATGACCCAAAATAAAAAGTTTGGCATTTTGGTGTGTGATGACCATGCTATGACCCGTTTTGAAGACAATAGGTAAATCTTTCCATTTTTGGTCATGCAGTGTGTTCTGGTAAATGTGTCATAAAATTATAATGATATTTGGCAAAGATAAAATTAGACGGTGTGTTTCAATAAACGCCAAAAAATAACGGTATCATGTAGCAAATTTGTCCTAACTGAAACCGTTCAAAACCATGCAAGCCAGCTAATGAGGAGCTATGAAAATAACTAAAAAACTTTTCAACTATGACAAACAAATATCTTGTTATCAGGGCGTTGGTTGATCGCTCTCTTTTCTCAACCAAAACTACCTCTGTGGCTCAATACTCCATCCGTCCCAAAATATAAGGCATCTAAGATTTAACCAAAAGTCAACATCTTCTAAGTTTGACCAAGTTTATACGAAAAAATATGAGTATCTATAATATCAAATGGACATTTTGTGAAACTATACTTTCTGGTGAGTCTATTGATATTGATTTGGTATTGTGAATGTTCATACTTTTACGTATAAATTTGATCAAACTTAAAATATGTTGACTTTTATCTAAAGCTTAGGCGTCTTACATTTTGGGACGGAATGAGACGTTATTATTTTAATCTGTCCTAAATTAAGTTTGTTCATGATTATGCATATCTACTTATTATTGTATTTTTTAATCGAAGCATGGTGCCGAGATAATTCAAGGTGTTTGACATTCTCAAAATCACATCTTCTTTTATGCCTACATCCTTCTTTTTTTCCTCCTAAGCATGTTGAAACTTTTTACTTTTTTTCCCCAGTGAGACATTGTTGATATAGACATGGCATTATGTATCTCATGACAATGTGACAGAAATGTGATGGAGCGAGGAATGCCTTTCTACGACTGTCACCCCTCATTACCGCTAACATGCATGTCACAAATACTGAGAAGCTTAAAATCCCATCAGAAGAGGCCAAAAACGTAAACCCAATGTGATGGAGTGCTTGATTACCTCTTGAGACTCTGCATATACTACCAGTGAACCCAATGATACACGCATGCTCTTACACGCTACCCTCGATCAATCGATCGATCGATCGATTGCCTTTACACGGCGCAAAGTACGTGGAAGAAAAGGCTGGTGTACAAATCAGCAGAAAGGCACGCTAGCTAGAGTCGACTCGAGACGAGATGACTGCTGGGTGCGTATAGAGCTCTGGCTAGGCTCGGTATCAAAGGAAGCGATCTTCTTCTTCGATCTTCTTCCGGGCGGCCTGCACAAAAGATTTGCTCTAGCTAGACGAGCTATAGCCTTCGGGCTCATGGCGACGTACGTAAAGACGAATAAAACCAGGTCAGCAAATGCATCCATCATTTCCGAGGGAGGTCGCCCGTCCTCCGTGTAATCATGGGCCGATGCATGCCATTGCCAGGCAGCTCTGCATAGCCGAGCACAGCCGCCTGCCTGCCCAATACTGGCTTCTGGCGCGCGCCCGCGCGCGTGCGTGCCGCTGCGGCGTCCTGCGCGCCGATCGAGTGAGCATATCCGTCGATCGATCATTGCCGCGCGCATTCAGCCTGCGGCTTTGACCGTAGGCGTATCTTCTGGTTTGAATGGAGCATTAATTTAAACTGTGAGTGAGCATATCAGTACTGTCATGATAGATTTGAAGAGTAAACGGAAGAGAGGATGGAGTGGTTCGAAGCATGTTTCCTGACGCCTCTGACCACGGCCCACACATGTGCTGATTACAGACACTGAAGCACCCGGCCTCATTGCCCAGCAGCTAACACTATGTCATGTCATGTCATGTCATGTCATGTCGGAGTATACTCGGTTCTACGCTATGGATAAAAGAAGAGGATGGTATCATTCGGTTCCATAAATAATTCCAGACGGACTGATTAGCGGCCTGTGGGCAATCGAGGCTGTTCCAGCAGCCCTCATAGATCTACTGCTCGTTTCAGCCCGATGTCGTGATTTATACTTTTTGGGCTTTGAGTAAATGTACTTATATATATGGGCCAGGCCCGTAGTAGAAGTATTACTCTGTATAGACGGAAAATGGCTTTCTAATGAACCCTATGCGGAGGAAGAAGTTCAAAAGGCTGATTTTTTTTTTTAGATGGAACACAACAAAGCTCCAGGTCCAAACCTGAGTTCTAACAGAATTTTTGAGATGTCATTGAAGTGGATCTGCTATAATTGTTCACCGATCTTCATACTACTAGATAATTAGACTTGTTTGGTGAAATAATTTTGTTGACAAAAGTTAATGACGCGGAAAGAATTTAGCAATATAGCCTTGTCTGCCTTCTTAGTGTTAACTTCAAAATATTCTTGAAAATCATTACTATTAAGCTAAATTCGGTGTCTGCCCTTGTTGTTCATCCAACTCGGACTGCATTTATCCAAGAAAGAAACATCATATATGGGGTGAAATTCATGCATGAAACAGTCCACGAGTTGCATTAGAAATAGTTAAATGGGTGATATTAAATATTTACTTTGAAAAGGCTTATGGCGAAGTCAAGTGATCTTTCCATTAGCTGCCTCTTGTAATCAAAGGTTTCTCCGATGAGTAGCGTGATATAATCAATAATTTTGTTTTTGGAGGTAGTGTAGCCACTAATGCCAATAATGACGTTGGCAGATACTTCCAAATGAGAAAGAGTTCAAAAAGGTGGTCCATTATCACTCATACTAATTAGTATAGTGATTTCTATTTTAACTACTCCCTCGATCCGAATTAATTGAGTCCATTTTGTCTAGATTCGGATATACCTACATGCGTTTGTTGACTAGATACATCCATATCTAGATACAGTCAAGTTAATTAATTTGAATTTGGTGGAGTATAGTAATTGAGAGTGCAAAAATTGATGGCCATATTGAAGGAGTAGTCCAATACCTTTGTGGACAGTGGATTGTCGCTCCTTAATATGCCGACGATAAAAGTATTTTTATGAAACATGATTTTGAAAAAGTAAAAAATCTGAAATTATTATTATCAGCTCCCGAACATCTTTCAGGACTCAAAACAACCTTCCACAAAAAGTGAATTATTTTATTTCGGTGAACAAAAATCAAAGCTGCTCTTTATGGCGAACTTTTTGGTTGTGGACAATGCCAATTTCCTAGCAGTTATTTGGGAACCCTAATTCATTATCGTGGAGTTACAAATGCTAATAGGAAGCCTGTCGACGAAAGACTAAAGAAGATATTAAGTAGTTGAAAAGGAAAATTGCTATCCCTTGACGGAAGATTAGTTCTCATAAATTTGGTATTAAGCAATATGGTATTGCAGACGATTTGTTTCTTCCAATTACGTAAAAAGGTCTTGCAAAGATTGAATTATTTCTGATCATGATTGTTTTGGCAAGTAGATAGTAAGAAAAAGAAATATAGACAAACCAAATAAAGCATAGTTTGTCTTCCAAGCAGATCTTGGGATTCCTGACCTCAAGGTCAAGAATAAATTTCTTCTAGGTAAATGGCTTTAATTTCAAGATTCTTACTGAACACGTGGTTTGGCAAACACCTCTAAAACTGAAAAACATAGGCTCTACTATTTATTGGAAACCAGGGGCTCACACTTTTGATAGGTTCATTTAAAACAAAGGATGGATCAAAAATTAGGTTCTAGGAGGATAAGTGCTAGATAATGCTACACTTCGTGAAGTAGCCAGTTTTATACAATATTGTTCTTCACAAGGGTGATACAATCGCTAAGGTGTTGGATTCCTCCCCATAAAATGTGATGTTCAGAAGATATCTAGTTGGTCCTAAGGTTGCATCATGGCATGCCTTGCTACATCGTACATCCATTTGACGCAAGGGACTGGCGAATTTCGATTAAATCTAGATAAGAGTGGTAAATTTTATGTAGACTATATTTATAAAATTCTAATCCCGCCAGAAGTGTCAGCTGGAACAACAACAAAATTTGGAAAAGAAAGATTCCGCTATAGAAAAAGTAATTGTGTGGTATATTTGTAGAGCAGTAATCCTCACTAAAAAGACAACCTTGTAAAAGGTAATCGGCACATAAGTCCAAAGTGTGTATTCTGTGAGACCATTTAAAACTATTTCTTCCAGTATAAATTTGCTAGATTTATATGGTAAACCATGCAAACAATTTTAACCTTTTATCCACTACCCGTAGTGTTAATAATATCTTTGCACGTAGCTAAATGGTGTGGATCATGATTTTGACATTATACCCCACTGCGTGCAAGGGTCGGGTTGGGGGTACCGGCAGTTGACTCCACGTAGGATTTCACACGCGGGGCCCCTAGGCAGCCAAACATGCCGATTGTCCATTACGTCCACCCACTCCCGATCCGCCTCTCACTCCTCTGGATCGGCATCGCCGTCATCGTTGTTGTCTCCTCCGTGCTTGACCCACCCAGAAACCACCTTCACCTCCGCCATCTCCCACCATGGTTTCACCAAAACAACCAGCGGTATAGTCTGCGCTGCCATCGTCCGAAGGCAGATTGACGGTGCCCCCCTCCCCCCGCCGACACATTGGCTTTTGCCTTTGAAGTTTAAACTGCCATCCCACCGTGGAGCCGATGGGCCCAAGATGGGACGTTTCCTAAGGATCTCCAGACAAGCCATTACTGGATATAAATGAGTCCACATAATTGCATATATACGGGACCGGCACACTAATGTATTCCTAGAAGATTTTGTTCATAAAAAATTGTTTGGTTGATTTGTAATAACCTTGCTAAGAGATTGGGTTGAATGAAAGGGTGTAGTAAAAGTAGAAGCAAAGAAAATCGAAGAACAACAAGTTGGAAACAAACAAAAAGGAAAATTTTAAAAATCTGAAATTTTATGTACTTGTTTCTTTTACTATGGTCCACGTGTTCAGCAAAAGTGAACAATTATAATTTTCTACTCTGTTGTACTTAAAAGATAAAAGTTTGGTGCTAAATATAAGCAACAAATATGGCGATCGACTTATTAATTTGGCACAGATCACAATAACTGCGCTTTCTCTGTAATTTTGTCTGAATCAACCGGAACATATACGTGTCTTAACAAAATTCATATATTTTCAACATCCATAAATTATTTTTCCCCATTGAGGAGTGTTGAGACCCGAATTGCATTTCCGGAGTTGAAAATTTGGGAGAAGGCAACCAGCCGACAGCCGTCCAGCCGCCACTGTGTAGGAAGCGACCAGGTTCCAGAATTCCTTGGAACCTTTGCCCGAAACCGGCACACAGAAACGCCAGGACGAGGCCCGCCTCCCCAGTGCCGCTCCAATCCACTCCATCCTCCAACCGCAATATGCGGCGCATATTCTCCCGGGGATCCCGCGTCCACCGCTCCCGCCCATCCCCAACGGCCCAGCAAACCAGCCCACCTGCGCCGCGCCGCGCCATGCCACCGTCCCACGTCAGCCCACGCGGATCGGATCGCCATTTAAACGCTTCCCTTGCTGCAGCTCCCACCATTGCAGTTAGGCACAACACACACAACAACATCATGGTCGGTACCGTTGCCATTGCCATTGCCAAGGACGTGGCCTCCGAGCCGGAGCTGCTGCTGGAGCGCAGCCGGGCGATCACCGTGCACGGCGCCGACAAGCGGGGCCGCGCCGTCGTCAGGATCGTCGGTAAATACTTCCCCGGTGAGTTCCGGTCTCTCGTTCAGGTTCGTTTGGGCAACGCCCGCGTTTGTCTCTATAACTGACGGGCTGTGTTCTCTCCTCTGTGCGTGACGCAGCGCGTGCGCTGGGTGGGCGGGCGGATGAGGCGCTGAGGGCGCACCTGCAGTACCGGATCCTCCCGGAGGTCGGGGAGCGGGAGTTCGTCGTCGTCTACATGCACTCCCTCGTCGACCGCGGCGACAACTGCCCCGGCCTGGGCGCCGTCCGCGCGGCCTACGAGTCCCTGCCGCCCGTCGCCAGGGAGCGGCTGCGCGCCGTCTACTTCGTGCACCCTGGCCTCCAGGCCCGCCTCTTCTTCGCCACCGTCGGCCGGTTCCTCTTCAGCTCCGGGTACGGCGCACCCGATCAGTGATCACCCTCGCCCTTCTCTCAATCCAACGTCTGTCACCTGTAACCAAATTTTGGTTCGTGCAGGCTGTACGAGAAGCTGAGATACATGAGCAGGCTCGAGTACCTGTGGGCGCACGTGGACAAGACGGAGCTGGAGGTCCCGGGGTGCGCGCGCCGGCACGACGACGAGCTCGAGCGACGCCCGCTCATGGACTACGGGATCGAGGCCGCCGACCGACGCTGCATGTTCGATGCCGCGTCCATGGACACCTCCGCGTCCCTGCACTCGCTGCGCTGCATCTCCTAGTACAGGGCATCGCGCGATTGCTTCAGGTCCGGTTGTGGTCTAGCGGATCGCTCAAGCGTCCCGTTCTAGTGTAGCAGGCTGCTTGATCTTTGTTTGTAACTACAAATCTGTACAAATTAGTATTAGTGCAAGTAAAAGAGATAATAATGAGGTCAAATCTTTTGTGGCTCGTCAATCATAAATCACGTCATCATGTGTATGCAGAACGAAAGCATGTAACCACTGAACCACTGATGTATGATCGAAACACTTAGAGCGATCGGGGAGGAGGGGTGGAGGCGGAGGACAGAGATCGAGGGGAGAGAGGAGGGAGGCAAGATTCCAGACAAATGACGGGTTCGGAACAGGAATCCACTTAACCCACCGTGTCATTTCGGTGGAATTCTGAAATGCAATGACGCTCTAATTCCACGGCAGCCAAACAGGGTTTTGTTGAAATTGCTAAATGAATTCCACGATTACGGATACTTGAGTGATCTTAATTACACAACGGAGTAAGGATTGCAGAGGTCATGTTCACCGAACAGAACAAAAGCGGGCTCCTTCCAAATAAAAGAACAAGGGACTTTCTCTTGCAAAACAAGAGCAGCCTCCCTCCCCATTAAAAGAACATGGGAATTGCTCTTTCAATGGACTAGACAAACAAGCCAGAAAATTTGAAAGGCTTCTTCTCCAAAATAAAAGAACAGTGGAGCTGCTATCGTCTTGGTGCATCCTGAGATCATGGATATCGAGAAGGAGGCAATGCTGGCTAAGGTTTATGCTCTCTTCGAACGTGATCATCAGGCGCGTGTGGTTTTATGCTAGTGTATCTGGTTTAGGTGTGGGTCTGGTCAGTTTTGCGTCTCCTGCCATCAGAGATCACCTTGTAGATTGTAGCCCTCATGCGCTTTCAGATATTGTTAAAATTATTTTTGTTAATTATGTTGATAGATATAGCGTAAAGAGTATGGAGGTCTATGGAGGTCTTGAGATCCTGAACCTAAAGAAATTTGCTACCACTCTACGCGTGAAATAGCTTTGTCACGAATCAGACGAGGAAGCTAAGCCATGGGTTGGTGGTCATGGAACCCTTGCACAACACAAGATCTGGACCTCTTTGCGGCGGCCACCAAAGTTACCATTGGAAATGGAAAGAAAGCACCTTTTTGAAATATGTGGTGCCTCTCTAGGGCAAAAGCCTTGAGTAATGTAATGTCGTGAGAGACGTTTTATTTATGTCTTGGCCGTTCTTGGCCAAGACTTGGCTTGTAAGACCTCTCTAAACTTCTTTTTGATTAATGAAAATCATTTTTTTTGCCTTGTTTGAAAAAATATATACATCATACCATCAACTTGATCATAACAAGCCGATATCAATAAAATCCATAATGGATAACGTAACAAGTCACAAAGATTGCCAAGTCGACTCATGTAGTCCATCAAATGTTCAAATTGATAACATGGTCTATAAAAGCATCTCCAGCCGCGTCCCCAAGCGTCCACCAAACAGCGCCGGATTTAGCGTTTGGGGGACGCATTTTCTTCGTGTCGCGTTTGGAGGATGTCGCTTCCCAGCCGCGTCCCCCAAACAGAATTTGAGATTTTTAAAATTTAATCGAAAACAGTTGAATTCATTCAAATTTGCTATATATTACATAGATTCGAACGAAATTCGATGAAATTTAAACCTAAGCCCTAATCTAGTAGTACTTGCGGCAGCCAGAGGGGTCGTACTACTGGTGGAAGTTGTACATGTCGTCGACGATGACGTCCTGCTTGATGCGCTCGTCAGGCTCGTCGATGGGCTCGTCCTTCACCGCGCCGCATGGCCCAGCTTCGTCGTCGTTGGTGATGTCGACGAGCGGTATCTCAGCGTCGCGGATGGACATGGCGATCGCCGCATCGAGGTTGCCCCTCCAGGCGTCCTTGTCGTTCAACGACGTCATGAACGACACGTGCAACCCTGGGCAATCCTCGGGGTTGTCGCTGCAGGCGATGAGTCGCTATTGTCGCTCGTACTCCACCACACGCAGGGTGTTCGCGGCTTTCTCGTTGTCCTGCTCCTCCTTCACCTTCGGCTTCGGAACGAGGAGGGCGCCGCCGGCGCGCTTATGCTGATGCCGTGCTGGTTCGCGGATGTTGACGCTGTTGTCGCCGCACCTTCGAATCGCGCGCGGCATCGCGTAATCCAGCTCCTCCTTCACCCCGCGCTTCGGCACACTGTAAGGCGTGGGTCGGTGCAAGGAAGGCGTCGATCGCGCCGGCCCCGAAGAAGAAGAGTTCAAGGAGGACGAGTACGTCCTCCTCGGTTGCCAGCGCGCTGCGGCCGAAGGAGATGGTGGCGGGGAAGGTGGCATCTCCAGCCTTGGGGCGCCGTTGTGGATGCCGTCGACGATGTTCGGGAGGGTGTGCCCGGGAACGCCCTAGAAACGGACGTGCCCCTCCTTGTTCCAAGTGTTCCTCCGGTCAATGAGGTAGTTTGTGTTGTTCATGTCGGCGTCGTACTACGCTGGAAGAAGTCAGGCCATCAGTCGTCGTTACCAGTGGGGGCCCAGGTGGGATCGGCTCGCTCCTCGGCGCTGAGGCAAGCACGTCGGGTCCTGATCGCGTCCCTCCAGCATTCGGCTCCCGGCTGCGGCCACGGCGGGACGCCGACCCCGTTGACGGCCATCCTCCAGTCATCGCTGCTTGGCAGGCGCATGTCCGGCGTGATTTGATACCGCGCGCGGTACATCGCCCATGCCTCCGTCACCGTGAGGCTGCCACGCCCGAAGCCGTTCGCCACGAGGATGTTCTTGCGGGAGGACGACATTGGCACCGAGGAAGGAGGTGCAGAGAGAGGAAGGAGGTGCGGCGAGATTGGAATGGGAAACGTGGCGAGATGAAGGAGGGGGCGCTCTTTATTGTACAACGGCGGCAGGCAAGGCGGCAGTGGGGTGTTGGCCGCAATAAACGTAGGCGCAGATGGTCACGCGGCCATGCATGACGAGATGATTCACTGCATCGCCTGGAAAAGCTAGGCGCCATTAACGCCGCTTGACCAGAGGTAGGCGACAGAGTTTTAGACTTCCGTGTCACTGACGGATCGGGTCCACCACTCCCCGTGTCGCTTCTCGTTGTGTCCGGCGTGCCCGGAGCGTCCCCTGTGGACCGAGGACGGGCCCGTGGCGCCGGACACCGTATTGGGCCGCGGCGGACGAAAATGGCCTTTGGGGGGCGGTCGGCTCGGAACGAAAAAATATCCGGTGCACCCCAAATATCTTTGCAGGTCACTGTAAGGAACGCAGCTGGAGATGCTCTAAGGTCACATACATAGTATAGTACACCAAAAGTTTGCAGAGACATGATAGTCCATCATGGAGAATATAAACGAGACAAATGACAAGTTTAGAAATGAACTTAAAACATTTAACACCGCCAAAAGATATACGCTCACCGTTGTCAGCATCTGCGGGGCAGAACTGTAAAATGAATATAATATTACTCGAATGTTTGAATAACTTCAAAATAATGACACTAACATGTATAGACTTAGATTTTGGTACAAGAAATAATTTTGGACAAGGCATGCGTATAGAATCTACAATTTAGCATCTCAAATTGTTGAAGAAAACTAACCGGAGTCATTGATTGACGGGACGATAAAGTAGCACACCATGACGGGCATTTGGATTTGTGTAGAAGGCCACCTGTAGGGTCATTTTATCTGGCTGATCTATGTATGTCTAAGCAATAGATTGTGAGTAAAAAATTATCTATGGAGAAGAATATCAATGATTGGTGACTGAGAAGTTTGAAAAACAATAACCGGGATGTTTGGAGCACATGAAGAGGATGAAGAGGGGATGACATCTCTAGCATCTGTGAAAGAGAATCACCAGACAAAATCATGGAACCACAATCATACATAGCCTACTAATGAATACGAATTGGTAAGGTTACGTGTAGGAAAGAGCAACACTACTAAAAAAAGACTTATAAGCCCCTAGTTACCATCGACGCGCTAAAAGATAGATCCACCAGCGCTATATTACCGCCGGCGTGCCAAATATTGGTGCCCGCTGGTGCTGCTCAAATACCACCGGTGGACCTAAAATTTGATGCGCCGGGGGTAAAGGTCGCAGGGTCCGGTAGACATATGGCCTGCACTTACCGCCAGCGCGCGGTATAGTGGTGTGCCGACGCTAAGTGCAGGCAAAATCTGCATCCCCACCCAGTAGGACTCGAAAATAAAATGGTAAAAACATAAAAATTTAAAATTCTTCGAACTGTCCATGTGTTATGTAATCTAGTTGTAAGGAAAAAAAAGAAATACTCCGTATCAATTTTGACATATATTGCAAAAAATTAGGCCATGTCTCGATAAAATAGCACTGGATTTTTTATACGACCTCCAATGAAAAAGTATTTTATATGAAAATGTATCTTAAAAAAAGTTACATTCAATTTTAAATACTTACGACCATTTAGAAACTTTTTAGATTCTTCAAAATCGAAAAGGAAAGTATAGTTTTCGAAGGAATTAGATTTCTATGCAAAAGAAATTGAAAAGACGAAAAATACCACTGGTGCATGACCATATTGGTGCACTGGGTAACCCACCTATAAGTTGAAAACCAGCCATGGGCCTTCTCTTCCTTCCTCACTTTCTCCTCCTCCTCTTTCCCTCCTTCTCTTCTTCTTCTTCTCCACCTTCCCCTCCTTTCTTCCACTTCTCTAACTTCTCTCCTCCTCCTCTTTCCCTTCTCCCCCTGGTGCCCCATCCTCTCCTTCCCTCTGACGACCTTCATTTACCTCCGGTAACCTCGAGCTCGAGCTACTCCCTCTAGTGATCACTTTCGAGATGGATGCCTCCGACGACCTCGAGCTACTCTCCAACGACCACCTCCTCTCCCAACCACCTCCCCTCCCTCCCTACGGCAACCACCTCCCTCCCTTCGGCGATCACCTCCTCTCCCTCATGCGCAACTCCCACGGCCACGGTTCCCGAGCGACGACCAGATCTAGATCTAGATCTAGGTTTTTTTTAATTCTTAAAAAATAATCGCCGGCGCGTATGTTATTGCAGCCGGCGTATTACCCATCTGCGCCGGGAATGACGCGTTACCACCGCCGTGCTACCACCGGCGCACGCTGGTCCGTCGTTGCTAACATTTTTTTGGGTGCGCCGGGCGATAGCGTTTTTCCTAGTAGTTCAAGGCTAAGCAATGAAACTAAGACTTCCTCTTGGCTATTATGTGCAAGTACTAAACCCCCCCGAAGTATTCCATCATGTAGTCTTGTCGTCTCTCCCTCTCTCTCTTACATTCGATTCGTTCTCTCCTTGAATCATCCAATCTATTCGGGAACACTTTACCCTTCTCGGGTCATTTTTTTCTTCCTCTAGTTGGGTCTTGAGTGTTGGAGCTGCACCTGGCAGCTCCTCTCTTTTCTCTCGAACTTCTCATTTCTCACATGGTTTCCATCGAGAACACACAAGACTAGGCAACAAACGCACACACACAATGCACCAACAAAGAAGAACACTTCTTTGATGAACACAAAGATTACATCTTTTCTGCCCTCGCGACTTTTTTTCTTATTTATTTTGTTCAGCTTAAATTGCCAGTACAAGATAAACTTCAGTACATCTGATCCTAAACTCACCCAACATGCCACATGCACCGCATGATATGTTTTCATGATCCACCGCAGTGCAACGAGCATGGTTCTATCCATGAAGTTTGCCACTTCTCTAACCAACAATGCATGCAACTAACTAACATTTGTAGACTTGTATGTTTGTACACACGTCGTTACACTATGCATCGGCAGATTCTAGCAAAATAAAAACATGATCTAACACCTCCTGTTAGCACTAATAACAAGATTAGTTCCAACACTGAGTATGTTATCGAAATTCATTTACACTAAACCGTTGTACTTCCCTATTAATTGTTCTCTCATACCACCATCTTAATTAATATAATCTCATTATGTAGTATAATTAACAAGATAAGCCCATAACCACAATGCCAAAATACTACGCACGGTATTCTTCATGTATAATAGTAAGGTTTGTTATCATAAGATACTTACGATGAACTGAAGATGTATTCAACTATAGAAATTTTTATCGAGATTGTGTTTAAGACATTGCTAAATATGTATTTTAAGTAGCCGAAGTTGTATGTCCTTGTAGAATATTTTGTACCATTTAGATGAATGCATTTATTTGTGTTCACATATCCTTCAACACCTTTGTAGAGAGATCTAGATATACATGTCTATAAAATATCTTAAGCCTAAGGCGTACGATTGTCTAACTCACGTGTAAATAAATACTACATCGATCCCAAAAGTTGAAGCTTACATTATTTTTAGAAAGTCAAACAATGTCAAGTTTGATCAAGTTTTTATCAAAAATAATTAACATGCAAAATATAAAATAAATATCATTAAATAGATAATAAAATATATTTTCACATCGTCTCTATAAAATATAATAATTGTTGGTAGATTCTTCTAAAATTTTAGTTAAATTTTACTTGGTTTGACTTCTCAAAAAAAGTATAAGTATTACGGTTTGGGATGGAGATACACGATCATGTCTCGATCCAACGTCTATCACCGGTGCGTGCAAACAAAAAATTGATCCTGCAGGCTTTACTAGAAGCTGTGGTACAAGAGCAGGCTCGCCTCGAGTATCTGTGGCCTGTGGCTGTGGGCGCACGTGGACAAGACGGAGTTGGAGGTCCTGGTGTGCGAGCGGCGGCACGACGACGAGCTCGAGCGCGGCCCGCTCATGGACACGCGATCGAGGCCACCGACAGCCGTTGCATGTTCGATGCCGCGTTCATGGACACCTCGGTATCTCTGCACTCGCTGCGGCCTGCGGGGCGTCTCGTAGTGCAGGGTGTTAGGATTTAATTAATTAATGTAATTAGTTAAATGAATCTATACTTGTAACCACACGGGGATATCCCACGTTGTGGAACCGACTTGTCGTTCCTAGAGCGTCGCCTCCAGAAACCGTCTTTCCGAACCGTCGCGTCCCTCGGACGCGTCCGTTCCCCCTGTATATAAGTGTTCAACATCAATGGAAAAGCAGTCACTTTCATTCTCCCGATCTCTCGCTCAATTTCTATTCTAAACACGTTATCAGCACGCTCCCAGCGAAATCAATTCCGCCGAGATCGATTCCGACGAGAACGGCTTGAGAAAGAAAAGGTGAGATGCCTCACCTAACACAGTACCTCCGCCGCCGCCGCGTCCTTCGGTCCGCAGGCCTCCGCCACTTCGCCGCTCGTCCCCGCATGAGCGGCTTTGCAGGACGCCGCCACTTCGATGGCCGGCGCCGCCGCGCCGGCGGATACCGGGCGTTCCGCCCCGGCATGGGCCTCTTCCGCGGCCAGAACTTCCCCAACCGCCACCGTTCAGGTCCGGCGACCGGCGTCGTGCCTCAGCCGACGCCCGTCGCTCCCGTCGCTCCACATGCCCCGGCAGCGCCGCCACCGGCGTTCTAGTGCTCGGAGCACGGCTGGGTTATCTGCCCCCTGCACGGGAACGGCTCCGCCGGCAGGGATGCGGTTGGGCCGTCGGTCTTCGAGTTCGGCTCGACCAGCGCCGCGCCCGGCGACGTCCGCACCGTCGCGCCGCCGCTCCCGTCTCCGACCCCCGCGGTCGTCGAGATAGAGGGCGACGCGCTCGCGTACGTCTCTGCGCCGACCGGGGCCTCCATCTTCACCATGGGCTCCGGCGTGAGGACCCTGAGGAGCGCCCCCGCGGCGCCTCCGTCTCCGCCGCGCGCGGATGTCGACGAGCCGCGCCTGCCGTCTCCAACTCCGGCCACGCCCCCTCCATCACCACGAGCAGGCGCTCGCCGCCGCCTCCTGGCCCTCGGCCTCCCGCTCGCCGGCCCGTCTGCGGACCCGCCAACGAGCAGCCGCGGCCGCCGCGCTGGCACCTGGAGCCCGGCCACGCTCGGGTTCGCGAACGGCGCCTTCAACGGCGTCGCCCCGGGGACCCGATACGTCCATTTTGCATCACTATTTTATATCATAATTTGCTGTTATTCATTGATATATTTTATATTTAGAGATGATACTTATGTTATTTCACCTATTTTGCATGTTTCATGATCATTGAAGAATTATTCACCGGAGTCAGGATTCTGCTGGAAAAAGCACCGTCAGGACATCATATTTCGGAAGATCAACAATTGACGACAATTATATGAAAAATCCTATTTTTCCAGAAGACGAAGGGAGCCAAAAGGAGGGGCCGAAAGGGGCCGCCATGGGCCCCCCATAGGCCGGCGCGGGCCCTGCCCTGGCCGCGCCGCCATGTGGGGAGGGGGCCTCCTGCCGCCTCTCCTTCGCGTATCATTATCACCGAATTTGGCCAAGTCGAGGTGGGCCGCGATCAAGATGGACTTGAAGATATATGCGTGGACAGATATGTGAATCGGCCTTGTGTATCAAGTTTGGGCTAGTTGGCCCGTGTATCTTTATAGTAGGTTACGTAGAAATTAGAGTTTATCTCGTGCACGGTTTAGTGCACGCCCACATTAGAAAGTCCCCTGGACTATAAATATGTACCTAGGGTTTATGGAATAAACAACAACCAACGTTCAACACAAACCAATCTCGGCGCATCGCCAACTCCTTCGTCTCGAGGGTTCCTCCGGTAAGCACCATGCTGCCTAGATCGCATCTCGCGATCTAGGCAGCACAAGCCTGCCTAGTTGTTCATGCGTTGCTCGTCTGCCTTTTGATGGCGAGCAACGTAGTTATCGTAGACGCGTTAGGGTTAGCATCGTTCTTAGCATCATATGCTCGCGTAGTGCAACCCTTGCGCGTCTAGCCGTCCTTGTGCCTCATCATGGGTGCAGGGACGGCACCCCGCTTGATCTTTATTTAGTAGATCTGATCCGTTATGGTCGCTCCTTGATTCATCAAGGATTAGTTTAATATCTGCAATAGTTAGGCCTTACAAAGGGTTGGAGGATCCAGCGGCATGCAGGGTGTAGTTTGCTGCCCCTAGACAGACGCCCGAGGATCAACCTAGTGTTGGTTTTTAGGCCTTGTCTAGGGCTGGCTTACGTTTACCGTGCGTGAGCGCGAGGCCCAATCGTGAATCTCATATGCTTTATCTTGATCAAGCAGGACCACCATATATTCGGCCACCTTGGACGAATCATGGGTGGATCGGCTCCATGAGCCGATTCACAGATAACCCGAGAGCCGATCGAGGCTCGTATTTAACGTGTACGTGTGTGCCCTGCAGGAAACTAAGCGAGGCATCATCCACACCTTCCGACATAGGTCGGTGGCACGCCCTTGCGACCCGCATCGGCGCGCGACCGGAGGCTTTGCGGCCGTCGCTCGAGGGATCGGGCCAGCCGCAGCCCTAGTCATTCCCGGCTCTACGGTGTTGGCCGTCACCGCCGCTGGGTTCGACGTCAACACATTCTGGCACGCCCGGTGGGACTATCTTCAACGACAACCATCTCGCCATCCACATCAGAGATGGCGAAAAGCACCCCGGTCGAGTACGAGGATCGGAATGGCAAAGTCAGGGCCCTCGCGAGGCCGACCTCATCGGCCCTTCCCACGACGCCCGCTACCGTGGCGTCAACACGGTCGATCTCAGCCACTCCATAAGGGAACCAGGGTTCTCTTTCGATGCCAATATGGCAGGGTTCGTGATTCACCATGACGCGGACAAAGCGGAAAGCAGCCATACTCGTGGCAAGGAGAAAGACGAGGCCGCTCCACGTGACCGGCCCGAAGACGACCAAAGAATTCATCGGTCCGATGCAGGCGGGAGGTATCGTCAAGACAACAGCTATGACGACGGGTACGAACGTCGTGACAATGTGGACAGGCACTGGGACTGCCCCTTCTTCAGATACTGCTGGGATTCCGGAATGAGCCGATTGCCAACAATCGGCAATTGCCCAGAATGCAAACAAAAGGAGAAGGGTGCAGCTAAGTTATCCGTGTTCGAGCGCCTGGGGCCTCTCCCGCCTTGGGGCAGGCATACCGAGTCCGTTCAGATGGAAGATCACGAGGAACTCGAAGGCGGTGATGAAGAGGATAAGTATCATCGGCCAAGATGGTGTCCGACGGGCTCAGCCGCTCCCAAAAACGTAGGGTTCAGCGACTACGTGCGTTGGAAGAAGCCGAAAGGTTATATCTGCACGCGCCGAGGAAGGCGCGGCCTGACCTGGCCGTCAAAATTCAGCGAACCTTGGATGAGGAAGGTCGGCCACAAAGAAAAGAGTGGCGCCCCAAGCAAAAGAAAGCCGATGACGAGACATCGGCCGGCACCAACATGGTTTTCATCCTTCCTGCGGAATTTAGCGCTCCAAGGTTATATGAAGCACCTGTGGCACAACTGGACTGCGGCCCACGGCCGGTCATCTTCGAGAAGCCGCGAGAAAGGAGTTACAGGCATCTGAAGGCCCTGTATTTACGAGGCTACATCAATGGACAGCTTGTCAATAAGATGTTGGTGGACACCGGAGCGGCAGTCAACATTATGCCATACTCTATGCGGCGGCGGTTGGGACGCTCCACCTCGGATTTAATCAAAACCAATGTAACATTGAGCGATTTCAACGGCCAAGCATCGACGCGCAAGGGGTTCTAAACGTGGATCTGACCGTAGGAAGAAAGACTATCCCTACGACGTTCTTTGTTGTCGACAGCAAAAGCACATATGCTGTAATATTAGGGAGGGATTGGATCCACGCCAACTGTTGCATTCCATCCACGATGCACCAATGCCTAATTCAGTGGGATGGAGATGAGGTGGAGGTCGTCCACGCCGATGATTCAGCCGAGATTTCAACAGCCGGTATGGGCATTTGGGAGGCATCAGGTCAAGAGCCACTCTCGGGCATCAATTTGGACGACTGCGAACGCATCGATGTGACAAAGAACGGGGTAAGGCTGGTTCTATCCACCGACTGACCGTATAACGAGAACAACATCGATGAGCGAAGGTGGTGAGGCCGATCCTTGCGATCGGCCCCAAAAATTTTGTGGAGGAACATTACAAAACCTTCACCAAGCACGCAATGTGGAGGCCGATTCCAGCAATCGGCCAAAATTATCCCCACCATCTATTTTGCCTGGGAGCGACATTTGACCCAGCAGGGGCTACCTAAAAAGCCGATATCATCAATTTTCTTGACAGAATCGGCTCGGGGGCATCTAGATGGATTAAATACATATGAGGCAACATTATCAAGTATGGGGGCCGACGCACAAGTTGGCCGTGGAAAAGTTGAAAATTTTTGAGCACAGCCGATGCACAGCCATCGACTTAAGGGCATCAGCCACCTTGCGACCGTCACACGAAGGAGCTTAAGGAACAGTCATCACGCGAGGCTCCACCGAAGGCGAATATGCCGGCGGGTCGCGGCCCCGCGAAAGATGTCTCTTCGGGACCAGGAGAATAGTCAATGATGAGGCGATCGGCTACGGCATGTCACGACCACAAGGGGGGAAAACATCAGGAGACGTCCTCACCAAGAGCTGCATCAGCCTGCCAAAGATAATGAGCCAATATTATCGACGAAACGCAGGACTTGAACGGGAGAAGTTCAGGGAGACAGTGGCCCTGAAGGGTCCTTCACTATAGTAGGCCGATTTTTCCCAATCGGCTGGCCCCGCATCCCAGCTTGCCTGAAGAATGATGCTGAGGTCGCCAGAAACATCAGTTTCTACATACAAGCCAATTGAGTGACACGCACGGGGCTTTGTTGTGGGCACCTGCCCGGGACCAGATGGCCAGCCCGTTGGATTGGCTAGCAAGGCTCATGATCTTGCTTGAGGTCTCATGGGGCAAAGCCGATGCTAGACCGTTGACTCAAGGGGTATGGTGGTTACAGGCAAAGATCTCATGGAGCATCCATCACCAAATCGGCAGTGTTCGCGCAAGCCTGCGGGTCAGTCTAGGGTCATGAGGACAACCGATGATCGTCCGATGATCTTTATGAGCCGAACCATTCGAGCCGAGCTATCTGCACCAGAAGCTGCATCAGTTCGCCCGAGATGATGAGCTAATTAAGACAGCAAGGTGGTTCCTCGGAGCTACTGACCTTTCCAGAATCTGCCAGGGGCTGGCTCCTTGAGCCTAACACAGTGATACGTCGGGAAACCGATGGTGGCCCAATCAGCTGGTCTGCTTTTATCCTCGCCTGGACTAAGGCTCGGGGGCAGCTCGCCCTTAAGGTTCCTTGTTCTATGGAGCCGATTTGGTTGAAATCGGCTTGCTCTGCATCATAACTCGTCAAGAGAGGGTGAATTATTGCAGACGGGAGTGGCTGGAGGTAGTGGAAGGAAGCAACGATCGCTGACGGACTTTGGACCAGGTGACTACGAAGAGATGAGGCATTATCGGGAGTGGCAAAGAGGATCCGGTAGATGAGAATGCCGCTGAGGTCCATTAGTCCGTGTGGTTGAGTCTGCATTTCCAGGATCTAGGATTTGCGCGATTGCGGCTCGTCCCAGGGGTGGAGGTCTGATGGATCTACCTCGAGTTTATCATGAGAGTCCGATGCATTGCCATCGGCTCCTTAAAGCACCGACCAGATTGGCAATCGGCAAGCACGGTATAAAGGGCAATCGGCTAAATTATCATAAAAAAGGGCGACAAGATCGAGTTGGGGAAGTTCTCCATTGATTAACTAGAGTTCTTACATAAAGAGCTGATTGCTCTCAAAAGAAGATCCTAGGGGCTACATTGCCCGTCTACTACCGATGGCCCTGAGCTAAGATCCTATCTAAGGGCCGTTGCTGCCTTCGCCGTCGTCGCCATCATCGCCGTCGGGCCTGCTCCCACCGCTCGTCGCCGCTGCGTAGCGACCGCCGACCTTCGTTGTCCTCGTCTTCTTCATCAGCCGTCGTCGTCGTCCGCCGAAATCGCCGAGATTGCCGGGCCAGGGGTGGCGCTGGCCGGTGGCTCATCGGAGGAGCTGTCATCTTCTTCCTCCTCCTCCGCCCTCTCCTCTTCGGAGGAGGGGGCCCCGTCCCAGGAAGGTGGTCGTCGTCGCTTCCTCCACCGCCTCCTCCCCGGCAAGGAAGGAGAGGTCGCTCTCCCCGTCGGTCGTGACTGGTCGTCCTCCGACCAGGTGGAGAAGTCGTGGCTTGGCTCATTCCCGGCCTCGATGGCGCGGCGAATGTTGGCCGCGTGGGCTTCCTCCGTTTCCATTCCGGCGCGGCGCGAAAGGGGAGGACTGCGCAGAAAGGTCTGACGAAGAGGAAGACATGGTGGCACAGGAGGGTTTTTTCTTTGGAAGTACTAGTGCCTGGAGGATGAGGAAGAAAGCTACAGGGAGTGGCCGAATAAAAGGGGGAATATCTGGTTTAATGCCTAAGCGTTCCCGAGAACGTGGTGCCGAACCGTCAAGTCGTGCAGAGAAGGCGAGGAGGCAAGACGTCATCATGAAGGAAACTGCGACGGTTCTGCCACGACATGACCCGGCGAAAGAAAGCGTAATGATTTTGGAAATGTCATTTCCAAAACCAGGGGGGCATGTGTTATCACCGAATTTGACCAAGTCGAGGTGGGCCGCGATCAAGATGGACTTGAAGATATATGCGTGGAGATATGTGAATCGGCCTTGTGTATCAAGTTTGGGCTAGTTGGCCCGTGTATCTTTATAGTAGGTTACGTAGAAATTAGAGTTTATCTCGTGCACGGTTTAGTGCACGCCCACATTAGAAAGTCCCCTGGACTATAAATATGTACCTAGGGTTTATGGAATAAACAACAACCAACGTTCAACACAAACCAATCTCGGCGCATCGCCAACTCCTTCGTCTCGAGGGTTCCTCCGGTAAGCACCATGCTGCCTAGATCGCATCTCGCGATCTAGGCAGCACAAGCCTGCCTAGTTGTTCATGCGTTGCTCGTGAAGCCTTTTGATGGCGAGCAACGTAGTTATCGTAGACGCGTTAGGGTTAGCATCGTTCTTAGCATCATATGCTCGCGTAGTGCAACCCTTGCGCGTCTAGCCGTCCTTGTGCCTCATCATGGGTGCAGGGGCGGCCCCGCTTGATCTTTATTTAGTAGATCTGATCCGTTATGGTCGCTCCTTGATTCATCAAGGATTAGTTTAATATCTGCAATAGTTAGGCCTTACAAAGGGTTGGAGGATCCAGCGGCATGCAGGGTGTAGTTTGCTGCCCCTAGACAGGACGTTCCGAGGATCAACCTAGTGTTGGTTTTTAGGCCTTGTCTAGGGCTGGCTTACGTTTACCGTGCGTGAGCGCGAGGCCCAATCGTGAGTAGGATGATCCGATTATGCGGAAAACCCTAGATCGTCGTGGATCTCATATGCTTTATCTTGATCAAGCAGGACCACCATATATTCGGCCACCTTGGACGAATCATGGGTGGATCGGCTCCATGAGCCGATTCACAGGATAACCTGAGAGCCGATCGAGGCTCATATTTAACGTGTACGTGTGTGCCCTGCAGGAAACTAAGCGAGGCATCATCCACACCTTCCTGACCAGGTATAGGTCAGGTGGCACGCCCTGCGACCCGCATCGGCGCGCGACCGGAGGCTTTGCGGGCCGTCGCTGAGGGACTGGGGCCAGCCGCAGCCCTAGTCATTCCCGGCTCTACGGTGTTGGCCAGTCACTGCCCGCCGGTGGGTTTCTGACGTCAACAACTTCTTCACCCCGAAAACCTAAGGCACGGGGAGTGACGGAGAATAGACAGAGCCGCCTCTGCGGGGCGGAGAGACACCAGAGAGAAAGAGCTCTCCGGCGGGCAGAATCCTTCCCTCCCGGAGGGGGAAATCGACGCCATCGCCACCGTCATCGAGCTGGACATCATTGGGATCATCATCATCATCTCCACCATCTACACCGCCATCTCCACCGCTGCATCTCGTCACCGCTGTAACAATTAGGGTTGGATCTTGATTGTTTGATAGGGGAAACTCTCCCGGTATTGATTTCTACTTGTTATTGATGCTATTGAGTGAAACCATTGAACCAAGGTTTATGTTCAGATTGTTATTCATCATCATATCACCTCTGATCATGTTCCATATGATGTCTCGTGAGTAGTTCGTTTAGTTCTTGAGGACATGGGTGAAGTCTAAATGTTAGTAGTGAATTATGGTTGAGTAATATTCAATGTTATGATATTTAAGTTGTGGTGTTACTCTTCTAGTGGTGTCATGTGAACGTCGACTACATGATACTTCACCTTTATGGGCCTAGGGGAGTACATCTTGTATTCGTTTGCTAATTGTGGGGTTGCCGGAGCGACAGAAACCTAAACCCCGTTAGTATATCGGTGTAGGAGGGATAGCAGGATCTCAGAGTTTAAGGCCGTGGTTAGATTTATCTTAAATACTTTCTTGTATTTGCGGATGCTTGCAAGGGGTATAATCACAAGTATGTATTAGTCCTAGGAAGGGCGGTGCATTAGCATAGGTTCACCCACACAACACTTATCAAAACAATGAAGATTAATCAATCGTATGAAGCGAAAGCACTAGACTAAAATCCCCGTGTGTCCTCAAGAACGTTTGGTCATTATAAGTAAACAAACCGGCTTGTCCTTTGTGCTAAAAAGGATTGGGCCACTCGCTGCAATTATTTCTCTCGCAATTTACTTACTCGTACTTTATTTATCTGTTATATCAAAACCCCGAATACTTGTCTGTGAGCATTTACAGTGAATCCTTCATCGAAACCGCTTGTCAACACCTTCTGCTCCTCGTTGGGTTCGACACTCTTATTTATCGAAAGTACTACGATACACCCCCTATACTTGTGGGTCATCAAGACTATTTTCTGCGCGTTGCCGGGGAGTGAAGCGCTATTGGTAAGTGGAATTGGTAAGGAAACTTTTACTGTACGTGCTGATTTTGTTTCTGCTTGCTGCTATAAGTCATTATGGAGAGATCCTCCCTGAATTTCTATTTGGGAAATCTACTACTACTGCAACGGTAGTGGATGAGGCGCCAGGTGAGGAAGTAATACCATATAAAATACCTATGAAAATTATTGAACGTGTTGTGGATAACCGCTATGAAGGGGATGGAATTGTTCATCCTGGAGATCATTTACTGTTTTTACATGAATTATGCGGGTTATTCAAGTGTGCAGGTATTTCAATGGATGAAGTTAGGAAGAAATTATTTGTTATGTCGCTATCTGGTAAAGCGGCGCATTGGTATAAACTGCTGAAGGATGGGCGTTCTCTTGATTGGAAGGATATTGTGCCTCTATTTTATTCTAAATTCTATCCTCCAAGTGAAATTCACAAAGACCGCAACCGTATATATAATTTCTGGCCTCATGATGGAGAGAGTATTGCCCAAGCGTGGGGAGATTGAAGTCTTTAATGCTCAAATGCCCCATTCATGAGCTTCCCGGTAATATTATCATTGATAATTTCTATGCAAGACTTTCTTTTCAAGATAAAACCTTGCTGGATACTGCTTGTTCTGGATCATTCACACGCAATAAAGAAGAGTTTAAATGGGACCTTCTTGATCGAATCCAAGAAAATACTGAAGGATGGGAGAATGACAAAGGTAGAGTGTCAGGTATAAATTATGATTATGAATGCATTGAAACTTTTATGGATACCGATGAATATCGTAATATAAGTGCTACATATGGTCTTGACTCTCAAGTTGTTGCAAATATTTATAAAGCCTTTGCCTCTCATTTTGAATTGCCTACGAAGAATTTTGATAAGTATCATGAACCTTATAAAGATAAAACTGATTCACCTAAAGGTAAATGTATTGAAATTAAAACTGTTGATCATGTTCTTCCTGAAGCTTATATTGAAAAAACTCCTTTCCCTGCTAAAATGAAAGAGTATTCTGTTATAACTAGTGTAGTTAATAAAAGTGCAAAGAAACCCATAGAACCTGAAAAACAAATAAAGGTTGAACCTGCTGTTGCAATAGTTAAAGATCTTGTGACTGAAAATGTGGAAGATGGTCATATTATTTTCTGTGAAGATGCTTCTAATATTGTTTCGCATCCTAATAAGTCTAGGAAAGCCAGTGTTCCTGTGCTCTCTGTTCGAATTGGTGATCATTGCTATTATGGTTTATGCGACATTGGTGCAAGTATTAGTGCCATTCCTTATGAGCTCTACACGGAAATTATGCATGAAATTGGCTCTTGTGAACTTGAAGATATTGATGTGGTTATTCGGCTAGCTAATAGAGAAACTATCTCTCCCATTGGTATTATTCGAGATGTTGAAGTTCTATGTGGTAAGATTAAATATCCTGCTGACTTTTTGGTACTTGGTTCTGCTGCTAGTAAGTCTTGTCCTATTATTTTTGGTAGAACTTTTCTGAATACTTGTGGAGCTATTATAGATTGCAAGAAAGACAAAATTGTTACTAAATTTGCTGGTGAATCTTATGAGTTTAACTTCTCTAAATTTGCCAAAACTCCTTATAAAGCTGATTTGCCTAATGATGATTTTAGAGTTGAACAGTGTGCATCTATTGCTCTTGCTCCTAATAATCCTTTGCAGCAACATTTGGAGAATAGTGAGAGTGAAGTTTTTAGGGAAGAAAGGGATGAGCTTGATGAAATTTTCCTTCGTCAACCTATTCTTAAACATGACTTACCAGTTGAAGATTTAGGTGTAACACCACCACCAAAGGAAGATCCTGTATTTGATTTGAAACCATTACCTGATAATCTTAAGTATGCTTATATTGATGATAAGAAAACATATCCTGTTATTTTTAGTGCTAAGCTTTCAGATATTGAGGAAGAAAGGTTATTGGAAATATTGAAGAAACACCGAGGAGCTATTGGCTATACTCTTGATGACTTGAAGGGGATTTCTCCCGCTATTTGCCAACATGCTATCAATATAGAAGATGGTGCAAAACCCGTTGTTGAACATCAGCGTCGTCTAATTCCCAAGATGAAGGATGTGGTAAGAAATGAGGTATTAAAACTTCTTGAAGCAGGTATTATATATCCTATTGCTGATAGTAGATGGGTTAGTCCTGTGCATTGTGTTCCTAAGAAAGGAGGAATAACTGTTGTTCCTAATGATAATGATGAGCTTATTCCTCAAAGAGTAGTTGTAGGGTATAGAATGTGAATTGATTTTCGAAAAGTTAATAAAGTTACTAAGAAAGATCATTACCCTTTACCTTTTATTGATCAAATGTTAGAAAGGTTGTCTAAAAATACTCATTTCTGCTTTCTTGATGGATATTCTGGGTTTTCACAAATTGAGAGCTAAAGATCAAGAGAAAACCACTTTCACTTGTCCCTATGGAACTTATGCTTATAGGCGTATGCCTTTTGGTTTATGTAATGCTCCTGCTACTTTCCAAAGATGCATGTCTGCTATTTTTCATGGCTTTTGTGAGAAGATTGTTGAGGTATTCATGGATGATTTTTCTGTCTATGGGAATTCTTTTGATAATTGCTTGCGAAACCTTGATAAAGTTTTGCAGAGATGTGAAGAAACTAACCTTGTTCTTAATTGGGAGAAATGCCACTTTATGGTTAATGAAGGAATTGTATTGGGACATAAAATTTCTGAGAGAGGTATTGAAGTTGATAGAGCTAAAGTTGAAGCAATTGAGAAGATGCCCTATCCTAGGGATGTTAAATGTATTCGTAGTATTCTTGGTCATGCTGGTTTTTATAGGAGATTTATTAAAGATTTCTCTAAAATTTCAAACCCTCTTACTAATCTTCTTCAAAAAGATGTACCTTTCATTTTTGATGATGATTGTAAGGAAGCTTTTGAAACTCTAAAGAAAGCCTTAACAACTGCTCCTGTAGTTGAACCTCCTGATTGGAATTTGCCTTTTGAAATTATGTGTGGTGCTAGTGATTTTGCTGTAGGTGTTGTCCTTGGATAGCGAGTAGATAAAAAATTAAATGTTATTCATTATGCTAGTAAAACTCTAGACGCTGCTCAAAGAAATTATGCTACAAGAAAGAGTTATTAGCCGTAGTTTTTGCATGTGACAAGTTTAGACACTATATTGTTGATTCAAAAGTTACAATTCATACTGATCATGCTGATTAGGTACCTTATGGAAAAGAAAGATGCTAAGCCAAGGCTTATCAGATGGGTTTTTTTGCAAGAATTTGATTTACATATTGTAGATAGGAAAGGTGCTGATAATCCTGTTGCTGATAATTTGTCTAGATTGGAAAATATTGCTTATGATCCTGTTCCTGTTAATGATAGTTTTCCAAATGAACAATTGGCTGTAATAAAGGTGAGCTCGCAAGATAGTCCTTGGTATGCTGATTATGCTAACTTTATTGTTTCGAAGTACTTGCCTCCAACCTTTTCAGCTCAGCAAAGGAGGAAATTCTTTTATGATTTGAGGCATTATTTTTGGGATGACTCACACTTATATAAAGAAGGAGTGGATGGTATTATGCGAAGGTGTGTCCCAGAATATGAACAACAAGAGATATTGAGTAAGTGTCATGGTAGTGTTTATGGAGGACATCACGCCGGAGATAGAACCGCACAAAAGGTTCTACAATCAGGTTTTTATTGGCCAACACTTTTCAAAGATGCAAGGAAGTTTATCTTATCTTGTGATGAATGTCAAAGAGTTGGTAATATCTCTAGACGCAATGAAATGCCTATGAATTATACTCTTGTTATTGAACCATTTGATTGTTGGGGATTTGACTTCATGGGTCCTTTCCCTTCTTCAGAAGGTAACACTCATATACTTGTCGTTGTTGATTATGTTACTAAATGGGTAGAAGCTATACCTACAAAAAGTGCTGATGGTGAGACCTCTATAAAAATGCTTGTAGATGTTATATTTCCTAGATTTGGAGTACCTAGATATATTATGACTGATGGGGTTCTCACTTTATTCATGGTGGTTTTAGAAAAACTCTTGCCAAATATGGTATTAATCATAGAATTGCTTCAGCTTATCATCCTCAAACTAGTGGGCAAGTAGAATTATCAAATAGAGAAATTAAAGCTATCTTGGGAAAGACTGTTAATAAATCTATAAAGAATTGGGCTAGTAAGTTAAAGGAAGCATTGTGGGCTTATAGAACTGCTTATAAAAATCCTATGGAAATGTCTCCTTATAAAATGGTTTATGGAAAAGCTTGTCATTTACCTTTAGAACTAGAGCACAAAGCTTATTGGGCTGTAAGAGAACTTAATAAAGATTTTAAACTTGCCGGTAAGAAGAGGTTGCTACAATTGAGTTCTTTAGATGAATGGAGAAGTGAAGCTTATGAAAATGCTAAACTTTTTAAGGAGAAAGTTAAGAAGTGGCATGATAGAAGAATTATTAAAAGAGAATTTAATGTTGGAGATAAAGTCCTATTGTATCGGTCTCGTCTCAGATTTTTGCAGGGAAATTACTCTCAAAATGGGAAGGACCATATGTTATTGAGGAGGTATATCGTTCAGGGGCAATAAAAATTAGCTCTTTGGAAGGTAACGCCACACAAGTAGTGAATGGACAAAGACTCAAGCATTATATTTCGGAAGCTTTCATCAAAGATCAAATTGACAGTTCTGCAGAGTCCGACTTTGAATAGGTAACAGTTTTAGTAATAAAAAGTCCGCGTTTAACTTTCCGAACAATATTTCTGCTGTTTATGGAAAATATGAAAAATTACGAGATCGAAACGGAGTGGAGGAGACGCGCGAGGGCCGTCACCATAGGCCGGCGCGGGCCCCACCCTGCCGCGCCGCCCTATGGGGACAGCCTCGACGTCCCGATTCCACTCGTTTTCGGCCCGGAACCTTCCTTTTGTCGTAAAAATATTTGTTATATAATCCCCCGGATCTCCGAGGTCCGTATATTGTTTTCTCGTGTTTTGTTTCGAGCTGTTTTCTGCCAGATATTGTTTTCAGATCTAGAGCCACCATGTCTTCGTCGGATCCTCCGAAAGACAACTTCTTTGAGAACGTCGTCAACCCGTACATAAGCGAGTTGAAGATGCATCCCAAGGAATTGCTGCTCGTAGATGGAGAGTTGCAGATAGAAGATGTTCGGGGACCCAAGGGAGAAGGAAGCTTGGAGGACAGGATGAAGAAACTGGAACAAGAGGTCTTCACCTACAAGAAGATGGCTGAGCGTGAAGTGGACATCTTCCACAGATTGTGTCTGAACTCATTGGTGAACATGAGAAGGAGACTGCAAAGCTGGAGCGATATCCTCTCACTTCACAACACTACCAACCAACTTCAGGCGCAACTTTATGATGTTTGGAATCAAAACTGTGAGTATGAAAACAGGTTTAAACGCATTAGCGATGCTGCTAGTTTCAGGATTCCCGAGACCAAGACATCGTTTGTTGATGGAGAGCCTCTTCCCTGGAAGTCTGATGACAAGAAGAATCCACCATCATCGCCATCGGAGGAGTAAATTCATCATCGGTATTGGCATCCCCTTGGTTTGTTCCAAGCTTGGGGGAGTGCCGCGGTATCACATCATCACTATCTTTATCTTTTACTATCAAGTAGTGTCATATCATGAGTAGGGAAGTTATCATATAGAATAGTTTGCAATGTGGAAGTATCTCTCTTAGTTGGTTATCTATGTATCCGTTGGTGTGAGTTATCGTTATGGAATATTAATGAGAAGTCTTATCATTTACTTTCTGCACACTTTATTTTAGTTTGCAATTTCTATTATATGATCACTCTTGACATTAGTATTGATATCACTTTGGGAGCATCAAGTAAATCTATTTGGTTTTGGCAAACTTAGCATTGGTCAATAGCAACAACACCTTGATGTTTAATTAGAAAAGGGAAATACATGTAGACATATTACTTTATTATCTTTCTGCTAATGAGTTTAGTTAAAATTGCTTGTGCTTAAGAGAAAGATGCATGATTGTTTCTATCACATGTATATTTGTTTGTTTCCCTCAACCTTTATGCTTGCTACTCAACCTTGCTAGCCAAAAACCTGTATTAAGAGGGAATGCTTCTCATACATCCATGACTTTAGACCAAACCCATGCCATTTGTGTCCACCATAAGTACCTACTATGTGGTATTTTGCGCCACTTCAAGTAAATACTTCATGTGCTACCTTTAAATAATTCAAACTATATTACTCTTTATTTGTGTCAATGTTTTATAGCTCATGAGGAAGTATGTGGTGTTTTATCTTTCAATCTTGTTGGGCGGACTTTCACCAATGGACTAGTGGCACATCCGCTTATCCAATAATTTTGCAAAAAGAGCTGGCAACGGGGTTCCCAGCCCAAATTAATAACTTTCATTAATAATTCTCTTCACATGTTTTGCCCTGATTTATCAGTAAGCAACTTAATTTCGCAATAGACACTCCTCCATGGTATGTGAATGTTGGAAGGCACCCGAGGATTCGGTTAGCCATGGCTTGTGAAAGAAAAGGTTGGGGGGAGTGTCATCCATAATAAAACTAAAATACATGTGTAAACAAAAGAGAAGGGGATGATCTACCTTGCTGGTAGAGATAACGTCCTTCATGGGAGCCGCTCTTAGAAGGTCTGTTTGGCAAGGGGGTTAGAGTACCTACTACCATTCATTGACAACAACAAACACCACTCAAAATCTTACTTTAATGCTCTTTATATGATTTCAAAACTTGAAAAGCTCTAGCACATGATTTAATCCCTGCTTCCCTCTGCGAAGGGCCTATCTTTTACTTTTATGTTGAGTCAGTAAACCTATTTCCCTCTATCTTAAGCAAGCAATTGAGTTGTTGTGAACCAACCATTTATGCTATGATTTAGTTAGTCATGTCTTTTATGCTTTCTTGTTTAGTACAAATTTTATCTGAATGAATATGACTTTGAAAGTTATCAATGATTATGAGGAGATTGTTATGATTAAGGATGAGAGCCCTGCCATATAAATTCTGATATGAAAGCTTTGCTTAGAAGATAAGTACAATCTGTTAATAGTTCTCTGACCAAGAACAAAGTTTGCCATAACCAATCATGATTTCCTATGCACCTCTATTTGTGATTTCTCTTTACTTATTTCAAGTTGAGTTATATGAGGAGGATGTTTACTAGAATATCTTGTGTGAATCAATATGATGCTTCTTGTCCATATTTTATTTATCGACTCTTCACTCCATAAACATGTGGTCTTGTTTATTAAGCTCAGTTTCGCTTGGGGACAAGCGAGGTCTAAGCTTGGGGGAGTTGATACGTCCATTTTGCATCACTATTTTATATCATAATTTGTTGTTATTCATTGATATATTTCATATTTAGAGATGATACTTATGTTATTTCACCTATTTTGCATGTTTCATGATCATTGGACAATTATTCACCGGAGTCAGGATTCTGCTGGAAAAAGCACCGTCAGGACACCATATTTCGGAAGATCAACAATTGACGGCAATTATATGAAAAATCCTATTTTTCCAGAAGACGAAGGGAGCCAAAAGGAGGGGCCGAGAGGGGCCGCCATGGGCCCCCCCCATAGGCCGGCGCGGGCCCTGCCCTGGCCACGCCACCATGTGGGGAGGGGGCCCACAGCCCCCTCTGGCCGCCTCTCCTTCTCGTACTTCTTCACCCCGAAAACCTAAGGCACGGGGAGTGACGGAGAATAGACAGAGCCGCCTCTGCGGGGCGGAGAGACACCAGAGAGAAAGAGGCGGGCAGGAATCCGCCGGGGAAATTCCCTCCCGGAGGGGGAAATCGACGCCATCGCCACCGTCATCGAGCTGGACATCATTGGGATCATCATCATCATCATCTCCACCATCTACACCGCCATCTCCACCGCTGCATCTCGTCACCGCTGTAACAATTAGGGTTGGATCTTGATTGTTTGATAGGGGAAACTCTCCCGGTATTGATTTCTACTTGTTATTGATGCTATTGAGTGAAACCATTGAACCAAGGTTTATGTTCAGATTGTTATTCATCATCATATCACCTCTGATCATGTTCCATATGATGTCTCGTGAGTAGTTCGTTTAGTTCTTGAGGACATGGGTGAAGTCTAAATGTTAGTAGTGAATTATGGTTGAGTAATATTCAATGTTATGATATTTAAGTTGTGGTGTTACTCTTCTAGTGGTGTCATGTGAACGTCGACTACATGATACTTCACCTTTATGGGCCTAGGGAGTACATCTTGTATTCGTTTGCTAATTGTGGGGTTGCCGGAGCGACAGAAACCTAAACCCCCGTTAGTATATCGGTGCAGGAGGGATAGCAGGATTTTAGAGTTTAAGGCTGTGGTTAGATTTATCTTAATTACTTTCTTGTATTTGCGGATGCTTGCAAGGGGTATAACCACAAGTATGTATTAGTCCTAGGAAGGGCGGTGCATTAGCATAGGTTCACCCACACAACACTTATCAAAACAATGAAGATTAATCAACTGTATGAAGCGAAAGCACTAGACTAAAATCCCCGTGTGTCCTCAAGAACGTTTGGTCATTATAAGTAAACAAACCGGCTTGTCCTTTGTGCTAAAAAGGATTGGGCCACTCGCTTCAATTATTTCTCTCGCAATTACTTACTCGTACTTTATTTATCTGTTATATCAAAACCCCCGAATACTTGTCTATGAGCATTTACAAGTGAATCCTTCATCGAAACTGCTTGTCAACACCTTCTGCTCCTCGTTGGGTTCGACACTCTTATTTATCGAAAGTACTACGATACACCCCCTATACTTGTGGGTCATCAGGGATCCTCCATCGAGGACAAGGGCGGCCAGAGCGCCGCTCCTCGCCGGTGAACTCCGCTGCATCAGCAGCCCCGGAGGACATCGCCTGTGGTCGTCGTTGTTGCTGGTTTCGGAAGAGGATTGGGGATCGATTGATTCCTTACCTTATCCTCTCGTACAGCACAGGGGCACTAGTAGTGGACAGTCCAACGTCGACAAGTCCACCGTCCAGGCCCAACACGGCTCGCCACATGCAACTTTTCTCAGCTTATTTAACCAGTTGATTGACATGTTAGCATATTAGCTTATTATTAACAGTATCTCCTAGCAGTAATTTATTTCCTGTTTTAGAGACTGTTGATTTCAGTACAAGTTTTTAGTATTGTTTGTTGTCAGTCGAGTACCATGTGTATTCCTGAAAATATGTGATGTAATAAATTTCCATGTGTTCACATGTTGAGATTCATTATGTCCATTGTTTGCAATTGAAATTTTCAATTTCTTGCAAATAAATCAATTCATCATCTTAATTGAGTCTTCCGACTCGATACGAGCACGAATTGGTATGAAAAATTCAAAGTGATTTCTTCGAAATGATGTTTTGGGACCATAAGGTAGTGTGTTGATCTACACTTCACACAGATTATCACCACTATTGCTTAAGCCTACATTTTGTCATCGACATAATGATTGCTTAACAAGTGTTCTCCCATACATTTTTATTAAGTTTTGACACAAGGCACTCTACTTATTGAGTATCGAGTGCTGAGAGACGGACCCCGAATTCTCTTTTGGGGAGTATCTACGACGTGTCAAACTTAACAATTCGAAGTTCACACTACTGATTTCGAGCTCACTTCTTGAAGTCATCATTAATTTTGCATAGTTCACTACAACATAACCATGATGGTTTTGGTTTACCATCGGTAAATTAATAAATCTCTGGTTCACCCATGTAGGTAACCGATGGCTGGAAAAGAGTTCGATACACTCGACCTCAATGGCCACAACTACCCTACTTGGGCCATGGACACCAAGATCGCTCTTGCGTCCCGTGGGATAGCGCGTGCAATCCAGGACCCGGAGATTCCTCTCCCGGCTGGAGTCGCACCGCTAAGAGAGGACCAAAAATATACTGCCTTATACATCATAAGGCATCATATTCATCCAGATCTTAAGTCCGAGTACTTGGAGGAGGAATCCCCATTTACTTTGTTTCAGGCCCTCAAAACGAGGTATGAAAAGCAGAAGGCAGTTGTCTTGCCTGAAGCACTTCATGATTGGACCCATCTTCGCTTCCAGGACTTCAAGTCTGTCGGGGATTACAATCATGAGGTTCATAAGATAAGTTCTAAGTTGCGCTTTTGCAAGAAGGAACCTACGGATGCGGAAAAGATAGAAAAAACACTATCCACTATGCTCCCATCTGAAAGGATTCTCCAGCAGCAATACCGCGCTCGTGACTACCAGGTCTATTCAGACCTTATTCATATTCTACTTCAGGCTGAAAAGCATGATGAGCTTCTTGCTAAGAATGGCTCTCAACGCCCGGTTGGTTCCCAACCTTTACCTGAAGTTCATATGAATGTCGCGAACGGAAGAAAGTTTGATCATGCCTTCAACGGCAAACAATCAAACTTCAAGGGTAAGCGAAAGCACAACCGGAACAAGAAGCCTAGAAACTCGGACCATGGGAAACACACCACAAAGCCAAAGTTTGAGAAAACTAAGCTTTGTGATAGGTGTGGATGCTATACGCATCCTACTAACAAGTGCAAGACCCCAAAGCATATGGCGATCCTCTACCAGCAATCCCAAGGACGCAATGCACCTCAAGGGAAAAGGTTTGAAGCCAACTTCAACCTTCATCCAAATGACACCAATGGAGCTAGTTGTTCGCAAGACGTCCCTTCGGGACCTAACAACGCCACGTCTCTCCATACGTCAGAGGACCCTACGGGAACGGAGAACATGATGGTTGAGTACGCCTCAACGGACATGTTTGGAGACTTCGTCTAGACCAATTATCTCCTTAGTGATCGATTGAATAAATCATGTTCATGTGTCAATGTTGTAATAGAACATAAGTATTGTTGTCATTTATAGTGTATCAACACTTTGATGTAATAAAGATTGTATTCTATATATTCAAATAAGGTTTTATTATTGAAAATCTTCATTTTTAAATATAGCTCTCTACGGGGACAATCCGATGGAAGAGGAATTATGCCTTGTGGACAGTGCTACCACAAACTCAATACTGAGGGAGTTGAAATATTTCCAAACTCTGAAAAAGATGAATGGAGATATTTTAACTATCGCCGGACGCGATACGGTAATTGTTGGCACTGGACGTGCCATATTTACCCTCCCAAATGGTACACAAGTGACAATTGAGGATGCCTTGTTGTATCCCGATTCTTCACGTACCTTAATCAGTTATCGAGATATCCGTAAAAATGGTTTTCACATTGAAACCCATGAAGACAACAAAGAGGAGTATCTACTCTTCACAAAAGATTACGGATATGGCAAGCAAGTACTTGAAAAAATTCCTTCTCTATCGTCTGGACTGTACTATACGTACATCAAGCCCGTAGAACATGTTGCTTATAAGGTAATCTTCCAGAATGTTGACGCATTCCAAACTTGGCATGATCGCCTAGGCCATCCCGGTATTGGGATGATGAGGAAGATTACTAGCAATTCAATTGGTCACAATTTGCATGAGTCAAAATTCCCTCAGTCCTCAGACTTTGTGTGTACATTATGTGCCACAGGGAAGCTAATTTTGAGGCCTTCGCACCTCAAAATACAAGCTGAACCACTTCAGTTCCTTGAACGAATTCAAGGTGACATTTGTGGTCCTATCCAACCATTATCTGGACCATTCAGGTATTTCATGGTTTTCATTGACGCATCGACACGATGGTCACATGTGTGCCTCCTATCCACACGAAACCATGCATTTGCCAAGATAATGAGGCAAGTAATTAAGTTACAGGCCCATTATCCAGAAAGTCGAATTAAATCAATTCGCATGGACAATGCTGCAGAATTCTCTTCACGTGCCTTCAATGAATATTGCATGGCCTTGGGGATAGAAGTTCAGCACTCCGTTCCATATGTCCATACTCAAAATGGTTTGGCTGAATCTCTAATCAAGAGGATCAAACTCATTGCAAGACCTTTGTTAATGAATTGCAGCTTGCCAACATCATGTTGGGGTCACGCAGTTTTACACGCTGCTGACTTGATCCAATTGCGACCTACTGCATATCACAGTACTTCCCCTCTGCAACTGGTACGTGGAAATCCTCCTAGAATTTCCCATCTAAGTTCGGATGTGCTACGTACATCCCGATCTCACCACCCCAGCGGACATCCATGGGCCCACATCGAAAACTAGGGATCTATGTGGGGTACAAATCGCCGTCGATTATTAAGTACCTGGAACCCCTTACAGGGGATCTATTCACAGCCCGTCACGCTGATTGCATATTTGATGAGGAACATTTTCCGGCATTAGGGGGAGATTTCAAGTACCAGAAAGAATGCCCGGAAATTTATTGGAATGCTATCGCCATTTCATCCTCTGATCCACGTACACAGGAGACCGAACATCAAGTTCGGAAAATCATAAATTTGCAACATCTTGCAAATAATCTGCCAGATTCATTTACTGATTTAAAAGGTGTTACAAAATCCTTGATTCCGGCCAGAAATGCGCCCGAAAGAGTGGAGGTACCAACTAAAACCACTCAACTACCCGCTCCTAAAAAGAGGGGGAGTAGTACGGCCTCTGACCCGGAACCTGCTTCTCGCAAGCAGCAAAGGAAAGAGAGGAGTGATACGTCTCAAACGTATCTATAATTTCTTATGTTCCATGCTACTTTTATGACAATACTTGAATGTTTTATACATACTTTACAGCATTATTATACATTTTCCGGCACTAACCTATTAACAAGATGCCGAAGTGCGTTCTGTTTTTTTGTTGTTTTTGGTTTCAGAAATCCTAGTAAGGAAATATTCTCGAATTGGACGAAATCAACGCCCAGGTCCTATTTTTACACGAAGCTTCCAGAAGACCGAGGGGGAAAGGAAGTGGGGCCAAGAGGCACCGACACAATAGGACGGCGCGGCCCAAGCCCTGGCCGCGCCGGCCTGTTGTGTGGGGCCCTCGCGTCGCCCCCTGACCTACCATTCCGCCTACAAATAGCCTTCGTCGCGAATACCCCTGTACCGAGAGCCACGATACGGAAAACATTGAGACGCCGCCGCCGCCAATCCCATCTCTGGGGATTCAGGAGATCGCCTCCACGCCGGAGAGGGGAATCATCACCAGAGGGGCTCTACATCATCATGTCCGCCTCCGGATTGATGCGTGAGTAGTTCATCCTTGGACTATGGGTCCATAGCAGTAGCTAGTTGGTCTTCTCCGCATGTGTTATCATTGTTTAGATCTTGTGAGCTGCCTAACATGATCAAGATCATCTATTTGTAATGCTACATGTTGTGTTTGGTGGGATCCGATGAATATAGAATACTATGTCAAGTTGATTATCAATCTATCATATATGTGTTGTTTATGTTCTTGCATGCTCTCCGTTGCTAGTAGAGGCTCTGGCCAAGTTGATACTTGTAACTCCAAGAGGGAGTATTTATGCTCGATAGTGGGTTCATGCCTCCATTGAATCTGGGATCGTGACAGAGGTTCTAAGGTTGTGGATGTGTTGTTGCTACTAGGGAAAACATCGATGCTTTGTCTAAGGATATTTGTGTTGATTACATTACACACCATACTTAATGCAATTATCTGTTGTTTACAACTTAATACTGGAGGGGGTTCGGATGATAACCCGAAGGTGGATTATTTAGGCATAGATGCATGCTGGATAGCGGTCTATGTACTTTGTCGTAATGCCCTGACTAAATCACATAGTAATCATCGTTGGTATGTATTGAATCTTTATTTGTCAATTGCCCACCTGTAATTTGTTCACCCAACATGCTAGTTATCTTATTGGAGAGACACCACTAGTGAACTGTGGACCCCGGTCCATTCTTTTACATCTGAATACATTCTACCGCAATTATTGTTCTTGTTCTTCGCAAACAAACACCATCTTCCACTCGATACGCTTAATCCTTTGTTTTCAGCAAGCTGGTGAGATTGACAACCTCACTGTTACGTTGGGGCAAAGTACTTTGATTGTGTTGTGCAGGTTCCACGTTGGCGCCGGTTTCACTGGTGTTGCGCCGTACACTCCTCCACCAACAACCTTCACGTGCTTCTTGGCTCCTACTGGTTCGATAACCTTGGTTTCTTTCTGAGGGAAAACTTGTCGCTGTGCGAATCATACCTTCCTCTTGGGGTTCCCAACGGACGTGTACATCTACGCGCATCAAGCAAGGAGAAAATTCTCAAAATCAGTAGATGCAAGTCAACTCAACGTTGACAAACACCTAATGGGTAGTATACACCCAGTGGATGGGCAACCTCCACAACCCAGCTCCAGCTTGCACACACTGGCTGGGACATCGGAACACCTTGACTCACGCGTATTGGGAAATCACGAAGAGTCATCAAGGGTGCTAGAGATATCCATCAACTATATCGATTCTGGAGAATCATTCAACCGTAAGTCTACGATTGTCGACACTTACTTTTCTGCTAAAATTGCAAATACCCTTCTCAGTGATCATGATCCGAGGACTATCGTTGAGTGTGAAAAACGCTCCGACTGGCCTCAATGGAAGGATGCAATACTGATACGTCTCCAACGTATCGCTAATTTCTTATGTTCCATGCTACATTATTGATGATACCTACATGTTTTATGCACATTATATGTCGTATTTACGCATTTTCTGGAACTAACCTATTAACAAGATGCCGAAGAGCCACTTGCTTTCTGCTGTTTTGGTTTCGAAATCCTAGTAACGAAATATTCTCGAATTGGACGAAATCAACGCCCAGGGTCCTATTTTTGCACGAAGCCTAGAAGACCGAAGGAGAGTCGAAGTGGGGCCACGAGGTGGCGACACCACAGGCGGGCGCGGCCCGGCCGCGCCGACCTATGGTGTGGGCCCCGTGCCGCCTCTTGACCTGCCCTTCCGCCTACAAATAGCCTCCGTCGCGAAACCCCGCACCGAGAGCCACGATACGGAAAACCTTACCGAGACGCCGCCGCGAATCCCATCTCGGGGATTCAGGAGATCGCCTCCGGCACCCTACCGGAGAGGGGATTCATCTCCGGACTCTACACCGCCATGGTCGCTCCGGAGTGATGAGTGAGTAGTTCACCCCTGGACTATGGGTCCATAGCAGTAGCTAGATGGTCGTCTTCTCCTTATTGTGCTTCATTGTTGGATCTTGTGAGTGCCTAACATGATCAAGATCATCTATCTCGTAATACTATATGTTGTGTTTGTCGGGATCCGATGGATAGAGAATACTATGTTATGGTGATTATCAATCTATTGTTTATGTGTTGTTTATGATCTTGCATGCTCTCCGTTATTAGTAGAGGCTCTGGCCAAGTTTTTGCTCTTAACTCCAAGAGGGAGTATTTATGCTCGATAGTGGGTTCATGCCTTCATTGACACCTGGGACAGTGACAGAAAGTTCTAAGGTTGTGATGTGTTGTTGCCACTAGGGATAAAACATTGATTCTATGTCTAAGGATGTAGTTGTCGATTACATTACGCACCATACTTAATGCAATTGTCTCTGCTTTGCAACTTAATACCGAATGGGGTTCGGATGATAACCCGAAGGTGGACTTTTTAGGCATAGATGCAGTTGGATGGCGGTCTATGTACTTTGTCGTAATGCCCGATTAAATCTCACTATATTTATCATATCATGTATATGCATTGTTATGCCCTTTTCTATTTGTCAATTGCCCGACTGTAATTTGTTCACCCAACATGCTTTTATCTTATGGGAGACTGTGGACCCCGGTCCTATTCTTTACATCGCATACAATCTACTGCAATACTTGTTTTACTGTTTTCTTGCAAACAATCATCTTCCACACAATACGGTTAATCCTTTGTTACAGCAAGCGGTGAGATTGATAACCTCACCTGTTGGGGCAAAGTACTTTGGTTGTGTTGTGTGTGTTCCACGTTGGCGCCGAATCCGGTGTTGCGCCGCATCACATTTCGCCACCATCAACCTTCAACGTGCTTCTTGCTCCTCCTGGTTCGATAAACCTTGGTTTCTTTCTCGAGGGAAAACTTGCCGTGTGCGCATCATACCTTCCTCTTGGGGTTCCCAATGAACGTGTGAGTTACACGCCATCAAGCTCTTTTTTCGGCGCCGTTGTCGGGGAGATCAAGACACGCCGCAAGGGGAGTCTCCACTTCTCAATCTCTTTACTTTGTTTTTGTCTTGCTTTATTTTATTTACTACTTTGTTTGCTGCACCTAAACAAAACACAAAAAAATTAGTTGCTAGTTTTACTTTATTTACTGTCTTGCTCTCTATATCAAAAACACAAAAAAATTAGTTACTTGCATTTACTTTATCTAGTTTGCTTTATTTACTGTTGCTAAAATGAATACCCCTGAAAATACTAAGTTGTGTGACTTCACAAACGCAAATAATAATGATTTCCTATGCACACCTATTGCTCCACCTGCTACTACAGCAGAATTCTTTGAAATTAAACCTGCTTTACTAAATCTTGTCATGAGAGATCAATTTTCTCGTGTTAGTTCTGATGATGCTGCTGCCCATCTTAATAATTTTGTTGAACTTTGTGAAATGCAAAAGTATAAGGATGTAGATGGTGATATTATTAAATTGAAAGTGTTTCCTTTCTCATTAAGAGGAAGAGCTAAAGATTGGTTGCTATCTTTGCCTAAGAATAGTATTGATTCATGGACTAAATGTAAGGATGCTTTTATTGGTAGATATTATCCTCCCGCTAAAATTATATCTTTGAGAAGTAGCATAATGAATTTTAAGCAATTAGATACTGAACATGTTGCTCAAGCATGGGAGAGAATGAAAACTTTGGTAAAGAATTGCCCAACCCATGGACCGACTACTTGGATGATCATCCAAACCTTCTATGCAGGACTAAATTTTTCTTCGCGGAATTTATTGGATTCAGCTGGAGGTACCTTTATGTCCATCACTTTGGGGGCGGCTACAAAACTTCTTGATGATATGATGATAAATTACTCTGAATGGCACACGGAAAGAGCTCCACAAGGTAAGAAGGTAAATTCTGTTGAAGAAACCTCTTCCTTGAGTGATAAGATTGATGTGATTATGTCTATGCTTGTGAATGGTAGATCTAATGTTGATCCAAATAATGTTCCTTTAGATTCATTGGTTGCTCAAGAAGAAAATGTTGATGTGAATTTCATTAAAAATAGTAATTTCAACAACAATGCTTATAGGAACAATTCTGGTAATAACTACCATATCCTTCCGCTAATGGTAATGGTTATGGTAATTCTTATGGGAATTCTTACAACAATAATAGGAGTGTACCTCTCTGGTCTTGAAGCTATGCTTAAAGAATTTATTAGTACACAAATTTTAACAAATTTGAGGAAAAGCTTGATAAAATTGATATAATTGCTTCTAGAGTTGATAGACTTGCCTCTGATGTTAAGTTATTAAAATTGAAAGTTATGCCTAATGATGATATTGATAATAAGATTACTACTACAGCAAATGCCATCCAAGTTAGAATTAATGAGAATATAAGATTAATGGCTGAATTGCGTGCTAGGTGGGATAGAGAAGAAAATGAAAAACTAGCTAAAGAGAATAATGTAGCTAAAGTTTGGACTATTACCACCAAAAGTAATGTTGATTCCTCACATGTTGCTGCACCTCCTACTATCAATGGTAGAATAATTGGTGTTGGCAATGTTTCTACTCCTAGTGCAAAGCATACAAAACTGCCTGAAATTGCTAAAACTGCTGAAACCGCTTGTGATAAAACTGCTAAAATTTTTTCCAACCTTGGGGACAATGATCCCATTGCTGTAGCTCATAATGATTTAGACTTTGATGATTTCCACATCTCTGAAGTTATAAAGTTCTTACAAAAACTTGCTAAAAGTCCTAATGCTAGTGCTATAAATTTAGCCTTTACAAAACATATTACGAATGCTCTCATAAAAGCTAGAGAAGAGAAACTAAAACTTGAAACTTCTATTCCTAGAAAGTTAGAAGATGGTTGGGAGCCCATCATTAAAATGAAATTCAATGACTTTGAATGTAATGCTTTATGTGATCTTGGTGCAAGTATTTCGTTATGCCTAAAAAGATTTATGATATGCTTGACTTGCCACCATTGAAGAATTGTTATTTGGATGTTAATCTTGCCGATAATGTTAAAAAGAAACCTTTGGGGAGGATTGATAATGTGCGCATTATGGTTAACAATAACCTTGTCCCCGTTGATTTTGTTGTCTTGGATATCAAATGCAATGCATCTTGTCCTATTGTATTGGGAAGACCTTTTCTTCGAACCGTTGGTGTTGTTATTGATATGAGGGAAGGTAATATTAAATATCAATTTCCTCTCAAGAAAGGTATGGAACACTTCCCTAGAAAGAGAATGAAGTTGCCTTTTGATTCTATTATTAGAACAAGTTATGATGTTGATGCTTCTACTCTTGATGTTACTTGATTTGCACTTTCTGCGCCTAGCTGAAAGAAAAGCGCTTATGGGAGACAACCCATGTTTTTACTACAGTACTTTGTTTTATATTTGAGTCTTGGAAGTTGTTTACTACTGTAGCAACCTCTCCTTATCATGTTTTTGTGCCAAGTAAAGTTTCTATGTCAAAATGATGTTATATTTGGGATCGCTGCGCAGAAACAGCATTGCTGTCTGGTACAAATCTGGGCACAAGTCTCTGTAGAAAATTCGAAAAAATCTGCCAATTTACGAGAGTGATCCTCAGATATGTACGCAACTTTCATTAGTTTTGAGTTTTTCCATTTGAGCAAGTCTGGTGCCATTTTAAAATTCGTCTTTACGAACTGTTCTATTTTGACAGATTCTGCCTTTTATTTCGCATTGCCTCTTTTGCTATGTTGGATGAATTTCTTTGATCCATTAATGTCCAGTAGCTTTATGCAATGTCCAGAAGTGTAAAGAATGATTGTGCCACCTCTGAACATGTGAATTATTAATTGTGCACTAACCCTCTAATGAGTTTGCTTGAAGTTTGGTGTGAAGGAAGTTTTCAAGGGTCAAGAGAGGAGTATGATATACTATGATCAAGAGGAGTGAAAGCTCTAAGCTTGGGGATGACCCCGTGGTTCATCCCTGCATATTTTAAGAAGACTCAAGCGTCTGCTTGGGGATGCCCAAGGCATCCCTTCATCGACAACATCATCGTTCCTCCCCGAAACTATATTTTTATTCAATCACATCTTGTGTTCTTTACTTGGAGCGTCGGTTTGTTTTTGTTTTTGTTTTTGTTTGAATAAAATGGATCCTAGCATTCACTTTGTGGGAGAGAGACACGCTCCGCTGTTGCATATGGACAAATATGTCCTTAGGCTTTACTCATAATGTTCATGGCGAAGTTTCTTCTTCGTTAAATTGTTATATGGTTGGAATTGGAAAATGCTACATGTAGTAATTCTAAAATGTCTTGGATAATGTGATACTTGGCGATTGTTGTGCTCATGTTTAAGCTCTTTCATCATATACTTTGCACCCATTAATGAAGAAATACATAGAGCTTGCTAAAATTTGGTTTGCATATTTGGTCTCTAAGGTCTAGATAATTCTAGTATTGAGTTTTGAACAACAAGGAAGACGGTAGAGTCTTATAATGTTTACAATATGTCTTTTATGTGAGTTTTGCTGCACCGGTTCATCCTTGAGTTTGCTTCAAATAACCTTGCTAGCCTAAACCTTGTATCGAGAGGGAATACTTCTCATGCATCCAAAATCCTTGAGCCAACTACTATGCCATTTGTGTCCACCATACCTACCTACTACATGGTATTTCTCCGCCATTCCAAAGTAAATTGCTTGAGTGCTACCTTTAAAATTCCATCATTCACCTTTGCAATATATAGCTCATGGGACAAAATAGCCTTAAAACTATCGTAGTATTGAATATGTACTTATGCACTTTATCTCTTATTAAGTTGCTTGTTGTGCGATAACCATGCTTCGGGGAACGCCATCAACTATTCTTTGTTGAATATCATGTGAGTTGCTATGCATGTCCGTCTTGTCTGAAGGATCTATCACCTTAATGATTGGAGCATGCATATTGTTAGAGAAGAACATTGGGCCGCTAACTAAAGCCATGAATCACGGTGGAAGTTTCAGTTTGGACATATATCCTCAATCTCATATGAGAATAATAATTGCTACATGCTTATGCATTAAAGAGGAGTCCATTATCTGTTATCCATGTTGTCCCGGTATGGATGTCTAAGTTGAGAATAATCAAAAGCGAGAAATCCAAAATGCGAGCTTTCTCCTTAGACCTTTGTACAGGCGGCATGGAGGTACCCCTTTGTGACACTTGGTTGAATCATGGCATTGCAAAGATCCGGTAGTCCAAGCTAAGTAGGACAAGGTGCGGGCACTATTAGTATACTATGCATGAGGCTTGCAACTTGTAAGATATAATTTACATAACTCATATGCTTTATTACTACCGTTGACAAAATTGTTTCATGTTTTCAAAATAAAAGCTCTAGCACAAATACAACAATCGATGCTTTCCTCTTTGAAGGACCATTCTTTTACTTTTATTGTTGAGTCAGTTTACCTATCTCCTCCACCTTAAGAAGCAAACACTTGTGTGAACTGCATTGATTCCTACATACTTGCATATTGCACTTGTTATATTACTTTATGTTGACAATATCCATGAGATATACATGTTATAAGTTGAAAGCAACCGCTGAAACTTAATCTTCCTTTGTGTTGCTTCAATACCTTTACTTTGATTTATTGCTTTATGAGTTAACTCTTAAAGACTTATTGATGCTTGTCTTGAAGTACTATTCATGAAAAGTCTTTGCTTTATGATTCAGTTGTTTACTCATGTCATTACCATTGTTTTGATCGCTGCATTCATTACATATGTTTACAAATAGTATGATCAAGATTATGATGGCATGTCACTAAATTATCTTTGTTATCGTTTTACCTGCTCGGACGAGCAGAACTAAGCTAGGGATGCTGATACGTCTCCAACGTATCGATAATTTCTTATGTTCCATGCTACATTATTGATGATACCTACATGTTTATGCACATTATATGTCGTATTTACGCATTTTCTGAACTAACCTATTAACAAGATGCCGAAGAGCCGTTGCTGTTTTCTTGTTTGGTTTTAAATCCTAGTAACGAAATATTCTCGGAATTGGACCAACGCCAGGGTCCTATTTTTGCACGAAGCTTCCGAAGACCGAAGGAGAGTCGAAGTGGGGCCACGAGGTGCGACACCACAGGCGGCGCCCGGCCCCGGCCGCGCCGACCTATGGTGTGGGCCCCGTGCCGCCTCTGACCTGCCCTTCCGCCTACAAATAGCCTCCGTCGCGAACCCCCCATCGAGAGCCACGATACGGAAAACTTCGAGACGCGCGCCGCGAATCCCATCTCGGGGATTCAGAGATCCGCACCGCCGAGGGGATTCATCTCCCGGAGGACTCTACACCGCCATGGTCGCCTCCGGAGTGATGAGTGAGTAGTTCACCCCTGGACTATGGGTCCATAGCAGTAGCTAGATGGTCGTCTTCTCCTTATTGTGCTTCATTGTTGGATCTTGTGAGCTGCCTAACATGATCAAGATCATCTATCTGTAATACTATATGTTGTGTTTGTGGGATCCGATGGATAGAGAATACTATGTTATGGTGATTATCAATCTATTGTTTATGTGTTGTTTATGATCTTGCATGCTCTCTATTATTAGTAGAGGCTCTGGCCAAGTTTTTGCTCTTAACTCCAAGAGGGAGTATTTATGCTCGATAGTGGGTTCATGCCTTCATTGATACCTGGGACAGTGACAGAAAGTTCTAAGGTTGTGATGTGCTGTTGCCACTAGGGATAAAACATTGATTCTATGTCTAAGGATGTAGTTGTCGATTACATTACGCACCATACTTAATGCAATTGTCTGTTGCTTTGCAACTTAATACTGAATGGGGTTCGGATGATAACTCAAGGTGGACTTTTTAGGCATAGATGCGGTTGGATGGCGGTCTATGTACTTTGTCGTAATGCCCCGATTAAATCTCACTATATTTATCATATAATGTATATGCATTGTTATGCCCTTTTCTATTTGTCAATTGCCTGTAATTTGTTCACCCAGCATGCTTTTATCTTATGGGAGAGACACCTCTAGTGAACTGTGGACCCCGGTCCTATTCTTTACATCGCATACAATCTGCAATACTTGTTTTACTGTTTTCTTGCAAACAATCATCTTCCACACAATACGGTTAATCCTTTGTTACAGCAAGTGAGATTGACAACCTCACTGCTTCGTTGGGGCAAAGTACTTTGGTTGTGTTGTGCAGGTTCCACGTTGGCGTCCCTGGTGTTGCGCATCACATTTCGCCACCATCAACCTTCAACGTGCTTCTTGGCTCCTCCTGGTTCGATAAACCTTGGTTTCTTTCTGAGGGAAAACTTGCTGTTGTGCGCATCATACCTTCCTCTTGGGGTTCCCAACGAACGTGTGAGTTACACGCCATCAAATACAAGCAGAACTTGCCTTGCTTAATAAAAGGAAGGTATTCACTCATGCAATACCAACACCTCCCAAAGTTTTCCCCGTGTGATTCAAATGGGTTTTCCTTCGAAAACGTAATGAGAACAATGAGGTGGTGAGATACAAGGCAAGGCTCGTAGCACAGGGTTTCACGCAGAGACCCGGCATTAATTTCAATGAAACATATTCTCCAGTGATTGGTATCACTTTCCGATATTTAATATCTTTGGCAGTACAAAATCGTCTATCCATGCAGTTGATGGACGTCGTGACCGCATATCTTTACGGGTCACTAGATTCTGACATATACATGAAGGTTCCTGACGAAATCTCTGTCCCGGATGCAAACACAAAACGCAACATGTACTGTGTAAAACTGAACAAGTCTCTATACGGCTTGAAACAGTCGGGACGGATGTGGTACAACCGACTTAGTGAGTTCCTTCTTCAGAAGGGTTACTCCAACAATGATGACTGCCCATGTGTCTTCATCAAGAAGTCCTCTTCAGGATTTTGCATCATTTCAGTGTATGTCGATGATCTGAACATCATTGGCAACGCACAAGATATTGATGAAGCACGCAATCATCTAAAAAAGGAATTTGAGATGAAGGATTTGGGTCAAACCAAATTTTGCTTGGGTCTCCAACTCGAGCACCTTCCCTCAGGAATAATGGTACACCAAGCTGCCTATATCCAGAAAATATTGGAGAAATTCAATATGGACAAATCCTATCCATCTAAAACTCCCATGGTGGTTCGTTCTCTAGACGTAGAGAAAGATCCGTTCAGGCCGAGGGATGATGGATAAGAGTTGTTGGGACCCGAGGTCCCATATCTCAGTGCCCTTGGAGCGCTAATGTATCTTGCAAACTGCACGAGACCTGACCTCGCATTTGCAGTGAATCTACTTGCTAGATACAGCGCAGCTCCCACCAAACGACATTGGTCGGGAGTCAAGAATATCTTCCGATATCTCCAAGGCACAAAGGATCTTGGCCTATTCTATCAGTTTCAGAGAAATCTGGACTCCGATGTGATTGGATATGCTGATGCTGGCTATTTGTCTGATCCCCACAATGCCATATCACAGACCGGCTTTGTGTTCCTACATGGTGGAACTGCTATATCATGGAAGTCTTCGAAACAGACTCTAGTTGCCACTTCCACCAATCATTCTGAAATAATTTCATTATATGAGGCATCACGCGAATGCGTGTGGCTTCGCAGAATGATAAACCACATACAACAGTCATGTGGAATTGGTTCTATCGAATCACCCACCATTATCTATGAAGATAATGCAGCTTGTGTTGCACAGATGCAAACATGATACATTAAGAGCAATATCACTAAGCATATTGCCCCTAAGTTGTTTTATCCCCATCAACTCCAAAAGAGTGGGGAAATAAACATCTTGCAAGTCAAATCATGCGATAATCTCGCTGACCTATTCACGAAGTCTCTACCAACTTCAACATTCCAGAAATACATTCATGGAATTGGTATGCGACGGCTTCGTGATTTGCAAGAATCAGGGGGAGCATCTTCCTGAACTATTCCTGTTCAAAGCATCATATTACACTCTTTTTCCCTTTATGAGTTTACTATCAAGGTTCTCATCAAGGTTTTTAATGAGGTAATATCAACATAAGATCATATGTCATACTATCCGTTTTCCCCACCGGGGTTTTTAGGGGAGTATAAACGGCATATTTATTGACCTCTATATTCTATGGATTTACTTCATATCGAATCAACAGAGGCAATAGTCATTATATGTTGTGTTATTTTCTCCTTATTTTCCCACAGGGTTTGAAGGAGTTTTGACAGCATATTCTACACCAGTCCTCATATTTTTCCCACAGGGTTTCTGGAGGACTCCTCGAATTTTGCCATCGGGTTTTGGAGGAGACTATTTCAAGATGATGAACACGCTCAAGGACAAGTATAGATTAGGGGGAGTGTTAGGATTTAATTAATTAATGTAATTAGTTAAATGAATATATACTTGTAACCACACGGGGATATCCCCACGTTGTGGAACCGACTTGTCGTTCCTAGAGCGTCGCCTCCAGGAACCGTCTTTCCGAACCGTCACGTCCCTCGGACGCGTCCGTTCCCCCTGTATATAAGTGTTCAACATCAATGGAAAAGCGGTCACTTTCATTCTCTCGATCTCTCGCTCAATTTCTATTCTAAACACAGGGCATCGCGCAAGCGCTTCAGCGTCCGGTTGTAGTGTAGCAGATTGCTTCGGCGTCCCGTTCTAGTGTAGCAGGCTGCTTGATCTATGTTTGCAACTAGAAAACTGTACAAATTACTATTAGTGAGACTATAAGAAATAATAAAGAGGTCGGTAATTCAAAATCTTTCTGGCTGCTCATTTTTCGCCAAAAGAAGAGGGGAATTGCTCTTTCAAAACAAGAGCAGGCTCCTTCCCCGGTAAAAGAACAACGAACTGCTTTAAAAAAATGGATTAGAAAAACAAGCCAGAAAATATGAAGGGCTCCTTCCCCAAATTAAACAACAGTGAAATTGCTCTTTCAAAATGGACTAAACAAACAAGCCAAAAAAATATGAAAGGCTCCTTCCCCAAATTTAAGAACAGGGGAATTGCGATCGGCTTGGTGCATCTTGCGATCCTGGATATCGAGAAGGAGACAATGGTGGCTAAGGTTTGTTCCCTCTTGGTACGTGATGATCCGGCGTTCATGCTTTATGCTAGTGTGTCTGGTTTAGGTGTGGGTCTCGTCAGCTTTGCCTCGCCAGCCATTCAAGATCAGCTTGTAGATCGTAGCACCCTCACGCGCTTGATGACGAGGAGAATGAAAATGCAACGTTTAGTTAGGTCTGTCATGATGAAGGCTTTGAATATGCCCTCACCAATGTTTATTACACAATTTACAGACGTTTAACAAACAATTCAACATATACGTGACATCATCAACTTGATCATAACAAGCCGATATCAACATAATCCGTATTGGATAACATAAATCACAAAGATTGTCAAGTCGACTCACATAGTCCATCAAATGTTCGAATTGATAACATAGTCTATAAGGTCAAATCCATTGCATAGTACATCAAAAGTTTGCATAGATATGATAGTCCATCATGGATAATGTACACAAGACAAATCGACAATATGGTGACAAGTTCAGAAATGGACTTAAAACATTTAACACTGCCGAAACATGTATGCCCACCATTGACAGCATCCGCGGTGCAGAACCATAAGATGAAGATGATATTACTCAAATGTTTCCATAAATTCAAAATGATGGCATCTAACTTTTACCGACTCGGAGTTTGGTACAGATGTAAAGTTGGACAAGGCACATGTATAGAATTAATCTACAATTTAGCATCCCAAATTATTGAAGAGTACTAACCAGAATCACTGACGGGAGGATGAAGTACCTCCATGAGGAGGATTGGTGTTTGTGTAGAAGGACCACCTCTAATGTCAGTTGATCTAGCTGATCTATACATGCCTAAGCAATAGATTGTGAGTAAAAATCTTTATGGAGAGAAATAACAACGATTGGTGACTATGAAGTTTGAAAAGCACTAGTCGGAGTGTTTGGACACATGAAGGAGGGGATGGCATCTCTAGTAAAGAGAATCATCGAATAGTCTACTAATTAATTTTGAAGTGGTAAGGTTACATGTAGGCAAGAGTAAGGCTATTTTATGTTATATGTAAGTACTAAAACCCTCGAATCTTTTCATCACATAGTCTTGTCATCTCTCTCCTCTTCGAAGGTTTTCCCTTTTTATTCATCTAATTCTTCACGGACGTTTCAAGTTTCTCAAGTCATTGTTTTTTTTCATTCCTCTATCTGGTTCTTGAGTAGGTCATGGAAAGTTGTTTATACTAAACCTTTGTACTCCTATATAAATCGTTTTCCCGTACCATCATCTTAGTTATATAATCCCATTATGTAGTAAAATTAACAAGATAAGGCGGTGACTACGATGGAAAAAATATTACGCACAATATTCTTCTTGTATAATTGTAAGGTTTGTTATCATAAGACATTTGCGATTAATTGGAGACATACTTAATTGTAGAGTTTTTCGACAAGATTTTGTTTAATACGTTACTGAATATATAATTTTAAGTGTACAAAGTTGTATGTCCTTGTAGAATATTTGTACCATTCAAATATACGTGTTTATTTGTTTTCACATATGCTTCAACACCTTTGTAGAGAGATCTAGATGTACATGTCTACAAAATATCTTGGTATGATTGTCTAACTCACGTGTAAATAGATACATATAAGTTTAGCATGTCTCAAGCGGCTTGTCTTTGTTATATAAAGCTTTAAGCCGCTCGCAACCCTCATCCCGGTGGAGACCGGTAATGCTACCTATGCGGGTGTTGGTGTCTTATATCAACAATACTTAACATGGGTTGGCATACGCACGGAGATCCAATGAGTTTAGACATGAGACACAAGAGAAGAAAAGAAAATGATCCAGTTTATAAGGAAAAACCGGATAAAAAACTATACAAACTTGATTACTTCCCGACATGCGGATCACTCACAAAGCCTAAAATAACAACACAATAAGAGCAAAGAACCTGCCACACACAGCCTACTACATTTTCGACCATTCCACACAAAGTTTGCTTCAACTACATCCGTCATGTAATCTCAGTCACCTCTTTCAGTTGTTTTTCTTCAGTTCCGGGTATGATGCACCTGATCCATCAATTATATCTCAATCCAACGTCTATCACCAAATTGAAGTTGAGGTACATGAGCAGGCAGGCTTGAGTACCTGTGGGCACACGTGAACAAGAGAGGGTTGGAGGTCCTTGAGTGGGCACGCCGTCATGACGACGAACTCGAGCGCCGCCTGCTCGAGGCCGCTGACCACCGCTTCATGTTTGATGGCGTGTCCATGTACACCTTGGCATGCCTGCACTCGCTGTGCTGCATCTCTAGTACAGGGCATCGTGTGATCCCTTCAGCGTCCGGTTGTAGTGTAGACGATCGCTTCAGCATCCTGTTCTAGTGTAGCAGGCTGATCGATCTTTTTTGTAACAAGAATTTGTACAAAATAGAATTAGTGAAAGCATAAGAAATGATAAAGAGGTTGATAATTCAAAATCTTGTGTGGCTCGTCTATTTCCTTATATCCTAAACCACGGCATCATTTATATCCAGACCTAAAGCATAGAACCACTGACGTTAGAGGGAACTACTTGATCGCATCTACACAATGGAGCAAGGATTGCAGATATCATGTTTACTGAACAGAACAAGAGTAAGCTCCTTCCCAAATAAAAGAACTGGAGGATTGCTCTTCCAAAACAAGAGCAAGGCTCCTTCAACAATAAAAGAACTGGGGAATTGCTTTTTCAAAATGGACTGCAGACAAACAAGCCAGAAAATATAAAAATATTAGCGTGAACATCCATGGTAAGTTTGGAGTAACTACTAACATCTGAACTCAATTGTGTTCATATCGAAAAGCAGAATGGTGGAACGTATTAGCAATGGGCCATCCAGGATTCTTCCGTGTGCTCTTACCTGCATTCTACTGTATTTGACAGTTAGCCATAGCAGGATAAGCCATATACCAGCAACCAGGACACAAATGTGGTAAGTGGTTTAGCATTCGGCCACTAAAGTAAAATTATCGGAAGACGTTTAAAATACAGCAAAATGAGTAAAATCATGCAAGTAATGTTGAGGTTCCCTTTGCAGGCAAATGAATACAGATCTGTTAACAGAAAATGAATAGCCGTTATTATCATAGTATGGATATAAGCCTGTATCGATTTGTATCTTGACAGCACGAATACAGATAATTGCACTCATACAATTTAATCTGATAAGGCAACAAACCTCAGGCCCAGATTATACAAATAGTACCAAATGAACTCCATGACATTTTTGGCAAAGTTTTTGCAGGTGGCATAATTTGACACAAAACTGTGTAGCGAAGTTTAATATATTAAATCAATCAACTTAAAAGTTCTGATCTGGGAAAACTGATCTAGGCCGTAGCAGGTTTTGCAATGAGGAAGTACTAAAGCAGATAACCATTCTTCTGATCAGTGAGATCTCTGTGCTTCATACTTCACAAGACAAAAGAAGCAACCTTTGGTATCCTGTCTTTTATTGCAAGCAATATTTGAAAACTCTCCGGATACATAGAACAATCAGACTTACAAATTCCTATGCAAAAGTGCTTAGTTGCTTACAGTATCGATTGGCACTGGTGCTTCTTCCAGCTTCTCAACTCCAGCCACAACTGGATCTTGAGCTTCTTCCAGCTTCTCAACTCCAGCCACAACTGGATCTTGCGCTTTATCCATGTTATCAATTCCAGCCACAACTGGAACTAGTGCTTCTTCTGTATTCCCAACTCCAGCCCCAACCCTAGCCTCAGATCCAGTGGTCTCCATGTAGCGGAAATCTGGATAGTTCCTGCTGTTCAATGAGTGCAACCAGAGAGCTACAGCTCCCTCCTTGTGTTCCATTGCAGCAATATGAGGGAATATGTACTTGATCTTGAAATCTTCAGCATCCTCAGCATAGGGTTCAATTGAAACTGCCTCATGTGTATCCTTCCATTTCATGTTATATGAGGTGAACATGCATTCATCTAGGTGCAGTCCAACCTCAGGTGCAGTGGGCACATTAAGTCTGATATCCCTGTAAGACGAAAATGGCACAATCAAAAGAGTCAGCACGCAAATATAAACTGAACAGAATGTGTCACTGAGTCAGATGATAAGAGGTTAAGAGCTTTACTTGCGGAATGCTACATCATATATTGACTCGGGTGCACAGTTCCTCATCACTGCCACAGCAAGGCCTACCATCTTCCGGATTTGATGAAGCATGAAACTCTGCCCGACAACCTCACATCTGACAAAATCAATCCCATCAAGGCTAACAACACGATCAGCAGTGAATGAAATGATGAACCTCTTGGCTGCAGGATCCTCAGCCTTAGTTCTTGTAGTGAAGTTGTGGAAATTGCGGGTTCCAACATAATGCTTGAGGATCCTACTAAACTTCTCTTTCACTTCATTAGTGTAAGCAAATGTGCTTTGGGGACTTTCTTCTCCATTTTCCTTCTGAATATCCATAGCTTGCACATTCTCCTCGTCCCTGACCACAGGCTCAGAATTATGCTCCTTCTCAGCTATATCTGAAGCAGCAACACTGACTGAACCTACAGTCGAATCGGAACAGAGAGTCTCACTGGTGTCGGTTGGTAAAGCTTCAGAATGGAAAGTGCTGCCAGCTTGTTCAATATCACACTTTTCTGCATCATTTGATCCCAGTTCAGCATTCAGAGCTGCTGTTCCATTACCAGAGCTAGCTGAAACAGAAATTGCATTCCCGTTTGATCCTACTTCTCCATGAGCTGCCACAGTTTCCCCTCCCGCAGTATCAAGAACCTTCTCCTCCTCAGGGTTGGGCAACTTCCCCTCCCGGCCCATAATATCTGGCACTTTCCTGCCCCTCTCCGAGCACTCCAAGCACTTGGCAAGTTCGTTGCCACTCCCCGCGCTCGCCTTGACAGCCTCGCGGTCGGGGTGGGCGCTGGGGTCGAGCGCCAACACGGGGAGCAGATACACATACCTCCGGCGGTCGCAGAACTTCTTGGCGCTGAACGAGTTGGTGACGCGCACATAGCCAAAGGCCCGGATCTGTGGCGCGAGCTTGGCATTTAGGCGCTCGATGAACCCCGGCGGGTCGACGTAGAAGCGGCCGGAGACAACTTGCGCCGCGGCGCTCACGCCCTTGTCGGTGCGCGCGGCGCGTGCCCACTCGTACCGGGCGGGCGCGGCACGCTCGGCCTCGGGGACGGCGCCCGCCTGGTAGAGCGCCTCCTCGAGATCGCCCTCGATGGTGCGGGCGCCCGGATTCTTCTGCATACCCTGGTATCCCGCGCCGAGGTAGGCCAGGAGGATGGCCACCTTGCGGCGCTTGTAGCGGCGGCGAGCCTGCCCGGGATCCGCGCCGGCGGCGGATAGCGAGGCGGGCTCCGGTTCGGGGTCGGAGGAGGAGGACATCTTGGGCCGCTTGGGATGGGGCGGGGAGGGCGGCGGCGAGGCGGCGGCCATCGGAGAGGACAGAGGAGGGGTTTTACAAGGTTAGGGTTTGGGTGCGGATCGGCAAAGGAATCCAATCGTAGGGGAATGCGTGGTACACTGCTGCAAAGAAATGCCAAGCTGTTTTCTTCGCGAGAGAAAATCGGACACAAATGTAAAGAAAAAAATACTCCTACCATACTATTTTTTCAGTTATTTGGTTTACAAATAAGTCCACTTTTAATTAATTTATTTTTAAAATAATTTCATATTTTCAAAATAGACTCGACCGGGTTTCATTTAGAAAACCACGAGATACAAGGTTTACCGAGAGTTACACGGAACACACGCTCAAAGAATTTTAAACTTACAAGTCCACGCTAGGCCTCTCACACCAAACTAGCTCCCACTACTGGCAACAAAGATCAACCTTGGGAGGGTGTAATGCTTATGTCACCATCTTCGTCCACCGGTCTCAGAGAGCTGACCCTTTGATTGGCATAAAGCATGTCAAATGTCGTCTCCTAATCATCATCATCTTCAGTCATCATCTAAGGAACGACATTCTTCTCGCCAATCTGTTTGACCACCATCTTATGTACAACCCCATTGATTTCTCTCTGCTAGGTTCCAGCCACATCAGCAGTGGAGCTTGACATGCCAGGCATTCCAATGCTCCATTCACACATTTTAGTCTTTCTTTTTCTCCTTCTAAACATGAATTTTTGACAAAAGAGACCACCTGGGCGAGTGAATTGTCAAAAATGACCACCTCCAAAAATTATTGCCAAAAAGGACCACCTGCGTCGTGGCGGCACGCGTGCCAGGCGACACGTGTCGCCTGCCGCCACAACCAACGGCGGCATGTCCACAGTGTCCTGATCCATGAACAGCCCGTTTTGAAATTTATTTTAAACATCTCAAAAGATCGAAAAAATACCTGCAAGCTAACTCTATGCACTACAATCGTGCAAAAATTCATTGCAAAATACGTTATATTTTGGGCTAAGTAAAAAACACAAATTCAACAAATTTTGTAGCTAACGTGCACTGTTCATCGATCAGGACACTATTCATTGATCACTGTGGACATGACTGTTGGGATTCGTAGCATAGAAAACAAAAAATTTCCTACTGCAAGAACGAATAACAAGCCAAGATCTAATCTAGTAGATGGTAGCAACGAGGTGAAGATCAACATACCCTTGAAAATCGCTAAGCATTAACGAGATTAAATCTCGTGGTTGATGTAGTCGATCACTTGCCGCTTGCAAAAAGCGTTGAAGATCTTGACGGTGCCACAGTCGGGCAGCACCTCCGTACTCGGTCACACGTTCGGTGATGATGACGATGTCCTTCTCCCTATTCCAGCGGGCAGCGGATGTAGTAGATCCTCCTCGGAATCCCGACAGCACGACGGCGTGGTGGTGGTGGTGGAGATCTCCGGTAGGGCTTCGCCTAAGCACCGCGGGAGTATCTGGAGGAGGGAGGTGGCTAGGGTTTGGGGAGAGTGGGCACTTGGGGCGCTGGCCTTGGTGCCCTTGGGTGGTGCGGATGGTGTGGTGGCCGGCCCCCTCCCTCTCCTCCTCATTATATAGGTGGAACCCCTAGGGTTTGCCCAAAGATTCGAATAAGACCCCAATTCAAAACTTTCCATATGAGCGAAACCTAAGGGAAGTGGAACTCCTCCCTTTCCTTCCCCTATGGCCGGCCATGGTGGTGGAGTCCACCATGGACTCCACCTTCCCCTTTGGCTAGCCAGCTAGGGTTGGTGGAGTCCTGGACTCCACCTTCCATGGTGATTTCTTCCGGAAGGTTCTACAACATTCTAGCGCCTTCCATAAATGCACCGGATCATTTCCAAACTTGGAAAGTGACTTCCTATATATGAATCTTATTCTCCATTCGAACTCCTCGTGATGTCCTGGATCCCATCCGAGACTCCGAACAACATTTGAACTCCATTCCATATTCCATATCTACTTAAAACGACATCAAACCTTAAGTGTGTCACCCTACAGTACGAGAACTATGCGGACATGATTGAGACTCCTCTCCGGTCAATAACTAATAGCGGGACCTGGAGATCCATAATAGCTCCCGCATATTCAATGATGACTTCGTGATCGAAAGAACCATTTACATACGATACCGATTCCCTTTGTCACACGATACTTTACTTGTCCGAGGTTCGATCATCGGTATCTCCATACCTTGTTCAACCTCGTTACCGACAAGTACTCTTTACTCGTACTGTGGTATGTCATCTCTTGTGACCTAGTCACATGCTTGCAAGCTAATCAGACGACATTCCACCGAGAGGGCCAGTATATCTATCCGTCATCGGGATGGACAAATCCCACTCTTGATCCATATGCCTCAACTCACACTTTCCGAATACTCAATCCCATATTTATAACCACCCATTTATGCAATGGCGTTTGATGTAATCAAAGCATCCTTCTGGTGTAAGTGATTTACATGATCTCATGGTCGAAGGACTTAGGTAACTATGTATCAAAAGCTTATAGCAAGTGGAACTAAATGACTTGATCTCATGCTACGCTTAATTGGGTGTGTGTCCATTACATCATTCATCTAATGACATAACCTTATTATTAATAACATCCAATGTTCATTATCACGAAACCATGATCATCTATTAATCAACAAACTAGTTATACAAGAGGCTTACTAGGGACTTCTTGTTGTTTACATAACACACATGTATCAATGTTTCGGTTAATACAATTATAGCATGGTATGCAAACATTTATCATAAACACAAAGATATTATAATAACCACTTTATTATTGCCTCTTGGGCATATCTCCAACAATGACGGCACGGGCAACGGCGGCAGGCCCTGCCACCTCTGGCTGTGATGGCAGGCAACACGTGTCGCCTGGCACGCATGCCGCCACGACGCATGTGGTCCTTTTTGACAATAATTTTCGGAGGTGGTCCTTTTTGACAATTCACTCGCCCAGGTGGTTTCTTTTGTCAAAAATTCTCTAAACATAGAATCTTCCATTGGATATAAGCTATTTTCTAGAGAAAAACATGCATGCAAATCTAACTAGAACTATTAAAACAAATACCATCCCTAAGTTTCTACGATGATCACAATGCAACAATATGTACAACATTAGGAGTTCTATGAGATTTCTCACAAATCTGTAAGCTAGCAACCGACAACAAATTAACTTGCCCGGAACCTGGTCAGAGTAGCTATGGTCTTCCACATTTCCTTAACCACTACACACTCAAAGAATAAATGCATACAAGACTCAGGCACCATGTAGAGAACACATGTCACATCACGTACATGCATGTTGCCTTTTATGTAAATTATCTCTATTGGATAGTTTTATATTGATTAGAGGCCACATAAAAGCATGCAACCTAGGAGGCACATGTAATTTCCACACAACATGAGCATGCACAGGGACAATCCATCTAAAAATTAGTAACAACGTAGAAAGAGATAACATAATAGGTTTATTTGGACTCCAACTTCCAAACATGTGAGTCCTTATCCATATTCAGTTGGAGGGATTCAATTACACTAACCAACTTATACCACCTCCAAAGGAGATCATAAGTTGCCCACCATTCCAAACCTCAGAGATTGTTACATTCATAATATTATATACGTTGATCAAACCAATGATCATAATATTATATGTTGACAATTCATTCAAGAATATTTCTCTTTTTATGAACTTCCTTTTCCTATTTTACGTGAATTGTAGAAGTTCGTTGGGAGCGACTAGTCTTTGAATATATTTTTGTGTGAGAAAAATCATACTACGAAAACTTGACAGGTTTGTGATGCCGCTTCAGCTGCAATTAGACTTTTGCTTTTAGAAAATCGAGGGTATTCTTTGGCAATACACTTTCCTATTATAATAGCAAGTGGATTTATCCTCAAGCATTCACTTTAGCCAAACTGTGAAATATATGTCTTTAGCTCGGCTAGAAACAATTGGTGCATGTTGTATGTGTGTCAATTGTTATGTTTAGCATTACATCGAAAACTCTCGTATTTGTGATTGAGGGCAATGAGGCAGCTAGTAAGGTTTAACGAGGTGCATCAATTGTTGGTTGAAAACTAGTTCGAGACCCCCTCATCAACCCATTTGGTCGCTGAGAATTCCTAGTGGGTAAATCCCACGATTTCAATTCCAGTTTTTCTAAAGAATAGAAAACTAGTGATCAAACGTAAAATTTTGTCTCTGGCCTCATCATCATCATCATCATCATCATCATCATCATCATCATCATCATCATCATCATCATCATCATCTCAAGTTCTCGACCATTACTGTGTCCATTGGATTTCCATCAGTATTACCATGAACAAATAGCTCTTCGGGGAAATCTCGTTGCATTTCACCACTTGAGCATTAGCTCAAAGACCTCTCTGAGAATGTGTGCAACAAGTCAATAACAAGACGACAATGGTCGATGTCCATGAACCAGAAGGCGTCATCTTGTCTAGTTTACTCCTAATCTAAGAAGCGATATAATTCTCAATGTGGCTCAAGTTGGTGTTTGTTGGGCTCGAGGTTGCCTGCCCACGGCCAACAAGACGGTTGATTTCAACCAGTGCACATAAATTCAAAGTGATTTTAATTTTTCACCAGAGGCGTCAACCCAACATTTTTTACATTGTCACAATGTGTTTTTAGCAAGGGGTAGAAAACCAGTTCATTATTCCATCAATATATCTAGAGAATCAGGATTTTCTCATTGGTCTTAATGAGCAAACGTCTCAAGCATGCTAGATGTGTCGAGCACATCCTCTACGAGTGCGTCCTGGCTCGCCGTTTCTGCAGCTGTGTGTGGGCAGGCGGCATCCGCACGATTCCCACATGGATCACGACGAAGACATCCCAAACCTCCGCGTCTGGAACTTATGCAAGCATAGGAGCGTTATCTTCCATGAGCAGCGCTCGAGCCCGCATCTTCTACTCTACATATGTCACGATGGCGCTCTTCTGGCGAGCTCACCTCCCAAAAGCCGACCAAATTTCTGCGGATGGATTGATCTATCCCGCATCCTAAGCCTCCTTCTCCTCCGTAATCTTTGAAACCTTTGCTGTGGCTTCAAGGCCTTTTTGAAATGTGAAAATTTAGGTGACCTTTCAAAAAATAAGATGACAAAGCTTACATAAACAAGGTAGAAAGAATTGATGATCAAGTGCGCATGACTGAACTCTTACGACAAACGCAAACCTGCCCTTAGGCTTAGATAAATGGCCTAATGAGCGTCTAGACTCGATTGACACAATGGTGGATATAGAAAGTGCGAAAAGCGGGAGAACAACTAGGGCAAGGATTCGAGGGTGAAGTTTAGCACTTTTGGATAGCCACCAAATTTCTCTTTTCTCTTGGAGGAGGAATAATGAAATTCGATACATTTGAGAAGGTAGAATGTAAGTTGTAAATTAAAAGGATAAAATTGGCTATATGTGTGTGCCTTCTTGGCAAATTTATAATCTATATTTTCTTCCTGTCGTTACGGACGCCAATATTATTCAAGGACCCTCATATCGCGTGGCGAATTTAACGCACGACCCACTCGGGATTTGCCAAGTGGCAAGCTAGGTTGGCAAATCCAAAACTATTGCTTTTTGTGATCCCATGGCTAGCAATTGTCGCGCCTAGGTTCTAAATTCGTAACATCCGCCCGTTATAAGTTCCCGCTATTCAACGCTTCTGCTGTAGTGTCCTTCCCCCTCCCCCAAAATTTGTCACCGGTAAACGAATGGACGGTATGGATCTTCCGATACCCCTTCGTTAGGAGGTGCAGATCTCCCCGAAGCAAACTTATCCCTTTAATTTTGGTGGTGGAAACACCAACGCCCGATGCTTATTCAATTGGTGTAGAGCACCTAGCCCAACAGAGATCAAAACCCAGGTTGAACACTTTGGTATCTCTTAAAAGGAGGAATACCGTGGGAGTGGTGTTCTCGTCGACAACAAGACACCTATAATGACTTCATCAATCTCAATAATCGATGATCAGTTTTTTAAACTCAGTTTTTCCGATGGTGCTCATAAGAGCACGGGTGCATGCATCCCTTTTCATAAGGGTGAACGTATGTATACCTAAATGTGCGTTTGTTAACACGTTTGGCAAAAAGGAAAAACAGAAAGTCTGCTATCGACCGTGCTCAAACATTTTAGGGCGTGCCGGATTTGTTAAATGACGTGACTGCATGATCTGATAATCCAGAGTGATAGCGGATTAGTATCAACACCTCACCTTGGCGTGGTCACTCCTCAAATCCAACAAACCACATCCCAACCCCAAATCTCCACTTCCTCCGTCGCCATGGCTCTCTCGTCCCTCTTCGTCACCTTCCCTCTCCCGGCCCCGAAGATGCCCTCCACCTCCAAATCAAGCCGCTTCCTCCCGATCCGGGCATCGGCCGCCGCCGCCGCCGCCACGGCGTCCCCATCTTTCGACCTGCGCCGCTACTGGACCTCGCTGATCTCGGAGGTCGAGGGCGAGCTCGATGCCGCGATGCCCATCCGCCCGCCGGAGAGCATCCACAACGCCATGCGCCACGCCGTCTTCCCCGGTGCCGGGAAGGAGGGCTCCGCCAAGCGCGCGCCCCCGGTGCTCTGCGTCGCCGCCTGCGAGCTCCTCGGCGGGCCGCGCGCCGCGGCGCTCCCCACCGCCGCCGCCCTCGAGATGCTCCACGCGGCGTCGCTGGTCCACGACGACCTTCCGTGCTTCGACGCCGCGCCCACCCGCCGCGGCCGCCCGTCCACCCACGCTGCCTACGGCACCGACATGGCCGTCCTCGCGGGCGACGCGCTCTTCCCCCTCGCCTACACCCACGTCATCGCCCACACCCCCTCCCCGGACCCCGTGCCCCACGCCGTCCTCCTCCGCGTCCTCGCGGAGCTCGCGCGCACCGTCGGATCCACCGGCATGGCCGCCGGCCAGTTCCTGGACCTTGCCGGTGCCACTGCTCTCGGCGAGGCCGAGGTGATGCAGGTCCTGACCAAGAAGTTCGGCGAGATGGCCGAGTGCTCCGCTGCCTGCGGTGCTATGCTCGGCGGTGCAGGGCCCGACGAGGAGGCTGCGTTGCGGCGATACGGCCGCACCATCGGCGTCCTCTACGAGCTCGTCGACGACATCAGGAGCGCGTCGGGGAATGGTAAGATGAGGAGCAATGCCAGCGTCCTGCGCGCGCTCGGCATGGACCGTGCGCTCGGCATCGTGGAGGAGCTCAAGGCGCAGGCCAAGACGGAGGCCGAAAGGTTCGGCGATAAGTACGGCGATCGGGTGCTGCCCTTGTACAGCTTCGTGGACTATGCCGTGGAGAGGGGGTTTGAGCTTCAGGATGCAGCTGCAAGGCCTTAAGCGTGGACTCAAGAACATCCGAGCAGGTGACATCTAGAGTATTTGAACTCTATATTTGTACTATATGTGTTTAGAACAATATTAGGTGCGTGGTTGATGTTTCTGTTCAAAACATAGCAAGAAGTTCTTGGAATAAGATGGGATCTATTATAAACCTTTATGCGCTTATTGCTAAATACCAATAATTTTGTGCCTGCAATACAAGTGAATATATGATTAGCAGCTGACCAAAAATTTCCACAGTGATGTAAGCTGTTGAATTGTTCAGGATGCTCGGTTCATTCATCACAAATTTATCGCCTCTGCTTGTTTGTTGTTTGAATTTGTGTGAAACTTCTCATCATGGTAACACATAACTTTGCTGTGGGCTGTCAAAATTTTGTTTCCTACGCTTGTTTGTAGCATAAGCGCGAAAATGCTTACCCTTTTGGAGCCGCTGCAGAATTGAGAAAACAAGCTTCAACTGGCTGAGAGCAACGCCCGTTTCCTCTAAACTTCCCCTCCCTCTGTAGAAATTCTTAGATAGAGAAAACCCCACTCTTAACAGATTCACAAAGTGACCCTTGATCCATAATTCTTTTAGAGGACCATATAAAAATACACACCTAGCCTTTATATCTAGAGGCAGGATGGAGACAGTACCTTCAGGACATTTCAGGACACGGCTAAGGGCATCTCCAACCGCACGACCTAAACGGACCTATCTGGACGTCCGATTTTTGCTGTTTGGGTCGTGCCCCGGACAGGCGGATAGTCCGAGATGTCCTACTAATTTTTATGTTCCCCAACGCATCAAGAGACCCAAATTTTCCTCCTACTAGTACTACTCAGAGGCCTCCTGCCCTGTCCCATGCCGTCGACCACGCCGTCGCCCGCAGCGAGCTGCTGCTGGTCACCTCACCCACGCCGTCGCCCAGCCCGCCGCCCAGCCCGCGACGGCGAGGAGCAGGATCGAGCCCGCCGCCCAGCCCGTGCGGGAGAAGGTGTAGGGGAGGCCCAGCACGCCGGACCCGACCACCGCGATGAAGACGTTGGCGAAGGTCTTGGGCTGCGACAGCAGCGGCGTCAGCAGGCTGTCCTCCTTGTCGTGTGGAGCCGGGAGGACGAGGAGCTCCCCTCCTTGTCGTCGAACCCCATGGCAAGCTGCGTGCTGCTCGCCGTGCTCTGTGGCAAGCACGCAGACAAGCGGACGCCGCCGGGGAGGTCGGGCGCATCTCCCGGCCGGCCGTCCGCCGTTTCCCGCTCGGCGCAGCGGGGCGCGTGGAGTCGCCATCGGCGCGATCCCGCCGGGTGCTCCTCGCCCTGCCACGGCGCGCGGGCGCGTCTGCCGCGCGGCGCAGCCCCCGCCTGCCGCTGTTCCCGCGCGGCGCCGCCGTTGCCGCGCACGCTCCGTGCGCGCCGAGGACGCCGCGCACGTCGACGCCCGGACGACACCCTGTTCGGCAGTCCTGGCAGTGCGGCGCGGCGGCAGCGTGCGGGCTCGCGGCGGCGGCAGAGCGCGCCGGTCGAGGCCGTCGCGGCAAGGGCGGCGGCCGTCGAGAACGGCGAGGCCGTCCACGGCGGCCGTGGCGGCGCGGGCGACCGGCACGGCGACGAAATGAGAGAGGCGGCGCGAGGGGCTCCTGGCCGAGGGAGGAGGGATCGCCGCAGAGAGCTCCCGTGGCTGGAGATAGAGAGAGAGAAGGCACATGGATGTGTGGCTGCAAGTGGGGTTCATCCGGACACAGACGGACGAAAGGGACACGCGAGGACACGTCCGTGCGTCCGTGGCCACGCAAAAGCTTCCCAATTTTGCGCCAGCTTTGGGTCGAGCCGGACAATAATTGCTGGCTTTTTGGGTATGGGTATCCCCGTTGGATGCAGTTTTTACCAAAACGGACGCGCGCGGACCATATGGGTCGCTCGGTTGGAGATGCCCTAACCCACTGTTTCTGCCCACCTCACCGCTGTTTCAGCACACCCTAGCCCGAACTTGGGGCGTCTCGCCGGGCCGCTGCCATGGGAGCTTGATCTTGGCGCACCTTCGCCACCAATTCCTCACTCTATTGTGCCGATGACGTCACCATCCCATGCCAATCCGCCGCTGCTGCCAACTTGGCGTGGGGCGCCAGCGTGCCGCTCACCCAAGCTTGTGACCGCTACCGTCACAGCTAGCCCGAGCAGAGAACCGTGAGGCTATATCCATCTTCTCTACTCTCCTACCGTAGCAACTGGACTCTTGCGATGAACGCAAACATCCCTGAGCTTAGATAGATGGCCTGATGAGTGTCTAGACTCGCCGGAGACAATGGTGGATATTGAAAGTGGAACGAGCGGGAGGACAACTAGGGCAAGGAGTCGAGAGTGAAATTTATCTATTAAAAACCTTTATTCGCTTATTGCTACATACCAATAATTTTCTGCTGTGCTGTAAGCTGTCAAATTGTTCAGACTGCTCGTTCATTCGTCAGGAATTTATTGTCTGCTTTTTTGTTGTTTGAATTAGTGTGAAACTTCTCGTCATGGTAAAACATAACTCTGCTGTGAGCTGTCAAAAATTTCTTTCCTGCGCTTGTTTGTAGTTTGGATCTTTGCGATATTTCCCATGATGGTAAAACGTTTCCAGCATAAGCGCGAAAATGCTACCTGTTTGGAGCCACTGCAAAAATGAGAAAGCAAGCTTCATCCGGCTGAGAGAAACGCTAGCATATCCTCTAAACTTTCCCTCCCTATGTAGAAACTCTAAGAGCATCCCCACTCGTTGGCGCTCCCCACGCCCAAATCCGGACGAAAGAACCGCCGGATTGGACGAAATTAAGTCGTGGGGAGTACCGTATTTCCAGTCGTCCACCCGGAGTTCGGCGGATATAGTTTAAGTTCAAACAAATCGCCGTCCCGCGCTACAAGTACGGCGTGATCGGCAAAAGGAGCAAAAGGATCGCGGATCGGCGATCGGAGGGAAATTACACGAAGACAGCTGCTGCAGTCCCGCCGGGCAGACGGACGACCGCTTCCTCACACGCGTGGCCGAAGCGGCGCGCGCCGAGGAAGCGAGGACGTCGCGCCCGTCGACGAGGTAGATGGTGAGGTAGACGAGGTAGGAGCCGGTGGAGACGACGAAGGACCGGCGGAGGGCTCGAGGATGTCGCTGCGGTGGCCCGGTACCAACTCCTCTTCTCCTCGTCCATCGGTCCATGTCGCCGCCGCCATCAGAACGCCAAGTCCGTGTTCCTCTTCTTCGCCGCCGCCGTCGTCTTCGGCGATCCGGCGCCCGGTTGGCGAGCATCTCCGCCACCGCCGTCGAACTTGTCGTTCCTTCCGTCGGCGTGCGACCTCAAGTCGGCCAAGCACTTGTCGATCGACGCCGCATCCTGTCGGGACCGTCCGTCCGTTTGAGCTCTTTGAGCTTCTTCTCCGAGTTCAGGGCGCCCTTCCGCGCGCCGCCGGAGCGTCGGGGTTGTACTGCTCGGTCTTGCTCTTCGAGAGGGTTGTGCGAGTTTCCTTCCACTTCGTAGTGCTCGAGGCGGCGTAGACGTTGAGGAACTTGAACCGCAGGCCGGTGTCGTCCGTGTACATGTCCAAAGCTCGGCGCAGCTGGGGAAAAAGAGCACGGCGAAACGGGTCAGCTAACGACGATGTACCTCGGTGATGCAGGGTCGACGGAACATACCTTTGCTCCAAGTCATGGCCGCCATCGGCCGTTTCTCGACCTCCTCCTGTATGCCGTGCCATTTGCTGCACGTCGTCTGCATGATCCCCAATGGGTGGCCATTGCCTTCTCTCCCGGTACACGTTCATGTTCGTCTTGTTGAAGTAGGGATCGACGAGTTTGCGTTCCTCGTACGCCTGCTTCACTCGAAGCCAATAGGTGTCGAACGACTGATTGGCACCGATTATGCCGTTCGTGGACACGGTCATCCAAGCTTCGGCGAGGCACTCCTCTTCCTTCGACGTCCATTTGATACGCGGTTCGGCGGCGGCGAGTCCTTCTTCCTCTTCTTCTTCCCTTCGAAGTTGACGTCGGCTTGAGTTGTCTCTCCTTGTTCTTCGTCTTCTTGTTCTTCGACGGCGGCTTCCGTCGGCAACATCCTCCACATGATCCTTGCGCGCCGCCACAGCCGCCTCGCCTCCTCTTGCGTGAAGAACCCCGGCTCGCGCGGCGTCCATGAAGAACCTCGGGCTCGCAGCGGCGGCCACGAGCCGGAGTGATCATCTCGTGGATCGCCTCATCGTTCGCGCCGCCGTCGCACCGAACGGGCACCGAACGGGAGCGGCCCGCGTCGCATGACCGGCGAGGTGCCCTCGAACCGGCCGCGCCGATGTCAAGCTCGGGCGGCGACGTGAACCTGGACGGTTGGACGTAGGCGCCCTCTTGGAAGATGGCGACGGCGAGTACATCGTAGGGGAGAAGGACGACGGGAACTGCTTGCCTTGCGCCGGCCATTGGCCGGGAACATGGAGCGCCGCCGCCGCGAAGGCCATGCTCATCTTCCTCGCTGCTCCTCCGGCCGCCGCCCTCTAGCGGCGGCTTTTTCACCCTCTCCGCCCGCAGCTTGTTTCCACCGCGCCGTTTCTCGTCCGCCGCCCACCGTGCGTTCGTCATGCTCGGCGGCCGCTCCTTCTTCGCCGCGGCTTCCTCGTCGTCCCTTCGGCGGCATTGTGGTGGACGAGAAGATGAGGAGGAGAGCGGGGAGGAGGCGCCGCCGGGAACTGGAACTGGAAGACGAGGGGAATGGAGAAATTCGGCGGGAGAGAATGGGGATATGCAAGCAAATTGGAGGGAATGGAGGAAAATCGACAGGATTTGGTTTTCTGTCGCGACTACGCGGTCCACGGCGTTTCGCGCCAAAACGTTTCATCCGAGTCCCGAGCGCGCCGGGACCGGGACGGCGTGGGCTCGCCGAATGGATGAAGGCCAAATCCGGACGAAACGAGGAACCTGCGCGATTTACGCCGTCCGATGTAAAATGCCGCCGCTTTCGGGACGAGTGGAGATGCTCTAAGATAGAGAAAAACCCTCTTGTAAGATTCACAAAATGACCCTTGATCCATAATTCTTTTTAGAGGACCATATAAAAACACACACCTAGCCTTTAGAGGCAGGAGAGAGACATGTGTAGAGGCCCCTCTACCCTCTCAATTTTTGGCGCTAGGGACATTTCAGGACAAGACTGACCCAACGTTTCCGCCCACCTCACCGCGGTTTCAGTGCACCCTAGCCCGAACTTGGGGTGTCTTGCTGGGCCACTGCCATGGGAGCTTGATCTAGGTGCCCCTTTCGCCACCAATTCCTCACTCTATTGAGCCGAGGAAGTCACCATCCCATGCCAATCCGCTGCCGCTGCCAAGTGCCAACTTGGCGCTCAGCGCCAGCGTGCTACCAGCCCGACTGGAGAACCGTGAGGCTCCATCCATCCTCTCTACTCTCGTAATGTCCACACATTCTCTCGCCGATACGGTCAGCGACAAGCAGCACGCTACAAGGTGTTCGGCGCAATACCTGAGAGGTAATTTTGGATCAAATTTGTGGATTTTAGATGATAACTTGACAGGTATACAACTTGTGTTTCATGTAGATGTCATTGAATTCACAACTCTTGTAGATGAGCTCGATTTTGGAGTATTTTAAACGTTGACCAACGGGGGAATGATCCCTCCCTTGACTATACGTTGTTAGGTAGAATGAGACTCTCCCCGCGGATGGACACAGATGGATGATAACCCGGTTTATTCGTCCCTCCTGCGAAATTACCGCGGATGGGGATTCGAACCTGGGTGGACTGGCTGCGCACTCGCTTGCCTTGCCACTGAGCTAGAACTCAGTTCTCAATTCAATGATGATTTGTTCGAAGATGTGACCTGGAGTCTTGGAGGAGATAGCATTGATGATAGCTCACTGTGAAATAGAGGGAAACAAAAAGATGTGGCGTGCAGGGTCGGAACCGGGGAGTGAGAAGATTCCCCGGAACAAAGTGGCCAGACATGTACATCTCATGTTTGACTACCTTGTGGAGAAGCATGTGTAATCTTGGCTTTCTCTTCCGGCGACCCTTCTGAATGTCTAGGGAGTTCTTTGTGTGCATTGCCAATGCTACGGAAACTAATGGGAAGTACTTCTCATGGCTGAAGATTGCAGCGAGGATCTTCTGTTTATTGCTTACCCAAAGATATCGGCGGCAATGCGTGTGATCACATTTGCTATTTTTGTTGCATTGCTTACCCAAAGATATCGGCGGCAATGCGTGTGATCACATTTGCTATTTTTGTTGAATACATCGATGAGCACCTTCTTGTTGGGGAACACGCAGTCCTTTGCAGAGACTGTGATCATGGGTATTTAGACCCAAGTATCTGAAGGCACCCATTGCCGAGTACACAGCAAGGATTTTGGCAATGGGTGAAGCATAGGAATGCTTGGTTGCATTGTCTGCATACACTAGAGATGTAAGATGATTTTTTCTACAGCATGGCATGTCCCGATTCAACTACTGTACTATATATTCATACTTGAATCGGTTGCCTCTGAGGACTGGCGGGTTTGGGGTTGCTAATTTGGGATGCTTAGCTCTCACAATAACATCAGTGTCTTGCAGAGCCCTTATTCTTCGGAACTGAAAAAACTTAGTTCAGTCTCCCAAAAAACAAAAAACAAAATGCGAGTGGTTTTGGAGGTGGCGCAGAACAACACCTGTATTCGGAACCGAAAAACGTCGAATTCAAATTTTGCCGGTAAACTGATCAACTGAAATTCAAACATATTACGGACATAATTCAAGTTTAAAACTGAAATTCAAACATATTACGGACATAATTCGATAGTTTTGATCGCTAAATACATTGCATTTGATCTAATTTCGCCGGGGCGACCTACTGTGCGCGCCGTGGAGGACTACGCCGTCGGCGGCCTACTCCGAGTCGAGGTCGACGACCTCCTGCTTCACGCGGCGGACGGCCGCCTCCTTCTGCGCCGCCTCGTACTCGCGCATGGCACGGACGGCTTCCACCTCCTCGCGGCGGAAGCGCGCGCGATCCTCGGCGGCGGAGATGACGGACACCTGCTGGACCGCCGTCGCCTCCTCCTTGTCATTGAGGACGTAGTCCCCCGACTGCAACTGGAGGTTGTGCACCGACACGTCCTCCTCCTCCTCCTCCTCCTCATCCTCCTCCTCGCTGCTGCTGTCGGTGACGGGCGGCGCTAGCGCACTGCCGGACGCGCCCGAGGATGACCCTCGCCATTGGCGTAGCGGGCGAGTTTCCCCGACGACGTCAGACCCCAGTTGGTCCAGCGCCGCGCGCTGCGGTTCCGAGCGGTTCCATTTCCGCCGCTCGACCTCGGAGTGGAAAACGGGGGGGGGGGAGTTTCTCCTGCCAATCTGTGTAATGATTACACATGATGGTGTTCCTGAAGATACCGTTGAGCGTGAGAGTCCTCCATTGGCGATAGTTTGGTGGTGCCTTTTCATGTTTTATTTGGAACATTTGTTGCGTTTGCCCATATTTTCATGTTTGGGTTTAAAATCATGGTTTTGAAAATGTTGTGCAGTTGTCTGAAGTTGAAAGGTGAAATAGTTTGAATTGTGTTGATGCGAAATTGGAATGGAGTTCATATATTGCACACATAGTTTTAAAAACCGGACCAGACCGGCGGTCCGACCGGAAAAAACCGGAACCGACGCCCTATCCGGTTTTATAAGTGCCATTGGTCTAATTAGCAAAAAACCAGAAAAAATGTATACAAATATTTTGTTTTTGGCAGGATTCGAACCTATGACCTAAACCGGAACCGACGCCCTATCCGGTTTTATAAGTGCCATTGGTCTAATTAGCAAAAAACCAGAAAAAATGTATACAAATATTTTGTTTTTGGCAGGATTCGAACCTATGACCTGTCACCATGCTCAAAACTGCTCACCTGCGACCCAATAACACCTCTGCTAGGTTTGATTTGTGATATACTACAGAAGTTAATACAATATATAGGATTACATGCTAATATTTCTCAAGATTAGGATAATAATTTATTAAATTTAGCGGTTTTTTGTCGCAACTGAACCGGCTGAGCCAGCGGTTGAACCGATGAACCAGTGAGCCAGTCACTTCGCCGGTTCACTCGCTGGTCCGGTTTTTAAAACTATGATTGCACATACTCCCTCCGTCCACAAATAAGTGTACATTTGGGTTTTTGGATAAGTCAAACTTTAACAATTTTGACCATTTTTTACCAAAAAGTAGCAACATATGTGACATCAAATTACTATATTATGAGACTATAATTTGAGATGAATCTAGTGATGGTAGTTTAGTGTCATAAATGTTGTTACTTTTCCCTAAAAAGTTGGTCAAAGTTAATAAAGTTTGACTTATCTAAAAACCCAAATGTATACTTATTTGTGGACGGAGGGAGTATATTAGGAGAAATAGGAGGGAGAAAATTACGAAACCTGTAGTTTCAAGCATCTGCTAGCTAAAGTTGCTCTAATTCTGAGCCCCTGAGATCTGACGCCGCCGCAGCCGTAGCCGCGCTTGCCCCCAGCTGTCCCCGCTCCCGGTGACGGACGCCTCCCTTTCTACTGTCACAGTTGCGGGCTCATTGGGCATGGAGACCTGGAATGTCATGCCCCTGCGGATCGTGATGATCGGGGGAAGCTTCCGTTTGACCGGGCGCTGCGTGCGCCGGAAGATCGGAGAAGGAAGCTCCAGTCCTTTAGTTAGGCTGCTGCTTCGGCCTCCTGGAATAGTGATTCTAGGGAGAGGGACGGTGGCAGCAGAAATCGCACCGGCTCCGATGCTAGCAGGACTTCAAAGGTTGCTGGTGACCGATGGTCTGAAGCCAGGTGATCAAGAGGCCACCTCTCCGGCGGGTAAGCTACATGCTCCCCCTGGCTCAAAAGGGACTCGAGTTGCTGACATTGCTAAGAATCTCTTTGCTGGCGCCTGGCGCTGATGATGCCAACCAGAGCCAGCTGCAAAACTCCTTCCCCAAGAAGCGCAAGCCCCACTCAGGTTCGGGCTCTGAAGGCATTCTCGAAAGCGTCTTGTCCATGGTTGGTGATCCCCCCGACCTTTCTCGTGCAATGGTGGTCTGTGAGAAGAACACTCTTAGTTTGGGTGACAACGTTTCAGCAATGGGAACTGACAAAGCGAAGAAACAGAAGAATGATACATCTTCCTTCAGGTATCATAAGGCGGCGGCTGCCAATGTGGTGCAGCCCCGCCGAGATCAATGAATCTCTTATCCTTGAACTGTCGGGGCTGTGGGCGGTCCGAGACAGTTCACGATATCCACAACCTTGTGGAGATCCATCGCCCAGCTTTGGTTTTTCTCCCGGAGACCAAACTGAATGCTACGAGAGATGAAGAATTGAAATGGAGAATCGGAATGCAGTCTGCTAAAGGGGTCAGCTGTGATGGCCTCAGTGGAGGTCTGGCCCTTTTTGGACTGCGGATGTCTGCGTGCGTGTTCTAAACCTGACCAGAACGCACATCGATGTCTTGGTTAGTGGGGAGGCTTTGGGTGCTGGCGAATGGAGGTTCACTGGCTTCTATGGTGATCCTAGGCGTCAGTTTAGAGGTGAAAGCTGGTACCTTATGAATTACCTCCGGCACCAACAAGATGAGCCATGGCTTTGCGCGGGGGACTTCAACGAAACTTTATATGCTTCGGAACAATATGGAGGCCTTCCAAAGGAGGAATGGAAAATGACTGGCTTCAGGGAAGCCGTGGAACACTGCTCTTTCTCTGACCTGGGATACTCGGGTCTGCCATATACTTGGGAAAATCGTCAAGAAGGGACCCGCAACATCAAGGCTAGGCTTGACAGAGCCCTTGGGGATGATAAATTCTTGGAGCGGTTTGATGGAACTTCTGTCTCCCACATTCAAACTACTGAATCTGATCACTGTGCTATCCTCATTTCGATGAGAAAGTCAAACTGGCTTGATGGCTCAGGTCAGGGGATATCTTTCAAGTATGAGAACATGTGGCGCAGGATCGTGCCAGAAGCAACTTAATCTCTTCTCTGAAGAGAGATGATGGATCATTTCTGCTCTAACCAATCTGAGATGGAGCATATGGCAGCCTCCTTCTATAAAAACCTTTTCAAAGCTCAAGATAACACTGTCCCTGAGTTGATCACTGAATTTGTCCCCCGAAAGGTTACAAACGCAATGAATGATCATCTCTGTGCCCCTTACTTGGACGCTGAGATTGAGCAGGCTTTATTCATGATGAAACCCAACTCCTCTCTGGGGCCTGATGGGTTTACTGCTGGCTTCTACATCAAGCATTGGAACCTTCTGAAGAATGATATCTGTAGAGCTGTCAGAGGATTTCTGGAGGGAGGTGGAATGCCCGCTGAGCTCAACTCCACGATCTTGGTGCTCATTCCGAAGATTAAAAATCCTCAAGAGCTGGCTCAGTTTAGGCCCATCGCGTTGTGCAACGTACTACATAAAATTGCGTCCAAAGTCCAAGCCAACAGACTCTGGCCTGTGCTCGAGGAGATCATCTCGGAGGAGCAAAGCGCCTTTGTCCCTGGTCGCCTAATCATAGACAATGTTATCACAACTTTCGAGAGTGTGCATTATCTGAAAAGGAAGAAAGGCAAGACGGGGGCTTGCGCCATCAAGCTTGACATGGCTAAGGCTTATGATAGGGTCGAGGGCGATCATGAATAAACTGGGCTTTGCTAATTGCTGGATCAACAGAATCATGGAGTGTGTTGAGCCAGTCTCTCTTTCTGTTAGAGTCATTGGACAGCTCTCTGAATTCTTCAGACCCTCGAGGGGTATCCGGCAGGGGGATCCCATCTCCCCTTATTTATTTCTGCTCTGTGGTGAGGGATTTAGTAGCATGCTAAGTCACTTGGGGCCTTTATACCTTTCCAGAGGCGTAAGGGTGGGCATCCACGCTCCTTGGGTGTCGCACCTCCTCTTTGCGGATGATTGTATTATCTTCTCGCAAGCCTCAGCTACAGGTTCGGAAAGACTGAAGGAAATCCTTGACAAGTATAAAAGAGGCTCGGGTCAAATGATCAACCCCTCCAAATCTGCCATTTTCTTCAGCTCCAACTGCTCGGCTAAGATGAAACAAGTGACACATCTTCTTTTGAACATAAATGTTGAGGCTCTGGCTGAAAAGTACCTTGGTCTTCCAACTGCGCTTGGAAGATCTACTGAGGAGGCCTTTGAACATATTGTGACATACCTAAAAAACCTGGTTAGTCCATGGTGCGCCAAACAACTCAGTGCTGCGGGGAGGGAAACCTTAATTAAAGCGGTGGGTCAGGCGATCGCTACCTTCTCTATGAGTTGCTTTCAGCTATCGGCTACCACCCGCAAGAAAATCACCAGCTGTTTAGCCAGGTTTTGGTGGGGAGGAAATGAGAACAAAAAGAAGATGCATTGGGCTTGCTGGCCGAAGCTGGCGGTTCCAAAAACTGTTGGTGGCATGGGCTTCAGGGACTTCAAGAAGTTCAACCAGGCCCTCCTTGCGAAACAGGGTTGGAGATTAATTATTCATCCTAACTCTCTTTGCGCAAGGGTGCTGCGTGGCAAGTATTACCACAATTGCAACTTCCTTGATGCGACTCGGAAAAAGAACTCCTCCCATGTTTGGCGTGCTATTCTTCATGGTAGAGAAGCTTTAAAAAAGGGCCTTATCAAGAGGATTGGTTCGGGCAGATCTGTTAGGATTTGGGAGGATCCGTGGATACCTAGCAATAATGGCCACAAACCGCTATTTCGGCCCCCTAATGCCTCTGCCATTATTGTTAATGAACTGCTCGATTCTAATAGCATGAAGTGGGATATTCAGAAGGTTAAAGCAAATTTTTGTGAGACCGATGTGAAGGCAATCTGCAGCATTCCTACTGGTAGATTCGCCAATGATGTGGGGGCATGGGCCAAAGAACCAAATGGTTGGTTTTCTGTCCGATCAGCCTACATAACTCTTATTGATGAGGCTGACAGATCTAAGGCGGGCAACTCCATGGGTGATTTGCGCCCTTTCTGACAATTACTTTGGAAAATGAAGATCCCCCCAAAAGTGAGGTGTTTTTGGTGGCGTGTTATCAACAAGTTCATTCCTTGTAGGGACATTATGAAAAGAAGGCACATGGAGCGTATGACCATTTGTGAAATCTGTGGAGCGGCTGATGAGACGATTCTCCATGCTCTCACCATGTGCACCTGGGCCAAGGTTTTCTGGATTAATCTAAAGGAGATCACGGGCACTAAGTTGCCTTCTCTTCATCTTTCGTCTTGGGCTTCTAACATGATTTCGTGTAAGGCTGTCTCCAAGGAGGATGCATGCCTCATATTGTGTGGTATGTGGTCGGTCTGGCACGCTAGGAATTCCAGGGTTCATGAAGACAAGCAAAAACCGGTAAAAGCTAGTGTGCAGTGGGCAGTGGATACTGCCTTTGATTTGTGGAGGGCAGAGTCTGAACATACTGCCCCTTCGAAGGGAAACATCACTGAAATCTGGAAGCCACCTGATGGGGTGTTTGTCAAGGTTAATGTTGATGCTAGCTTTATTTCCTCTTCTTCCTTTGGCTCCACTGGCTGCCTGATGAGAGATGCAAACAACAACTTACTCCAGGCAAGATCGCGCTGGTGGGACTCTACTCCTAGCGCTTTGGTGATGGAAGCGCATGCATTCAGAGAAGGTGTGAAAATGGCTGTCGACATGGGGAAGAATCATTGTGGAGAGCGACTGCCAGGTCCTTACAAGGTTATGGGAAAGCAGAAGTGAAGATAGGTCTGAAATTGCCTCCATTCTCAAGGAGGTTGAGGAGCTTAGCAGAATTTTTTCTAGGTTTATCTTCAATTTTATTCCTAGAAGTGCTAATGTCACTGCACATCTGTGTGCAAAGAGCGCTTCGGCTGATCGACAGAGGTGTGCTTGGGTTAACATGATCCCAAGTTTCCTCGTTAATTGTCTTCAGCATGATTGTAATTCAAATTCTGCAAACATTATTTGAATGAAGCTCCTGATTCGCAAAAAAAGAGTTGCTCTAATTCTCAAATCTATCATGGAAGATAAGACTAAGTTACATTTCTCCACTCCACACACCACACTAATCCGCTAGCCGAGACCTGCCCAGAGACTATAGTCCACCATACAGAAGTTGTGGGGGGTTCCTGCTCTGGCACATGATGGCAGCTGCGATCATTCCCACGATTACGACGCCAAGTAGGAATCAGGCGGTGGCCGATGGTGCTTCAGTGCGCACCACAAGACAGCAGCTCGCGCCGGACCGAGCCTTTGCATCAGACACAACGGCCACGAACGCGACTTGACACCAGCGCAGTCACGCTCGCAGGAAGAGGTGTTTCTCTCTCCCGTCGCGCTCGTGCCGAGCAGTCGGTGTCAGGATCGCGTGGACAAGGCTTCATGCAAGAGGCGTGGTCATGCCTTCATGCAAGAGGCAAAACGACTTCGTTCTCCGGGCCTTCGGCCGAGACAAACAGATTCCAGGCATTCCTGTCTTTTATACAACTTCTTCCAACCATTTCTAATGTTCATTCTATATGACTTTTCGATAAAGGGCATTTTATTATTTAAAAAAATTAAGCTTACATCCGGCCTCTGCATAACAAAGATACGCACAGCCGCACACAATCCATCGTTTGGTTACAAAAAGGAATAAAAGGCCCAACACATGTAAACACACATGATACCTATGGAGGTGGAGGAAGTCCTAAGCTATGGTGTCACCCATGTTGGGTAATAAATTTCTTTTGCCGTGTTCTCCAACCATATAAATATCTCTGTAAAGAGTTCGCGGTCCTCCTATCCTCCTAACTACTGGGAATCCTCGACCTATTTGTAAGCGGCCGTTCAAATTTGAACTTGGCTGGCTACATCGTGATGGATTTCATGAGATGGTAAAGACGGTTTGGGAAAGACCAGTCGGGGGGTAGTTCGCCAATATTGAGATGGAATAATAAGATGCGGGCTATGCGCAAACATCTCTCTGGTTGGGCTGCTCATATGGCTGGTATTCTTAAAAAAGAGAAGGCTCGCTTATCAAAAGTGATTGATGATCTTGAGGCCGTAGCGGAAGTGAGACCGCTGTCCACGCAAGAGATTGATCTTAAGAATCAATCCAATGCACAGATGGCGAGTCTTCTTCGCGAAGAGGAACTCAAATGGTATCAGAGATCCAAAGCCCAATTCATTTTGGAAGGTGATTCGAATACGCGATATTTTCATGGATTAGCCAATGGCAGACATCGAAAAAAGCGTATTCATTCTCTTATCCAAGATGAAGGGGTGATTGAAGGCCACGAGCAACTCAAATCATACATTACTAATTATTATAAAGACCTGTTCGGTCCTCCGGAGGAAAGCTCTTTTTCTCTTAACGAGGACTTAACGGATGACATACCCCAAGTTTCTATGGAAGAAAATGGCCTACTAACCGCACCTTATTCTGAGGATGAGGTTCAGAAGGCAATTTTCCAAATGGAATGCAATAAAGCACCGGGTCCAGATGGTTTTCCAGCGGAGTTTTATCAAACTTTTTGGGATACTATTAAATCGGACCTTCTAGATTTGTTCAGTGATCTCCACACAGGACAACTAGAATTATTTCGTCTAAATTTTGGGGAAGTAATTTTGTTACCGAAGGTTAATGAGGCAGAAAGGATTCAACAATATAGACCTATTTGCCTATTAAACGTCAGTTTCAAGATTTTCACGAAAGTGGCCACCATTAGACTTAATACGGTTGCGGATCATGTTGTTCAACCATCACAGACCGCTTTTATGCAAGGAAGGAATATCCTTGATGGAGTGGCAGTGTTGCACGAGACGGTACATGAGATGCATTCTAAGAAATTAAATGGGGTCATTTTAAAATTAGATTTCGAAAAGGCGTATGATAAGGTCAAGTGGTCTTTTCTTCAGCAGACACTTAGGATGAAAGGTTTTTCTCCAGAGTGGCGCGCTCTAATTTATGATTTTGTGTATGGAGGTAGTGTGGCAATCCGGGTTAATGATGACACCGGCCACTATTTCCAAACACGAAAAGGGTTACGCCAAGGGGATCCGTTATCACCGATGTTGTTTAACATCGTAGCGGATATGTTGGCGATACTCATAGAGCGGGCCAAGTCTGATGGTCAGATTGAAGGTGTGATCCCACATTTGGTTGATGGGGGTTTATCTATCCTTCAATATGCCGACGATACAATTCTTTTTATGGATCATGATCTCGATAAAGCTAGCAATCTGAAATTAATTTTGGCGGCTTTTGAGCAGTTGTCGGGATTGAAAATAAATTTTCATAAAAGTGAATTGTTTTGTTTCGGAGATGCCCAAAACGATATGACTCTATATACAGAGTTGTTTGGTTGTGGGCAAGGCCAATTTCCTATTCGCTATTTGGGTATTCCGATTCATTATCGGAGACTTACAATTGCTGAATGGAAAATTGTGGAAGATAGATTACAAAAACGCCTTAGTAGTTGGAAGGGTAAATTGTTGTCCCTCGGAGGAAGATTGGTTCTCATTAATTCAGTACTGACAAATATGGTACTGTATATGTTATCATTCTTCCTGTTGCCAAAAGGAATTCTGCATAAACTCGATTATTATCGATCCAGATTCTTTTGGCAAGGGGACAGCGAGAAAAAGAAATATCGACTGGTTAAATGGAGTGTAGTTTGTAGTCCCAAAGATCAAGGCGGACTGGGAGTTCATGACCTGGAGGTCAAGAACTCAGCTCTGCTAGGTAAATGGCTTTTTAAGCTTCTTACTGAGGATGGGATTTGGCAAACTATTCTTCGTAGAAAGTATATTGGCTCGAAGGCGCTATCCCAAGTGGTTTGGAAACCTGGGGATTCTCACTTCTGGGCTGGTCTCATGGCGACCAAAAATGTATTCTTTCGCCATGGTACTTTCTCTATTAAGAATGGAGAACAAATACGGTTCTGGGAAGATGTTTGGTTAGACAATGCTTCCTTAAGTGAACAGTATCCTGCCTTGTATAGTATTGTTCGTCGCAAAGGTGATACCATTGCCACAGTAATGGCTACCTCACCTCCGAATGTGACGTTCAGACGGGTTTTACTTGGACAAAGGCTATTGGCATGGAATGCTTTAATTCAACGGCTGGGAGATATTCACCTATCACCTGAACCGGATGAATTTAGATGGAATCTTCATGTAGATGGCACTTTCTCAGTCAAATCTTTATACAATGCGATTCTTCATTCTGATATACCCGTTGATAATAATAAGAAAATCTGGAAGATGAAAATACCATTAAAAATTAAAAAAATTGGATGGTATCTTCGTCGCGGAGTTATTCTTACCAAAGATAATCTTGTCAAGCGGAATTGGCATGGAAGTTCTAGGTGTGTTTTTTGTCAACAAGATGAAACTATTAAACACCTTTTTTTCCAGTGCCATTTTGCGAGATCTATTTGGTCAGTCATCCAAGTCGCATCTACCCTGTATCCCCGACTAGTGTAGCCAATGTCTTTGGCAACTGGCTTCACGGTATCGATTCAAGGTTTAAGTTGCTTCTTAGGGTGGGGGCGCTAGCAGTTATATGGGCACTCTGGCTAAGTAGAAATGACAAGATTTTTAACAATAAAAATTGTTCTTTGTTGCAGGTCATCTACGATGTACAGGTATTCTCCGTTTGTGGTTACCTCTTCAGCGGATGGAGAACCGAGACCTATTTACGGAGGGTACACGGTTGGAGGCTACGAGGATACTTTTTCCTACGTGGGTGGCAGCATAGTCTACGGATTGCAGCACCACCCACACCATAGGCGTTATATGATTCATCGTTCCGATATGTATTCCGCCTAGTTTTATATATTTTGAATCCAGACACTTTGAACGGCTGTGTGCATCGAGGCTGGATGTAATTGCTTTCCCAAAAGTAATAAAGCATCCTTTATCGAAAAAAATACAGATACACTGAAGAGCCGTACCAAGAGTTTCTCATACTAAAGAACACACTCACTAGGGACCGCACCAATGTTCACTCTATGTGTCTATGTGCTACCTGCTAGCTACTACCAGGCTCTTGCAGCTCTCACCACTAGATGAGCAAGCTAATCGTTGTATCTGCGGTCTCTCACAAGGTGCTCTTGGCTCCCGGAGATGCTTCAGGAGTAGTTCCATGTCGTCGGCATCCTCGTGGACTGAAGAGGGGGCACGTTCCTCACGTTCACGTCAAGCGGCAGCATCCGGTACTCGATGTCGAGGTCCTTCAGGACCCTGATCATCTCTTGGAGCACCAGCTCCCTCCGCACGAACTTCATCCCCATGTCCTGGAAGTTGAGAGTGTGCCGGAGCCATATGGACACTTTCAGCTTGTTGGTGTCATCGACGTCTCGGAGGACCACCATCGCGCCGGGGTACCAATGTTCCTTCTTCGAGTCGATGTAGCTGGAGCCACAAGTGAATTATTTTTTGTTAGACCAATGTGGTAAGAACAGCAGCAAACAACACTACAATTACAAATGTAAATGCTTCTACAACATCCAACATGCCTGCCTACTAGATTTGACAAGCAACGAAGGGAAATTCTCAGCATCACGTTTAGCAAGCTGTGAACATCATACTGAGATAATACAAGCACACAATACGCACCGTAATATTCTTTCCTTCATGAGGGCCAGCTTCTCAACAGGAGTGGCAACATGAATAGAGAAGTCAACAGCTTCTCCCATATCAGGACTTCTGTAGAAATTGAAAATCGGCTTGGTGGCCAGTACACTGTTTGGGTAATAGATCTTCAGGTTATCATAACGGAGAAATACTGTTGTCATGATATTCATTTCCTCTACAACGACCTGAAATTCAAGTGCTTAAACTTCAGCCAACGAAACTACACAAAGGTGATATTCAATTCAAAGTAAACCAGGGGCACGAAGACGATATTCATTACCTGTACTTCTTCAATTTCACAGCGGTCACCAACATCGAAAGGATGCATTACGAATAAGAAAATAATGGCTTCAAAAATTGTCTTCATAGTATTCCCAAATACAAAGACTGCCACAAGAAGCTGGGAACTGATGAAGACAAAGAACTGTGTTGTCGCTATGCCAAGAATAAGAAGCCAGAAAGCAGACACTATGACGCCAACAACAACATTGCCCATCAGGCTGAGCTTGTTAACTGCGGTTTTTGTATCGTTAAGCGTTAGGGCAAGAGCTTTACGCTCTCTAAATGCGTTCACCTACAAAAGAAGGCACATGACAATGTTAGGGAACACATCTTGAAGTCAGAATTCAATGATAATCCTTGAAGCAACTTTGGTAGTACTGTAACGGGATCATTACCACCCAGTTCTTGAGAGCCTTCTTGCTGACCCTACAGTGCTCCTGTGCTCCTTCGAAAAGATGCATAGCTTTGATGGCTTCCTCCTGCCTCATGAAGCGCATCAAGTCTGCCAAGTATATGTACCTGCATTATTCGTTCATTCACGGTCAAGGATATGAATCGAGAAGTTGCCAGTATACTTTGAACTGTATCATCTGGAATAATGAAAACTAGGGAATTTTGGTTTAAAGAATTCTGCTTGGTTCATTTCTGTAATCCATTACCCTCTCTGCAATGAGAATTAAACAAAGCAGTGCACTGCATAAGTCTAACAATTACCATGCTATTTCCATTAAAGAAATGACTACCATACGGAGTACGTGTCTTCTACTATACTTCATAAGCTAAAAATCCTACAGCAAAGATAAAACAACTACAGTTGTCTATCTGATCTAGAACCTAGACAATTAGGAATTTAAGACATTGTACACATATAAATGAATGATAAGGATGCCTATCAAAGACTGGAAAGAAATGCTTACTTGGATCCAGGCTTGGCCACGTTATGAAAGATCTTCTTAGCGGCCACTTGCGCCTCGTATTCACTGCGAATCTGTGTCCCTGACTCATCCCCGTCTCCTGTTGCCTGCTGAATCTGCTCATCCATTGTGGTGAGCGTCCCAAACCGAACAATCTTCATGAGCCTCTTCATGTTCCATGCTGAGACGTTTTTCTGATTGAGCCTATGGAGCTTGTCAATGGTGATCCCTTCATCAAGCTCACGCTGCCTTTTCTCCTTTGACAGCTGATTGCTTCCTTCTCCCTTTGAAATTAAACCCGAGATCCGAATGCTCTTTTGCCCCGATAGATTCTTGGTTGGTAAGGCGGCACGAAGCTCATTCGGGATGGTTGCCCCTGCTCGTTGCAGCTCACGCACCTCGGCAAGCACATAGTCTTCATCGACTAGTTGCGGCCCAGAGAGTGTCTCAACGACATACTGGTTGAACAATGCCTCTTGAATTCGATCAAAGTATGTTGAGACATGGAAGGAGGAAGCCAGCACCTTGAGCAGCAGCGTCTTGACGAGGCGGATGAGTGTGGCGGCGAGAAAGCAGAAGAGCACCTTTGTCACATAGGGTAGAACTAGCGTTTTCGTGCGGACGTTCTCGTCAAACAAGAAGTGCCAAGAGGCGAGCACCAGGCCGAGCCAGACAGAGTTCTGCACGGCTCCCCGGACGCCATACACGAAGTAGAGCATGCGCTTCCGCAGCACGAAGTTGCGTTCCACACAGAAGACGGCGATCCGGATGACCCACCCGGAGACGAGACGGCCGCAGATGAGCACAAACACGAGGAGCTCCCACTTCCAGAGGTTCAGCTCCCAGAGCTTCTTCCTGGACAATCTCTTTATCGTGAGGCTGCACACCAACGCCCCGATGATGAGCACCAGGCTGATCCACTGCAGTATTGTGAGCGTGTCCAGCTTCCCGCGGTTGAAGTCGTCGGGGACGTCGTCGTCTATGAAGGGATCGTCCTCCTCCTCCTCCATGGGGCCCGACTTGCTGACGGCGCCGGACTTGCCGGTCTTACGCCCAGAAGGAAACTGGACAGACTTGCCGGTCATACGCCCTGAAGGGAACTGGCCGGACTTGGGAGGCCGCAAGGCGGACGACTTGCGCTGCTCCTCTTCGATGGCACGAGCAGCCACGGGTGACTGCGGCGGCGGATCCAAGAGCCGGGAGCGCGTCTTGGCTCGCAATAATGGACCGGCCGCTCTCGGTGGAGTGGAAGTGGAAGTGTTGTGTATCACCTTGCCGTCATCGGAGTCAGATGACGAAGATGAGCTCTGGTGGGCTTTGAATGACACACGCGCCTCCCGTTCTTGGGGGTTGGATAAGGAAGGCGTCGCCTGTGACGACCTCCCGAGCTCCTCCATCTCCGGGTCGAGGTCCAGCGACAGCTCCACTCCAGACGCCATCTGCTTCCGGAGGAAGTTCCCGATGAGGCGCGTGGGTGGGTCCTCCGCGCCGCCCTCCGCCAGGGCGGTTGCCTGCTTCGGCGAGAGCGAAAGGGACGACGGCGACGGCGGCGCCTGCATGGGCCGGTTCTTAAAGCTGAAGTCCTCGACGCGGGGGGCAGGGCCTCCCCCTTTTCCGCCGCCCTCGTTCTTCCAGAAGTCGTAGGTGCCATCGTCCCAGCCCTTGGCCGGCGAGCTGCCGGCGCTCGCCGCCGTCGAGGTCGCATTCCCCACCGCCGCCCCGCCGGCGCCGACGATGGATAAGGCAGGGGGGCCGTTCGCGTCCCCGTCGATCTTCACAACCACCTCACGCCGCTCGCCGAGGTCGTCAGACCGCGAAAGCGATTTGGCCGAGCCGTAGGACCTGAGGCTGCTCTTCCGCTGCACCGGATCCATCGACGCCGCCGCCGCCGCCGCCGCCTACCAACAAACAGCACACGCGCGCGCGCACACACACACAAGGTACCCGCACCTCAGCCCACTCCCCCGCTTTCGCCGCCGTTCGACACACTCCTGCTAAACCGCTCGGGGATTTAGTGGCTGCGCCGCCGTTGCCAAGCTCTCGCTAGCTAAGCTAGGGCCCTAGTGTTTCGGAACAAGGTGGAGCGGCTCACAAGACTTGGCAAGAAAAACCTCTGCGTGAACTTCGTGCCTGGTCTGGCGTTTCTTTTGTAGGCAGCGGCCTCTGTCGTCGGCGTCGCACCTGGCAAAGGGAAGAGACTGAACAAAATTGATTCACTGGCAAGCCAAGACCCAAGAGCCTTCGTGGCCGAGAATAGCTGCGCCTCAGCATTTTTTGGTACAAATCAAGTGGTGATCGAGGGCGTGGCCGACAAGAAGAGAAAAAAGAGATACGTACCTCTTTTTCGACAAAAAATACATGCATTATAAGTGTCCTCAATTTAATTTAAATTTGAAACTAAAGTCAAGGAACTTATTATGGATTGGAGAGTACCACATATATTTATAGTACTCCGTAGCAACAAATAATACAAGGTAGATATCCATGAGCCATCTCTAATGATTACAAAATAACGATTTTGCTATGTTTCATTGGACTATGAATTTTTTATGTCTTAGCCACCCAAAAATAGTATAATCACAGTTAAAGAAAGTGACCACAGTGCAGAAAAAGTGCATATCGTTTCAGGTGCCCTTTTCTGATAGAAAATTGTAATTACATTTTTTTACTAGAAAAGTGCAATTTAACGAGTAATACTTTTTTTAAACCGCGGTTACACTTTTCTAAGGTGGATGAGACTTAAGAATTCTCAGTCAGCTGAGATATAGACAAATCCACAAAATAAAATCTAACGGCTAGCGACCATCCCATTCCAGAGACCAAATGTGTCTGTTTTATTTCGTTTGGGTCGGCCCGCGGACAAAAATGGTGCAACGTCCTCCCCTTGGTCTATTTGGATCGTGCAAACCCAGCGGGCGTGACGCATATTTTCTTTTCCATTTTATTTTAGAGATGAAAAATCATACATATGGAGAAAAAGAGGAACAATACATGAACATAAGTGCAATACAACATGAAGGCTTCCTACCCGACCGCATGGAGGCTTCGTCGGTTGGGCCAGGTGCCCGTGCAGCCAGAAGTCACCAGCATCCCCCTATTCTTCCTCGTTGAAGTCGATGTTGAGGATGTCGACCCCTGTAGCCGACAACATGAAGGCTTCATGGAGGGCGGCCTCGATGATATCCTTGACGCCGCGGCCATGCATTGACCAGAACCGCGTACGCTCGGCTTTGTTCTTGTCGGTGAAGCGGTTTAGCACCGCCTCCTATCCTCGCGAACGTCGTATTGTGTGTCCAACTATAATGTGTGCTTGCACTTGCGATGGAGGGGATGTCTGCAAAGTGTACATGTAGACCTAGCCGCCGCCTCCTCCTCTCCCGCCCCCTCCCGGGCAACGGCGAACGATATGCCCGCACCGTTCCGAGCAACCGCCCCCGGACCGCTGCACCTCAGCCGCCGCTGCTGCCGGCCTCATCCCCGGCCCCGGCCCTGGCCTTGGCCCTGGCTCCGGCCCTGGCCACAGCCCCAGCCCTGGCCACGGCGGGGGCGGCGCCCTTCCCGAACGACGAGGGGAGAGAGGGTTTCCACGGTGGCGTTCCATGGGAGGTGATGAAGTGCCGGTGGAGGAAGTCGGGCGACACGGCTACTTGGTCGGGGCCTGATGCTCTCCGTCGTGGAGCGGTGGCGGCCTCCGCCCCCGGTGACGGTTCAACGGTGGTACGCATGATCCACGCCGCCGTCCACTTCCCTGGTGATCCGGCAGGAGGGATTGGCGGCGTGGGGGATACTGGTCTTGCTTTGTTTTTGTGGCGGTCATCGGGTTTCTTGCAAGCGAAGATGAAGATCTATCAGAGGTCATTTTGCCTTGATCTGACTGGAGAGATGAGTTCGGGAAAGCTCCGCCAGCGAATGGAACAGTGCATCTTTTGGCTGGAGTTTGCTGGATCGGGTGGTATTCGGTCGCGCGCACCCATGTTTTTATTCCGACCGTTTGGTTCCGGAGGAGCGGCGCGAAGCTCTATTCTGTGTTGACATCAGGTGACTTTTTGGTCCATGGTGAAGTCGAAGAAGGAATATCATGAAGGCCGGATTGGTGGACTGGCTAAAGGAGGTTCGAGTCTCCGTGATGCTGAGGGATTTGCTTAGCATTCCGGGCTCTGCAGCAGTGGTATGCATGTGGGGGGCGGTAGCACAGGCGAAGTTTGCTGGAGATATGCCCAAGAGGCAATAATAAAATAGTTATTATAATATATCTTTGTGTTTATGATAATGTTTACATACCATGCTATAATTGTATTAATCGAAACATTGATACATGTGTGTTATGTGAACAACAAGGAGTCCCTAGTAAGCCTCTTGTATAACTAGCTTGTTGATTAATAGATGATCATGGTTTCGTGATCATGAACATTGGATGTTATTAATAAACAAGGTTATGTCATTATGTGAATGATGTAATGGACACACCCAATTAAGCGTAGCATATGATTGATGGCGTGTAACTCACACGTTCGTTGGGAACCCCAAGAGGAAGGTATGATGCGCACAGCAGCAAGTTTTCCCTCAGAAAGAAACCAAGGTTTATCGAACCAGGAGCCAAGAAGCACGTTGAAGGTTGATGGCGGCGGGATGTAGTGCGGCGCAACCAGGGAGCCAACTGACACACACAACCAAAGTACTTTGCCCCAACGAAACAGTGAGGTTGTCAATCTCACCGCTTGCTGTAACAAAGGATTAACCGTATTGTGTGGAAGATGATTGTTTGCAGAAAAGAAAACAAGTATTGCAGTAGATTGTATTTCAGTAAAGAGAATTGGACCGGGGTCCACAGTTCACTAGAGGTGTCTCTCCCATAAGACAAACAGCATGTTGGGTGAACAAATTACGTTGGGCAATTGACAAATAAAGAGAGCATGACCATGCACATACATATCATGATGAGTATAGTGAGATTTAATTGGGCATTACGACAAAGTACATAGACCGCCATCCAACTGCATCTATGCCTAAAAAGTCCACCTTCAGGTTATCATCCGAACCCTTCTAGTATTAAGTTGCAAAGCAACAGACAATTGCATTAAGTATGGTGCGTAATGTAATCAACAACTACATCCTTAGACATAGCATCAATGTTTTATCCCTAGTGGCAACAGACAACACAACCTTAGAACTTTCTCACTGTCCCAGGTGTCAATGCAGGCATGAACCCACTATCGAGCATAAATACTCCCTCTTGGAGTTACAAGCATCTACTTGGCCAGAGCATCTACTAGTAACGGAGAGCATGCAAGATCATAAACAACACGTAGATATAACTTTGATAATCAACATAACAAGTATTCTCTATTCATCGGATCCCAACAAACGCAACATATAGAATTACAGATAGATGATCTTGATCATGTTAGGCAGCTCACAAGATCCGACAATGATAGCACAATGGGGAGAAGACAACCATCTAGCTACCGCTATGGACCCATAGTCCAGGGGGTAGACTACTCACACATCACACCGGAGGCGACCATGGCGGCGTAGAGTCCTCCGGGAGATGAATCCCCTCTCCGCAGGGTGCCGGAGGCGATCTCCTGGATCCCCCGAGATGGGATCGGCGGCGGCGTCTCGCAAGGTTTTCCGTATCGTGGCGCACCGGGGGTTTCACACGGAGGCTTTAAGTAGGCGGAAGGGCAAGTCAGGAGGGGGCACAGGGCCACACCATAGGCCGGCGCGGCCAGGGCGCGCCGCCCTAGGGTTTGGGCACCGTGGCCCCACTTCGTTTCTTCGGGGAAGCTTCGTGGAAAAATAGGCCCCGGGGCGTTTGTCCAATTCCGAGAATATTTCGTTACTAGGATTTCTGAAACCAAAAACAGCAGAAAACAGCGGCACTTCGGCATCTTGTTAATAGGTTAGTTCCAAAAATGCACGAATATGACATAAAGTGTGCATAAAACATGTAGATAACATCAATAATGTGGCATGGAACATAAGAAATTATCGATACGTCGAGACGTATCAGCATCCCCAAGCTTAGTTCTGCTCGTCCCGAGCAGGTAAAACGATAACACAGATAATTTCGGAGTGACATGCCATCATAATCTTGATCATACTATTTGTAAAGCATATGTAGTGAATGCAGCGATCAAAACAATGTATATGACATGAGTAAACAAGTGAATCATATAGCAAAGACTTTTCATGAATAGCACTTCAAGACAAGCATCAATAAGTCTTGCATAAGAGTTAACTCATAAAGCAATAATTCAAAGTAAAAGCATTGAAGCAACACAAAGAAGATTAAGTTTCAGCGGTTGCTTTCAACTTGTAACATGTATATCTCATGGATATTGTCAACATAGAGTAATATAATAAGTGCAATAAGCAAGTATGTAGGAATCAATGCACAGTTCACACAAGTGTTTGCTTCTTGAGGTGGAGAGAAATAGGTGAACTGACTCAACAATGAAAGTAAAAGAATGGTCCTCATAGAGGAAAAGCATCGATTGCTATATTTGTGCTAGAGCTTTGATTTTGAAAACATGAAACAATTTTGTCAACGGTAGTAATAAAGCATATGTATCATGTAAATTATATCTTACAAGTTGCAAGCCTCATGCATAGTGTACTAATAGTGCCCGCACCTTGTCCTAATTAGCTTGGACTACCGGATCATCACAATGCACATGTTTCACCAAGTGTCACAAAGGGGTACCTCTATGCCGCCTGTACAAAGGTCTAAGGAGAAAGCTCGCATTGGATTTCTCGCTATTGATTATTCTTCAACTTAGACATCCATACCGGGACAACATAGACAACAGATAATGGACTCCTCTTTTATGCATAAGCATGTAACAACAATTAATAATTTTCTCATTTGAGATTGAGGATATTTGTCCAAAACTGAAACTTCCACCATGGATCATGGCTTTAGTTAGCGGCCCAATGTTCTTCTCTAACAATATGCATGCTTAACCATAAGGTGGTAGATCTCTCTTACTTCAGACAAGACGGACATGCATAGCAACTCACATGAAATTCAACAAAGAATAGTTGATGGCGTCCCCAGTGAACATGGTTATCGCACAACAAGCAACTTAATAAGAGATAAAGTGCATAATTACATATTCAATACCACAATAGTTTTTAAGCTATTTGTCCCATGAGCTATATATTGCAAAGGTGAATGATGGAATTTTAAAGGTAGCACTCAAGCAATTTACTTTGGAATGGCGGAAAATACCATGTAGTAGGTAGGTATGGTGGACACAAATGGCATAGTGGTTGGCTCAAGTATTTTGGATGCATGAGAAGTATTCCCTCTCGATACAAGGTTTAGGCTAGCAAGGCTTATTTGAAACAAACACAAGGATGAACCGGTGCAGCAAAAATCACATAAAAGACATATTGAAAACATTATAAGACTCTACACCGTCTTCCTTGTTGTTCAAACTCAATACTAGAAATTATCTAGACCTTAGAGAAACCAAATGTGCAAACCAAATTTAAGCATGCTCTATGTATTTCTTCATTAATGGGTGCAAAGCATATGATGCAAGAGCTTAATCATGAGCACAACAATTGCCAAGTATCACATTACCCAAGACATTAATAGCAATTACTACATGTATCATTTTCCAATTCCAACCATATAACAATTTAACGAAGGAGAAACCTCGCCATGAATACTATGAGTAGAAACCAAGGACATACTTGTCCATATGCAACAGCGGAGCGTGTCTCTCTCCCATAAAGTGAATGCTAGGATCCATTTTATTCAAACAAAACAAAAACAAAAACAAACCGACGCTCCAAGCAAAGCACATAAGATGTGATGGAATAAAAATATAGTTTCAGGGGAGGAACCTGATAATGTTGTCGATGAAGAAGGGGACATCCCCAAGCTTAGACGCTTGAGTCTTCTTGATATATGCAGGGGTGAACCACCGGGGCATCCCCAAGCTTAGAGCTTTCACTCTCCTTGATCATGTTGCATCATACTCCTCTCTTGATCCTTGAAAACTTCCTCCACACCAAACTCGAAACAACTTATTAGAGGGTTAGTGCACAATAAAAATTAACATATTCAGAGGTGACACAATCATTCTTAACACTTCTGGACATTGCATAATGCTACTGGACATTAGTGGATCAAAGAAATTCATCCAACATAGCAAAAGAGGCAATGCGAAATAAAAGGCAGAATCTGTCAAAACAGAACAGTTCGTATTGACGAATTTTAAAATGGCACCAGACTTGCTCAAATGAAAATGCTCAAATTGAATGAAAGTTGCGTACATATCTGAGGATCATTCACGTAAATTGGCTTAATTTTCTGAGTTACCTACAGGGAGGTAGACCCAGATTCGTGACAGCAAAGAAATCTGGAACTGCGCAGTAATCCAAATCTAGTACTTACTTTTCTATCAACGGCTTAACTTGGCACAACAAAACACAAAACTAAGATAAGGAGAGGTTGCTACAGTAGTAAAAAACTTCCAAGACACAAAATAAAAACAAAGTACTGTAGGTAAAAACATGGGTTGTCTCCCATAAGCGCTTCTTTAACGCCTTTCAGCTAGGCGCAGAAAGTGTGTATCAAGTATTATCGAGAGATGAAGTGTCAACATCATAATTGGTCCTTATAATAGAATCAAAAGGTACCTTCATTCTCTTTCTAGGGAAGTGTTCCATACCTTTCTTGAGAGGAAATTGATATTTTATATTACCTTCCTTCATATCAATGATAGCACCAACAGTTCGAAGAAAAGGTCTTCCCAATATAATGGGACAAGATGCATTGCATTCAATATCCAAGACAACAAAGTCAACGGGGACAAGGTTATTGTTAACGGTAATGCGAACATTACCAACTTTACCCAAAGGTTTCTTTGTAGAATGATCAGCAAGATTAACATCCAAATAACAATTTTTCAGCGGTGGCAAGTCAAGCATATTATAAATTTTCTTAGGCATAACGAAATACTTGCACCAAGATCACATAAAGCATTACAATCAAAATCTTTAACCTTCATTTTAATGATGGGCTCCCAACCATCCTCTAGCTTTCTAGGAATAGAGGCTTCGCGCTCTAGTTTCTCTTCTCTAGCTTTTATGAGAGCATTTGTAATATGATGTGTAAAAGCCAAATTTATAGCACTAGCATTAGGACTTTTAGCAAGTTTTTGTAAGAACTTTATAACTTCAGAGATGTGGCAATCATCAAAATTCAAACCATTATAATCTAAAGCAATGGGATCATCATCCCCAATGTTGGAAAAAATTTCAGCAGCTTTATCACAAGCAGTTTTAGCAGTTTCAGGCAGTTTCTCGCGCTTTGCATTAGAAGTGGAAACATTGCTAACACCAATTCTTTTATTAGTATTAGTAGGAGGTGCAGCAACATGTGTAGCATTAGCATTACTAGTGGTGGTAATAGTCCAAACTTTAGCTACATTCCTCTCTTTAGCTAGTTTTTCATTTTCTTCTCTATCCCACCTAGCACGCAGTTCAGCCATTAATCTTATATTCTCATTAATTCTAACTTGAATGGCATTTGCTGTAGTAACAATTTTATTATGATGATTCTCATTAGGCATAACTTTCGATTTCAAAAGATCAACATCAACAACAAGACTATCGACTTTAGAAGCAAGTATATCAATTTTCCCAAGCTTTTCTTCAACAGATTTGTTAAAAGCAGTTTGTGTACTAATAAATTCTTTAAGCATGGCTTCAAGTCCAGGGGGTGAACTCCTATTATTGTTGTAAGAATTCCCATAAGAATTACCATAGCCGTTGCCATTATTATAAGGATATGGCCTATAGTTGTTACTAGAATTGTTCCGGTAAGTATTGTTGTTGAAATTATTATTTTTAATGAAGTTTACATCAACATGTTCTTCTTGTGCAACCAATGAAGCTAACGGAACATTATTAGGATCAACATTAGTCCTATCATTCACAAGCATAGACATAATAGCATCAATCTTATCACTCAAGGAAGAGGTTTCTTCGACAGAATTTACCTTCTTACCTTGTGGAGCTCTTTCCGTGTGCCATTCAGAGTAGTTGATCATCATATTAGCAAGAAGCTTTGTTGCTTCACCAAGAGTGATGGACATAAAGGTACCTCCAGCAGCTGAATCCAATAAATTCCGTGAAGAAAAATTTAGTCCTGCATAGAAGGTTTGGATGATCATCCAAGTAGTCAGTCCATGTGTTGGGAAATTTTTAACCAAAGATTTCATTCTTTCCCATGCTTGTGCAACATGTTCAGTATCCAATTGTTTAAAATTCATTATGCTACTCCTCAAAGATATAATTTTAGCAGGCGGATAATATCTACCAATAAAAGCATCCTTGCATTTAGTCCATGAATCAATACTATTCTTAGGCAGAGATAGCAACCAATCTTTAGCTCTTCCTCTTAATGAGAAAGGAAACAATTTTAATTTTATAATATCACCATCTACATCCTTATACTTTTGCATTTCACATAGTTCAACAAAATTATTAAGATGGGCAGCAGCATCATCAGAACAACAAGAAAATTGCTCTCGCATAACAAGATTCAGTAAAGCAGGTTTAATTTCAAAGAATTCTGCTGTAGTAGCAGGTGGAGCAATAGGTGTGCATAAGAAATCATTATTATTTGTGGTTGTGAAGTCACACAACTTAGTATTTTCAGTGGTAGCCATTTTAGCAACAGTAAATAAAGCAAACTAGATAAAGTAAATGCAAGTAACTAATTTTTTTGTGTTTTTGATATAGCAAACAAGATAGCAAATAAAGTAAAACTAGCAACTAATTTTTTTGTATTTTGATTTAGAGCAGCAAACAAAGTAGTAAATAAAACTAAGCAAGACAAAAACAAAGTAAAGAGATTGAGAAGTGGAGACTCCCCTTGCAGCGTGTCTTGATCTCCCCGGCAACGGCGCCAGAAAATATGCTTGATGGCGTGTAACTCACACGTTCGTTGGGAATCCCAAGAGGAAGGTATGATGCGCACGGCAGCAAGTTTTCCTCGAAAGAAACCAAGGTTTATCGAACCAGGAGGAGCCAAGAAGCACGTTGAAGGTTGATGGCGGCGGGATGTAGTGCGGCGCAACACCAGGGATTCCGAACGTGGAACCTGCACAACACAACCAAAGTACTTTGCCCCAACGAAACAGTGAGGTTGTCAATCTCACCGGCTTGCTGTAACAAAGGATTAACCGTATTGTGTGGAAGATGATTGTTTGTAGAAAACAATAAAACAAGTATTGCAGTAGATTGTATTTCAGTAAAGAGAATTGGACCGGGGTCCACAGTTCACTAGAGGTGTCTCTCCCATAAGACAAACAGCATGTTGGGTGAACAAATTACAGTTGGGCAATTGACAAATAAAGAGAGCATGACCATGCACATACATATCATGATGAGTATAGTGAGATTTAATTGGGCATTACGACAAAGTACATAGACCGCCATCCAACTGCATCTATGCCTAAAAAGTCCACCTTCAGGTTATCATCCGAACCCCTTCCGTATTAAGTTGCAAAGCAACACAATTGCATTAAGTATGGTGCGTAATGTAATCAACAACTACATCCTTAGACATAGCATCAATGTTTTATCCCTAGTGGCAACAGCACAACACAACCATAGAACTTTCTGTCACTGTCCCAGGTGTCAATGCATGAACCCACTATCGAGCATAAATACTCCCTCTTGGAGTTACAAGCATCTACTTGGCCAGAGCATCTACTAGTAACGGAGAGCATGCAAGATCATAAACAACACATAGATATAACTTTGATAATCAACATAACAAGTATTCTCTATTCATCGGATCCCAACAAACGCAACATATAGAATTACAGATAGATGATCTTGATCATGTTAGGCAGCTCACAAGATCCGACAATGATAGCACAATGGGGAGAAGACAACCATCTAGCTACCGCTATGGACCCATAGTCCAGGGTAGACTACTCACACATCACACCGGAGGTGACCATGGCGGTGTAGAGTCCTCCGGGAGATGAATCCCCTCCCGGAGGTGTCGGAGGCGATCTCCTGGATCCCCGAGATGGGATCGGCGGCGGCGCCTCGCAAGGTTTTCCGTATCGTGGCTCTCGCATCGGGGTTTCGTCACGGAGGCTTTAAGTAGGCGGAAGGGCAAGTCGGGAGGGGGCAGGGGCCCCACACCATAGGCCGCGCGGCCGGGGGCCGCGCCGCCCTAGGGTTTGGGCACCTTGTGGCCCCACTTCCCTTCTTCTTGAAGCTTCGTGGAAAATAGGCCCCTGGGCGTTGATTTCGTCAATTCCGAGAATATTTCGTTACTAGGATTTCTGAAACCAAAACAGCAAGAAAAGCAACTGGCACTTCGGCATCTTGTTAATAGGTTAGTTCCAGAAAATGCACGAATATGACATAAAGTGTGCATAAAACATGTAGATAACATCAATAATGTGGCATGGAACATAAGAAATTATCGATACGTCGGAGACGTATCAATGATCACGTCATCAAGTTATTTGCTATAAGCTTTCGATACATAGTTAGCTAGTCCTTTCGACCATGAGATCATGTAAATCACTTATACCAGAAAGGTAATTTGATTACATCAAACGCCACTGCGTAAATGGGTGGTTATAAAGGTGGGATTAAGTATCCGGAAAGTATGAGTTGGGGCGTATGGATCAACAGTGGATTTGTCCATCCCGATGACGGATAGATATTCTCTGGGCCCTCTCGGTGGAATGTCGTCTAATAGCTTGCAAGCATATGAATGGTTCATAAGAGACCACATACCACGGTACGAGTAAAGAGTACTTGTCATGAGACGAGGTTGAACGAGGTATAGAGATACCGATGATCAAACCTCGGACAAGTAAAATATCGCGTGACAAAGGGAATCGGTATCATATGTAAATGGTTCATTCGATCACTAAAGTCATCGTTGAATATGTGGGAGCCATTATGGATCTCCGATCCCGCTATTGGTTATTGGTCGGAGAGAAGTCTCAACCATGTCTGCATAGTTCGCGAACCGTAGGGTGACACACTTAAGGTTTGATGTTGTTTAAGTAGATATGGAATATGGAATGGAGTTCGAAGTTTTGTTCGGAGTCTCGGATGGGATCCAGGACATCACGAGGAGTTCCGGAATGGTCCAAAGAATAAGATTCATATATAGGAAGTCACTTTCCAAGTTTGGAAATGATCTGGTGCATTTATGGCAGGTTCTAGAAGGTTCTAGAGAAGTCCGGAAGAAATCACTATGGTAGCATGGCCGGCCAACCCTAAGGGGTGGAGTCCCAGGTGGACTCCACCTAAGGTGGCCGGCCACCCCACCTCAAGGAAAGGTGGGAGTCCTACCTTGGGTAGGACTCCCTCCTTGAGTAGTTTTCCCACCTATGGGAGGTTTTAGTGTTGGGGTCTTATTCGAAGACTTAGACTACAACTCTTGGGGCTTCCACCTATATAATGAGGGACAAGGGGGGTGGCCGGCCACTCTTGCCTCCAACCTTGGCTGCCCCCCTTTGTGGCCGGCGCCCAAGGCACCCCTCTCCCCAAACCCTAGCACCCCTCCTCCACATACAACTCCCGCATACGCTTAGGCGAAGCCCTGCCGGAGTTCTCCATCGACACCGCCACCACGCCGTCGTGCTGCCGGGATTCCGAGGAGGATCTACTACTTCTGCTGCCCGCTGAAACGGGGAGAAGGACGTCGTCATCAACACCGAACGTGTGACCGAGTACAGAGGTGCTGCCCGATTGTGGCACCGTCAAGATCTTCTACGCGCTTTTGAAAGCGGCAAGTGATCGTCTACCACAGCAACGAGAGCCTCCTCTTGTAGGCTTTGGAAATCTTCAAGGGTTAGTCTCGTTCATCCACTCGTTGCTACCGTCTTCTAGATTGCATCTTGGCTTGGATGTTCTCGCGGTAGGAATTTTTTTTGTTTTCTATGCTACGAATTCCTACAAAGTTCAGAGTCTTACATCTCAGGGTGAAAACCGAAGGTCTAGCCTTAACTGGTTGTGCCTGGCAATGACCTTGTTGGAGGCATGTTTTGAGAGTGGGGACTATCTTCAGGGTGAAACCTAAGACCTTTGGTTGGGCGACGACGGTGCTGGTGCACTGTTCCCTTCTTGGAGGCGTCGCTTTTGGAGAGTCTATATTTCAAGTGTTGTCACAGTGGTGTTTGTATTGTTGTTGCTAGGTATGGAATGCTGTAGCGGGACTTTTATTTCCTAGTTTTATTTACTCTTTTTTGGCTGTGTGCATCTGTACTGCCACTAGGGTGAGATGTTGTTGCAGAGGCTAGGTGTAATTGGTATTTTTTTAATATTAATATATTTTCTTTATAAAAAAAAGCTAGTTTCGAATAAAAGAGTATTACATACATGCAGAGCTGAAATGATGTGGGTTTAATGTATTTTGTTACATTTTCTTTTTTGTACCTCTAAGTTATCTTTGGTCCAAAGCAAAAGTGTAAAGAGATTGGTTGTTTGTGCGAACAAAGTAATGGTAAAATGAAAGTAAGCAGTGCAAGCGATGGTTAAGTACTGAAACCGCAATAAGGGTAAAGCATTCTCGGGGAGTTTCAGATTCAACACTAGCATAGCTTAAAACATGGTTAGGATTTATAACTTTTGTAGTATGTATGCACATGCGGAGCCAAATAAAGGTGCAGCGCAGGCACACTATGCTATACACCCCGCAACCACCAATGGTCCTCCTATATAAGCATATTGCCGGAGTTCACCAGTTATTACTTATTAAGGGTCTCCCCATGGTCATGGATATAGTTGTAGGATCACTGTTATTCCCTCATTGATAGTAGTCGATGGAACATGATGTAACTATTTCACATTCGAAGTGACATCGTCGATCCTCTCCACACACTGGATGGTGTCGTCGTAAGCGCGGACCGATGTGATCCATACTTGAGCTCCGTGTGCAGGATGGCCTCCGCCCCGTAAACGAGCGAGAAAGGCGTCTCGCCAGTGGCTCGGCTTGGTGTAGTTCGCAGAGCCCACAGTACCATGGGTAGCGATCCAGTTCCGTCCGCTCATTTTAAAACGGTCGAATGTTCTGGTCAGGAGTTCCGTCAGCACTTCAGCATTCGCCCGATCCACTTGTCCATTGCCTCTTGGGTGGGCAACAGACGCGTAGGAGATCGTAGTCCCAATGTCGTCGCAATATTTCTTGACGGCCTTGCTTGTAAACTACGTGCCGTTATCGGTGGTGATACTGTGAGGTACCCCGAAAAGGTTAACAATTCCCTTGATTAACTTGATGGCCAACAGGGCGTTGATTGCCCGCACCGGTTCTACCTCCACACACTTCGTGAACTTGTCAACAACCACCATCAGGTACTCGTGACCGCCGATCGCCCTAGGAAATTTCCCGACGATGTCCAACCCCCAGGTCGCAAAGGGCCATGAGACCGGAATCGTCTGTAAGGCTTGGGCGGGTTGAGGTCCACTTTTGGCATGGAACTGACAGGCGTCACAGGTGTGCACCAAGTTTTTCGCATCAGTCAGGACGGTCGGCCAATAAAAACATTCCCGAAAGGCTTTGCCGGGCAACGCCCTGGAAGTGACGTGGTTGGCACAAGTAACCTCGTGAATATCCGCCAACAACCCTTGCCCTTCTTCCCTTGAGGTGAAACAAAGCTTCATCCCGCTTTATCTCCTGTGGTAGAGTTCACCGTCGATGATGCAATACATAGTGGACTACCGCACGATGCGGTCAGCCAGTTTGTCTTCTTCTGGTAAATTGCGGTCTTTGTGGTAGCGGAGGATTTCTACCGCCCAGTCAGGGGAGGTGTCTTTGTCCACCGCCATGATGTGCCTTTCCGGGATAGGCTACCGTCCAGGCATGCCGGATCCGAGCTTCCGGGTTTTCGGGGCTCCCAGGGCCCTTCCTTTGGGGCAGGATGGGTGATGGCGTGTAACTCACACGTTCGTTGGGAACCCCAAGAGGAAGGTATGATGCGCACAGCAGCAAGTTTTCCCTCAGAAAGAAACCAAGGTTTATCGAACCAGGAGGAGCCAAGAAGCACGTTGAAGGTTGATGGCGGCGGGATGTAGTGCGGCGCAACACCAGATTCCGGCGCCAACGTGGAACCTGCACAACACAAACCAAGTACTTTGCCCCAACGAAACGTGAGGTTGTCAATCTCACCGGCTTGCTGTAACAAAGGATTAACCGTATTATGTGGAAGATGATTGTTTGCAGAAAACAGTAGAACAATTGTAGATTGTATTTCAGTATAGAGAATTGGACCGGGGTCCACAAGTTCACTAGAGGTGTCTCTCCCATAAGATAAACAGCATGTTGGGTGAACAAATTACAGTTGGGCAATTGACAAATAAAGAGGGCATGACCATGCACATACATATTATGATGAGTATTGTGAGATTTAATTGGGCATTACGACAAAGTACATAGACCGCTATCCAGCATGCATCTATGCCTAAAAAGTCCACCTTCAGGTTATCATCCGAACCCCTCCGTATTAAGTTGCTAACAACAGACAATTGCATTAAGTATTGCGCGTAATGTAATCAATGACTACATCCTTGAACATAGCACCAATGTTTTATCCCTAGTGGCAACAGACATCCATAACCTTAGAGGTTCTTGTCACCCCTCCAGATTCACGGAGACATGAACCTACTATCGAGCATAAATACTCCCTCTTGGAGTTACTAGCATCAACTTGGCCAGAGCATCTACTAATAACGGAGAGCATGCAAGATCATAAACAACACATAGACATAACTTTGATAATCAACATAACAAGTATTCTCTATTCATCGGATCCCAACAAACGCAACATATAGAATTACAGATAGATGATCTTGATCATGTTAGGTAGCTCACAAGATCCGACAATGAAGCACAATGAGGAGAAGACAACCATCTAGCTACAGCTATGGACCCATAGTCCAGGTGTAGACTACTCACACATCACTCCGGAGGCGACCATGGCGGCGTAGAGTCCTCCGGGAGATGAATCCCCTCTCCGGCAGGGTGCCGGAGGCGATCTCCTGAATCCCCCGAGATGGGATTGGCGGCGGCGGCGTCTCAAGGTTTTCCGTATCGTGGCTCTCGGACTGGGAGTTTCGCGACGAGGCTTTAAGTAGGCGGAAGGGCAGGTCAGGGGGCCACACGAGGGGCCCACACCCTAGGTCGGCGCGGCCAGGGCTTGGGCCGCGCCGCCCTATGGTGTCGCCACCTCGTGGCCCCACTTCGTCTCCTCTTCGGTCTTCTGGAAGCTTCATGGCAAAATAGGACCCGGGCGTTGATTTCGTCCAATTCGAGAATATTTCGTTACTAGGATTTCTGAAACCAAAAACAGCGAAAACATCAACTGGCACTTCGCATCTTGTTAATAGGTTAGTTCCAAAATGCACGAATATGACATAAAGTGTGCATAAAACATGTAGATAACATCAATAATGTGGCATGGAACATAAGAAATCATCGATACGTTGGAGACGTATCGCATCCCAGCTTAGTTCTGCTCGTCCCAGCAGGTAAAACGATAACACAGATAATTTCTGAGTGACATGCCATCATAACTTTGATCATACTATTTGTAAAGCATATGTAGTGAATGCAGCGATCAAAACAATGTATATGACATGAGTAAACAAATGAATCATATAGCAAAGACTTTTCATGAATAGTACTTCAAGACAAGCATCAATAAGTCTTGCATAAGAGTTAACTCATAAAGCAATAATTCAAAGTAAAGGCATTGAAGCAACACAAAGGAAGATTAAGTTTCAGCGGTTGCTTTCAACTTGTAACATGTATATCTCATGGATATTGTCAACATAGAGTAATATAATAAGTGCAATATGCAAATATGTAGGAATCAATGCACAGTTCACACAAGTGTTTGCTTCTTGAGGTGGAGAGAAATAGGTGAACTGACTCAACAATGAAAGTAAAAGAATGGTCCTCCATAGAGGAAAAGCATCGATTGCTATATTTGTGCTAGAGCTTTGATTTTGAAAATATGAAACAATTTTGTCAACGGTAGTAATAAAGCATATGTATCATGTAAATTATATCTTACAAGTTGCAAGCCTCATGCATAGTATACTAATAGTGCCCGCACCTTGTCCTAATTAGCTTGGACTACCGGATCATCACAATGCACATGTTTTAACCAAGTGTCACAAAGGGGTACCTCTATGCCGCTGTACAAAGGTCTAAGGAGAAAGCTCGCATTGGATTTCTCGCTGTTGATTATTCTCAACTTAGACATCCATACCGGGACAACATAGACAACAGATAATGGACTCCTCTTTTATGCATAAGCATGTAACAACAATTAATAATTTTCTCATATGAGATTGAGGATATATGTCCAAAACTGAAACTTCCACCATGGATCATGGCTTTAGTTAGCGGCCCAATGTTCTTCTCTAACAATATGCATGCTTAACCATAAGGTGGTAGATCTCTCTTACTTCAGACAAGACGAACATGCATAGCAACTCACATGATATTCAACAAAGAATAGTTGATGGCGTCCCCAGAAACATGGTTATCGCACAACAAGCAACTTAATAAGAGATAAAGTGCATAAGTACATATTCAATACCACAATAGTTTTTAAGCTATTTGTCCCATGAGCTATATATTGTAAAGGTGAATGATGGAATTTTAAAGGTAGCACTCAAGCAATTTACTTTGGAATGGCGGAAAATACCATGTAGTAGGTAGGTATGGTGGACACAAATGGCATAGTGGTTGGCTCAAGTATTTTGGATGCATGAGAAGTATTCCCTCTCGATACAAGGCTTAGGCTAGCAAGGTTATTTGAAACAAACACAAGGATGAACCAGTGCAGCTAAACTCACATAAAAGACATATTGTAAACATTATAAGAATCTACATCGTCTTCCTTGTTGTTCAAACTCAATACTAGAAATTATCTAGACCTTAGAGAGACCAAATATGCAAACCAAATTTTAGCATGCTCTATGTATTTCTTCATTAATGGGTGCAAAGTATATGATGCAAGAGCTTAAGCATGAGCACATCAATTGCCAAGTATCACATTACCCAAGACATTTATAGCAATTACTACATGTATCATTTTCCAATTCCAACCATATAACAATTTAAAGAAGAAGAAACTTCGCCATGAATACTATGAGTAGAAACTAAGGACATACTTGTCCATATGCTACAGCGGAGCGTGTCTCTCTCCCACAAAGTGAATGCTAGGATCCATTTTATTCAAAAAAAACAAAAACAAAAACAAACCGACGCTCCAAGCAAAGCACATAAGATGTGACGGAATAAAAATATAGTTTCAGGGGAGGAACCTGATAATGTTGTCGATGAAGAAGGGGATGCCTTGGGCATCCCCAAGCTTAGACGCTTGAGTCTTCTTGATATATGCAGGGGTGAACCACCGGGGCATCCCCAAGCTTAGAGCTTTCACTCTCCTTGATCATGTTGCATCATACTCCTCTCTTGATCCTTGAAAACTTCCTCCACACCAAACTCGAAACAACTCATTAGAGGGTTAGTGCACAATAAAAATTAACATGTTCAGAGGTGACACAATCATTCTTAACACTTCTGGACATTGCATAAAGCTACTGGACATTAATGGATCAAAGAAATTCATCCAACATAGCAAAAGAGGCAATGCGAAATAAAAGGCAGAATCTGTCAAAACAGAACAGTTCGTATTGACGAATTTTAAAATGGCACCAGACTTGCTCAAATGAAAATGCCCAAATTTAATGAAAGTTGCGTACATATCTGAGGATCACTCACGTAAATTGGCTTAATTGTCTGAGTTACCTACAGAGAATTTAGCCCAGATTCGTGACAGTAAAGAAATCTGAAACTGCGCAGTAATCCAAATCTAGTATGAACTTTTCTATCAACGACTTTACTTGGCACAACAAAACACTAAACTAAGATAAGGAGAGGTTGCTACAGTAGTAAAAACTTCCAAGACACAAAATAAAAACAAAGTACTGTAGGTAAAAACCATGGGTTGTCTCCCATAAGCGCTTTTCTTTAAGCTAGGCGCAGAAAGTGTGTATCAAGTATTATCAAGAGACGAAGTGTCAACATCATAATTTGTTCTAATAATAGAATCAAAAGGTAACTTCATTATCTTTCTAGGGAAGTGTTCCATACCTTTCTTTAGAGGAAATTGATATTTAATATTACCTTCCTTCATATCAATAGTAGCACCAACGGTTCGAAGAAAAGGTCTTCCCAATATAATGGGGCAAGATGCATTGCATTCAATATCCAAGACAACAAAGTCAACGGGGACAAGGTTATTGTTAACGGTAATGCGAATAATATCAACTCTCCCCAAAGGTTTCTTTGTAGAATGATCAGCAAGATTAACATCCAAATAACAATTTTTCAGCGGTGGCAAGTCAAGCATATTATAAATTTTCTTAGGCATAACGGAAATACTTGCACCAAGATCACATAAGGCATTACAATAAAAATATTTAACCTTCATCTTAATGATGGGCTCCCAACCATCCTCTAGCTTCCTAGGAATAGAGGCTTCGCGCTCTAGTTTCTCTTCTCTAGCTTTTATGAGAGCATTTGTAATATGTTGCGTGAAAGCCAAATTTATAGTACTAGCATTAGGACTTTTAGCAAGTTTTTGCAAGAACTTTATAACTTCAGAGATGCAGCAATCATCAAAATTCAAACCATTATAATCTAAAGCAATGGGATCATCATCCCCAATGTTGGAAAAATTTTCAGCAGTTTTATCACAGGCAGTTTCAGCAGTTTTAGCAATTTCAGGCATTTTCTCGCTTTGCATTAGAAGTGGAAACATTGCTAACACCAATTCTTTTATTATTAATAGTAGGAGGTGCAGAAACATGTGTAGCATTAGCATTACTAGTGGTGGTAATAGTCCAAACTTTAGCTACATTCTTCTCTTTAGCTAGTTTTTCATTTTCTTCTCTATCCCACCTAGCACGCAGTTCAGCCATTAATCTTATATTCTCATTAATTCTAACTTGGATGGCATTTGCTGTAGTAACAATTTTATTATGATGATTCTCATTAGGTATAACTTTCGATTTCAAAAGATCAACATCAGCAGCAAGACTATCGACTTTAGAAGCAAGTATATCAATTTTCCCAAGCTTTTCTTCAACAGATTTGTTAAAAGCAGTTTGTGTACTAATAAATTCTTTAAGCATGGCTTCAAGTCCAGGGGTGAATTCCTATTATTGTTGTAAGAATTCCCATAAGAATTAGCATAACCGTTACCATTATTATAAGGATATGGCCTATAGTTATTACTAGAATTGTTCCGATAAGCATTGTTGTTGAAATTATTATTTTTAATGAAGTTTACATCAACATGTTCTTCTTGTGCAACCAATGAAGCTAACGGAACATTATTAGGATCAACATTAGTCCTATCATTCACAAGCATAGACATAATAGCATCAATCTTATCACTCAAGGAAGAGGTTTCTTCAACAGAATTTACCTTCTTACCTTGTGGAGCTCTTTTCGTGTGCCATTCAGAGTAGTTGATCATCATATTATCAAGAAGCTTTGTTGCTTCACCAAGAGTGATGGACATAAAGGTACCTCCAGCAGCTGAATCCAATAAATTCCGTGAAGAAAAATTTAGTCCTGCATAGAAGGTTTGGATGATCATCCAAGTAGTCAGTCCATGTGTTGGGCAATTTTTAACCAGAGATTTCATTCTTTCCCAAGCTTGAGCAACATGTTCAGTATCTAATTGTTTAAAATTCATTATGCTACTCCTCAAAGATATAATTTTAGCAGGGGGATAATATCTACCAATAAAAGCATCCTTGCATTTAGTCCATGAATCAATACTATTCTTAGGCAGAGATAGCAACCAATCTTTAGCTCTTCCTCTTAATGAGAAAGGGAACAATTTTAATTTTATAATATCACCATCTACATCCTTATACTTTTGCATTTCACATAATTCAACAAAATTATTGAGATGGGCAGCAGCATCATCAGAACTAACACCAGAAAATTGCTCTCGCATAACAAGATTCAGTAAAGCAGGTTTAATTTCAAAGAATTCTGCTGTAGTAGCAGCAATAGGCGTGCATAAGAAATCATTATTATTTGTAGTTGTGAAGTCACACAACTTAGTATTTTCAGCGGTAGCCATTTTAGCAACAGTAAATAAAGCAAACTAGATAAAGTAAATGCAAGTAACTAATTTTTTTGTGTTTTTGATATAGCAAACAAGATAGCAAATAAAGTAAAACTAGCAACTAATTTTTTTGTATTTTGATTTAGTGCAGCAAACAAAGTAGTAAATAAAACTAAGCAAGACAAAAACAAAGTAAAGAGATTGGGAAGTGGAGACTCCCCTTGCAGCGTGTCTTGATCTCCCGGCAACGGCGCCTAAAAAGAGCTTGATGGCGTGTAACTCACACGTTCGTTGGGAACCCCAAGAGGAAGGTATGATGCGCAGCAGGTTCCCTCGAAAGAAACCAAGGTTTATCGAACCAGAGGAGCCAAGAAGCACGTTGAAGGTTGATGGCGGCGGGATGTAGTGCGGCGCAACACCAGAGATTCCGGCGCCAACATGGAACCTGCACAACACAACCAAGTACTTTGCCCCAACGAAACAGTGAGGTTGTCAATCTCACCGGCTTGCTGTAACAAAGGATTAACCGTATTGTGTGGAAGATGATTGTTTGCAAAAAAACAGTAGAACAGTATTGCAGTAGATTGTATTTCAGTATAGAGAATTGGACCGGGGTCCACAGTTCACTAGAGGTGTCTCTCCCATAAGATAAACAGTATGTTGGATGAACAAATTACAGTTGGGCAATTGACACATAAAGAGGGCATGACCATGCACATACATATTATGATGAGTATTGTGAGATTTAATTGGGCATTACGACAAAGTACATAGACCACTATCCAGCATGCATCTATGCCTAAAAGTCCACCTTCAGGTTATCATCCGAACCCCCTCCATTGTTGCTAACAACAGACAATTGCATTAAGTATTGCGCGTAATGTAATCGTGACTACATCCTTGAACATAGCACCAATGTTTTATCCCTAGTGGCAACATCACATCCATAACCTTAAAGGTTCTTGTCACCCCTCCAGATTCACGGAGACATGAACCCACTATCGAGCATAAATACTCCCTCTTGGAGTTACTAGCATCAACTTGGCCAGAGCATCTACTAATAACGGAGAGCATGCAAGATCATAAACAACACATAGACATAACTTTGATAATCAACATAACAAGTATTCTCTATTCATCGGATCCCAACAAACGCAACATATAGAATTACAGATAGATGATCTTGATCATGTTAGGCAGCTCACAAGATCCGACAATGAAGCACAATGAGGAGAAGACAACCATCTAGCTACAGCTATGGACCCATAGTCCAGGGGTAGACTACTCACACATCACTCCGGAGGCGACCATGGCGATGAAGAGTCCTCCGGGAGATGAATCCCCTCTCCGGCAGGGTGCCGGAGGCGATCTCCTGAATCCCCCGAGATGGGATTGGCGGCGGCGGCGTCTCGAGAAGGTTTTCGTATCGTGGCTCTCGCATCGGGGTTTCGCGACGGAGGCTTTAAGCAGGCGGAAGGGCAGGTCGGATGGGGCACGAGGGCCCACACCCCAGGTCGGCGCGGCCAGGCTTGGGCCGCGCCGCCTATGGTGTCGCCACCTCGTGGCCCCACTTCTCTCTCTTCGGTCTTCCGGAAGCTTCGTGGCAAAATAGGACCCGGGCGTTGATTTCGTCCCAATTCGAGAATATTTCGTTACTAGGATTTCTGAAACCAAAAACAGCAGAAAACAGGAACTGGCACTTCGGCATCTTGTTAATAGGTTAGTTCCAGAAAATGCACGAATATGACATAAAGTGTGCATAAAACATGTAGATAACATCAATAATGTGGCATGGAACATAAGAAATTATCGATACGTTGGAGACGTATCAATGGGTTGAACTCCCGTGAGGCACTACCAACGAGGGCTTGGTGAGCATCTCGAGAAATACCCCGGAAGGTACATGGCCGCATTGGGCAGCAAGTTGGACAACTCATCGGCGATGAAGTTGTCTCCCAGAGGAATGTGCTCCAGCTGTAGGTTGCATAAACGACGTTCCAGCCACCTTAGCTCGTCGACATATGCCCACATCTGCGGTCAGTCGTACTCCTTGACCACTTGATTTACCACCAGCTGCGAGTCCCCTCGCACAACCAGCTTTTTGATGCCAAGGCCGGTTGCGGCCCGCGGCCCCGTGAGCAGAGCCTCATACTCCACCACATTGTTTGAACTTTTTTCCTCGTCATCAAAGTCGAGGTGGACTGCGTACTTGAGTTGTTCCCCTGTAGGGAATACAATGACGACCCCAAACCGAGCTCTATGGTAGCCAAAGAAGCCATCAAAGTACATAGTCCACCGACCTTGATCTTCGTTCCCCGGGAGGCTGGAGAGCTCTTCCCGGGGTTCTACCGGCGTTTGAGTCCATTCACTGATGAAGTCAACAAGTGCCTTGCTCTTGATAGCGTGGACACGGGCAAAGCATTGCTCAAACTCAGAGAGCTCTGTTGCCCACTCCGCTATCCACCCGGTCACTTCCCGATTGCGTAACACGCTCTCGAGTCCACAGTCACTTACAAGAGTGATTTGATGGGCTTGAAAATAATGTTGCAGCTTCCGGGAGGCGATCAGAACTCCAAGGAGAAGCTTATGGGCCGGGGGATTTCGTCCATAGCTTTTGAACATGTAATTTAAATTTGAAGTTTTGTGAGAATTATGTCATTTTAGTAGTATTTATACTATTGTATTATTATGTGAATTAAATCTTTTTCCGAGGTTGAATTATGTGAATTAATTCACTAGCAGCTATGTTTGATAGTATCAAAATAGCAAAAATGATAAAAGGGCATAAAAGATAGATTTTTTTTTGCGAAAATTCCATCGATCTGTTAATAATCATCAACAGTAGTACAAAGATGTCTAAACGTAATAAAAAATACAAATAGATCATTGGACCACCTAGCGACGACTACAAACACTAGCACGAGCCGAAGGCGCGCCGTCGTCCTCGCTCCTCCATCACCGAAGTCAAGCAAAGCTTGTAGATATGGGCATGTCGGAACGGAAATGCATCCACCGCACATGCTCCGAACACTTGTTCTGCAGTTTGCACTCCTCTTTGTACCGAAAAAAGGAGCGCTACGTGTACGAACAGAACCACGATCGAGAGAAACACGAGGGCGTGCGTCGGCGAGGCGCTGAGCTGCCTCTGCATCGGGCTGGCGCGCAGCCGGGAAATGAGATTAGCTGTCCGGAGGCTGTACAGTACGAGTACAAATTGAGATGCTGGCGTACGTACGATTACGATTTACGGCACCGCTACGGCTGTATTGCTGGCCGTTGTCGTGCTCGCTCGCGTCCCGTTCCATACCGACCGGAGGGAATAAGATCTGGATGGTTGGCCACCACCACGGCTCCGGCGATAGGATGATTTTTGGCTGGGTAGGCAGGTGTGTGGGCTGGATTAAGACGCCACTGGTCGATCGATGTAGAGTTTAATTTGTTCTATCCGGCTGATGGAGATGCGCCCATGCAGGACGAGAGTGCTGTGTTCAAAGGTGTTTTTTTTTTGTCTCCTTGGTCTCCGCAGCTTTGTCCTTTCACGTCGACAGTTTGGTAGCAACTAAACACATGTATTGTGGCTCACCATAGAGGGAGCTCTTATATGCCACCCCGTGCGGTGCGTGTATGACACCGCAAACCCTTCACACGTCAGAGGTGGCTTGTTGAGACACGGCCCAACAACAACGGGTAAATGATTTTATTTTATTTTTATTTTCTTATTTTCTTTCGTTTTTCAAAAAACTATTTATCTAGAAAAACATTTTTAAATTTGGGAAATTATAATTTGAATATTTTTAAATTTGAATAATTTTCAAAATTTGAAGAAATTTTAAATTTGAATTTTCTCAGATTTGAATATTTTTGAAACGAACATTTTTGGAAACTGACAAAACTAGGTAGGAAAAACAGTAAAACCGGAAAGAAATCATCAATTTGGCGAAAAAAGGCAACCTGTGATTTATGGGCTAGGCCCATCACCCACGCGGGCGCCAACCCGTGCGGCGTATAGGATTTGCCCACCAGATATGATAGTGTTTTTCTAGGCAACCAAACAAAACGACACCTTCGTATCAATTGATGCAGCACAGGCCACCAAACAAACCACGAAATTTGGTCGTGTCCCATTTGCAATGAGGCTAACAACCTAGGGAGCCCCAAATTCAGCCACACTACCAAACACACCCGAATTCTCCTACGTCCATGTTCCATATTAGTTGTTGTAGATAGTAAAACTTATATGCAACCGAGTATACTACGATGGAAAGAATAAGAATGATTTGTTTGGTAGCCTGGCCCAATTTGGGGCTCTTGGGCGGTCGGTTCCCTTGGTGTTAACTTGTTGCAAAGGACCATGGGCCACTTTGGTGATTTGTTTGGTAGCCTGGGCTCCATGATTTGGTACACAAGTGCCCATATTGTTTGGTTGCGTGGAAAAACACTCTCATCTATGTTGAGCCACGTCACATGTGTTTGATTGTTATTTTGGGCACACACACAGATGGTATATGCTCACCACATTAAAATATGGTGAGCTTACCATACTACACACAACATATATAACATATCACATAGACATTAGAATATCATACTGACAGTCTAACATAGTAATTAGTACCCAACAAATGCATCATAATACTAACAAACAAGTCTTAGGGCATAATAATTACACCACATCATCAAAAGCAGGATGTTCTAAGCATCTATAGGCCAGCATTACTACCATACTTAAATATGGGTCAAGCTCCAACATTGCAAGGAGGACATCAAAAGCGGTCACGGAAGCTCCACTGCCCTCTCTAATGACCATCATCATGCCAAGGTCCTCCGAAAGGGCCTTGGTGATGCCTCTTGCATGCCTAGATAACGACAATGGACGTGGATTTCCTATACGTCTAGAACTGGAAGTCGTCGTCCTTGTAGGTGAAGATAAGGGTGTCATCAACGGCCAAGCCTACTTTTACGGCGAACCAGCTCCATCTTTTAAAAATTGCGAGAGCCGTACGCCCTTCAACTGCAGCTGGATGTTTTACTGCCACTAATTCCCCAAGAAGATCGGTGTCCTTTGCCGGTTACCCTCCCTCTTCCGCTTGAACTTCTTAGCCAGCACCTGCCCCATGGCGGGTGGCACGCTGAGGTACTTAAGGTCAGTGCTAGTGAGCTGCACAAAGAAAGCCGAAATCTTGCCCCATGCACCCTGGGTGCCTATAGCTCGCCGATTGCTGCCGTGAGTGCAACATTATCAGGCATGAGCTATACCCTAGGGGTGTAGTCTTTCGGCCCATGCATCGTCCCCTCTAGGTAGTTCCTTAGGTAGTCCTAGTTCTGCAATACCAATGTGATTGTCAATTGACATTCTGGCAATGCCAACGCCGACACAGTGATCACCACGCCAGGGCACGGTCACCACCCTGCTACCATGGCACGGTACTTCAGTATTGTAGATCATGTGTGACGAGTCGAAGAAGTAATGGAACACGCATAAGTAGTACTACATCATGATTTTAACCTAAATCGAACGACCCTGCTAACCCAAATCATATGAACTACGGTAGGATCTAAAAATCCTAGTCGAACGACCCGCACTCGTTAGAGAGAGTGCAACACATGAGGGATGAACCTTGTCGGAGCCTCGATTTCGCGGCTTGATCCAGTTGCACCCGCCACCATGGCTGCCCTATACCAGTGTAGGGGATTAATCACCCCATTATGGGGGGAGCGATTGAATCATGGCTGTGGTCATGGCCTCCACCACCACCCTCGTGCTCGTACTCGACCTCGACGCGAAGGGGTACATACAATTTAACACTAGTAGCACAACCAGGCCAATCAGCACCACCGCGTCGTGGAGTCCGCCGGCCTCGTAGTCGCTGCTCATGCGCGTGCATGTTGGAACAACTCGGAGTGAGCTTGGAACCCAAAGCCATGGAGGAGGTGGTTGAGGGAGCTCTTATATGCCACCCCGTGCGGTGCGTGTACGACACTGCACACCCCTCACACGTCTGAGCTGGCTTGTTGGGACATGGCCCAACAACAACGGGTAAATGATTTTTTTCTTTTCTGTTGTTTTTTTAAACTATTTATCCAGAAAACATTTTTAAATTTGGAAAAAAAAAATAATATAAATATTTTTTAATTTGAACAATTTTCAAAATTTGAAGAAATTTTAAATTTGAATTTTTTTCAGACTTGAACATTTTTGAGATGGACATCTTTGGAAACTGACAAAACTAGGTAGAAAACGTAAAATCGGAATAAAGAAGCCAGAGAAAACTGTAGAGAAAACCATCAATTTGGCGAAAAAAAGCAACATGTGATTCATGGGCTAGGCCTATCGCCCACGCGGGCGCCAACCCGTGCGGCATATAGGATTTGTCCACCAGAGATGATAGAGTCTTTCCAGGTGACCAAACAAAACGACACATTCGTACCAATTGATGCAACCAAGGCCACCAAACAAACCGCGAAATTTGATCGTGCCCCATTTGCAACAAGGCTAACACCTAGGGAGCCCCAAATTCAGCCATACTACCAAACACACCCGAACTCTCCTACATCTATATTCCATATTAGTTGTTGTAGATAGTAAGACTTGTATGCAACCGAGTATACTAAGATGGAAATAATAAGTAGGGTTTGTTTTGTAGCATGGGCCCAATTTGGGCTCCTTGACAGTAGGTTTCCTTGTTGTTAGCATGTTGCAAACGGCCATGTGCCACTTTGGCGATTTGTTTGGTAGTCTGGACTCCATAAATTGGGACACAAGTGCCAGATAAAAACAATCTTATCTATGTTGAGCCACATCACATGTGTTTGATTGTTATTTTAGGCACACACAGGTGTATATGCTCACCACATTCAAATATGGTGAGCTTACCATACTACACACAACACATATCACATATGACATAGACATTAGCATATCATACTGACATCTAACATAGTACTTAGTACCTAACAGATGCATCATAATACTAACATACAAGTATTAGGACGTAATAATTGCACCACATTAGCAAAAGCAGGATGTTCTAAGCCTCTACAGGCCAACATTACTACCATATTTAAATAAGGGTGAAGCTCCAGCATTGCAAGGAGGACATCAAAAGCAGTCACACAAGCTCCACTGCCCTCTCTAAAGGCCATCATCATGCCTAGGTCCTTCGAAAGGGCCTTGGTGATGTCTCTTGCATGCTAGATAACAACAATGGAGGTGGTTTGCCTATTCATCTAGAGCTAAAAGTCATCGTCCTTGTAGGTGAAGAAGAGCATGTCATCGACGGCCAAGGCTATTTTTACGGAGAACTAGCTCCATCTTTTAAAGAATGAGATCCATACGCCCTTGCACTGCAGCTGGACATTTTACTGCAACTAATTCCCCAAGAAGACACTACAAGAAATCTGCCATAAGTTGACAAAATAAAGGTGTCACTGAAACGTCAATAATGGCTACTTGTGACGTTACGGTGACGCTTTTCAAAACGTCGAAAGCTGGGAGTCAGCAGTGACTGCTTAAGACGTTCCACTTGAAAACGTCGTAGAGCTTTGTGACGTTTTAAAATGTCACTGACGGCATGACGTTCCAAAAACGTTATGGGCACCTGCCCCCGAGTCCAGCGTGGCAATCCGACGTGGCAAAATTGTGACAAATTAGAAACGTCTTAATTTGAAATCAGCCCAACCCATTACTATGCTCTACATGGGCTGAGCCCAATAATTCAGACTGTTTATTTTTATTTTGCTTGACAATTCTGGATGACTACATGGGCCAAGCCCAACATTTTGGACCATTATTTTCTGACAATTGGCCTTTCACAAAGCATTTCTATTCTATTTTTGGCCTTTTTATTTTGATTTGGTCCCACCAGTCAATGGGTTCCAATTGTCATAGTAGAACCTACATATTTTATTTTATTTTATTTTATTTCACATACTTTCCCACTTGCGAGGTTATTTTCCAACATTTAACAATAAATTACAAAATCGAAAATACATGAAATTGAAGAATTTTTTGATAACAGTCATAATCAACGTATGTTACAACATTTCCGGTCTCAATTTACATCACGGTAATTTACAACACAGTAATATAAGGTTAAAACGAAACAAACAGAGTGCACAGTATCCTTCCATCGAGGGAACAGACTTTGCTCGGAACCTCCAGGTCGGTTCTTGCTGTTGCACCATCCAAGGCCCCTTGCTGCTACATCGCCCCAGAAACTTCGCCCAGAACTAGACACAATAGTGTGCCATCGCCCAGGAACGCTAGAACTGCCCTGAGCAGCGCCTCACCGCGGAGGTGCACAAGATCGCACCGCGCCATCTGTACCTCACCACCGCGGGAAATAGTCTTTGCACCATCAGGAAATAATGCTGCTGCAGGTTAAACCAATTAAAAATAAGGCCCAATAGATTCATGTCAACGAAAATTAGCAAGTGTGGATCTGGTGCAAACAGATTTGGATAAACCAATACAGTTCTAGTTGCTAGTTATAAATTTGAAGAACAAATACGTTTATATGAGATGCATGAATGAAACTGAAACATGATGAATAGGTAATCAACAAGGTAAAGATTGGATTTCAGCCGAACTGCAGCCCATCAGCACCACTACCAGAAATATTGCGGTAGTACTTTAGTAGGCACAGTTATGAGCATGATGGTTTGTTGGATGTAGGGGATAATGGCAACACAAATCGAAACAGAACACAATCATACAGACTGGTGTTGCGTCAGAACACAATCAACAGACGGGACAACAGATTGATGTAGGGTGGTCCTAATGCCTAGAGCAAAACTTGACTTATACGCAATTTTGGTGCAGGTCCACCCAACCTGGTCAAGGTGATGGAGATGCCTCGCTTAGTTTCCACGGCATACACGTAAACATAAATACGAGCCTCGATCGGCCTCGGGTTGTCCCGTGAATCGGCTCAAAGAGCCGATCCACCCATGATTCGCACGAGGTGTACGAATATATGGTGGTCCTGCTTGATCAATATAAAGCTAAAGCGATCTACTACGATTTAGGGTTTTCACCACACAATCGGAACATCCTACTCGTGATTGAGCCTGGCGGCCACGCACGGTGATCGTAAACCGTCCCTAGACAAGGCCTAAAAACCAGGTTGATCCCCGGAACATCCTGTCTAGGGCTAGCAAACTACACCCTACGCGCCACTGGATCCTTCAATCCGTTTGTAAGGCCTAACTATGAAGATATTAAACTAATCCTTGAAGAACAAGGAGCAATCATGACGGATCGGATCTACTAAATAAAGATCAAGCGGGTGCCGCCCCTACACCTAAGATAGGCGTAAGGGCGCTAGACGTCTCAGGGTTGCACGACGATAGCATATGATACGATGAACAATGCTAACCCTAACACGTCTAAGATAACTACGTTGCTCGCCATCAAAAAGGCTTCGACGAGCAACGCATGAACAGCGAATAACGTGTCTGCCTAGATCGCAAGATGCGATCTAGGCGCATGATGCTTACCGGAAGAAACCCTCGAGACAAGGGAGTTGGCGATGCGCCTAGATTGGTTTGTGGTGAACGTGATTGTTGTTTATTTCATAAACCCTAGATACATATTTATAGTCCGTAGACTTTCTAACGTGGGAATAATCCCAACCGGGCACGGGCCAAACTCTATCTAATCAACACGTATCCTACTATATTACAGATACACGGGCAAACTAGCCCAAACTTTGCATATAAGGCCGATTCACGTATATTCTTCCATGTATATTCTTCAAGCCCATCTTGATCGCGGCCCACCTCTGACTCGGTCAAATTCGGTGATAACACATGCCCCCCGGTTTTGGAATTGATAATTCCAAAATCACTCTGCTTTCTTCGTCGGTCATGAGAGCAAAACCGTCGCAGTATCCTTCATCATGATGCCTTGCCTTCTCAACTTCTCTGCGTGACTTGGCAGTTTTTCTTTTCTTTTTGGGCACCACCTCCTCGGAAACTGCTGTGGCATTGAATCTCCACTATATCTCCTTTATTTAACCGCCAATGGTTCGCCACTTCATCCCCTTGCTCTGTTCCGATCGGCACCTAAAAAACCCTCTTCCCCTGCAGCAATGTCATCCTCTTCCTCCATCTCCTCTGCCTCCTCGAACCTCTCCTACGTATCATCTCCCTTCCGTGAGCCGACGCCAGAGTGGGGCTCGTTGGCGGCGCACGACATCCTCGCCCCAACGACGTGGGACAAGGAGGAACACGATTCCTCCATCTGGTCCGAGGATGACAAATCCTTGACTGACGAGAGGGCGACCTTCAATTCCTCGTCGACGGGGAAGAGGAGGCAGAGAGTGAGGACGACCGCCTCTCCTGGGACGACTTCACCTCCTCCGAGGAAGAGGCGGAGGAGGACGACGACGACTCCCTCGAAGGTTACCCACTGATGCGTGTGGTTGGCACGTCCGTTGGGAACCCCAAGAGGAAGGTGTGATGCGCACAGTGGCAAGTTTCCCTCGAAGAAACCAAGGTTTAATCGGACGTAGAGTCAAGAAGCACGTTGAAGGTTGATGGCGGCGAGATGTAGTGCGGCGCAACACCAGTGATTCCGGCGCCAACGTGGAACCGCACAACACAACCAAAGTACTTTGCCCAACGAAAGTGAGGTTGTCAATCTCACCGGCTTGCTGTAACAAAGAGTTAACCGTATTGTGTGGAAGATGATTGTTTGCGGAAAATAGTAGAACAAGTATTGCAGTAGATTGTATTTCATGAAGAGAATTGGACCGGGTCCACAGTTCACTAGAGGTGTCTCTCCCATAAGACGAACAATGTTGGGTGAACAAATTACGGTTGGGCAATTGACAAATAAAGAGAGCATGACCATGCACATACATATCATGATGAGTATAGTGAGATTTAATTGGGCATTACGACAAAATACATAGACCATCATCCAACTGCATCTATGCCTAAAAGTCCACCTTCGGTTATCATCCGAACCCCTCCAGTATTAAGTTGCAAACAACAGACAATTGCATTAAGTATGGTGCGTAATGTAACTAGTGACTACATCCTTGAACATAGCACTAATGTTTTATCCCTAGTGGCAACACACAACACAACCTTAGAACTTTCTGTCACTTCCCAGGTGTCAATGCAGGCATGAACCCACTATCGAGCATAAGTACTCCCTCTTGGAGTTAATAGCAAAAACTTGGCCAGAGTATCTACTAGTAACGGAGAGCATGCAAGATCATAAACAACACATAGATATAACTTTGATAATCAACATAACAAGTATTCTCTATTCATCGGATCCCAACAAACGCAACATATATAATTACAGATAGATGATCTTGATCATGTTAGGCAGCTCACAAGATCCGACAATGATAGCACAATGGGGAGAAGACAACCATCTAGCTACGCTATGGACCCATAGTCCAGGGGTAGACTACTCACACATCACACGGAGGCGACCATGGCGGCGTAGAGTCCTCCGGAGATGATTCCCCTCTCCGGCAGGGTGCGGAGGCGATCTCCTGGATCCCCAGAGATGGGATCGGCGTTGGCGGCGTCTGGAAGGTTTCCGTATCGTGGCTCTCGGTACTGGGGTTTCGTCACGGAGACTTTTTATAGGGCGGAGGTCAAGAGGCGGCACGGGGCCCCACACACAGGCCACGCGGCCAAGGGGGCCGCGCCGCCGGGTGTGGCCTGCCCCTTCGTCTCTCCTCGGACTTCGGAAGCTTCGTGAGAAAATAGGCCCCTGGGCTTTGATTTCGTCAATTCCGAGAATTTTCCTTACTAGGATTTCTGAAACCAAAAACAGAAAACAAAAATCGGCACTTCGGCATCTTGTTAATAGGTTAGTTCCAGAAATGCACGAATATGACATAAAGTGTGCATAAAACATGTAGATAACATCAATAATGTGGCATGGAACATAAGAAATTATCGATACGTCGGAGACGTATCAGCATCCCCAAGCTTAGTTCTGGTCCCAGCAGAAAAATAACACGATAATTTCTGGAGTGACATGCCATCATAATCTTGATCATACTATTTGAAAGCATATGTAGTGAATGCAGCGATCAAAACAATGTATATGACATGAGTAAACAAGTGAATCATATAGCAAAGAATTTTCATGAATAGCACTTCAAGACAAGCATCAATAAGTCTTGCATAAGAGTTAACTCATAAAGCAATAATTTAAAGTAGAGATATTGAAGCAACACAAAAGAAGATTAAGTTTCAGCGTTGCTTTCAACTTGTAACATGTATATCTCATGGATATTGTCAACATAGAGTAATATAATAAGTGCAATAAGCAAGTATGTAGGAATCAATGCACAGTTCACACAAGTGTTTGCTTCTTGAGGTGGAGAGAAATAGGTGAACTGACTCAACAATGAAAGTAAAAGAATGGTCCTCATAGAGGAAAAGCATCGATTGCTATATTTGTGCTAGAGCTTTGATTTTGAAAACATGAAACAATTTTGTCAACGGTACTAATAAAGCATATGCATCATGTAAATTATATCTTATAAGTTGCAAGCCTCATGCATAGTGTACTAATAGTGCCCGCACCTTGTCCTAATTAGCTTGGACTACCGGATCATCACAATGCATTGTTTTTACCAAGTGTCACAAGGGTACCTCTATGCCGCCTGTACAAAGGTCTAAGGAGAAAGCTCGCATTGGATTTCTCGCTATTGATTATTCTTCAACTTAGACATCCATACCGGACAACATAGACAACAGATAATGGACTCCTCTTTTATGCATAAGCATATACCAACAATTAATAATTTTCTCATTTGAGATTTGAGGATTGTTGTCCAAAACTGAAACTTCCACCATGGAGCATGGCTTTAGTTAGCGGCCCAATGTTCTTCTCTAACATATGCATGCTTAACCATATGGTGGTAGATCTCTCTTACTTCAGACAAGACGAACATGCATAGCAACTCACATGAAATTCAACAATGAATAGTTGATGGCGTCCCCAGTGAACATGGTTATCGCACAACGAGCAACTTAATAAGAGATAAAGTGCATAATTACATATTCAATACCACAATAGTTTTTTAAGCTATTTGTCCCATGAGCTATATATTGCAAAGGTGAATGATGGAATTTTAAAGGTAGCACTCAAGCAATTTACTTTGGAATGGCGGAAAATACCATGTAGTAGGTAGGTATGGTGGACACAAATGGCATAGTGGTTGGCTCAAGTATTTGGATGCATGAAAAGTATTCCCTCTCGATACAAGGTTTAGGCTAGCAAGGCTTATTTGAAACAAACACAAGGATGAACCGGTGCAGCAAAACTCACATAAAAGACATATTGAAAACATTATAAGACTCTACACGTCTTCCTTGTTGTTCAAACTCAAAACTAGAAATTATCTAGACCTTAGAGAAACCAAATATGCAAACCAAATTTTAGCATGCTCTATGTATTTCTTCATTAATGGGTGCAAAGCATATGATGCAAGAGCTTAAACATGAGCACAACAATTGCCAAGTATCACATTACCCAAGACATTTATAGCAATTACTACATGTATCATTTTCCAATTCCAACCATATAACAATTTAACGAAGGAGAAACTTCGCCATGAATACTATGAGTAGAAACCAAGAACATACTTGTCCATATGCTACAGCGGAGCGTGTCTCTCTCCCATAAAGTGAATGCTAGGATCCATTTTATTCAAACAAAACAAAAACAAAAACAAACCGACGCTCCAAGAAAAAAGCACATAAGATGTGATGGAATAAAAATATAGTTTCAGGGGAGGAACCTGATAATGTTGTCGATGAAGAAGGGGATGCCTTGGCATCCCCAAGCAGACGCTTGAGTCTTCTTGATATATACAGGGGTGAACCACGGGTGCATCCCCAAGCTTAGAGCTTTCACTCTCCTTGATCATGTTGCATCATACTCCTCTCTTGATCCTTGAAACTTCCTCCACACCAAACTCGAAACAACTCATTAGAGGGTTAGTGCACAATATAAATTGACATATTCAGAGGTGACACAATCATTCTTAACACTTCTGGACATTGCATAATGCTACTGGACATTAATGGATCAAAGAAATTCATCCAACATAGCGAAAGAGGCAATGCAAAATAAAAGGCAGAATCTGTCAAAACAGAACAGTTCGTATTGACGAATTTTAAAATGGCACCAGACTTGCTCAAATGAAAATGCTCAAATTGAATGAAAGTTGCGTACATATCTGAGGATCATGCACGTAAATTGGCTTAATTTTCTGAGCTACCTACAGGGAGGTGGACCCATATTCGTGACAGCAAAGAAATCTGGAACTGTGCAGTAATCCAAATCTAGTACTTACTTTTCTATCAACGGCTTAACTTGGCTCAACAAAACACAAAACTAAGGTAAGGAGAGGTTGCTACAGTAGTAAGCAACTTCCAAGACACAAAATAAAAACAAAGTACTGTAGGTAAAAACATGGGTTGTCTCCCATAAGCGCTTTAACGCCTTTCAGCTAGGCGCAGAAAGTGTGTATCAAGTATTATCAAGAGACGAAGTGTCAACATCATAATTTGTTCTCATAATGGAATCAAAAGGTACCTTCATTCTCTTTCTAGGGTGTTCCATACCTTTCTTGAGAGGAAATTGATATTTTATATTACCTTCCTTCATATCAATAACAGCACCAACAGTTCGAAGAAAAGGTCTTCCCAATATAATGGGACAAGATGCATTGCATTCAATATCCAAGACAACAAAATCAACGGGAACAAGGTTATTGTTAACGGTAATGCGAACATTATCAACTTTACCCAAAGGTTTCTTTGTAGAATGATCAGCAAGATTAACATCCAAATAACAATTTTTCAGCGGTGGCAAGTCAAGCATATTATAAATTTTCTTAGGCATAACAAAATACTTGCACCAAGATCACATAAAGCATTACAATCAAAATCTTTAACCTTCATCTTAATGATGGGCTCCCAACCATCCTCTAGCTTTTTAGGAATAGAGGCTTCGCGCTCTAGTTTCTCTTCTCTAGCTTTTATAAGAGCATTTGTAATATGATGTGTAAAAGCCAAATTTATAGCACTAGCATTAGGACTTTTAGCAAGTTTTTGCAAAAACTTTATAACTTCAGAGATGTGGCAATCATCAAAATTCAAACCATTATAATCTAAAGCAATGGGATCATCATCCCCAATGTTGGAAAAAATTTCAGCAGCTTTATCACAGGCAGTTTCAGTTTTAGCAGTTTCAGGCAGTTTTTCGCGCTTTGCATTAGAAGTGGAAACATTGCTAACACCAATTCTTTTATTAGTATGAGTAGGAGGTGCAACAACATGTAGCATTAGCATTACTAGTGGTGGTAATAGTCCAAACTTTAGCTATATTCTTTTCTTTAGCTAGTTTTTCATTTTCTTCTCTATCCCACCTAGCACGCAGTTCAGCCATTAATCTTATATTCTCATTAATTCTAACTTGAATGGCATTTGCTGTAGTAGTAATTTTATTATGATGATTCTCATTAGGCAAAACTTTTGATTTCAAAAGATCAACATCAGCAACAAGACTATCGACTTTAGAAGCAAGTATATCAATTTTCCCAAGCTTTTCTTCAACAGATTTGTTAAAAGCGGTTTGTGTACTAATAAATTCTTTAAGCATGGCTTCAAGTCCGGGGGGAACTCCTATTATTGTTGTAAGAATTCCCATAAGAATTACCATAGCCGTTGCCATTATTATAAGGATATGGTCTATAGTTGTTACTAGAATTGTTCCGGTAAGCATTGTTGTTGAAATTATTATTTTTAATGAAGTTTACATCAACATGTTCTTCTTGTGCAACCAATGAAGCTAACGGAACATTATTAGGATCAATATTAGTCCTATCATTCACAAGCATAGACATAATAGCATCAATCTTATCACTCAAGGAAGAGGTTTCTTCGACAGAATTTACCTTCTTACCTTGTGGAGCTCTTTCCGTGTGCCATTCAGAGTAGTTGATCATCATATTATCAAGAAGCTTTGTTGCTTCACCAAGAGTGATGGACATAAAGGTACCTCCAGCAGCTGAATCCAATAAATTCCGCGAAGAAAAATTTAGTCCTGCATAGAAGGTTTGGATGATCATCCAAGTAGTCAGTCCATGGGTTGGGCAATTTTTAACCAAAGATTTCATTCTTTCCCAAGCTTGAGCAACATGTTCAGTATCTAATTGTTTAAAATTCATTATGCTACTCCTCAAAGATATAATTTTAGCAGGGGGATAATATCTACCAATAAAAGCATCCTTGCATTTAGTCCATGAATCAATACTATTCTTAGGCAGAGATAGCAACCAATCTTTAGCTCTTCCTCTTAATGAGAAAGGGAAAATTTTAGTTTAATAATATCACCATCTACATCTTTATATTTTTGCATTTCACATAATTCAACAAAATTATTAAGATGGGCAGCAGCATCATCAGAACTAACACCAGAATTGCTCTCGCATAACAAGATTCAGTAAAGCAGGTTTAATTTCAAAGAATTCTGCTGTAGCAGGTGGAGCAATAGGTGTGCATAAGAAATCATTATTATTTGTGGTTGTGAAGTCACACAACTTAGTGTTTTCAGCGTTGGCCATTTTAGCAACAGTAAATAAAACAAACTAGATAAAGTAAATGCAAGTAAACTAATTTTTTTGTGTTTTTGATATAGCAAACAAGATAGCAAATAAAGTAAAACTAGCAACTAATTTTTTTGTATTTTGATTTAGTGCGCAAACAAAGTAGTAAATAAAACTAAGCAAGACAAAAACAAAGTAAAGAGATTGAGAAGTGAGACTCCCCTTTGCAGCGTGTCTTGATCTCCGGCAACGGCGCAGAAATTTGCTTGATGCGTGTGGTTGGCACGTCCGTTGGGAACCCCAAGAGGAAGGTGTGATGCGCACAGCGGCAAGTTTCCTCAGTAAGAAACCAAGGTTTAATCGGACCAGTAGGAGTCAAGAAGCACGTTGAAGGTTGATGGCGGCGAGATGTAGTGCGGCGCAACACCAGTGATTCCGGTGCCAACGTGGAACCTGCACAACACAACCAAAGTACTTTGCCCCAACGAAACAGTGAGGTTGTCAATCTCACCGGCTTGCTGTAACAAAGAGTTAACCGTATTGTGTGGAAGATGATTGTTTGCAGAAAACAGTAGAACAAGTATTGCAGTAGATTGTATTTCAGAAAGAGAATTGGACCGGGTCCACAGTTCACTAGAGGTGTCTCCCATAAGATAACAGACATGTTGGGTGAACAAATTACAGTTGGGCAATTGACAAATAAAGAGAGCATGACCATGCACATACATATCATGATGAGTATAGTGAGATTTAATTGGGCATTACGACAAAATACATAGACCGTCATCCAACTGCATCTATGCCTAAAAAGTCCACCTTCAGGTTATCATCCGAACCCCCTCCAGTATTAAGTTGCAAACAACAGACAATTGCATTAAGTATGGTGCGTAATGTAACTAGTGACTACATCCTTGAACATAGCACTAATGTTTTATCCCTAGTGGCAACAGCACAACACAACCTTAGAACTTTCTCACTGTCCCAGTGTCAATGCAGGCATGAACCCACTATCGAGCATAAGTACTCCTCTTGGAGTTAATAGCAAAAACTTGGCCATATCTACTAGTAACGGAGAGCATGCAAGATCATAAACAACACATAGATATAACTTTGATAATCAACATAACAAGTATTCTCTATTCATCGGATCCCAACAAACGCAACATATAGAATTACAGATAGATGATCTTGATCGTGTTAGGAAGCTCACAAGATCCGACAATGATAGCACAATGGGGAGAAGACAACCATCTAGCTACTGCTATGGACCCATAGTCCAGGGGGAGACTACTCACACATCACTCCGGAGGCGACCATGGCGGCGTAGAGTCTCGGGGAGATGATTCCCCTCTCCGGCAGGTGCGGAGGCGATCTCCTGGATCCCGAGATGGGATCGGCGTTGGCGGCGTCTCGGAAGGTTTTCGTATCGTGGCTCTCGGTCCTGGGGGTTTCGTCACGGAGACTTTTTAGGCGGAAGGGCAGGTCAAGAGGCGGCACGGGGCCCCACACCACAGGGCCGCGCGGCCAAGGGGGGCCGCGCCGCCTAGGGTGTGGCCCCTCCGTGGCCCCTCTTCGTCTCTCCTTCGGACTTCGGGAAGCTTCGTGAGAAAATAGGCCCCCGGGCTTTGATTTCGTCCAATTCGAGAATATTTCCTTACTAGGATTTCTGAAACCAAAAACAACAGAAAACAACAGCACTCCGGCATCTTGTTAATAGGTTAGTTCCGAAAATGCACGAATATGACATAAAGTGTGCATAAAACATGTAGATAACATCAATAATGTGGCATGGAACATAAGAAATTATCGATACGTCAGAGACGTATCACCCACCGGCGAAGCGCCTCCGCGCCTGGTGGGACGATGACAGCGATGACGACGATGAGGAAGACGAGGCTCCCATGGAAGGCTACGGGAGCCACGATGAGGAGCCCATCAGCAGCTGCGTCGGCGGCAGCGATGACGACGACGAGGGCAGCAACGGCCCTTAGATTAGGGACTAGTAGTAGTAGTCGGCTTTTATTCTTTCTTTCCTGAGCAATCGGCTCTTTCTTTGTAAGAAATCCCACTATTAATGAAGAAAATATTCCCCAATTAATTTTGCTTTCTTGTCAACTTTGCCGATCGTCGAACGAAGTCGCTGTACAGAGAGCCGATGGCAGGGCATCGGCTTGTACTATAAACGCGATTTGAGACCGAGCCGTTGCCTATTACGTCCAAACCATCCTCCAACCTTAAACACGCAGATTGAACCCCTCAGCAAACCCACTAGGAGATTCATCCCAAATATCATGACTTCTGGTCTAAAACCGATCTGTTAACCTGCTTAACTGAGCTTGTTCCTCTAGAGTCGATAGCAATGCACCGGCTTTATTATTCTGAAGTCGATGCTCGTGCATCGGCTGTACTCGCATACTGTTGTCTCCGCATGTTTTCTCAAGTCGATGTCTGTGCATCGGCTGTGATGATTTTCCTTTTTTTTTAACTGGCCGATTTAAAATCGGCCTCCATACCTCACTGCCCATCATCCCACATGCTTGGGAAATACTTCTTGAGGTGTTGACCATTGACGGCTACTGGGAACTTAACCGTCCAACTGCTCCAGCATGTATGCATTACCCTTCAAGGCCTGGATGACTTTGTACGGACCGTGCCAGTTGGGAGACCATTTGCCATATGCTTTGTCCTTAGTTCCTAACGGCAACACAGCTTCCCATACTAGATCACCAACTTGAAACTCCTTTGGTCTAACCTTCTTATTGTATGCACGAGCTACCCTGGCTTTGTTCTCTTTAATCTTCTCCAACGACCAAAGTCTAAGTTCTGTTGCATCCTCAATAGTGTCACTCATCAAAGCTGCATATTCTTCTTTGTTAGATCATTCTGAAACGTGACACGTCTTGATCCGCCGTATTTCCCCAGTAACGGCTTCTTCCATATAGCCAGTATGGCGAAGTTTTTATAGCGCATGACATGCGGTAGGCCCACAAACCTTCTGATAACGTTTCATGCCAATCCCTAGGGTTCTCGTCAATTTTTCTCTTGATCAGCTTGATCAGGCTCTGATTGGACGCTTCAGCTTGCCCGTTGGCTTGAGCATAGTATGGAGATGATCGGATCAGCTTAATCCCCATGTCATCACAGAACTTTCTGAATTCTTTAGAAATAAAGACCGAACCTCCATCGGTCGTGATAGTTTGGGGAATCCGAACCTATGAATGACGTGTTCTTTCACAAACTTGATCACATCTTCCGATTTCACCTTCTTCATAGGGACGGCCTCCACCCACTTGGTGAAGTAATCTGTAATAACCAAAATCCATTCATGTTTTTTACTCGACGCCGGATGGATTTTGCCGATCATATCCATGCCCCACCCTCGAAATGGCCAAGGCTTGATGATAGGGTTCATTGCTGATGCGGGCACCATCTGAATCTTACCGAACATCCACGCTTGGCACCCCTTGTAGTACTTGAAGCAATCTTCCAGCATGGTGGGCCAATAAAACCCTGATCGCCTAATTAGCCACTTCATCTTATGAGCCGACTGGTGAGTTCCACGGGCGCCTTCATGCACCTCATGTAAGAGCCGATTAGACTCGGTTGGTCCCAGGCACTTGAGTAGTAACCCTTCCAACGTCTGTAGAACATGTCGTCTCCTATGAGGACATACTTCATGGCCTTGTATCTTATCCGTTTAGGTGCCCCGAGCCGAATCTTTTAAGTAATTGAAGATTTCGTCTCTCCAATCATCCTGTTCCAGGAACTGCACCTGAACTTCTAACCCGTCTGATATGTCCTTATAGCCTGACGCCATTTGTGCGAGATCGTTGGCCTCGGTGTTTTGGGATCTTGGGATCCAATTAAAGTTGATGTACCGAACTGTGTCATCAACTCACGGCATTCCATCCAATATGGGAAAAGCGATTCACTCTCGCACTTATATTCATCCGTGAGCTGGTTAATCACCAACTTTGAGTCTCCAAAAATCTCTGCCCCGGCTTCCAGAGCAACTCCATTCCCTTGCGCACTGCCTCATATTCCGCGACATTGTTGGTGCAAGGGGTAGATAGTCTGATGGAAAAAGAGTATGTTGCCCCCCGAGGCGACACGAGAAGAATGCCGATGCCACAACCATCGTCACAAGCCGATCCATCGAAGAACATAGCCCATGCACGTATAGATAGTGCTGCTATATTGGTATTGATCCGTTCAGCTATAAGATCGGCCAACGCTTGTCCCTTGACTGCTTTCGCAGGCTGATACCGAAGATCGAACTCTGATAACGCAAACATCCACTTGCCAAGTCGGCCTTTCAAAACAGGGGCCGACATGTGCTTGACAACGTCGACTTGCATATGATGATGATCTCTGCCGTCAAAAGGATGTGATGAAGCTTGGTGCGTGAAGAACAGGCAAAGGCAAAGCTTCTCGACCTCAGGATACCTTGTCCCCGCGTCCAACATCCTTCTGAGGTAGAAAACGACCTTTTCAACACCCTCATAAAGTTGCACCACCACCGAAGCGATGGACGTGGCGGCTGACAAGTAGATATAGAACGGCTGTCTTGTTGGGCCGGAACTAGCACAGGCGGCGTTGTCGAGATACCGCTTAATCTCATCAAACGCCTGCTTCTTCGCCCCCGTGAAACTCGTCATCGATCTAATTTTCACCGGTGCTATGAGCAGCTCGATTGTCCGACAGGTTAGAGATGAACCGTCGGACAAAATTGATCTTGCCGATGAGACGTTGGAGCTCCTTCTTCGTGGTGGGCGGCTGCATGGTACACTGCCTCTTGACTTTTCAGGCCGATCTCAATTCCCCGTTCATGAACCAGAAAACCTAGGAACTGACCAGCCGTCACACCAAAAGCGCACTTCTTTGGATTCATTCTCAGTCCAAACTTCCGAGTTCGTTCTAGGATGCGTCGCAAATCATCCAAGTGTCCCTCCATGGAGACAGATTTGACTACCACGTCATCGATGTAGATTTCCACCAACTTGCCGATCAGATCGTGAAATATACAATTCATGGCTCTTTGGTATGTTGCACCAGCATTCTTCAACCCAAAGGTCATGACTACATATTCAAACAAGCCTACTGCCCGGTACTCTGAATGCGGTCTTGTGTATATCTTCTGGAGCCATGAAGATTTGGTTATAGCCGGCGTTGCCGTCCATGAAGCTCAACACCTTGTGGCCAGCAGCTGCATTGATCAACGTTTCTGCCACAAGCATCGGATATTCATCTTTTGGAGTGGCTCTGTTGAGATCTCGGAAATCGATGGCCACACGCCATCGGCCGTCCTTCTTTTCTACAGGAACGATACTGGAGATCCATTCAGCATACCTGCATGGCTGATGAACCCGCGCCAACATCTTCTCAATCTCTTTCTTGACCTCTTCCAGAATTTCCCTTCATCGATGTGCTCGTTGTTGGAACGGCCGAAATCCCTTAAGGGGGAGCCGATGCTCAATGATGCCCCTGTCTAACCCAGATTTCGTAATCCCATGCAAAGCAACTGGGTATTCTTTTAACGAGCTATCATCTGACTCCTAAGATGTGGATCTAACTTCTTGCTGATAAAAGTTGGTCGCGGCTTATCCCCAGGTCCAATGTCGACTTCTTCTAGCTCATCAGCCGATGTAAACCCATACCCTAGCTTTCCGTCACCCGTTAGGTCGACGCTAAATTCAGGGAGAACGTGTGGTAAGGATAATACGGGCCGATTGCTGGAATCGGCCTTCATCTTGATTGTAACCGGGACTTTTTGGAATTGTCGGGGCCGATCGCGTGGAACGGCTTCCTCCTTGTCCTTGCTATGAGAGCAGCTGCCCTCGTCTCTGTCCTTACCAGGGTGGCGCCCAAGTCCTACCACGTTGATGCTGAATGAGAATCTTGGCTGGCACCTCCCAGGGTATGTGCATTCCACCATGTCAACGGCGTATGCCGTGAATTCGGCACTTCTGGTGCTCCAACGTGAGTGGCGCGGTGGACGGGACTGGAGTGGCATCTCTCCTTGGTAAGTCCCGAGAGCTGGTCCTGACGGAGAGCGATGCCTCATGATTTCTGGATCACCCGAAGAGCGACACGCTCCAAAGTGTTCACCAAGCTCAATGGCGGTGTAGCGAATGAGCTACCATGAAGTTAACCTCCCGACGCAGGGACCTAGTGCGTTCTTATGACGGGCGGACAGGTCCACCCCATCGAGCGCGCCAGGTGAGAACCCTTTCCACGATGCCATGTGAGCGGGTTCGTGAAAAGAGCCGATGAGGTCGGCTTCGAGGATTGCTTTGACCTCGTCATACTTCTTCTTGAGCTCCTCGGTCAAATCCTCGTACGTGACTGGGGTGCCGTCCGCCATCTCAGATGTAGATGGCGATGCGGTTGATGTCGAAGATCGTCCCACCGGCGTGCGAATGTGTTGCGGTCGAAACCCACCGGCGAGCGGCGACGGGCAACACGAGAGCCGGGAGGCTCCCGGACGGGCTGGCCCTGGTCCCCTCCGACGGCCCGCAAAGACTCGGCACGCACGTCCGATGCTGGTGCAGGGCGTGCCACCACCTATACAGTCGGAAGGTGATGGAGATGCCTCGCTTAGTTTCCTGCATGGCATACACGTAAACATTAAATACGAGCCTCGATCGGCTCTCGTCCTGTGAATCGGCTCAAAGAGCCGATCCACCCATGATTCGCACGAGGTGTACGAATATATGGTGGTACTGCTTGATCAATATAAAGCTAAAGCGATCTACTACGATTTAGGGTTTTCACCACACAATCGGAACATCCTACTCGTGATTGAGCCCGGCGGCCACGCACGGTGATCGTAACCGTCCCTAGACAAGGCCTAAAAACCAACACGAGGTTGATCCCCGGAACATCTGTCTAGGGCTAGCAAACTACACCCTACGCGCCACTGGATCCTTCAATCCGTTTGTAAGGCCTAACTATGAAGATATTAAACTAATCCTTGAAGAACAAGGAGCAATCATGACGGATCGGATCTACTAAATAAAGATCAAGTGGGGTGCCGCCCCTACACCTAAGATAGGCGTAAGGGCGGCTAGACGTCTCAGGGTTGCACGATGATAGCATATGATACGATGAACAATGCTAACCCTAACACGTCTAAGATAACTACGTTGCTCGCCATCAAAAGGCTTCGATCGAGCAACGCATGAAACGACGAATAAACGTGTCGCCTAGATCGCAAGATGCGATCTAGGCAGCATGATGCTTACCGGAAGAAACCCTCGAGACAAGGGAGTTGGCGATGCGCCTAGATTGGTTTGTGGTGAACGTGATTGTTGTTTATTTCATAAACCCTAGATACATATTTATAGTCCGTAGACTTTCTAACGTGGGAATAATCCCAACCGGGCACGGGCCAAACTCTATCTAATCAACACGTATCCTACTATATTACAGATACACGGGCAAACTAGCCCAAACTTTGCATATAAGGCCGATTCACGTATATTATACAATCTTCAGCTTGTCTTGATCAGTCAGAATTCAATGATAACAACTGGTTACTTAATCAGATCTATATGTAGGGTAATACTTGAATGCCTAGAGTAAAACATTGGTCTTTATACTGAAATTTTAAATCAGATCCACTCCAACCCGCACAACAAAATTAAATAACAAAACACTGGCTCACAAATTATATTAAGACCAAATGATTTAATTATACAATGGGCACCACATGAACAGATCAGATCGAAATCAACAGGTACATTTTATTGCTGCATTTAAAGCTGTAAAACCATGCAGATCTATGACGGAAAAGCACTAGGCCTAATCATGTGTGCCTGATTCGCAACTACCGAGAACAATCACTGGAGTGAATATCGCAACGCCCTGCAGATGATTAACCCAAATGGAACACGAACCCAATCAAACACACCGCTGTTCAGATCGCGCACCAGTTGCAGCCTAAATGCCACGAACCAGAACAGATCTGACAAATAAACCGTGAACATTTCGAACCCAACCCGACTCCCAACTCAGATCCACAATCCCCGGGACGGAAAACCCTTCTCCGACCAATCGACCAGAGAGACGAACAAAACATCGGGACGCGAGGAGAAGGAGGAAGGAGACCTGTGTGTGGATGCCGAGTTCAGAGAGGTCGAACTAGTAGCCTTCACCTAATGCATACATATTCACAAGCACTACTGCCTTCTTCTTTATTACTTTCTGTAGTTGCTACTATCATACCAAACATCTAAATACTGCAGAGTTTAGAAAATTAACCATAATGATGTTCTATGTTCCCACAAATCAAAGTAACTTATTTTTCTCTGGTACACCTTAGGCTAAAGTATTGGTGGGCACAAAAGGCACAACCCAGGCCCTTACACATAACTTGATAATAACAACGTTAAGGAAGTATACAGTGAAAGGAAAGCCCCAATCTATTGCAAGTTCCAATGTCTGCAAGGAGGCAACTGAAGCCACGCCACATCCGCATAGAATCAATCCAGAGCACAGAATAATCAGCATAAGCAAGTGCGGAAATCTGGAGGAATACCTTAGAGGCACTTGAGGCCCTCGGGTCCGTTCTGCATCTGCGACAGCTCCAGCAGCGCTCCGCCCCATCGCGTGAGGTTCTGCGACGCAGATAGCACAACAGAAGAATCATCAGACCAGATCAGATGGGATCGGACCCGCGTCCGCTCGGAACAACAAACGACTAGAACAGGGGAGGGAGGGAGGAGGGAGGCGTTACATCGGCGTCGAGCGGGTTCTCGTCGTAGGCGGTCTTGGCGGTCTTGCAGGCGAGGTCGAAGAATAAGAGCCTCTCCGGGTCGTTCATCTCTCCCATGTCCATGGCGGCGGCGTGGGCGGCGGCGGCGGGGCTCCGGTGTGCGGCGGCGAGATCCGGTGCGGGGCTTAGGGTTTTAGGCGGCCTCTCTTCGATTTGGGGAGGCTCGAGGAGGAAGGAGACCTGCGTGGGGATGGTGAGCTGGACTCCACCTCCCACCAGTCACACCCACGCTCCCGTGGAGGCTCCACCCTCGGATCTGAGGGCACCTGCAGAGAGATACAGAGAGATTAGACGGGGGAGAGAGAGCGCAGAGAAAGTAAAGAGAGGTGCTCAAGGTCCGTTGCCAAGGCACCGCCGTCGCCATGACCTGGGTAGAGGGGAGGCGTCCTGCTCCTCTTTGTACAGGCGGGATCCTGGGCTAGGTTCTGGGAAGATGTTGTATGGTTGTTCCATGAGGTGGGATAGAGAGAGTGGGAAGGTGTAGTGCCGGGGAGATGGTCGGTGAGGCAACGAGTGGCCGGAGTTGGCCGGATCTAGGCCGGCAGTTGATGTGGAGTAGAGGGGAGGAGGGAGGCGGCGATGTGGAGACGAGCGGATGGGGTTGGTGGGAGATTGGAGACGAGTGGATGGGGTTGGTGGGTGGCGTGGTGGGAGGTGGGAGATTGTCCAAAATAACCCTGCTTTTTCAGTTTTGGTGTGTCAATGTATTGGCATTTGGGTCATTTCAAACCAAAAATCCTTAGGCGCCAATTGCAAAATCTAGCGCGGGAAATATTTCAGGACGAATTGAGTGCATTCAATCATGGTGGTTTGGACGGCCGAGATGAAGGTTCGGGGCTGATCCGCTAGTAGTGGTTTGTTGTCCTATGATTGGCCAGATCCATTTGCACACTTTCAATCAAGCACAACAAATTCAAAAATTCAAAAAACATGAAAAACATTTGCACAATGTAATGTTATGTGACCTAGTTGCTAGAAAAAATTAAAAACTTGGAGTATGACATATATATTAAAAAACTCTTCTCAGAAATGACCTATCTCGTTCGAAGTTTCATGGCTTTCAAGCCAAATGAGCTAGGTTATGACCGGAACCATGGCATAGTTCGTTCAAATGATCCCATCTTGTGCACATGTGTGCATCTTGGGATTTAGAACAATGTTGATGTTGGGGTTTTATTTTTTCTTTGCACAAAAAATCCATTTTTCATTTTATAACCTCCACAAATGGGTTTTTTTGTGAAGCACCTACCAAGAAACCTTTGCAAATTTGGGAAACCAAAAATTTCAAGCATACTATACAACATTTCATGTAGAAATAACAAACTACTTGCATCTAAAAATATCCCTATGTACCTCTCACAAAAAAGACAAAATGCTGCAAATTCAGCTGGAACTGGGTCAAATTTGAACTATAGGTGCTTGATAGTTTGCTCATGAATTTTCCAAAATATCATTTTAAGGTTCAAAACTATCTATTTCATCATAGATCCATAAAAGGTTTTGCAAGAATCAACAAATAGGTAAGGACATTCGTGCCCGTCGTTTTGGCCATATTTTGAATCAAGCATACAAAATTCAAAAAAATCAAAACTCATGGAATACCTTCGCATTGTGTCATGTTATGTGACCTAGTTACTAGGAAAAATTACAAACTTGGAGTATCACAAATATATTAGAAAACTCTTCTCAGAAATGACCTATCTCGTTCGAAGTTTCATGACTTTCAAGCCAAATGAGCTAGATTATGACCGGAACCATGGCATAGTTTGTTCAAATGATCTCATCTTGTGCACATGTGTGTATCTTGGGATTTAGAACAATGTTGATGTTGGGGTTTTATTTTTTCTTTGCACAAAAAATCCAATTTTCATTTTCTAACCTCCACAAATGGGTTTTTTTGTGAAGCACCTACCAAGAAACCTTTGCAAATTTGGGAAACCAAAGATTTCAAGCATACTATACAACATTACATGTAGAAATAACCAACTACTTGCATCTAAAAATATCCCTAGGTACGTCTCACAAAAAAGACAAAATGTTGCAGATTCAGCTGGAACTTGGTCAAATTTGAACTATAGGTGCTTGATAGTTTGCTCATGAATTTTCCAAAAAATCATTTTAAGGTTCAAAACTATCTATTTCATCATAGATCCATAAAAGGTTTTGCAAGATTCAACAAATAGGTAAGGACATTCGTGCCCGCCGTTTTGGCCATATTTTGAATCAAGCATACAAAATTCAAAAAATTCAAAACTCATGGAATACCTTCGCATTGTGTCATGTTATGTGTCCTAGTTGCTAAGAAAAATTAGAAACTTGGATTATCTCAAATATATTAGAAAACTCTTCTCAGAAATGAGCTATCTCGTTCGAAGTTTCATGGCTTTCAAGCCAAATGAGCTAGGTTATGACCGGAACCATGGCATAGTTCGTTCAAATGATCCAATATTTTGCACATGTGTGCATCTTGGGATTTAAAACAATGTTGATGTTGGGGTTTTATTTTTTCTTTGCACAAAAAATCCAATTTTCATTTTCTAACCTCCACAAATGGGTTTTTTTGTGAAGCACCTACCAAGAAACCTTTGCAAATTTGGGAAACCAAAAATTTCAAGCATACTATACCACATTATATGTAGAAATATCCACTATTTTCATCTAAAATATCCCTAGGTACCCTCTCACAAAAAAGACAAAATGCTGCAGATTCAGTTGGAACTTGGTCAAATTTGAACCACATGTGCTTGATAGTTTACTCATTATTTTTCAAAAAATCATTTTAAGGTTCAAACCTATCTATTTCATCATAGATCTACAATTTGTTCTTTAAGATTCAACACATAGGTAAGAAGATTCAATACAAATTTGAATGATTCACCAATATGAATATGATCGATATTATTCATATATATGAATGATTCGCTGATATGAAAATTATGGGTCTGATCAATACAAAGAAATTTTTATTTTTTGGATCATATTCATCCAAGGTCATGTACAAAACTGACGATCAATTTACTCAAATATGGCTTTTAAATTTGTTTGTAGAAAAAACAAGAATTGGGCTGAAACTAATCGGCAGCCCATATTTCTGCTCTCTTACCCCCCATACATGTCTAGTGAATTGTTGGGCCATTGGCCCATTCGGTGGAGAAAGAACAAATTCTAGACAGGCCCAAAACCGCCGGCCAGAAATAAAATACAGTGTGTATCTTTAAAAATCTAGAATGTGTTAACCATCACTAAATAATTGGTGGTGTAGTGGTTGCGCGCTGCGTCCTACCTTGGTAGGTTGCGGGTTCGACTCCCGGTCGCGCCCCATGCGCGAATTCTTTTTCCTGTGGTGGACGGGTAGCCCTGTGTGCCGTGGGTCCCGTTAACCATGTTGCATTGGCTGAGACACGTATCTCTCCGGTCGTGGGACCATGTGGCATAGTGGCGGAGACACGTAAGCAAAAATTGATACATAGGCATGACACATAGGAAAAAAGTGAGTTCACGTAGCCAGCCGTGTGGCACTGAAAGAAGACACGTAGGCAAAATCGATGACATGGTATCCAACTCACAGCGCTGATTCAAGCATTATTCACCTCATTTAGCTTATGACGTTTTCGTTTAAGCAGCTAACGACATTTTTGTCCAATAACGTCACGATTTTCTAGGGTTTTGCCCCCCCCCGAGTGGCCAAGGACGGTCAAAGCTAGGAACGTCATAAAGCTATGACATTTTGATTTCCAGTCATAAAAAAAGTCATATTATGGCAGATTTCTTGTAGTGAGATCAGCATCCTGGCCGGTTACCCTCCCTCCTCTGCCTGAACTTCTTAGCCAGCACCTGCCCCATGGCGGGTGGCACGCTCAGGTACTTAAGGTTAGTGCTAGTGAGGTGCACGAAGAAAGCCGGAACCTTCTGCTGGGGACCGTGCCCTAGGTTTGAAGGTGCCCTTGATGCACCCTGGGTTCCTACTACAGCTTGCCGACTGCTGGCATGAGTGTAACATTGTCAGGCCTGAGCTATACCCTAGCGGTGTAGTCTTCTGGCCCATGTATAGGCCCCTCCAAGTAGTTCCTTAGGTAGTCCTAGTTCCGCAATACCAATGCGATTGTCAATTGACATTCTGGCAATGCCATTGAGGCAGTGACAAGGGTGTCCCTGCCATTGTGCTTGCATTGACATGCATGTCAATGACAATGTGGTACATGCCATTGTCATGGAGAAAATATGTGTGTCAATGGAATGTACTGCATTGTCATTGACATACATGTCAATGCAAGCACGATGGCATTGACACCCTTGTCATTGCTTCAATGGTAGCAGGGTGGTGACTACGTAATGGAATGGTGATCGATGCACTGACATTAACACATATGCCAATGCCGACGCAGTGATCACCACTCCATCGCGCGGTCACCACCATGCTACCATTGCACGCTACTACGGTATTGTAGATCACGTGCGACTAGTTGAAGATGTAATGGAACACACATAAGTAGTAATACATCATGATTTTAACCTAAATCGAACGACCCTGCTAATCGAAATCATATGAACTATCGTCGGATCTAAAAATTGTAGTCGAACGACCCCCACTCGATGGAAAGCGTGCACTGGATGAGGGATGAACCTTGTCAGAGCCTCCATTTTGCGGCTTGAGGCAGTTGAACCCGCCACGATGGTCGGCCTATACCTATGTAGGGGATTAATCGCCCCATTGTGTGTGCGTGTGTGTGGGGGGGGGCGATTGAACCATGGCGGCGGTCATGGCCTCCACCACCACCCTCGTGCTCGCACTCGACCTTGACGCAAAGGGGAGCGGACAATTTAACACTGGTAGCACAACCAGGCCAATCGGCGTCGCCGCATCGTGGAGTCCGCCAGCCTCGTAGTCGCTGCTCATGCGTGTGCATGTCGGAACGACTGGGAGTGAGCTTGGAACCCAAAGCCATGGAGGTGGTGGTTGATGGGAGGTTTTAGTGAGGGGGGGAGAGAGGGGCGGTGATTGGAGTGGAGCCCGTGCATGGGAGTAAATGAGGCGTCACCTGTGCTTCTCCACATGTGCAACGGTTGCACGAGGGTGTAAAGTTTTCCCCGACAACGGGCCAAGCTCTATAAGGAACGACCGACTCGGACATTCCTCCAGTGGTAGGCCCATGGATGCTTTTGTAAGGTTACATTGCCCCTAAGTGTTTTTTTGCTAATTAATGATAGTTCCTATGGACTAATTACTCCATTGAGTTTATATGAAGGAATATTCAATAGGAAATGCTTCTTGTCCATGTGTTGGATTCAAGTGTTGATGCCATGAAGATTATATTATATGATCAATATCTTGAGAGTTTGATTTCAAGAGAAGAATTCAAGATATGGCTCTAAGCCGGTGTCATGATAGTATCATGAGTTGAGTTATGGTTGACTAAGGTTTAGAGCATGCAATCAAATGAAGAGATTTTTATGTACCTCAAGATATTATGATAGAGCATGAGGAGCTACAAGGTTAACCAAGACTAAGAATGAAGATTGAATTCAAGTTGGTCAACACATGAAGCATAAATATTGTGCTACTCTGGATCATGTGACATTGTGGATGGTAATCCTTGTCAATTATGCTTCTTGAGCTAACCCACTATATACGTGCTTTTGTGGTATGTATGTGGGTTAGGTATGTTTCCATGATCATGCATCAAGAGTATGATCTCATATATCACATAATAGAATGTCATCAAGTTTGGATATCATCAAGGTTGAGAAGGGCAAGTTCACGATGAGTATGTCGAGAATATCATGCTTGAAGCTTGCCGTACATTTGGTGATGATGGACTTGTGAAGACATGCCTTAATGAAGCTATCCCAAAGTGGTGTATCTGGGAGCAACTTATGAGTCTTCACGAAGCAACAATGATCAAGTGAGGCATTCTGTCTTGAATGAAGCATGAAGCATCATCATCAAGGTCAAGCGGGATGCGCAAGTAAAAGGTATGGCCTTGCCATGTTTTCCTTTTACCGGTCTCAAGGTGGTTGTTGAGATACCAGGTTATAGGATAGATAGCCGCACTATCAAGAGGGACTTTTGGTTGGGTAAGTCGATCGTGTCGTCTTAGAGATCTCAATCCTTTGCATACTTTGCATCTCTATATTATTGTTGCTTCTTGGTGTATCTCTGTGTGAGGTTCTTGAGCTTGTTGCTAGCTTTCAACAAGTCCAAGTTCATCGAAAATGGAATCCGTATGCATCTTTTATTGAGTTTTCAAGTTTGGACGTCTTGTTCATTTCTTGATGTTAACAGGCTTCCTCTCTAAAATAATATAAAAACATTCTATGACGAGTCCTAATATTTCAAAAATATTTATTTCATCTCAATCGGAGTTAGGGAACATAGTGAAAGCTTAATATCTTTTGATAAAACTATAGTTTGAGGGTTGCTCTGCAATTTCGGCGTAGAAATCCCGCCAAAAATTCTCGGCGTCATCGGATTGCTCCGGTATGGGCCGAAAGGCATATCAGAGAGCAGCTCCGGTTTGAAGCCAGTGAGGAAACCGACGTGCCAGTTTCACTTGCCCAACCTCATGTGTTGGTTGTTATTTCGGTGAGTTTTTTACCGCTGGTTTGGGTCGCAGGAATCCCCCTAATGGATAGTTTCCCCCCTAGCACTATAAATAGCCTTTGTTCCTCCTTGAAGAGGCAAGGTCAGCCATTCTTTTTTTCTCTCCCTCTCTCCTAATCCATTGGTGAACCTCAAAAGCTTGCTTCCTCTCCATCCCTCCCATGATTCTTGCATATTCTTGAGGGATTTTAATGAGGAGATCAAGATCTACAACTCCACCAATCATTTCCTCCTCTAAGTGAGGGGAACCTTTGGTATCTAAATATTGGAGTCATTTGTTGATGTCCTCCTTTGTTATTCCCCTCTAGTTCCTCCATAGCATTTGTTGCTTTGTTGGGATTTGAGTGTGAAGGTTTTGAACAACTTTGGTGTTATTGCTTTTGCATCCATGCATAAATGTTGAGCTCTTCATTATGATTAGTTTGATTGAGAGACCATGAGCTTGTTACTCTTGGAGGGTTCCTCCTAGTTGGCTTGGCCGTTGGTGCTCCAATGACCTCTTCATGGAAGATTGTGAAGAGGCCCTGGCTTCTCCTTCGTGGAGCTTGTGAAGTGGTTGTGGATATTTTAATGGATAGGCCTTTGTCCTTCGTGGAATTTCCATCTCTCCAACGTGACGTACCTAACTTCGTGAGGAGGAACACGAGAATGCATCTTCGTCTCCGCGTGCCTCGGTTATATCTGTACCGAGTTTACTTTCCTTGTGATAGCCATCGTTCTTGAAGTACTTATATTTTGCTATCACTTGTGTTACATGTATCTTGTGCCTATATATCTTACTTAGCCTGAGTTGTGTTGTTGCACTTAGTTGAGCCTAGCATATTTAGGTTTTGTGCTTGTAGAATAAACATTAGTTTAATTCCACATTCTTACAAGACAAATCCGTAGTAGTTTTTATAATGCATATTCACCCCCGTCTAGGTGACATATCATCCTTTTAGCTATAAAATCTGTGATATCCACGACGCAGGTTGTGCCTAGGAATCCAAACAGCCCTATTTCTTCTCCCCGGGGCTAGGTTAGAGGGGTCATGGGCTACCAAACACGCCATAAGTGTGTGTATGTGTGGTTCCTTTGATAATGTTATGGGAAACTACTTTCGTGACCCACATAGGCTTGTGCTATTCAGTTTTGCTCAACGCTCGAAACACTCATAAAGAACTCCTCCGGGTGCTTCCTAAATCTAGAAATTTTTCTAGACAATCAATGTATCTTTGAAACTCTCCCAGTCAAATGGTCACACAGGAGGGTTTGTTCGAGTCCCTCTTAAAATTAAGATCTTTGATTAACAATTCATGGTAGTACTTTTACCAAGGATAATTTGCTTGATAGGGATGGAAGGGTAAAAATGTTAGTTGCATGTTCTGCGAATGCAAATAAACAATTGATCATTTATTTTTCGGTTGTGCTATGGCGAGGTACTTATGGGGTGTGATTAAGAGTTATTTTAACCCGAGTAGTGTTCTCAGTACTTAATCTGAAATTGGTTTTTGGATTTGGAGATTTCCTGGTAGAGTTGGGAATGTTATGACGGTTTGGATAGCCGCTTTAATCTGAACTATTTAAAAATACTGAGAATAGTGATGTATTTATGGTAATATGGTTGGTAAAGTGTCGTACTAGATGACTCACTAGGCATGAGACCATGTGAAAGATCGAGATGTCGCCTAGAGGAGGGGGGGTGAATAGGCAATTACAAACTCTTGCGGATTTTGTCTTGTAAGAATGCGGAATTAAACTATCGTTTAGTTTACAAGCACAAACCCTAAATATGCTAAGCTCAACTAAGTGTAACAATAGCAACTAGAGCTAAGCAAGATAGGCACAAGATATATGTAGCACAAGTGATAGCAAGATATATATATATACTTCAAGCACGATGGCTATCACAAGGAAAGAGAGCTCGGGTATAGAAATAACCGAGGCACGCGGAGACGAGGATGTATTCCCGTGTTCCCTTGCTTTGCAACAAGGTACGTCACGTTTGGAGGAGTGGAGGTCCCACGAAGGATTCCCCGCGCCACGAAGGCTCACCCTATTCTCCGAACCACAAGGATAATGGCCCTTTCCTTATGGTTAGCTTTTCCTCCGCTCAGATGGCAAGCTCCACAACCACTTCACAAGCTCCACGAAGGCCCCTTCTCTCTTGAAGAGATCACCGGAGCACCAATCACCAAGCCAACTAGGAGGTCACCCTCCAAGAGTAACAAGCTCACGGTCTCTCACTCGAACAAATCGTGGTGGAGAGCTCAACACTATGCAATGATGCAAAGCAAGAACACCGGAGGTGTTCAAGTCCTTCACACTCAAATCCCACCAAAGCAACGAATGCTAGGATGAGATTGGAGAGGAAGAACAAGGGGGAAAGTCAACCAAAGACTCCAAGATCTAGATCCCAAGAGATTCCCTCACTTAGAGAAGAAACGGTTTGGTGGAAGTGTAGATCTAGATCTCCTCTCTCAAATCCTCAAATATGAGCAAGAACGGTTGGAGGAATCAAGGGAGAGAGCAACTTCTTCAAATGCAACAATGGAGGTGAGAGAAAGGGGAAGAAGTCACAGCTCAAGGTGGAAGAAAGATCTATTTATAGCTAAGGGGGAAATAGAACCGTTGGGGAAAAAACAAGTGAAAAGGGGAAGAAAAACGGGCAAAAAAGACAGCCCGGCCGAGCCGCCGACCGGCCTGGCGGAGGAGCCCGGTCGGCAGCCTGGTCGAGCGGCCCAGAACCGGGGAAGGCGCGCTCGAGGCGGGAAAGCAAGGGAGCGCGGGGAGCTGGGCGCGACGCCGTGGGTCGTGCGGGCGAGCAGTGGCCCAGCGGCGGGCGGCGGAGCAAGCCGCGCGGGGGAGAGCGGGAGCGCAGGCCGGCGGGTGGGCCACGGGCGGTGAAGAAGGCCCAGCCCGCAGAGGCCGGTCGGGCCGGGAGAGGAGCCGGGGGCCGCGGCAACCGGCCCGTGGCCGGACCGGACCGGGGCCGCCTCGCATGCCGCCTTGCCGGCGCCCGGGCCGGTTTCGGCCGGGCGGGCCGGCGTGTGGGCCGGCAGGCCGGTCGGTCGGTCGGCCGGCCGCCCCTCCCCCTTTTTTTCTTTTCTTTTTATTCTTTTCTCCTTTTTCCCTTTTCTTTAATAACAAATGCTCCCGAACTCCGATTTGAATGAAACCAATTTCGTTTGGAAGATAACGACAAATGCTATCCTATAAAAAGTGCAAACTCAAGAATCTGTAGGAGGGGATTTTATCATGAATATAAAAGGTAGAACCTTATATCATGAATAACCGGTAAAATCACCCAACCTCGAAAACGCAATAGAAGATGCATGCGAACTCCGTTTTCGATGAACTTGGGCTTGTTGTAAAGCTAGCAACAATCTCAAGAACCTCACATAGAGAAACACCAAGAAGAAATAAGGATATGCAAAGGATTGAGCTCCCTAGGATGATGTGATCAAGTTACTCAACCGAAAGCCCCTCTTAATATCTATCCTATAATCCGGTCTCCCAACATCCACCTTGAGACCGGTAAAAGGAAAACCTAGCAAGGCCATACCTTTGCCTTGCGCATCCCGCTTGATCTTGATGATAGCTCTTCAAGCTCCACTCAAGCCGGAATGCCTCACTTGATCATCGTTGCTTCGTGAAGACTCACAAATGCTCCCCCATACACCATGATGGGAAAGCTCAATTGATGCACATCTTCACATGTCCATTATCACCAAATGGACGGCAAGCTTCAAGCATGTGATCCACTTGAGATGCTCATCTTGAACTTGCCCGACTTAACCTTGTACCTTCTCATACTCTCATAAGATAGAGCATGGCTAATATTGAGTTCCACATAAGAACTCCATCTTCATTTCTTCTTCTTGATCATATCACATATATATATATCTTCATACCGATGATCTTGATGCCAATACACAAGGTATACCTTTATCTTCATGGCATCCATACTTGAATCCAACACATGGAGTACAAGTAGTACCTATGGAATATTCCTTCATATAAACTCAATGAAAACATTAGTCCATAGGGGTTGTCATTAATTACCAAAACCACACATAGGGGCAATGTACCCTTACAATCTCCCCCATTTTGGTAATTGATGACAACCACAATAAGAGGGTTTATATAATGAATATTAGAAACAAGTACGCAACTTATCCGAGAATAAGTTGTATACAAGAGGTTGTATTTGATATGGTCAAGTAACACAAAGCTACTAGCCCATATCAAAACCGGCTCTACTCACACAACTACAACAAATGCAAGAGATGTGAGAACCAATATATATAGAGAAAACTCCCCCACAATGTATGCACGTGTGATGAACATGAATTCATTGCATATATTGTCAAGATTAACCTTTGGGATAGTTTCCACCATATATATACAACCATGCAAGACATATAAATATGGAATGCATGAGAGGACAAAACACTTAAGCACAGACAAAACTTAAGTATAAAACCATTCCCTTAAACCCTCTAAACTTCTCCCCCATTGGCATCGAGTGCCAAAATGGGTGAAAAATTTAGAAAGCCAATATAATGTGAGTTCCTCCCCAAGGTGTGCACTTCTCATAATTTGAGTGGAATCAAATGCACATATCCAATGATAAATACTTGAAGGAAGTCAAACTATATTGAGGATCAAAGATTGCATAAAGATAACATGGTGAAGTGAGCTTCAACAAATAAAGCAAGCAATCAAAGATCCAATTGGACAAACAAAGATATCATGATAAGAGAGATATAGTGCTCTAAATAAAATAAGAAAGCTCCCCAAGGTTCGTGCACAATTTATAATGTTTGCATTTGAATACAATATGCACAAACATGGAATCCTCACTCCCTCTATATTATTTAGAACATACCCAAGATAAAAATAAAATGCTTATCAAGAATAACTTGAGTCCAACAATTACGAGATATGAGTGCATGAAGAAAAACAAGTAAACCAAGCACTCATAAATCTTCTTTACCAACACCACTAAAAGCAAAAGGGTAAAAGATGATTGGCAAGGAACAAGGATATCAAGTTGATGGATTAACGCTCTCATGTATATAAGTTTCTAAAGTGGACATAGTGATCCATAAAGAAACATGCACACACAAGAGGTTAACAAAATAAATAAGACATGATATCCAAGATGAAGTCATAAAATATACCAAGGATGTTTGCTTAAAAGCATATATAGCCTATGGCTCCAATTTACACACTTGTGGTATATGAATGAGCTTCAACCAAGAAAATCTCAAAAACATCACAACTAACAATAAGGGAAGTAAAGCTAGTTCGAATGTTTTGAGAGAGGCAACAAGTATCACAAATACGGATTTATTTCACAATTTCATCAATATTGTGCACAAGAGCTCTTTGAGGAATTGATATGCAATAAATTGCTAGAGGGCATATTTGTGATAGGTGAATCATAAATATGATATATATATAACCTATCATATGCATCTTCTCAAATTACTCAAATGTACAATAAGAAGTTTTCTTTTAAAAGGATTTTTCAAGAATCGCAATATTTTCGAAATAAAGAATTTCATGCCAAGATGCAACCTACAAGAGGTTGGATGCTATAAGAGTATGCATGAATAGGATACTTGTTACCGAGATAGCAATGGAATGATGTAGTAGGTAAGATTTCATCGATCATCCTAGCTTGACTCCAATTATCATGTGGTGACAACTCCTTCCTTATAGATGAGACAAGCCTCCATTGCATCTCCAATGTACCTAAAACAACATTCAAGTACATCTTGGTCCCCAAACTTATTGGGTCCAACATGGTTAGACTAACCACAATATATAGGACATACTCCATAAAAACATGTGCATATTTAGATGAAATTTGTATTTCATGCACATCTTAGCCATTTAGGATGTGATGGAGTATATCCCACATAATGGATCAAAAGAAAGCAAGCATGCTACAAGTATAAACAAATTACATATAAGCATGCACCAAAACTTTTAAAGATCCAAGAAAGATATACTTTGGACAAAACACCAAAAGAATTAAATAAGGCATAGAGGTGTCACAAACAAATTTGTTGTCCAAATTATATCTAAGAAGCAAATCAAAAAGATTTGTTCAACAAAGTTCAACAAATGAACTAAGAAGAAACCATTGAGCATAAGGATGAAATAAAGCAAACATGCTCAAAGATTTATCTCATTCAACAAATAAAGCATAGAAGAAGGAATGAGATAGCAAAACCCCCAAAGGAGCAAGGTTCGAACAAATAAACCAAACCCACTACACTTTTCACAATGGCACAATGTACCGTAAGGAAAAGGTATGTATTCCAAAACAAACACTTGATATGAATCAAGGGGTTTATCAAAAGATTTTTCAAAGGAACAAGGAAGACATATGGGAGCTATAAAGATTTCTTGGAAATAAGATAAGGAAGTAAGGAACAATCCAAGGTGAAGATGATCCAAAAATTCAACCACATACAAGGTTATCAATTGTCGAAGACAATGAGTATATTGGAAATAATTTCCGGTGGAGTATTGACAATGATAGTAAGGATCAACTTCACAATAAAAGGCATAGGATAAGTATATAGAATATGCACTATGCATGAAGATTCTTGATAGCTTCAACTAGTCACACAATCACGCACGGCAATGATTAGAATAACTTGAAGCAAACGGTGTCCCAAATAAGATATAGAGATATGTATGTGAGGAAAACCGTACCAAGAATTTCATATTCAAACAAGAGCCCACAAGATGAGTAATAAATTATTTTTATTAGGAATGGAGCTTGTTTGAGCAAACATGCCACCTAGGAACAAGATAATTAAGAGCATCAACTCTAAGTGGCATAACCTCACATGTTCACATTTTCTAGGCTTGTGATATGTACAAAACATATTACTCCCCCATAATGTGATAAAACATTTCTTCTACATAAGAGGCAACTAAAATTCAACTAGAGATGATTAATGGATATTTAGAATTTGAATTTCTCATGAGTATGACACACCACATAGTGACTAGATAATCTTGCAATATAAATACTAAGTGGTGGTACCCATATACCCATATTTTATAGAAGGAGAGATGCACAAAGCATATCACTCCCCCAAAATGGGATGTTCCATTAATCACTCAAAGAGAGCCAAATAAGATATCATCAAGATGCATTAGGCTCCAAGACAATACACACGTATATGATGAGTCAAACAAACATACTTGAATACACAAGATAGGTAAGTAAGGCACAACACATACACACAAATATTTGGTACAAAACCAAACATGCAAAGGGGCAAGTAACTTACAATAAATATGATGAGTTGAAGTATAAGTTACCGCAAAGAGGAACATTGGATATAAGATATAGATGATAATCCATATGACTTGGCTTGGTCAAAATATAATATATGAAGATCCCTTAATTCTTCATGAAGTAGCCAAGTCTCCAATGACCTCCACTTGTACCTATTGATCAAGTTTGAGATTGTTGGTCCCCAACCAAGTTGGGTCCTAAGAGGTTAGTCACAATAGGCTTGGCAACCCAAATGGTTCTTTTCTTGAAACCACTTTGAGTTCCAACAAACTTGGCAAACAAATTGCCATTCTTATCCTTCCCTAGAGAATAATCATCATCAACAATTATAGGGTTAGATAAGGTACCACCTAAGCAAGAAGAAGCAAAGTGCCCCTTCTCACGACATAAGTAGCAAGTGTTCCCCTTTCTCTTCTTTATTGATTTCTTCTCTTGGGGAACAATATCTTGATTCTTCTTGGGAAGTGGCCTATCTTCAACTTGAGGTCGAGCATGAGCTTGACCTTGACCTTGTGGCCGTTTCCCTTGTTGTTTCTCACTCAAGTGCTTCTTCTTCTTCAATGGGCATGATCTAACATGATGCCCTTCAACCTTGCACTTGAAGCAAACCAACTTGGCCGGATCCTTGACTTTGTCTTGGCCCTTCTTCTTGTTGCTCTTGCTCTTGGACTTGTTCTTGTTATTGGAGTTGAATCCAAGTCCACTCTTGTCATTGGGGGATTGTTGCATACTCAACATCTTGTCAAGTGCGGATTTCCCTTCATGACGCTTTTCCAAGTCTTTCTTCAAAGAAAGGACTTGGGCCTCGAGCTCTTTTATTTCCTCTACATGGTTAGTAGAAATACAAGTACTAGAGGAAGTAGAAGCTTCATTGTTGGAGCAACAAGGCAAATCAAGTAATCCAACACAAGGTGTATCACTAGTTTGACTAGATGGATTACAAGGACTAGCACATGGCAATATAACATTTTGGGTAGAGATTGTGCTAATGTCCACATGAGGCTCACAAGATGTTACCTTAGTGATACTAGCCTCATGAGCTAACTTTAGCTCATCGTAGGAAGTTAGAAGATCCTCAATAGAGTGTGAGAGCGTTTTATTGCTTTCTTCCAATTCCCTACAATTGCTAGTTAGCAACTCAAGTTGAACCCTTAGCTCAACATTCTCCTTTAAGGTAGATGCTTCACAAGAATTAGAGTTAGTAGCACAAGCATCAACAATAGTTTTCTCATTTTCATGCATATAGGATTCAATTTTTTGTGTAAGCATAAAATTAGTATGCTTTTCATCTTTTAGCTCATGCTTGAGGAGATTGAATCTCATTTCCCCATTTTCAACATGGGACTCCAACTCCACTATGGTTTCCCTATATTTATTCAAGGTATCCATAGAGTGTTCGAGATTAGCACGAGCTTCATTATTACCATGGAGAGAAGCATATACTATTGCCATATTATGCACCAAGGTATTATATTCTTCATCATTATCATCATCATCATCATTCTCATCATTAGAGGATGTGTTAGGAGTCAAAGTAGGAGATACCTTTGATCCATTTGCCATAAGGCACATGTGCATACCGGAGGATGAAGATGAAGATATTCTAGAATCCTCATTTGAAAACATGTCTTGATCCATAGAGTGTTTGGTTTCCTCTACATTGTTAGTCAACAAACAACTAGAAGAAATATAAGCATTTTGATTATGGGAGCAAGACAAGGTAATCATATCATCATGAGATCTATGTAAGCAATTTACACATGATATGCAAGGACTATCAACACAAGCATGTAGGTTATTTTCAATGCTAGATGTGTTTAAGTCCAAAGAGGAAGCATTACAATGGGATAGAGATGAAGGATCATCACTATTGAGCATAATATTAACATTGCAATTTTCCTCACCACTCACCATATCATTACCTCGTGTCTTGCTACACGTTGGTGAAGTGGAAGAAGATGATAACTCATCACGACCGGAGGTGGAAGCAACTTGGAGCTATTCATGATGTGAAGCGGAAGAGAGCTCCTCGGAGTCACCACCGACCAATTGAGAAGTGGATCCACCAAACATTTCCTTAAGCTTGATCCACATCTCATGAGATGATTTTCGCTTTATATATATCAAGAACCTACGAAAATCGGGTCTCAAGGAGAATAAAAGCTCATTAGATACTTGAGCTTCAAGATGTAAGTTTTTCTCATCCTCTAAAGATAGATTTTGAGAATCCATCGGAGGAGAAAAACCGACATCTAGAAATTGCTCTATATGTGGACACAAGGTCCGAAGCTTACAAAGCAAGCAATTTCTCCACAAAAGATAATTTGTGCCATTAAAGACAATTGTGTCATTGTGCACTATACTAGCCGACATCTTTACTCTCAAGGCGGTGAAGCCTTAAACAAGGAGAGACCTTGCTATACCAATTTAAAGATCGAGATGTCGCCTAGAGGGGGGTGAATAGGCAATTACAAACTCTTGCGGATTTTGTCTTGTAAGAATGCGGAATTAAACTATCGTTTAGTTTACAAGCACAAACCCTAAATATGCTAAGCTCAACTAAGTGTAACAATAGCAACTAGAGCTAAGCAAGATAGGCAAAAGATATATGTAGCACAAGTGATAGCAAGATATATATATATACTTCAAGCACGATGGCTATCACAAGGAAAGAGAGCTCGGGTATAGAAATAACCGAGGCACGCGGAGACGAGGATGTATTCCCGTGTTCCCTTGCTTTGCAACAAGGTACGTCACGTTTGGAGGAGTGGAGGTCCCACGAAGGATTCCCCGCGCCACGAAGGCTCACCCTATTCTCCGAACCACACCCACGAAGGATAATGGCCCTTTCCTTATGGTTAGCTTTTCCTCCGCTCCGGAGATGGCAAGCTCCACAACCACTTCACAAGCTCCACGAAGGAGAAGCCCGGGCCTCTTCACAATCTTCTTGAAGAGATCACCGGAGCACCAATCACCAAGCCAACTAGGAGGTCACCCTCCAAGAGTAACAAGCTCACGGTCTCTCACTCGAACAAATCGTGGTGGAGAGCTCAACACTATGCAATGATGCAAAGCAAGAACACCGGAGGTGTTCAAGTCCTTCACACTCAAATCCCACCAAAGCAACGAATGCTAGGATGAGATTGGAGAGGAAGAACAAGGGGAAAGTCAACCAAAGACTCCAAGATCTAGATCCCAAGAGATTCCCTCACTTAGAGAAGAAACGGTTTGGTGGAAGTGTAGATCTAGATCTCCTCTCTCAAATCCTCAAATATGAGCAAGAACGGTTGGAGGAATCAAGGGAGAGAGCAACTTCTTCAAATGCAACAATGGAGGTGAGAGAAAGGGAAGAAGTCACTTGCTCAAGGTGGAAGAAAGATCTATTTATAGCTAAGGGGGAAATAGAACCGTTGGGGAAAAAACAAGTGAAAAGGGGAAGAAAAACGGGCAAAAAAGACAGCCCAGCCGGCTGCCAGGCCGGCCGACCGGCCTGGGCGCTGAGGAGCCCGGTCGGCAGCCTGGTCGAGCCGGCCCAGCAACCGGGCGGGCAAGGCGGCGCTCAGAGCAGCGGGAAAGCAGGGGAGCGCGGGGGAGCTGGGCTGGCGACGCGCCGTGGGTCGTGGCGGGCGAGCAGGTGGCCCAGCAGTGCGGGCGGCGCGGAGCAAGCCGCGCGGGGGAGAGCGGGAGCGCAGGCCGACGGGTGGGCCGCGGGGCGGTGAAGAAGGCCCAGCCCGGCCAGGAGGCCGGTCAGGCCGGAGAGGAGCCGGGTGGGCAGCGGCAACGGGCCCGTGGCCGGACCGGACCGGGCCGCCTCGGTATGCCGCCTGTCGGCGTCAGCGCCGGGCTTTGCCGGGCGGGCGGCGTGGCTGGGCCCAGCGGTCGGTGTCGGTCGGCCGCCCTCCCCTTTTTTCTTTTCTTTTATTCTTTTCTCCTTTTCCTTTTCTTTAATAACAAATGCTCCCGAACTCCGATTTGAATGAAACCAATTTCGTTTGGAAGATAACGACAAATGCTATCCTATAAAAAGTGCAAACTCAAGAATCTGTAGGAGGGGATTTTATCATAAATATAAAAGGTAGAACCTTATATCATGAATAACCGGTAAAATCACCCAACCTCGAAAACGCAATAGAAGATGCATGCGAACTCCGTTTCGATGAACTTGGGCTTGTTGTAAAGCTAGCAACAATCTCAAGAACCTCACATAGAGAAACACCAAGAAGCAATAAGGATATGCAAAGGATTGAGCTCCCTAGGACGATGTGATCAAGTTACTCAACCGAAAGCCCCTCTTAATAGTGCGGCTATCTATCCTATAATCCGGTCTCCCAACATCCACCTTGAGACCGGTAAAAGGAAAACCTAGCAAGGCCATACCTTTGCCTTGCGCATCCCGCTTGATCTTGATGATAGCTCTTCAAGCTCCACTCAAGCCGGAATGCCTCACTTGATCATCGTCGCTTCGTGAAGACTCACAAATGCTCCCCATACACCATGATGGGAAAGCTCAATTGATGCACATCTTCACATGTCCATTATCACCAAATGGACGGCAAGCTTCAAGCATGTGATCCACTTGAGATGCTCATCTTGAACTTGCCCGACTTAACCTTGTACCTTCTCATACTCTCATAAGATAGAGCATGGCTAATATTGAGTTCCACATAAGAACTCCATCTTCATTTCTTCTTCTTGATCATATCATATATATATATATATATCTTCATACCGATGATCTTGATGCCAATACACAAGGTATACCTTTATCTTCATGGCATCCATACTTGAATCCAACACATGGAGTACAAGTAGTACCTATGGAATATTCCTTCATATAAACTCAATGAAAACATTAGTCCATAGGGGTTGTCATTAATTACCAAAACCACACATAGGGGCAATGTACCCTTACACCATGCAACCGTTGGGCTGAGGTTACCGCACAGCTGCTCTTCTCTGAATTGGCTTCGGAGGCCTTCAGTCGGTGCTAGGGATGGATGCCATTGAGGCGGAGATTGGAAAATGTTTGAGACAAGCTTTTAGAGTTGGGGCCTATTTGTTTGATGGGAAATTCATTTCCCGGTCTAGGGATGCAAAAAATCATGGGTTTGGAAGGCAACCATGTTCCGCGTTGTTGGCTCGCACAAACCTTAAAGCAACGTCGGGACAAGCCCGCTAGGCACCCTCGATTCATCTGTTGTCACTGGGACATGCACTGGCAGACGCAAAAGTAGGGAAATCCATCGCGGGGGAGAACACGCGGGTGCAGAGCAAGATCGCTGGAGGGGTAAATTTGGCCGGCCGGTATGGTGCGAAAAGTATGCTCACCACCCCCCATAGTGGGTCACCTCAGGTCGACAAGACACCATTCCCCATTTTCCCTCTCGGGCAGCGAAGGCTGCTGCTACGATTTAGATCTACGGCATCGATAGGTCCTAGTAGGGAGATCTTCCTCACCGACTTCGTCATACTCTCGTCTGGCGTCCCCCGAGCATCGGGGTCTGCAGATTAGTAGCAGCGACCTCGCTTCATGTCAAGTTCCATCTTTTCCCTGTCGTCTCTGCCGACGACACCATGGCGTCGGATTCAAGCAATGTTGTAAGCACCAGTTACCCTCTTTCGGCCGAAACCATTCGAACTTAAGCCGATTTTGCCGTTAGTTAGCTAAATTTGACCTTCTTTGTATGCAACACCAAATAAATCAGGACATGCAGCGGAAGCTTTTTATTCATGTGGTTGCACTCATAGCTTTGATCCATGCATGGATGTTTGTGATCCTAGAGCAAGCGGTTCGTCGCAATGCCATGTCGTCTATCACCTATGATCTAATGTTCGAATATGACAGAGAGAGGAGGATGAACAATTTAACTAAATCTATATCAGTAATGACAAAGGTTGTTCATATGCTGAGGATGAAAAGATCCCCTTTTAACAACCTAGCATTCAGGCTTAGGGGTTGCTAAAAGATAGCATCAACTGTTGTATCTAAGAACAAGTAGCAATGTTTCTTCATGTTTTTGGACATAAGCAGAGATTTCGAGGGATTCACAACACATGGAGGCGACCCACTGAAACAATATATCACTATTTCAAGCAAGTTATGTATGCTATTGGAGAGCTTATATAAGAATTGATCAAGACGCCATCTGCCCACACTCCCACGAAGATCAAAGATAGTTACCGCTGGTTTCCATATTTCAAGGTGAGAAACTGGAGATCCTTTTGCATCACACTGTCCTACTTCAGCACGGCCTAATAAGTTGTGCATTGTAATGTTAGGATTGTATTGATGCTGATGGTAGTCATGTGACTGCAAGAGTGACAAGAAGCGAGTTTCACACATATAGGGGGAAACACTACACAAGCCAAAATGTGCTGGTAGTTTTTGATTTTGAGATGAGGTTCACATATGTTCTAGCACGATGGGAAGGATCAGCCCATGATGCGACAATTCTGGCATACAGCTTGGAGAGACCTGATAGCCTCCAATTCCTAGAGGGTAAGTTCTACCTTGGTGATGCTGGTTCTGCTTCTCATCCTGGTTTTCTTCCACCCTTTAGATCAACAAGGTATCATCTCAATGAGTTCTCTGGAAGACACTACCCAAAAAATGCCTAAGAACTATTTCATCTCAGACACTCTAGCCTGCAAGTGACAATCGAGAGAGCTTTCGAACAAGTTTAAGATCCTTTTGATCAGAAGACATTCCATCCTTTCCCCACCCAAGTTAAGCTTGTTCTTGCATGTTGCATTCTACACAACTGGATCTTGCGGTAGGATATTGATGAGTTCTTCCTGGATGAGGAGGACGTGACGCCGGACGACATTGAATATGGCCATGGTGTTACTCAGGGTGTTAGTCAGGCTTGGAAGAACAAGAGGCAGAAGTTGGTTGACGCAATGTGGGCAGATAGAGGCACAACCAGGATCTGAAGAAAGAAGGACAACGAACCTACAAGAACACTATCATGCCGTCCAACACTCCTCTGCTCCTCGTTATCTTTGTCCTAAACACCACTTTGCTAGTAGCTAGGGAAAACGTCATGACGAACAACTATTTGCTACTAGCTAAGGAGAATCTTAACGAAATGCTATTTTCTAGTAGCTAGGGCTGAACATCGCTACTTACATATTTCGTAGAGCTGTTCGTAGTATGGCATGGTAAGGTCACCACTTGTGACAAGTGGTTACCCGGTCACTAGATAGATTGCAACCAAACTCGATGTTGTCCTCGTACATGAAATTGTGCTTTGCGGGCTATCAAAAAATGTGCAGAAATAAAGATGAAATTGGCTCGTTAGCTACCAAACTAGATGCAGAACATGATTTCGGACTTAGCCCAATCATCATTGCTCTAAAGATCATTGCTCTACAGAGAAGATCTCTACACATGGAAAAGGTCCGAGCGAGCAACCAAACAGCCCTTTACTGTCTCCATCAGTGCCAAAAAAGTTGTGGAGTCTTGTTCTATGATATTCATTTTAGTCTCCTGGTGTTGCTCTATAGCTCATGGTTTATAATAGCATTAGCAAAAGACTTCTGGGGTTTTACGTTTCTGGTGCTGTTTTGTAATGAAGAACCTAGCTTGAAATTATTCTGGTTGTATTATAGGTTTCATTTTTAATGAAATCGGGAGCCTGGGCTCCTTACCCAAAAAAGGTGCTTTCAACCATTTGGAATGGCCACTCTGTATGACTATCATCAAATGTACCAAAGCTTTCATACTGCAGAACACTCTCACTACAGACCGCACCAAGGGCGCGTTTGGTAGCCTGCAACAGTTTGTGCACCCCTGGCACAGTGGGAAGAAGGCCCCTGCGCGTCGCAGATGGGCCATGGGCCATAAAAGCCACGTTGTTTGGTGATCTGCACAGAGTTTTTTTGGCCCCGTGGAGATTTGGGCTTTGCCCGTCTGGTAGGTCGGTTTTCAGACCTAGTAGCAGCCCAGAACGGCGCCCCTGTTGTTTGGTTGCAACCCAAAATCTGCTTCTGCTTACCTCTTCCCTTCAGTTGTGAGGTTACCAGCGATTAACAGCAGAAGCAAGAACACAAACATAGTTCAGGCAAACTTAGCACTGATCATAGACAACACAAGTAGACGACACAACATTGTTCAAACACGATCATAGTTCAGGACACATCAGAGACGATCATAGTTCAACACACGATATGAACAACAACTAGACACAAACATGGTAGCAGCGACACAGAATCAGGTAATCTTCAGACATGATTTTCGAAGATGACACACCTGGTGGCATCGCCATGGTAACGACACCTAGTCATCACCTTAGTGCAGGTGTGGTCGAAGATGACCACACTCTACTCGAAGGAGGACACCTTCTTGAAGATGAGTGTAAGGGTACATTGCCCCTATGTGTGGTTTTGGTAATTAATGACAACCCCTATGGACTAATGTTTGCATTGAGTTTATATGAAGGAATATTCCATAGGTACTACTTGCTCTCCATGTGTTGGATTCAAGTATGGATGCCATGAAGATAAATGTATACCTTGTGTATTGGCATCAAGAACATCATATGAGAAGATACAAGGTTGAGTTGTACAAGTTCAAGATGAGTATCTTGAGTGGATCACATGCTTGAAGCTTGTCGTCCATTTGGTGATAATGGACATGTGAAGATGTGCATCAATGGGGCTTTCCCATCATAGTGTATGGGGGAGCATTTGTGAGTCTTCACGAAGCAACATTGTCAAGTGTGGCATTCCGGCTTGAGTGAAGATTGAAGAGTTATCATCAAGATCAAGCGGGATGCGCAAGGCAAAGGTATGGCCTTGCTAGGTTTTCCTTTTACGGTCTCAAGGTGGATGTTGGGAGACCGGATTATAGGATAGATAGCCGCACTATTAAGAGGGGCTTTCGGTTGAGTAACTTGATCACATCGTCTTAGGGAGCTCAATCCTTTGCATACTTTGCATATCCTTATTGCTTCTTGGTATTTCTCGTGTGAGGTTCTTGAGCTTGTTGCTAGCTTTACAACAAGCCCAAGTTCATCGAAACGGAATCCGCATGCATCTTCTATTGCGTTTTCGAGTTTGGACATCTTTACCGTTTCTTGACGGTGGGAGACTTCCTCTCTAAAATCATCTAAAAATGTTATGTGAGGAGTCTTCATATTTCCAGTTTTTGTTGGGGTTCTATTCGTCGTTATCTTTCCAACAAAATTGGTTTCATGCGAATCGGAGTTCGGGAGCAATAGTTATTAAAGAAAAGGTAAAAGAGAAAAAGGAAAAGAAAAAAAAGAAAAAGAAGGCGGCCGGGGCCGCCCGGCCGCCGGACCGCACCGGCCCACCCGGTCGCACCGGCCGGCCCGGGCCAGCCGGGCCGTCCTCCAGGCTCTTGGGGCCGCTTCCCGTCGCACCCCGCTGGCTGCCCCCGTCGCGCCCGCGCGGCCCTCCGCCCGGCTGCTGGGCCGCTCCGCCACGCGGCTCCCCCGCCGCCCACGGCTGGCCGCTCCCCGCGCGGCAGGGGCCTCCGCCTGGCGCCGCATTCGCGCCGCTCCTGGCCGCTGGTCCGGTGCAGGCCGCATGGGACTTTTGGAGGTTGGGACTTTTCTGGCGTTTTTCTGCCTATTTTCACCTGGTTTTTTCCCCAACGGTTATTTTTCTCCCTAGACTATAAATAGCCCTTCTTCCACCTTGAGCAATTAGTTCTTCCCATTCTCTCACCTCCATTGTTGCTATTTGAAGAACTTGCTCTTCCCCTTGATTCCTCCAACCATTCTTGCTCATATTTGAGGATTTGAGAGAGAGATCTAGATCTACACTTCCACCAAACCGTTTCTTCTCTAAGTGAGGGAATCTCTTGGGATCTAGATCTTGGAGTCTTTGGTTGACTTTCCCCTTGTTCTTCCTCTCCAATCTCATCCTAGCATTCGTTGCTTTGGTGGGATTTGAGTGTGAAGGACTTGAACACCTCTGTGTTCTTGCTTTGCATCATTGCATAGTGTTGAGCTCTCCACCACGATTTGTTCGAGTGAGAGACCGTGAGCTTGTTACTCTTGGAGGGTGACCTCTAGTTGGCTTGGTGATTGGTGCTCCGGTGATCTCTTCAAGAAGATTGTGAAGAGGCCCGGGCTTCTCCTTCGTGGAGCTTGTGAAGTGGTTGTGGAGCTTGCCATCTCCGGAGCGGAGGAAAAGCTAACCATAAGGAAAGGGCCATTATCCTTCGTGGGTGTGGTTCGGAGAATAGGGTGAGCCTTCGTGGCGCGGGGAATCCTTCGTGGGACCTCCACTCCTCCAAACGTGACTTACCTTGTTGCAAAGCAAGGGAACACGGGAATACATCCTCGTCTCCGCGTGCCTCGGTTATTTCTATACCCGAGCTCTCTTTCCTTGTGATAGCCATCGTGCTTGAAGTACATATATCTTGCTATCACTTGTGCTACATATATCTTGTGCCTATCTTGCTTAGCTCTAGTTACTATTGTTACACTTAGTTGAGCTTAGCATATTTAGGGTTTGTGCTTGTAAACTAAACGATAGTTTAATTCCGCATTCATACAAGACAAATCCGCAAGAGTTTGTAATTGCCTATTCACCCCCCCCCCTCTAGGCGACATCTCGATCTTTCAATGAGGAACTGGCCTACCTGCTGATGAGCGACGGCGAAGCCCGCCCACCCCTGGTCGATGTATGCGTCATCGCCTTCTCTCACCGTAGTCATCCTCCAGTTGCAGCCAGTGTTGGTGGTGACGATGATGTTCGAAGGGATTTCTCTGAACCACCTAACGAAATCTTGAGGGATCCAGAGCTGGCTGAAGGTGGGCCTGAAGATGATGCGCAGGAACTGGTCCGGCCCTATGTACGGCTAGAAGTGTACGACGTTAGCCGCCCTTCGCTTCTTCGGGGGTACCTCGTCGGGGGTCTCAGTAGGTGACCCATGCTTGAGCTTCTCAGTCTGCCACAAGAACACATGTCATTAGAGGTGTGCCTGCTCACAAGTATATAGATGAAAACGAACATTGAAAACATGTGATGCCTCATACATTGGCTCACACGGCAGCTCAACGGACTGCCCTCAAACTAAGACTAGTGTGCAAGTAATCACACACACACGACTAAGTTTGAGGGCAGCACCTTGCCTTCCAGTGTGCCATTGTTCAATCATTGGCCAATGCACTAGACAAACAAAATGAGGTCTCATATATTGGATCATACGGCAGGCAAAGAGACTATCCGCAAACTAAGTCTAGTGTGCAAGATATGGCACACATGACTAAGTTTGAGGGCACCACCCTGCCTTCCGTTGTGCCATAGTTAAATCATTGGCCATTGCAGAACTGAAGAAGTACAAACATGGAAAGCAAGGTAGCATAGGCCTCATGCAATGAGGACATATGAAGGAGATGTTTGATCAGAACCAATGGCATGGTCATGTTCAGTCATGCCACAGGTTCTGATCAATCATCTCCTCACACTATGATTCCCGGTTACAATCATCGGCCTAGTTCAATCAGAAACAACACAATCTCGAACAAACTAGCGCGACTCATTCCGCACAGCAATCTGAACATGCTAAACCCCAGCACAAAAACCCTTCCCCTCTTTTCATGCACAGTAAAATCTGGCAGTTTCAGCAATCCACAGTCCGATCTAGGAAGGATCTATCGCGATTGGAGATTAGAGTAACAAATCTAAACAAATCGAGCCGTGAACACGAAGACCTCGACAAGAACAGCAAGCAATGGCGAGGAACACCTTGCAAACATCAATCTGAACCTATCCTAACGAAAACTCTAAAAGATCTAATGTGCATGTCGTCGCAACTGCCCGAGCATGGCATGTTATGGCACAACGAGTAAGAAGGTGAGAAGGAGAGGTCGTTACCGCCATTGGTCTGGCCGAGGACGAGCTCCAGGTCGCGGGCGAACTAGAGATGCCGATGAAGACTACGGAGCAGGTTGTGGCTGATGTCGCGGTGCTGCTCGCCGACGTCTCCTCCTCCGGTACCGGTGCTCCTCCGTGCAACAGTCCGGCGGATTGGTCGGTGGGAGGGGAACCGCCGGGTGATGTGAAAGTTTGGAGATGGGGGTGAGTATGCGGTCACGAGTGACAGGAAGGAGAGGGGAGCGGTGAGGCTAATTATGGCGCGTGTTCCCGAAGGGACGTGACGTTTCCATCTCCCTTCCCCGCGCGTGCAGCCTTCTGGCCGCAACGGGCCTGGCTCCGGAGAAACTGCCATTCCGGGAGTTCCTCCAGGGCCTGTCCCGGGAATGCTTTAAAACCCGGTTCCTACAAGAACGCGGCGGCCTGCATGCAACCAAACGGCCCATTCCAAGACCCAGCTCATGCAAAAAAAATGTGTCTGCAGGCTACCAAACGTGCCCTAAGTGATCGCCGCAGGCACACGAAGAGTTCTAGGCATCTATCTGCTGCTCGCTAGCTACTACCAGGCTCTTGCAGCTGTCGCCGCTGGATGGCGAACGCACTTTTTGTGTCTCCTGTCGCTTGTAAGGTGTTCTCTGCGCGGGAGCTGCTTCAGGAATAATTCCATGTCGTCGGCATCCTCGTGGACTGAAGAGGGGGCGCGTTCCGCATGTTCACGTCAAGCGGCGGCATCCAGTACTCGATGTTGAGGTCCTTCAAGACTCTGATCATCTCCTGGAGCACCAACTCCTTCCTCACGAACCTCATCCCCATGTCTTGAAAGTTCAGTGTGTGTCGAAGCCATATGGATACTTTTAGCTTGTTCGTGTCGTCGATGTCTCGGAGGACAACCATGGTGCTGGGTACCAATGTTCCTTCTTCGAGTATCTTGAGTTTGTCTTAAATAGTGTGTATGAGTTGGGTTACGTTTGGATTCTGAGTTGTAATAAGTGTGGATAGGTTACGTGTAGTTTTCGAGTCGGACTCTAATAGTCTGGGCCTCCCATATAGTGTGAGAGGCACCACATGTTGTGACCTACGATGACTTAATAGTGGTAGGAGCGCAAGGGGAGCTGGCGGCTTGTGCCGGCGCCCAAGACGGTCAAATGCCGCGGTATCAATGGGGGGAGCGCTCGTAGTCATGCCCCGTAGAGTAGGCAAGTTGCCGAACTGCGTTAACAAATCTCGGTGTCGTCTTCGTGTTGTGATTTCTTGGTCCTCATTAAATCGACTGTACGCCTACGATGGTAACAAGTGGTATCAAAGCGATGTTGGAGGCCGCAGAAAGTCGATCTGTGGAGCAGGCAGTACAACACGGACGTGGTTGGAGAACCAGCAGCATCACGGGCGAGCAGGCGTCCATGTTGTGTGAACCACGCAGGTGGCAAGGCGGGCGTGGCCGGGAGGTCCTATGTATCGCTTAGCGATGCAAGGAAATCAGATCGCTCAAGCGAAAACGACCTGGGCCGGGGCCCATTTACATCCGCTCGATGGTGGCACGGTCAGGCTCGCGTCGATCGATCCAAATTGTTATCAGTTGTTTTCGGTTTGTTGCTAGTTTTACTTCAGATTATAAATACGATTAATTTAAAATTATTCAAATTTGAAAATTGTTCAGATTTTGAAATGTTTAAATTCGAAAAATGTTTAAACAAGAAAATTATTTAGATTTGAAAATGTTCAAGTTTGTAAAATGTTCAAACTAGAAAATTGTTTAGATTAAAAAAATGTTCAAACTAGAAATTTGTTCAGATTTGAAAATGTACAAATTTAAAAACTGTTTAGTTTCAAAAAACATTCAAAATTTAAAAATGTTTAAATTCAAAATTTGTTTAGACTTCAAAATTATTCAGATTTTAAAATTGTTCATATTAGAAAAAAAAAGTCGAAAAAGATGGAAAAACTGGAGAAGAAAACCGGACTAAACAAGAAAATAACCGACCAGCAAAATGAAAACCGTAGAAGACCAGGGTGATGCACGAAGAAAAAGGAAAAAAGACTATATCGCTAGTAGTGGGCCGGCCCATGTAATCCATCCCTATGCGGAGCCCCATATACACAATGGCTAAGCGATTAATAGGGATTGCCAGCGTGGCCAGGTGCAGTACAGGTGATCAGAAGTCAGGGTAACTACTATGAAGCTAGTTTCGTTGTTTGTTGTGCAGTTTGCACGAGGTTCTACATGCAGGTTGGTGGATGGTGACGACGTGGAGTGCGTCATGGATAATTATGTACCAAAAAAGCGTCAAGTAGTGCGCGGCGATGTTCGTGCTGATAAGACGCGAGGTGGAGCATGATTGCAGTCGAACAGGTTCGGCTAGGTTGGACTGGACAGTCTGACGGATACAGAAGACGGTGAAGATTGGCGACAACGACCCAGGAGCGTGACGGCTAATGGTGTCCGATTTCTGCCAGTGTGGAAACACGTGGCGCATGCCTGAGGGGTGCGTGCTTCGACATGCAATGGCGCAGAATTGATTCAAGATGTGTATACATGGGAACTTGAAGTCGGCAGGGTGCAGGTAGACTGTTCATCTACCAAGGAGTCATGTTGAAGGTGGAGCTAGAGTCTAGTGGAAGATTCCACTCGGGTGATGGAGGGGCTACGGCGTAAGCATGCAGAGAGTCGAAGCCTAGTCAGCGGGAAAGCAAGAGACACGTTGTTCGGACTGGAGCTCAGGGTTCAAGAGATGTGTGGGACTCGGCATCGGTCGAGTATGACTGATGGATCTGCAGTGGGGCCTGAGGTGGTGTGGGTTAGCTACCCGGTAGATCTTGGCCAAGATAGCGGATTCTCGGTGCGGCGAGGTGTGCGGTAAGCACGGGACACAACGACAGACCAAGGAACTGTCGGTTGGACATGTGACCTGACAAGTGTGCAGGGGTGAAACAGTGCTGGCAAGTACCAGGTTCAAGTTGGTGATTGGGTCTATCGAGATTGACGTCAAGTGATGGATAAGAGTCGATCATGGGGAATATGAGAAAGTGTTTTGAAAAGTCTGAAATGTCAAAGGTACATGGCCGTATATTTTTGCAATGTTCAGTCCACATGGGAAGTCCATGTGACAAGATGCAGAAGGTGGCGGAGTGTTGTAGCTGTGGGACATGTAGAAGACTATCCGAAAAGGATGAGACGACTATGAATTTGACAGTAAAATTCCTTTAAGTTATATAACTTTCAAGTATATCAGTGATCGGTGTGTGACATTGTTAAACTGAAAGAAGGAAATACAGTTATATGGAGTAGTAGTGAAGCTCATGAAGATAACTCAAGTCCGGAGTACTTGGAGGTTTGGGGCTTAGATAAACTCAAGATGATGGACAATATTCGTCAAGGTGGAATTTGTTAAGTTTGTGTCAAATATTGCGTACGAGTTGGGCTACATTTGGACTTTGAGTTATAATAGGCGTGGATAGGATACATGTAGTGTTCGAGTCAGATTTTAGTAGTTTGGCCCTCTTATATAATGTGAGGGGCACCACATGTTGTAACATATGATGACTTGATAACGGCAGGAGCGCAAGGGAAGCCGGCTCCCAAGGAGGTTAAGTGTTGCGGTATCAATAGGGAGGTGCACCGGTAGTCATGCCCCGCAGAGTAGGCAAATTGCCGAACTACCTTAACAAATCTCGATGTTGTCTTTGCTTGGACTTCAGCAGAGTCGATGTAACCGGTTCCACAAGTGGTAAAAATGGTTAGTCCGATATGGTAAGATCAGCAGCAAGTGACGCTACAAATTAAAAATGTAAATACTGCTACAACAACCAACATGACTGCTTGCTAAATTTGACAAGTAATGAAGGGAAATTCTCAGCATCACGTTCTTTCCTTCATGAGGGCCAGCATTTCCACAGGTGTGGCAACATGAATGGAGAAGTCGATCCCTTCTCTCATATCAGGACTCCTGTAGAAATTGAAAATCGGCTTGGTAGCCAGTACACTGTTTGGGACTTTGGGTAATAGATCTTGAGGTTATCATAACAAAGAAAGACCGTCGTCATGATATTCATTTCCTCTACAATGACCTGAAATTCAAGTATTCAAACTTTAGTCAACGAACGCAAAGGTAATATTCATCAATTCAAAAACCAACAAAAAGCGAGGAGACCAGATTTATTACCTGTACTTCTTAAATTTCACAGCGGTCACAACCGTCGAAAGGATGCTGTCACAAATAAGAAAATAATGGCCTCAAAGATTGTCTTCATAGTATTCCCAAACACAAAGACTGCCACAAGGAGCTGCGAGCTGATGAAGAAGAAGAAATGTGTCGTCCCTACGTCGTCGAGAATAAGACGCGAGAGAGCAAACACTATGAGGCCAACGACAACATTGCCCATCTAGCTGAGCTTGTTAACTGCGGTTTTTGTATCATTAAGTGTTAAGGTAAGAGCTTTGCACCCTCTAAATGCGTTCACCTACAAAAGAAACCATATGGTAGTATTAGGAAATGTATCTTCAAGTTAGAAGTCAATGATAATCCTTGATGGAACTTAGATAGTAGTACTTTAACAAGATCATTACCACCCAATTCTTGAGACTTTTCCCTCCTCCCTTCCCTACACGACTCTCATCTCTCTTCTGTGATTGTGGATATCGATATCGTTTTTGCACCGAGCAAGGACACCCTGTTGGAGGCACTTGAGCTGGTTAGGGACAAGGAGCAGGTGCAAGCGGCACTGGCCGTAGTGGCGGCTCGCAAGGTGCGGGAGGATCTTGAGCAGAGGGCCAGGGAGGCCGCCCCGGGGTCGGCATCCGGGGAGGATGCTGCACCGAGCGAAGCGGTGGGCGAGGCGTCGGAGACCACGAACGCGGAGTGCCCGGCCTCGTCTGATGAGGACATCACCATTTGTAACATGCGGGCACACGCAAGGGAGCGACGACCCCTACTGACGGTGCGAAGGGGCACATGATGACCACTCGTTCCCAAAAATGAAAGCCTTCATCTACAACATGAGGGGGTTTGGGGAGCTAGGGAGGCGTGGCCAACTCAAAACCTACCTTCGACAACATAGAGTGGACATTGTGGCCATCCAAGAAACGATCAAGGCGGACTTCTCCGCGGCTGAACTTCGTAGCTTGGAAGTTGGGGGCCAGTTCGCGTGGAATTGGGTTCCCGCGCTTGGACATTCGGGGGAATGCTCCTGGGCTTCCGTGATGAGTGCTTTGAGGTTGTCCAATGGAGGAAGGTTCCTTCTTTATCAACGCTTCGATCTATCAGCGGACCAACAAGATGAAATGGTTCTTCTCCATGGTCCATGGCTCGGCAGATCATAGTCGAACGGATGAGTTCCTGGGGGAACTCGTCCAGGCTGTCGAGGAGGCACCCTACCCCGTAGTGGTCGGGATGATTTCAACCTGATCTGCGCTGCCAGTGACAAGATTAGTGGGAATATCTCTTGGTCCAAGGTCAGGCGATTCAATGAGGTGGTCGCTACTATGGCCCTACGCGAACTGGTGAGGGCAGGGGCCCGCTACAATTGGACGAATAGACGAATCCATCCGACCCAGTGTGTGCTGGATCGAGTGCTTGTTTTGCCTACCTGGGAGGCAGCCTTCCCCTTTGCTCACTCGCGGCGATCACCAGGGTGGGTTCCGATCATACCGATGATGTGCATCGGGGAAGGCACGCCGATTCACCAGTCGAGGTTCTTCTTCCAGACCTGGTGGTTCGGGGTGCCCGGGTTTGGGGACCTACTTGGGGAAAAGCTCCGCTGCTACATCTCTGATTGTGGGCCGCACCGGTGCTCGGTGGAGTTGTGTCAATGTGTCTCTCGCAACTCCCGCCAATTCCTCAAGGGGAGGGGCGCCAACTTGGGAAGGGAGAAGAGGAATTTCCGCGCTAACCTGCTTCGCCAGGTGGAGGACCTAGACCGGGTGGCAGATGCCAACGGTCTAGACGAGGAGGGATGGGCCCTCCACTCTTCTAGAGGACCAGCTTGTGGCGCTGGACCGGGTCGAGGAGGAGTACTGGCGGCAGAGGAGTAGAACCCAATGGACTCTGAAGGGTGACTCCCGCACCACATACTTTCACGCGATTGCGAATGGGCGCAAGCGTAAGTGCTCTATTCCATGCCTCATCACCGAGGTGGGTGAGGTGGACGAGCCGCGGCCCCTAATGGAACATGTGTACCAATTCTATTAGGTTCTCATGGGTGCCATGTGGGAAGATAGGGTTTTTGCCCTCGGACCCGACCTCTAGGACGAGGAAAAGATGGTTTCGGCTAAGGAGAACTGGGACTTAGAAATCACCTTCACTGCTGAGGAGCTGGATGAGGTCCTCTCAAGTATGAAGCCTGATTCGGTGCCCGGCCCGGATGGCTTGACGGTCTTGTTTTTCAAACGATTCTGGGGAATCCTCACAGGACCTATCCTGCAGCTTCTAAACAACTTTTCCCTAGGGAGGGTTGACATTGCTCGCCTTAACTTTGGGATCATATCTCTAATCCCGAAAGTTAAAGGGGCGAAGCGGATCAAACAGTTTCGTCCTATTGCTTTGATCAATGTTATTTTTAAATTTGTGGCTAAGGCTTATGCGATTAGATTAGCTCCTTTAGCTCATAGGACGATCGACCGACGCTAGTCTGCATTCATCAAGGGTAAATGTTTGCACGAGGGGGTGCTGGCTATGAGATTGCACATGAACTCCGAGTTGGGAAGCAAGAGGGTTTGCTGCTCAAACTAGACTTTGAGAAGGCTTACGACAGAGTCAGCTGGGATTTCCTCCAGGAGATTCTCCTCCGTAAGGGGTTCTCGGCACGAGTGGTGCATCGACTGATGCAGCTGGTCAAGGGTGGCCAGACTGCCATCAACGTGAATGGGGAGGTTGGCACGTACTTCCGCAACACCAGGGGAGTGTGACAGGGTGACCCATTGTCCCCGATTCTGTTCGATTTCATTGTAGATGGACTAGCGGCCATTCTGGCTAAGGCTAGCATGGCGGGACACATTGAGGGGGTTATCCCGCACCTCATCCCAGGGGGGTGATACATCTACAATACACCGATGACATCCTGATCTTGATCAGACCAACAGGCTTAGGGATTGCAAATCTTAGTGTTTTGAGAATATATCAGGGCTCAAAATCAACTTCGAGAAGAGCGAAGTGGTGGTGACACGGGTCACTTTGGAGCTCCAACATCGGGTGTCATGCATGCTTAACTGCAAGCGGGGGAGTTCCCCATCAAATACATGGGCCTACCAATCAGTGACAGAGCGCTAAGGGTAGCGGACTGGAACTTCCTGCTAGATAAGATTGGGCATAGGGTTGACCCGTGGTAGGGACTATTCTTGGCGTCGGCAGGTAGGTTGGAGCTGACCAATTCCTGCTTGTCGAGCCGACCTATGTTTGCCATGAGCCTCTATTTGCTCTTCGACAGCACCCATACGGCCATGGACAAGCCGAGAGCCCGCTTCTTCTGGGAGGGAGTGGGCAACAAACGCCAGTATCACATGGTAGACTAGGCTACGGTGTGCAAACCAAAGGCGTTTGGGGGGTTTGGAATCCTCAACACCAAACTTATGAACATCGCTCTGATGCTCAAATGGATTTGGAAACTGTACCAAGATGTGGAGGGTCTATGGGTAGACATCATCCGTGCAAAATACTTGATGGGTCGGGATCTCTTTGATGATAAGGTGCCAACCAGGGGCTCCCAATTCTGGAATTCCATCCAAAAGATAAAATGTCACTTCAAGTTGGGAGCCAAACACGAGGCGCGCAATGGGGGACGCACCAAGGTTTGGCTGGACTAGTGGACGTGTAGGGGACCCTTCATGGCCAGATTCCCCTGCCTATTTAGTTGTTGCACTGATCCGTTGATCTCACTGTTTGATGCTAGACGACGGGAAGGGAATCCCGAGGTGTGGGGTTGAGTTTAGGAGACGGTTTGGTCTGGCAGAGGCTGTCGAGTGGGACAACCTGTGTCGGGAAGCCACGGGCTGGCAACCTGGGCTCGAGGAGGATAAAGTTTCCTAGTCTCTCGATGCTTCCGGATCTTCATGTCCAAATCGGTCTACCTTGCACTGATGCAGGGAGTGGCAGTCACCTGCTTCAAAGAATCTTGGTGCACCAGTGTTCCCCCCAAGGTCCGGGTGTTCCTGTGGCAACTGATCCGGGGACGCCTACCCTCTTGCGTGCAGGTCGCCAAGCGACATGGACCTTCGGATGGGAGGTGTGCACTTTGCCAGGAGATTGAAGATTTCAACCATATCTTGTTATCCTATCCCATCACTAAAATGATGTGGGCTGGAGTTAGGGAACTCCTACACTGTGACTGGAACCTGCTGGGCTGGGAGAGTTCATTGCAATCGCCCAGGACCTATATGCCCCCCTTCCTAGGCTAGTTTGGTTTACGTTCGCGGTTTAATGTTGGACCTTGTGGACCACTCGAAACAAACTAACCATTGAAGGAAGGATGATCGGAACCCAGCTGATGTTTTTTTACCAAATGTTGATCCACATGCAATGTTGGAGGGTTCTGGTCAGACAGGGAGACCAGGCGATGCTGGACGTGGCGGTGGACGACGTCAGAAGACTCTACGCAAGGTTGCGAGCTGAGTAGCGGAGGACCCCAGCGGAGGCTCGACCATGCACTTGCTCTACTATCTATCTAGTTTGGTTGGGTGTGTATGAGTCTGTATCTGTTCATCATTTTATCTCTATGTTAGTTTGTCTCCTGGACCTAGGCTGGGTCGAACTTTTTCTTGCTTAGGTGGTGTGCGTGTGTGGTTTGTATGACACTTGTGAACTGTTTGCCATGAGAGGACGATAAAATACTAGATGTTGTAGCCGTTGCGCATCAGACGCGATGCTATGTGGCTCAATACATGGAGATTGTAGGTAAGAAGGAGAAGGACAAAACTCGAGAGCAGACCACTTGGACTGCACCTGAGCAAGATGTTCTAAAATTAAATATTTATGGAGCATTCACCACGGGACACAGCCATGCAGGCTGGGGCGTTGTGGCTCGATATCATTGAGGCGCAGTTGTGGCGGCAACCGCGGACTGGAGTGAGTATGTTTCTGATGCATTCCATGCAGAATTCAGTGCGGCAGTCCAAGCCGTCAGGCTAGCTGAATATTTGGAGCCATCCACATTATCGTTGAGAAAGATTCACAACTGCTGATGTTGGAGTTGAATCGACGTGAAGCTCTAACTTCCTGAAATGATTGAGAGTGACACTATTTCAGAGAAAATCCCAAAATTAACAACGGGTTTGTGTTCTATCTGGAAACAGCGAAACGCGGCAGTCTTCCATGCCACGCCGCCGTCCACGCCACTGCTCCTCAAGCTTTGACGCGACGATGCAACCCTCTGGCGCGGCCGTTTCCCTGTCGAAACTAGGGCTGCTTTGGATGTCTGGCACGAAATCCTCCGTGGCTAGCCTATGTAATCCTCCCCTCTCCTTCGTGCTCCCCTCTGTCCTCTCTGTCTCTTTGCTGTAAAACAACGTGGGGTTTTAGCTTTTTTTGTAATATATTCAGGTGGGGAACCTCTCCCCCCCGGTGAAAATTCGAAAAAAAAGCCAACCTATGAGCTTGCGAGCGAGTGGTCCTGCGATGTAACAGAGCTTTGCTTTGCAAGTATGAGGTACCAGCACAGATTTCTCTTCTATGGTGTCGGGCTGAGATGCCCCAGTTAAGCTTTGCTACTTTGGGATGCTTGGTTCTTGTAGTAACAACAATGTCCTGCAAAGATATCTTTTTGGTAGGCTGGCATATCGTGATGAAAAGAGATGTAATTCAACGGTCAATGGCCATGTTTCTGATATGAGCCACTATCTACCCATTGACATCTACATGGTAACCGTTTTTACTCCAAACCCTCAATTAAGAAGAGAGTCACTCTCCCAAGGCTCAAGAAGTTTGTCGGAAAGCTATAGAGTTAGCCTTTGGTGTGTTACAAACTCAGTTTGCAATTGTGTAAAACTCTGCCCGCTTCTGGGACAAGAAGACCTTAGAAAGCACTGCGACGACTTCTGCAACTCCCCACAACGCGATACCAGAGGATGAGAGGAACAAGGAGTTTGGACCATGAGTATTACTATGTTGGCACATCTGCCAGTCCTCATAGAAATGCGGGCATGCTCCAAGCATTTCTTGACATGTACCGGAGGATTTAATAGCTTGGGGCAAAGCTTTTGCCCCCGTTTCAAAAAAAAAAAAGATGACTGCGTTGGCTATAGTTCTGGCGGTGATTGTTCATGTTTTGGTTCGAACATTTCTTGTGTTTGACTATATTTTTATGTTTGGATTTTCATGTTCAGCAATTTGTAATGTTCAAACGTGTGCAGTTTGGACTATATTGATGCAAAATTGGAATGGAGTTCGTATTACACATATATTATGAAGAGAAAAAAGGCTGTAATTTTAAGCATCTGCTAGCTAAAGTTTCTCAAATTCTCATTTAAACTTGTAACTTTACACACGATGTCAGCTGCGATCATTCCCACGATTACGACGCTAAGTAGGAATCAAGCTGTGGCCCAGTGCGCACCAAAAGACAACAGGTCGCGCCGGACGGAGCCTTTGCATCAGATGCATCACACGGTCTGACGCAACGGCCATGAACGCGACTTCACAGCAGCGCAGTCGCGCTCGCAGGAAGAAGAGCGGTTTATCCTCTCTCTCCCGTCGCACTCGTGCCGAGTAGTCCGCGTCAGGATCGCGTGGATAAGGCTTCATGCAAGAGGCAAAACGCTCCGGCCTCTGGCCGAGGCTGGCGTACCGCACCGCGAGGAGACGGTTGAAGCTCTGGTCTCGTTCTATCACGAGAAGATTCAGACAAAAAGATTTCCGGCATTCATGTCTTTTATACAACTGGGACTTCTTTCAACCATGTCTAATGTTCACTGTATATGCCTATCATCAAATGTACCAGAGCATTTCATACTAATACATACCACACTCACTACAGACCGCATCAATGTTCACTCTATATGCGTCTATCTGCTATCCGCTAGCTACTGCCAGGCTCCTGCAGCTCTCACCACAAGACGAGGAAGCTAACTCCTGTATCTGCGGTTTCTCACAAGCTATTCTCGGCGCATCCAGAGCTGCTTCAGGAGTAGTTCCATGTCGTCGGCATCCTCGTGGACTGAAGAGGGGGCGCGTTCCTCACGTTCACGTCAAGTGGCAACATCCGGTACTCGATGTCGAGGTCCTTCAGGACCCTGATCATCTCCTGCAGCACCAGCTCCCTCCTCACGAATCTCATCCCCATGTCCTGGAAGTTGAGCGTGTGTCGGAGCCAGATGGATACTTTCAGCTTGTTGGTGTCGTCAACGTCTCGTAGGACAACCATCGCGCCGGGGTACCAATGTTCCTTCTTGGAGTCAATGTAACTGCAGCATAAGCGAAAGAATTGGTTAGTTCGATGTGGTAACATCAGCAGCAAACGGCACTACAAATTGGAAATGCAGACATGCTTACACATCAACCAAAATGCCCGCAAACTAAATCCGACAAGTAGCTGAGATATACAAGAACAGATACGCACCGTAATATTCTTTCCTTCATGAGGGCCAGTTTTTCCACAGGTGTGGCAACATGAATAGAGAAGTCGACCCCTTCTCCCATATCAGGACTCCTGTAGAAATTGAAAATCGGCTTGGTAGCCAGTACACTGTTTGGGTAATAGATCTTTAGATTATCGTATCGGAGAAAGACAGTTGTCATGATGTTCATCTCCTCCACAACGACCTGAAATTCAAGCGCTTAAACTTCAGCCAACGGACGCAAAGGAGATGTTAAATTCAAACTACACAAGGAGCACGGAAATGATATTCAATCATTACCTGTACTTCTTCAATTTCACAGCGGTCACCCACGTCGAAAGGATGCATCACAAACAAGAAAATAATGGCCTCAAAGATCGTCTTCATGGTATTCCCAAACACAAAGACTGCCACGAGAAGCTGCGAGCTGATGAAGACGAAGAAATGCGTCGTCGCTATGCCAAGAATAAGAAGCCAGAGAGCAAACACAATGAGGCCAACGACAACATTGCCCATCTGGCTGAGCTTGTTAACTGCAGTTTTTGTGTCGTTAAGTGTTAAGGCAAGAGCTTTGCGCTCTCTAAATGCATTCACCTATAAAAGAAACCATATGGCAATGTTAGGAAACGTATCTTGAAGTCGGAAGTCAATGATAATGCTTAATGGAAGTTACACAGTAGTACTTTAACAAGATCATTACCACCCAGTTCTTGAGAGACCTCTTGCTGACCCTACAGTGCTCCTGCGCTCCTTCAAAAAGATGCATAGCTTTGATGGCTTCCTCCTGCCTCATGAAGCGCATCAGGTCTGCCAAGTATATGTACCTGCATTACTCATTCATTCACGGTCAAGGATACGAATCGAGAACTTGCCACTATACTTTGAACTACTATTTGATACTGAAAACGAGGGCATTTTGGTTAAGAATTCTTGTTCATTTCTGTAATCCAACATCCTCTTTGCAATGGAAATTAAACAAAGCAGTGCAGTACAATAAGTCTAAGGGTTATCTATCTGATCTAGAATTTAGAAAATAGGAATTTAAGAAATTGTAACTTATAACTGAATGATAAGGATGCCTATCAAAGACTGCAAAAAAATGCTTACTTGGATCCAGGCTTGGCTACATTCTGGAAGATCTTCTTGGCGGCCACTTGGGCCTCATATTCACTGCGAATCTGTGTCCCTGACTCATCCCCATCTCCTGTTGCCTGCTGAATCTGCTCATCCATTGTGGTGAGCGTCCCAAACCGAACAATCTTCATCAGCCTCTTCATGTTCCATGCTGAAACATTCTTCTGATTGAGCCTATGGAGCTTGTCAATGGTGATCCCTTCATCAAGCTCACGCTGTTTTTTCTCCTTTGACAGCTGACTGCTTCCTTCTCCTTTTGAAATCAAACCCGAGATCCGGATGCTCCTCTGCCCTGATAGGTTCTTGGCTGGCAAGGCGGCACGGAGCTCTTTCGGGATGGTTGCGCCTGCGCGTTGGAGCTCACGCACCTCGGCGAGCACGTAGTCTTCGTCGACTAGCTGCGGCCCGGAGAGCGTCTCGACGACATATTGGTTGAACAACGCCTCTTGAATCCGATCAAAGTATGTTGAGACATGGAAGGAGGAGGCGAGCACCTTGAGCAGCAGCGTCTTGACAAGCCGGATGAGCGTGGCGACGAGCAAGCAGAAGAGTATCTTTGTGACATAGGGCAGCACCAGCGTTTTGGTCGGGACGTTCTCGTCGAAGAGGAAGTGCCAGGATGCGAGCACCAGGCCGAGCCAGAGCGCGTTCTGCACGGCGCCGCGCACGCCGTAGACGAAGTAGAGCACGCGCTTCCGCAGCACGAAGTTGCGCTCGACGCAGAAGACGGCGATCCGGATGACCCAGCCGGAGACGAGGCGGCCGCAGATGAGCACGAAGACGAGGAGCTCCCACTTCCAGAGGTGCAGCTCCCAGAGCTTCTTCGTGGCCAGCCTCTTGATGGTGAGGCTGCAGACCAGCGCCCCGATGATGAGCACCAGGCTGATCCACTGCAGTATGGTGAGCGTGTCCAGCTTCCCGCGCTTGAAGTCGTCGGGGATGTCGTCGTCGATGAAGGGGTCGTCCTCCTCCTCCTCCATGGGGCCCGACTTGCCGACGGCGCCGGACTTGTTGCCGGTCTTGCGCCCCGAAGGGAACTGGCCGGACCTGCCGGTCATGCGGCCCGAAGGGAACTGGCCGGACTTGGGCGGCCGCAGGGCGGACGACTTGCGCGGCTCCTCGTCGACGGCGCGCGCTGACACGGGCGACTGCGGCGGCGGGTCCATGAGCCGGGAGCGCGTCTTGGCGCGCAGCAGCGGCCCCGCTCCGGCCGGGGTGGACGTGTTGGGGCCGCGTATCACCTCGCTATCATCGGCGCCGCGCCTGCGGCTGCGGCGCCCGCCGGCGTCGTCTGAGTCGGAGGAAGAGGACGAGGAGGAGCTCTTGTGGTCCTTGAAGGAAACGCGCGCGGCCTCCCGGTCGCGGGACATGGACGGCTGCGAGGACGACCGCCCGATGTCCTCCTCCATCTCCAGGTCGAGGTCGAGCGAGAGCTCGGCGCCGGACGCCATCTGCTTCCGGAGGAAGTTCCCGATGAGGCGCGTGGGCGGGTCCTCGCCGCCGCCCTCCGCCGCGGCCGCCGCGGCGCTGGGCTGTGTTGGCGCGAGCGAGGGGGACAGCGGCGGCGACGACGGCGGCGGCTTCGCCGGGCGGTTCTTGAAGCTGAAGTCCTCCACGCGGCGCGCGGGGGCGCCCCCTTTCCCGCCGCCCTCGTTCTTCCAGAAGTCGTAGGTCCCGTCGTCCCAGCCCTTGGTCGGCGAGCTGCCGGCGCTCGACAGCTTCCTGCTCGGCTTCGTCGAGGTGGCGGCGTTCGAGGCCGCATTCCCCGCCGCCGCCGGCGCGCCGACGTCCGCGGCGGGAACGGGGCCGGAGATGGAGAAGGGCGCGGGGCCGTTGCCGTTGCCGTCGATCTTGACGACCACCTCCCGGCGCTCGCCGGGGTCGGAGAGCAAGTCCTGCTCGCCCGACCGGGACAGCGACCTGGCCGACCCGTAGGACCTCAGGCTGCTCTTGCGCTGCGGCTGGTCCATCGCCGCCGACCAACAAACACCACACACACGCGCGCGCGCTGGATCGGCGTTACTCCTATCCTATCCTACTCCACGAAATCAATCGCTCGGGAAAGAATTTAATGGCTGCGCTGCCGTTGCCGGGATAGGGCCGCCGCGTATTAACGAGGCGGTGGAGGGTTCGGGAAGAACGTGGAGCAGGAGCAAGGTGACAACACTTGGCAAGGCGAACGAACCTTTTCGCCGCCGGCCTGTCTTGGGCTGCGCGCCCGGTGCGCGTTTCTTTTGTAGGCAGCGCGCGGCGCCTGTCATGGGACAGCGGCGCACCTCGCAGGCTTCACACGGCTACGTGGCACGCTGGTGGTAGCAGAGGAGATTAGACAAATCAGATTTACTGGTAAGTGGAGATTTAGGTGCCATCGTCGCCGAGATTAGCGGCACAGAACTGGGAGCGCGTCAGCATATTTTGGCAGTAATTAATTGCGAGTAGAAAAATTGCATTCTCATGGCTCATTTAGGAAAAATATAGAAATAGTAAAATCATAGGATTGAAAATTTGGGATATCATGCCCCCGTGAATCCTATAACAAGATGGAGTGTGTTTGATTGTAGTAAAGTAATTTTTTCATGAAGTATGATCTGATGCTTTTTTCCTATAGAATTTGCAGTACAAGATTCCTATATGATTAGTTCCTATAGGATGTTTTCCTATTAATCAAACAACTTGTTTAAATTTTTTTTATAGAATCTAAATCCTACATAATTTCTTTAAAAGTTCTATGAATCAAAGGAGTCCTAAGATAAAAAAATTTAGCCGAAACAGCAAAATGCTTCCTCCAATTCATATTACTTAACATTAATATAGATGTATTTAGATACATTCATTTCAGCATCAAGTAATATGGACTGGAGGAGTAACAAAATCTTAATTATGATGTATACTCCCTTCATCTCATTGAACTTGTATGATATTTGATTAAATTTGAATGTATCTAGTTGCTATATAGTGTCTAGATACATTTGAATTTAGAAAAATCTCATACAAATTTTATGAGACATAGGGTGTATAATTAGTATACTTGGATTAATATTGAAAAATATTTTCTAGTGGTACTAATTTTATACCAGGTTTTTATATACTTAAAATATTTTTTAGTCAACGAACAAATATGAACAATCCAGAATGCCTTAGTCATATGGAATGGAAGGAGTAGTGGTATTACTACAATACAATCGGGTAGGCATGTACAATGGCTAACGTTAGCCTTCTCTTAGAGCCAACGCATATTATTTTTGTATTTTTGTTGAGTCAGAGGAAAGGGGATTAGGAAAGAAAAGACTGCATTCACTTTTTAGCTAAGTGATGATGCATTGAAAAACAAGACAAGACAAGACAAATTTCACTATTTTATCATATATTTTTTCTTTAGCAACATGTGTTTCTACTAAAAATTAACTACTTCTCATTAATTATAAGAGGTGACAACAAGAGATAAGGCATTGTACACGATATAGTTATTGGCTTCTCTAGATGATGTGGAGGAATAAGAGAAGATGTGATTTCTCAACCATTGTAGTACATGCCTATGTCGCAACCTTTTCAAGATACAGCTATATTTAGACATATTTAAAACTTATTTCAGAGCCAAGAGAATAAAGGACATATATTGTTAGAATTTGCTAGTTCTCAACTAGATGTGAACTAAGTTAGTTCCCAATTATGGCGTACACCCTTCATTTACATCGTGATTCATGCATATAATTGGGTTACAAGTTGAATTATAACTAAGTTTTTGTAGTTTCAAGTGAGGTTGCAAACTGAGATATTTTCAGTTGGAATTGGACATGCAACTAAGAAAAAAAAAACGGACCGCTAGATTTTCTCTACGATTCCTGCTACTCATGAGCTGCAACTGAAATTTGATGACGTCATATGACAGAGTTATCGGTCAGAGCTAGATACATCCTATTATGTTTGCTTTAACTAACAATAATTCTATTGAAATGTAATTTATGTGACACAAAATTGATCATTGTAATCATATCCAAAAGCAACCTTACGTTCAGTATAGGAGGCATACACATGGTTTAATTAGTTTTAGGAAACTTTGATTACCAATTTTTATCAATAAAGTAAATACATGTGTTTAAAAGATATATCATTGGATTCACAATTAAAAGAAGTTTGAAAAGACTACATCTGACCTTTAGGAAAAAAATATAGGCTAAAATATCTACATCATTGAAGCTGCGACAAGTATTTAGTTTTGGATTGATTAGTATAATATATATATTTTTGTGACAAAATTGATGGCCGAAAGTTTGTTTTCTTAAACTATATAGAAGTACATGGTAGGGAGTAGCTATGATTATGATTTCTACTCCCTCATCTCAAAGAATAATGTGTCCCAGTTTTCCATGTTTAACCAATAATTACTTTAAGTATATAAATACATATTGTAAAATTGGTATTATTGAAAAGTGTTTTTCAATACAAATTCAACGATACTTATTACGTAATATTTAATTAAGATTTTGTTAATTAAATTTTTGGTCAACGTTCGTGTTGTAATACGCGTGGGTCATATAGGGCCTACGCGTGTCTCTAGGTCATAAATTTGACAATAATAATGCGACATATGTATTATAAAATATATATCATTAGAAAGTTTAGATGTTCTACTTTCTAATGATATAATATTTATATTATAAGTAATATTATGTTAGACAAATTGACAATCTAGAAATACGCACAAGCCCTATAAAGTGGAACGGAGGTAGTACGTCAGTGGAGGAAGTATTGTACGGCAGTGGTTATCTGGCATGGGCGGGCCTGGGACTTTAACAATGTGTATTTAAAATAGAAATATATATAAAAAAAGTCGAAAAATAGGGACAAAACTGGTAGTTGAAGCCAGGACATGTTTGTGCAGGCTTACTTACACTTGCCAACAAACCAACAGCTAGTTCGTGCAACACTTGGATTAGATTTTATACAATGTAAAGAACATTGATAGCTGCATCATATGTTTGTTAGTTTGATAAAAAAAATTGTGTATTCACTTGCATGAATACATGTAGGCCCGCTCATGTTATCTTGCCAAGGCATGCAAAGCGTGACGAGACACTGTACTGCATACCCTACGAGCCTCCGTTTGCGTCCGCCGGGCCGAAAAATGTGTTTGGTACCATCTCTAACGGAGCGAAGCAAAATAATCTGGCCATCCGCGGCGACGTAAACTAGCCAACTAGGCTCAAATATGCGCATCGGATGCGTCTCTGCGGACGCTGCGTCTGGCCCGCATGGCAGTGACCCAGCGTTGATGCGTCTTCTCAACGGCGCTAGTACTGTCTGATGCCGCGTAAATGGCGATGCCTCGCGTGCCGCGGCGGTCGCCCTGCCTCCGGCCAATATAAACAGGGACGCGAGCATCTCATCTCCTCCCCACTAAACCCTAGCCACCGCACAACATCCACCGTAGCGCCGCTGCCGCTCAGCTTTTAACGGAGCCACCATGAGCAGCGCCGGCCGCGGCCAGGCTGCCGTGCCTCCACCTCCACCTCCCCCGGCCTCGAGCTCCGACGAGGAGTTCGATGATGACGACAACACGGACGACCTCCTCGACCCGGTAAGGGACGCCAAGGCCCTGGCTGAAGCGGAGAAGGAAGCAGAGGAGGAGCGGGCGGCCCACGCGGCTTTTCGACGCCGAGATGGAACGCCGCAGGGCGGCGGCCGCCGCAGCCGCAGAGAACGACGACTGCGACTTCGACATCTCATGGTCTTCCGATGACCCTGATGCGCCTACTCAGGAGGAGAAGGCGGTGTAGCAGAGGGCTATAGTCGAGTCCTTCGAGACGCTCAAGGACGACGACGCCAACGCGAGGCTGCGGCAGTGCCTGCTAGAGGACGAGGCGGCGCACCGAGCCTTAGCGGTTGCACGGGAGGCGGCGAAGAAGCAAACGAGGAAGCGACGCAACGACGGGACCGGCCCGCCAGGCAGCAAGTAGTCTAGGCTTCGAAAACTACTTTGCATAGTTTGAATGTACTACTTTCTATGCTTTCTAAATATATTGCAAATCTAAAAATGGGTCACCCAGCTGGAAGCACACTCAGACGCAAATGGACGCACGAACAAAATATATCCACGAACGACGCAAACAGACGCTTGCGAGGCGTCCGATATGCATCGCCCCTGTTGGAGATGCCTGATGGGAACTGGGGAGGGTTGCCATCGCGCGCTGTGATCGATCCGTCGGTCTCACTCTCACGGCCGTGCTAATCTGATTCTCCATCGATCGGGTGTAGCCGGCCATGTTTGTCAAGGATGAGTGGAAAAAGATTGGCACCATCGGTGCAATGCACGAACAGCACGTGACCTCACTCTGCTTTCGGCTCCGTCGCCAGTATTCGTGTACATATATCTCCCCAAGGCCCAAGCGCGGTATGCCACGCCACCAGTAATCCACTACGTACGCTTCTCGGTTACCGTCCTAATCTGGTGATTTGGATGAACGATCATGGAAGCGGAATCATAATTGACGGTACAGAACCAAGTCGGCTGCGTCGGCTTCGGAGGCCCCGCACGTTGCTCAACTCTAGCCACAGGGAAGAAGGGGTTCTGGCGCGGAACCAAAACGTAAGTTCTTCGCGTTGCATAACAAGATCGATCTTGACGTGTGATGGTGTGGCCATTAGCGGATGGTTTCAAGAGGCTATGGTCCCATGTACACGTCATTATGTCGTGCCAATTATCGGAACCGCCTCCACCGATTTCGGGCTAAGAACATCTCCAGTCGCGTCTTGGAACAGCGGTCGCGTCCTTTAAAGCTAAATAGCGGCTCATTTTGTGTCCGGCGTCCTCGGTAGAGACTCTGTGCGTAGAGTTTCTACCGGGGACATCGGACACAAAAATAGCGTCCGCATGCATGCAGCCTCTATTCCTCACAGGCAATTCTCTTTTTTCATATTTTCTCACACCTATTTTCCCACATGGGGTGGTCCCCTCTATTAAAATGCATGTATTCGGACACTGTTTGAGGGACACGGCTGGGAAGAGCCTATTTTTTGTATAGATTTTTTGGTCTCTTTTTGTTCGGTGCGGTTCCCAAATATGTCTCAAATAATCGTGCCAGACTTTTTTGAGGGACGCGGCTGGATGAGCATCTCCACTCGCCCTCCTCAAAGGCCATCTATACATTTTTGGAGGGCGCCGGCAGCAAAAAAACGCCTCCAACCGCGGCTCCCAAAATAGTTTTTCGTCTGGTGCGGCCCAACTTTACATCCGACGGCCCCAGGCCGAACCTAGTAGAAAGAGAGCTTAGCATTGTTGTTTTCTCCCTAGTAGCAACAACACATCTACAATCATAGAAGTTATTGTCACTCTTCCAGAAAACTAGAGGCATGAACCCACTATCGAGCATAAATACTCCCTCTTGCAGATACATGCAATTACTTGATCAAGGTAACTACAAGTACCAGAGAGATCTTAAATAACAGTACTATGATAATATGCTGAACAATCTGATCACAATTCCATAATTTATCGAATCCCAACAAACACAACAACAATTACATCATATGGATCTCGATCATGTTAGGCAGCTCATGTGATCATTGTATTAAAGTACATGGGAGAGAGAGTACCAACTAGCTACAGCCGAGAACCCGTAGTCCGGGGGAACTACTCACGAACCATCATGGAGTCGAAGTGGGAGGTGGAGTCGATGGAGATTGCTCCGGGGTCAATCCCCGTCCCGTAGCATGTCGAACAGGGAACTTCGACCCCAAAACTCGTGCGGGACGATGACTGCGACGATGGAAATTTTCATGGATGGTGGCTGGATGTTTCGGTGTTTTAAATCGGAGGCAATTTATAGGCAGAAGGGCAAGGTCGGTGGGTGCCAGGGGGCCCACCCCTACGCGCGGGCCAAGGCCAGGTCGCGCCTAGGGTTGGTCTGGCGGCTCCCCGCCCCCTCCGCTCCCTCTGGACTCCGTCTTCATTTCGGTAAAGTAGCAACTTCGGCTTTTGTTTCGTCCAATTCCGATAATATTTCATGTACAACTTTTCTGAAATACAAAACAGCAGAAAACGTGGAACTAGCACTGTGGCATCTTGTTAAAAGGTTCGTGCCGGAAAATGTATAAAAGTGCAACGAAGCATGAGCAAAACATATATAAATTGGTGTAAAACAAGCATGGAGCATCAAAAAATACAGATACGTTTAAGAAGTATCAGGGGGTGGCGCGGGTCACGAGAGGGGGAAGCGTTTGGAGAGGCACATATACTTTTTTCGTCAGACCATAATAACGGTTTCACAGCCAACTGTCCATAGCATCTATTTTATTTGATTTTAAGAATATAAAATCAGCGGGCAAGGGTTACTACATTTCTATTTTCCCCTTATGTTTATTCTTTTTAGCTCCCACTTCGGAGGTGATAATATTCTCTTGGTCCAACAAATGTCCCCACAACCGCGGGTAACAATAATTATTAAGTAAATGAATACATACCAAGGCATTAAGGTAGATGATTGTGCCATTGATTCCGAGCGAATCACTGAACTTGTACCTGTACTTTCCTCTTTCTTTCATTGAGGTTTCGCGATAGCATGCCGTTCTCCCCTCATCCCACCTCTTTCCTTGATCGATCCGATAGACATGGGTACCTGCAGATCATCGAATTGAGGCAAAGAGAAAAGGATACAAGATTGCAAGCTCATATCAATTTATACACCACACCAAAGTGAAGTGCAATTGTGTAGTAAATAACATAGAGATAAGATATTTGTGAGCAGCACATTTGTAAGTACTATTGGCCCTAAAGCCAGAGGTGACAAGAGCCTCTTGGTCCAACCACTGTTCCAACAGCCGCGAGTAACAAGAGTTATTAAGTACTAAATGAATACGGACCAAAGAATTAAGCTAGATAATTGTGTCATTGATCCCGAATGAATCACTAAACATGTACTTTTACATTCCCCTTTATGTCACTGATGTTTCGTGGTTGCACGCCATTCTCCACTCATCCCACCTCTTCCCTTGATCGATCTGATAGACATGGGTACCTACAAATCATCGAATCGAGACAAAGCGACAAGGATACAAGATTGAAAATCCCCTATTCAATCCATACACATATTATAAGATTAGATGCACATAAACGCTGCGAGGATTCACCCCATCCCGCAGCCCTTGAGGACTACTCACACATAATATCAAGATCAAGATCAAAGATAGAAATCATTTTTGCAAATACTTGGATTGAAATCACAATATTTTTACAATGGTCGCCAATTCTCAAGGAGATCTATATTACAATGGTGATCTGTGACTAATGAGGAGATGGGAGATGGAATGGATGAACAATGGTGGTGTATCTTGTTCGGTGTGGTGTAGATGGATCTGATGAATGGTGGCAATGTTTGGCGACGAACGTCTCCCTTTTTGTCGTGGCTCCCTTCACATAACTTATAGGGTTTGACCTAGGGAGGGATGCGCACACCATACGGGTAGATGGTACGGTCGGGCCTCGCCTGTACTGGTGACCACTAAACCCCCTAGAACCGACTTTCGGCCTCTGGTTGATTTTGTTGCACTTGTGACGAGAATTTTTTCAATAACTGCAGGTCCATTTGCCATTACGACTTGATTTCCTGCACACCATTCAAAGATATAAATGATTGCACATCTTTGCAATAATTAGGCATTTGTGGCACACTTACAGAGAAGTTTAGTCAATTTCTTGACATAGCAAAGGGTTTAAACGTGAGGAAAAATGGCGTATTCACAGACATCAACGTTCTTGAACTTTCTGCATAATGTGCCATCTGCCGATTCCTATGGCAAGTGTGAACAAAGATTGATAGGATATCACTCCTCATTGCACCATCCTGATATGTGATAATGTTCTCTGGATGAAGCCCATTGACACGCGTGAAGCACACTGATACGTCTCCAACGTATCGATAATTTCTTATGTTCCATGCTACTTTATTGATGATACCTACATGTTTTATGCACATTATATGTCATATTTATGCATTTTCTGGAACTAACCTATTAACAAGATGCCGAAGAGTCATTCTGTTTTCTTTGTTTTTGGTTTCGAAATCCTAGTAAGGAAATATTCTCGGAATTGGACGAAATCTTCACCCGGGGTCCTATTTTGCACGGAGCTTCCGAGAAGACCGAAGAGGGAAGGAAGTGGGGCCACGAGGCGCCGACACCATAGGCGGCGCGGCCCAGCCCCTGGCCGCGCCGACCTAGGGTGTGGGGCCCTCGTCGCCCCCCTACCCTTCCGCCTACTTAAAGCCTCGTCGCGAAAACCCCAATACCGAGAGCCACGATACGAAAACCTTCCGAGCGCCGCCGCAGAATCCCATCTCGGGGATTCAGAGATCGCCTCCGGCACCTGCCGGAGAGGGATTCATCTCCCGGAGGACTCTTCATCGCCATGATCGCCTCCGGAGTGATGAGTGAGTAGTTCACCCCTGGACCATGGGTCCATAGCAGTAGCTAGATGGTCGTCTTCTCCTTGTTGTGCTTCATTGTTGGATCTTGTGAGCTGCCTAACATGACATCTATCTGTAATACTCTATGTTGTGTTTGTCGGGATCCGATGGATAGAGAATACTATGTTATGGTGATTATCAATCTATTGTTTATGTGTTGTTTATGATCTTGCATGCTCTCCGTTATTAGTAGAGGCTCTGGCCAAGTTTTTACTCTTAACTCCAAGAGGGAGTATTTATGCTCGATAGTGGGTTCATGCCTTCATTGACACTGGGACAGTGACAGAAAGTTCTAAGGTTGTGATGTCTTGTGCCACTAGGGATAAAACATTGATTCTATGTCTAAGGATGTAGTTGTCGATTACATTACGCACCATACTTAATGCAATTGTGTTGCTTAGCAACTTAATACTGAATGGGGTTCGGATGATAACACGAAGGTGGACTTTTTAGGCATAGATGCAGTTGGATGGCGGTCTATGTACTTTGTCGTAATGCCCAATTAAATCTCACTATATTTATCATATCATGTATATGCATTGTTATGCCTTTCTCTATTTGTCAATTGCCCGACTGTAATTTGTTCACCCAACATGCTTTTATCTTATGGGAGAGACACCTCTAGTGAACTGTGGACGGTCCTATTCCTTATATAGCATACAATCTACTGCAATTGTGTTTTACCGTTTCTTGCAAACAATCATCTTCCACTCGATAGGTTTAATCCTTTGTTAGCAAGCCGGTGAGATTGACAACCTCACTTTCGTTGGGGCAAAGTACTTTGGTTTTGTTGTGCAGATTCCACGTTGGCGCCGGAATCCCTGTTGTTGCGCCGCATCACATTTCGCCACCATCAACCTTCAACGTGCTTCTTGGCTCCTACTGGTTCGATTAAACCTTGGTTTCATACTGAGGGAAACTTGCTTCTATACGCATCATACCTTCCACTTGGGGTTCCCAACGGACGTGTGCATCTACGCGTAACAAGCTAAATTTCTGGCGCCGTTGCCGGGGAGATCAAGACACGCTGCAAGGGGAGTCTCCACTTCTCAATCTCTTTACTTTGTTTTTGTCTTGCTTTATTTTATTTACTACTTTGTTTGCTGCACCTAAACAAAACACAAAAAAATTAGTTGCTAGTTTTACTTTATTTATTGTCTTGCTCTCTATATCAAAAACACAAAAAAATTAGTTACTTGCATTTACTTTATCTAGTTTGTTTTATTTACTGTTGCTAAAATGAATACCCCTGAAAATACTAAGTTGTGTGACTTCACAAATGCAAATAATAATGATTTCCTATGCACACCTATTGCTCCACCTGCTACTACAGCAGAATTCTTTGAAATTAAACCTGCTTTACTGAACCTGGTCATGAGAGATCAATTTTCTGGTGTTAGTTCTGATGATGCTGCTGCCCATCTCAATAATTTTGTTGAACTTTGTGAAATGCAAAAGTATAAGGATGTAGATGGTGATATTAAATTGAAAGTGTTTCCTTTCTCATTAAGAGGAAGAGCTAAAGATTGGTTGTTATCTTTGCCTAAGAATAGTATTGATTCATGGACTAAATGTAAGGATGCTTTTATTGGTAGATATTATCCTCCCGCTAAAATTATATCTTTGAGAAGTAGCATAATGAATTTTAAGCAATTAGATACTGAACATGTTGCTCAAGCATGGGAGAGAATGAAAACTTTGGTAAAGAATTGCCCAACCCATGGACTGACTACTTGGATGATCATCCAAACCTTCTATGCAGGACTAAATTTTTCTTCGCGGAATTTATTGGATTCAGCTGCTGGAGGTACCTTTATGTCCATCACATTGGGGCGGCTACAAAACTTCTTGATGATATGATGATAAATTACTCTGAATGGCACACGGAAAGAGCTCCACAAGGTAAGAAGGTAAATTCTGTTGAAGAAACCTCTTCCTTGAGTGATAAGATTGATGTGATTATGTCTATGCTTGTGAATGGTAGATCTAATGTAGATCCAAATAATGTTCCTTTAGCTTCATTGGTTGCTCAAGAAGAAAATGTTGATGTGAATTTCATTAAAAATAATAATTTCAACAACAATGCTTATAGGAACAACTCTGGTAATATACCATATCCTTCTGCTAATGGTAATGGTTATGGTAATTCTTATGGGAATTCTTACAACAATAATAGGAGTGTACCCTCTGGTCTTGAAGCTATGCTTAAAGAATTTATTAGTACACAAACTGCTTTTAACAAATCTGTTGAGGAAAAGCTTGATAAAATTGATACTATTGCTTCTAGAGTTGATAGACTTGCCTCGATGTTAATCTTTTAAAATTGAAAGTTATGCCTAATAATGATATTGATAATAAGATTACTACTACAGCAAATGCCATCCAAGTTAGAATTAATGAGAATATAAGATTAATGGCTGAACTGCGTGCTAGGTGGGATAGAGAAGAAAATGAAAAACTAGCTAAAGAGAATAATGTAGCTAAAGTTTGGACTATTACCACCACTAGTAATGCTAATTCTTCACATGTTGCTGCACCTCCTACTATCAATGGTAAAATAATTGGTGTTGGCAATGTTTCTACTCCTAGTGCAAAGCGAACAAAACTGCCTGAAATTGCTAAAACTGCTGAAACTGCTTGTGATAAAACTGCTGAAATTTTTTCCAACCTTGGGAACAATGATCCCATTGCTGTAGCTCATAATGATTTAGATTTTGATGATTGCCACATCTCTGAAGTTATAAAGTTCTTACAAAAACTTGCTAAAAGTCCTAATGCTAGTGCTATAAATTTAGCCTTTACAAAACATATTACAAATGCTCTCATAAAAGCTAGAGAAGAGAAACTAAAACTTGAAACTTCTATTCGTAGAAAGTTAGAAGATGGTTGGGAGCCCATCATTAAAATGAAATTCAATGACTTTGAATGTAATGCTTTATGTGATCTTGGTGCAAGTATTTCTGTTATGCCTAAAAAGATTTATGATATGCTTGACTTGCCACCATTGAAGAATTGTTATTTGGATGTTAATCTTGCCGATAATGTTAAAAAGAAACCTTTGGGGAGGATTGATAATGTGCGATTACGGTTAACAATAACCTTGTCCCCGTTGATTTTGTTGTTTTGGATATCGAATGCAATGCATCTTGTCCTATTGTGTTGGGAAGACCTTTTCTTCGAACCGTTGGTGCTGTTATTGATATGAGGGAAGGTAATATTAAATATCAATTTCCTCTCAAGAAAGGTATGGAACACTTCCCTAGAAAAGAATGAAGTTGCCTTTTGATTCTATTATTAGAACAAGTTATGATGTTGATGCTTCATCTCTCGATGTTACTTGATTTGCACTTTCTGCGCCTAGCTGAAAGGCGTTAAAGAAAGCGCTTATGGGAGACAACCCATGTTTTTACTACAGCAATTTTTTGTTTTGTTGAGTCTTGGAAGTTGTTTACTACTGTAGCAACCTCTCCTTATCATGTTTTTGTGCCAAGTAAAGTTTCTATGTCAAAGTTGATGTTATATTTGGGATCGCTGCGCAGAAACAGCATTGCTGTCTGTCACGAATCTGGGCACAGTCCTCTGTAGAAAATTCGAAAAAATCTGCCAATTTACGAGCGTGATCCTCAGATATGTACGCAACTTTCATTAGTTTTGAGTTTTTCCATTTGAGCAAGTCTGGTGCCATTTTAAATTCGTCTTTACGGACTGTTCTGTTTTTGACAGATTCTGCCTTTTATTTCGCATTGCCGCTTTTGCTATGTTGGATTCATTTCTTTGATCCATTAATGTCCAGTAGCTTTATGCAATGTCCAGAAGTGTAAAGAATGATTGTGTCACCTCTGAATGTGTGAATTATTAATTGTGCACTAACCCTCTAATGAGTTTGCTTGAAGTTTGGTGTGAAGGAAGTTTTCAAGGGTCAAGAGAGGAGAATGATATACTATGATCAAGAGGAGTGAAAGCTCTAAGCTTGGGGATGCCCCCGTGGTTCACCCCTGCATATTTTAAGAAGACTCAAGCGTCTAAGCTTGGGGATGCCCAAGGCATCCCCTTCTTCATCGACAACATCATCAGGTTCCTCCTGAAACTATATTTTTATTCAATCACATCTTGTGTTCTTTACTTGGAGCGTCGGTTTGTTTTTGTTTTTGTTTTTGTTTTTGTTTGAATAAAATGGATCCTAGCATTCACTTTGTGGAGAGAGACACGCTCCGCTGTTGCATATGGACAAATATGTCCTTAGGCTTTACTCATAATGTTCAAGGCGAAGTTTCTTCTTCGTTAAATTGTTATATGGTTGGAATTGGAAAATGCTACATGTAGTAATTCTAAAATGTCTTGGATAATGTGATACTTGGCAATTGTTGTGCTCATGTTTAAGCTCTTGCATCATATGCTTTGCACCCATTAATGAAGAAATACATAGAGCTTGCTAAAATCTGATTTGCATATTTGGTCTCTCTAAGGTCTAGATAATATCTAGTATTGAGTTTTGAACAACAAGGAAGACGGTGTAGAGTCTTACAATGTTTACAATATGTCTTTTATGTGAGTTTTGCTGCACCGGTTCATCCTTGAGTTTGCTTCAAATAACCTTGCTAGCCTAAACCTTGTATCGAGAGGGAATACTTCTCATGCATCCAAAATCCTTGAGCCAACTACTATGCCATTTGTGTCCACCATACCTACCTACTACATGGTATTTCTCCGCCATTCCAAAGTAAATTGCTTGAGTGCTACCTTTAAAATTCCATCATTCACCTTTGCAATATATAGCTCATGGACAAAATAGCCTTAAAAACTATCGTAGTATTGAATATGTACTTATGCACTTTATATTTTATTAAGTTGCTTGTTGTGCGATAACCATGCTTATGGGGAACGCCATCAACTATTGTTGAATATCATGTGAGTTGCTATGCATGTCCGTCTTGTCTGAAGGATCTATCATTTTAGTGGTTGGAGCATGCAAAATTGTTAGAGAAGAACATTGGGCCGCTAACTAAAGCCATGAATCATGGTTGAAGTTTCAGTTTTGGACATATATCCTCAATCTCATATGAGAATAATAATCATTGTTACATGCTTACGCATTTAAGAGGAGTCCATTATCTGTTGTCCATGTTGTCCCGGTATGGATGTCTAAGTTGAGAATAATCAAAAGCGAGAAATCCAAAATGCGAGCATTCTCCTTAGTACAGGCGGCATGGAGGTACCCCTTTGTGACACTTGGTTGAAACATGGCATGCAAAGATCCGGTAGTCCAAGCTAAGTAGGACGAGGTGCGGACACTATTAGTATACTATGCATGAGGCTTGCAACTTGTAAGATATAATTTACATAACTCATATGCTTTATTACTACCGTTGACAAAATTGTTTCATGTTTTCAAAATAAAAGCTCTAGCACAAATACAGCAATCGATGCTTTCCTCTTTGAAGGACCATTCTTTTACTTTTATTGTTGAGTCAGTTTACCTATCTCCCTCCACCTTAGAAGCAAACACTTGTGTGAACTGTGCATTGATTCCTACATACTTGCATATTGCACTTGTTATATTACTCTATGTTGACAATATCCATGAGATATACATGTTATAAGTTGAAAGCAACCGCTGAAACTTAATCTTCCTTTGTGTTGCTTCAACACCTTTACTTTGATTTATTGCTTTATGAGTTAACTCTTATGCAAGACTTATTGATGCTTGTCTTGAAGTACTATTCATGAAAAGTCTTTGCTATATGATTCACTTGTTTACTCATGTCATTACCATTGTTTTGATCGCTGCATTCATTACATATGTTTACAAATAGTATGATCAAGATTATGATGGCATGTCACTTCAGAAATTATCTGGTGCGGACGAGCAGAACTAAGCTTGGGGATGCTGATACGTCTCCAACGTATCGATAATTTCTTATGTTCCATGCTACTTTATTGATGATACCTACATGTTTTATGCACATTATATGTCATATTTATGCATTTTCTGGAACTAACCTATTAACAAGATGCCGAAGAGCCAGTTGCTTGTTTTCTGCTGTTTTTGGTTTCAGAAATCCTAGTAAGGAAATATTCTCGAATTGGACGAAATCTTCGCCCAGGGTCCTATTTTGCACGGAGCTTCCAGAAGACCGAAGAGGGAAGGAAGTGGGGCCACGAGGCGCCGACACCATAGGCGGCGCGGCCCAGGCCCCGGCCGCGCCGACCTAGGGTGTTAGCCCTCGTCACCCGACCTACCCTTCCGCCTACTTAAAGCCTCCGTCGCGAAACCCCAATACCGAGAGCCATGATACGGAAAACCTTCCAGAGACGCCGCCGCGATCCCATCTCGGGGGATTCAGATCGCCTCCGGCACCCTGCCGGAGAGGGGATTCATCTCCGGAGGACTCTTCATCGCCATGATCGCCTCCGGAGTGATGAGTGAGTAGTTCACCCTGGACCATGGGTCCATAGCAGTAGCTAGATGGTCGTCTTCTCCTTGTTGTGCTTCATTGTTGGATCTTGTGAGCTGCCTAACATGATCAAGATCATCTATCTGTAATACTATATGTTGTGTTTGTCGGGATCCGATGGATAGAGAATACTATGTTATGGTGATTATCAATCTATTGTTTATGTGTTGTTTATGATCTTGCATGCTCTCCGTTATTAGAGGCTCTGGCCAAGTTTTTACTCTTAACTCCAAGAGGGAGTATTTATGCTCGATAGTGGGTTCATGCCTTCATTGACACCTGGGACAGTGACAGAAAGTTCTAAGGTTGTGATGTGTTGTTGCCACTAGGGATAAAACATTGATTCTATGTCTAAGGATGTAGTTGTCGATTACATTACGCACCATACTTAATGCAATTGTCTGTTGCTTAGCAACTTAATATTGAATGGGGTTCGGATGATAACCCGAAGGTGGACTTTTTAGGCATAGATGCAGTTGGATGGCGGTCTATGTACTTTGTCGTAATGCCCAATTAAATCTCACTATATTTATCATATCATGTATATGCATTGTTATGCCTTTCTCTATTTGTCAATTGCCCGACTGTAATTTGTTCACCCAACATGCTTTTATCTTATGGGAGAGACACCTCTAGTGAACTGTGGACCCCGGTCCTATTCTTACATAGCATACAATCTACCGCAATTGTGTTTCTTGTTTTCTTGCAAACAATCATCTTCCACTCGATACGTTTAATCCTTTGTTCTGACAAGCCGGTGAGATTGACAACCTCACTGCTTTTTCATTGGGGCAAAGTACTTTGGTTTTGTTGTGCAGATTCCACGTTGGCGCCGGAATCCCTGTTGTTGCGCCGCATCACATTTCGCCACCATCAACCTTCAACGTGCTTCTTGGCTCCTACTGGTTCGATTAAACCTTGGTTTCATACTGGGAAACTTGCTTCTATACGCATCATACCTTCCACTTGGGGTTCCCAACGGACGTGTGCATCTACGCGTATCACACACGTCCGTTGGGAACCCCAAGTGGAAGGTGTGATGCGTATAGAAGCAAGTTTCCCTCAGTATGAAACCAAGGTTATCGAACCAGTAGGAGTCAAGGAACACGTGAAGGTTGTTGATGGAGGAGTGTAGTGCGGCAACGAAGGAGTCAACGTGGAACCTGCACAACACAATCAAGATACTTTGCCCCAACGTAACAATGAGGTTGTCAATCTCACCGGCTTGCTGAAAACAAAGGATTAAACGTATGGTGTGGAAAATGATGTTTGTTTGCAAAGAACACTAGAGAACAATGATTGCAGTAGATTGTATTCAGATGTAAAAGAATGGACCGGGGTCCAGTTCACTAGTGGTGTCTCTCCAATAAGATAAATAACATGTTGGGTGAACACAGGTAGGCAATTGACAAATAAAGATTCAATACATATCATGATGATCACTATGAGATTTAATCAGGGCATTATGACAAAGAACATAGACCGCCATCCAGCATGCATCTATGCCTAAATAGTCCACCTTCGGGTTAGCATCCGCACCCCCTCCAGTATTAAGTTGCAAACAACAGACAATTGCATTAAGTACGGTGCGTAATGTAATCAATATCCTTAGACAAAGCATTGATGTTTTATCCCTAGTAGCAGCACATATCCACAACCTTAGATCTTTCTGTCACTGTCCCAATTCAATGGAGGCATGACCCACTATCGAGCATAAATACCCCCTCTTGGAGTTACAAGTATCAACTTGGCCAGAGCCTCTACTAGCAACGGAGCATGCAAGAACATAAACAACACATATATGATAGATTGATAATCAACTTGACATAATATTCTATATTCATCGGATCCCACCAAACACAACATGTAGCATTACAAATAGATGATCTTGATCATGTTAGGCAGCTCACAAGATCTAAACATGATAGCACAAGAGGAGAAGACAACCATCTAGGTACTGCTATGGACCCATAGTCCAAAGATGAACTACTCACGCATCAATCTGGAGGCGGGCATGATGATGTAGAGCCCTCCGGTGATGATTCCCCTCTCCGGAAGGGTGCCGGGGCGATCTGAATCCTCGAGATGGGATTGGCGGCGGCGTCTCTCTGGAAGGTTTTCCATCGTGGCTCTCGGTCAGGGTTTTCGCGACGAAGGCTTTAAGTAGGGGAAGGGTAGGTTGGAGGGCTGGCGAGGGGCCCACACCATAGGCGGCGGCCCCCAGGCCGCGCGGCCCTGGTGGCGGCGCCTCGTCGCCCCCTTCGTAATCCGTGGTCTTCGGAAGCTTCGTGGAAAATAAGACCCCGGACGTTGATTTCGTCCAATTCCGAGAATATTTCCTTTGTAGGATTTCTGAAACCAAAAACATCAGAAAACAGCAACTGGCGCTTCGGCATCTTGTTAATAGGTTAGTGCCGGAAAATGCATAATATGATGGGATTCGTAGCATAGAAAACAAAATTTTTCCTACCGCAAGAACGAAAACACAAGCCAAGATCTAATCTAGTAGATGGTAGCAACGAGAAGATCATGAGACTAACCCTCGAAGATTTCCAAAGCCTAACGAGATTAGATCTCGTGGTGGATGTAGTCGATCACTTGCCGCTTGCAAAAGCGCGTAGAAGATCTTGACCGCTTGCAAAAGCGCGTAGAAGAACTTGACGGTGCCACAATCGGGCAGCACCTCCGTACTCGGTCACACGTACGGTGTTGATGAAGACGACGTCCTCCTCCCCGTTCCAGCGGGCAGCGGATGTAGTAGATCCTCCTCGGAATCCCGCCAGCACGACGGCGTGGTGACGGTGGTGGTGGAGATCTCCGGCAGGGCTTCGCCGCAAGCGCTGCGGGAGAAGGGAGGAGGGAATAGCTAGGGTTTGGGCGCAGGGTGGTGCTGCGACTTGGGGAGCTAGGGCTGCGACTTGTGGTGCCCTTGGGGTGCCCCTTGGCCTCTTTAAATAGGTGGCCAAGCCCCTTGGGTCGTCCAAAAACCTGCCCCCAAGTTTGACTGAGTTCCGATAGGTTTCCGGTTCCGAAAACCTAGTCCTACTCGGACTCTTTTGCCAATTCCGAAATTGCATTAAGGAAAGACTCCTTTTCTCTTAAGGCAACGTGGTTGCACCTATTATGGAACCCTCCGGACTTCCTTAGACATCCCGGGTCGTCCCGGACACTTCCGGAACCTTCCATAATATTCCGGACTATTCCGGTCCTTCTAGAACCTTCTAGAAGCTCCGGTCAAAACACCGGACTTTTTCCGAACCCCGGAAAATGACTTCCCATATATGAATCTTATTCTCCGGACCATTCCGAACCTCCTCGTGATGTCTTGGATCCCATCCGAGACTCCGAACAACATTCGAGCTCCATTCCATATTCCATATCTACTTAAAACGACATCAAACCTTAAGTGTGTCACCCTACGGTTCGTGAACTATGCAGACATGGTTGAGACTTCTCTCCGACCAATAACCAATAGCGGGACCTGGAGATCCATGATGGCTCCCACATATTCAACAATGACTTTAGTGATCGATTGAACCATTTACATACGATACCGATTCCCTTTGTCTCGCGATATATTACTTGTCCGAGGTTTGATCATCGGTATCTCGATACCTTGTTCAACCTCGTCTCCTGACAAGTACTCTTTACTCGTACGTGGTATGTGGTCTCTTATGAACCATTCATATGCTTGCAAGCCATTTAGACGACATTCCACCGAGAGGGCCCAGAGTATATCTATCCGTCATCGGGATGGACAAATCCCACTGTTGATCCATATGCCTCAAGCTCATACTTTTCGGATACCTAATCCCACCTTTATAACCACCCATTTACGCAGTGGCGTTTGATGTAATCAAGGTACCCTTCCGGCATAAGTGATTTACATGATCTCATGGTCGAAAGGACTTGGTAACTATGTATCGAAAGCTTATAGCAAATGAACTTAATGACGTGATCTTATGCTACGCTTAATTGGGTGTCCATTACATCATTCATCAATGACATAACCTTGTTATTAATAACATCCAATGTTCATGATCATGAAACCATGATCATCTATTAATCAACAAGCTAGTTATACAAGAGGCTTACTAGGGACTCCTTGTTGTTTACATAACACACATGTATCAATGTTTCGGTTAATACAATTATAGCATGGTATGTAAACATTATCATAAACACAAAGATATATTATAATAACCATTTTATTATTGCCTCTTGGGCATATCTCCAACAGTCTCCCACTTGCACTAGAGTCAATAATCTAGTTTACATTTGTAAAGATATAACACCTTGGCCTTTCTGGTGTTTTATCATGTTTCGCTTACGGGAGAGGTTTTAGTCTACGGATCTGACATGCTCAGAAACGTATGTATTTTGCAATTCATTTGCGTCTCAAGCATCACTCATTTTCCAAATGAGTCGGCATATATGCTTAGTCCTCTGGTGGAACCTTAATTCCGCGGTCTGAAATATGTTACTAATATTGTCACACACAATATAGCTTCAAAGTTCTGACACTGTCGGAACTACACCAAGTTCTCAAAGAACTTTTTGACTTAACATCTTTAGTCATTGTCAAAACAATGACATATTCTACCTTCGTTTGTAGAATCCGTCACAACATTTAGAACTCTTCTAAATCTAGCATTGTGCTACCTATTAAACAACACTTAGCCTAATTGAGATTTGAAATTAATTCTTATATGTGACCAAACTAATATCGGTGCAACACCTTACAGCGATTTGTTTGTCATTACTCCATATAAAATTATATATATCCTTGGTTCTTCTGAAGCACACAGGGATATTCTTATTGTTTGTCCAATGATCATCACATGAATCATTCTGGTATATGCTCCTAACTTTTTAGGACATCTGATTTTGTACATATTATTTGTGATCCAAAATCACTCATGTGTTTTTACTCATCGAGTGTCAAATACACTCAAGTCTTGTTAAACCTTTGTATGCAAAGAACACCTTCTTAATATTTCTATATTGAACTACTTCAATATCCATTCTATGTACTTTGACTTAAACTTATTATGTGTTTTAATCTATCTTCATAGATCTTGACACTAAATATGTTTTAGTCCATATCCTTTCATGAAGTTAATTCTCAATGAAACCTTTTTAATCAATTATATAATTACACTATTTATAATCAACGATATGTCATCTACATAAAGTATTACAAATATGTCTCAGCGCTCCCACTTAATTTCTTGCAAATGCAAGCACCTTCATCGTTTCTGATGAAATCAAAACTCTTTGACTATTTCATCCGGTGAAGATTCCAACTCCGCAATACTCACTTCATCCAATTGAAGTTCGTATTCTTATCTAGTATTCTACGGACTAGCAAAACTCTTGGTTGTATCTTGTATACACCTTTAATACACACTTCTGTTAAGTAATATATTTTGCCATCCTACTAGCATATCTCATAAAAGAAATATGTAGCGATTACTAGAACAATCCACATGGACTATAAGCATTGCTACGGAAGATCTAATCTTATCGTACTCAACTCTTTGAACTTTGTCGTAAACAACTTTTCGACAAGTCAAGCTTCTTTAAGGATATTACATCCAAGTCCATCAATTTTATAGATCTATTTACTTTAAAAAAAATATTCATCTATCTTGGATTTCATGGCGTATAGCCATTTTAACGGAGTCAGGGCCCATCATAACTTCTTTGTTTGTAGTTGGTTTATTATTGTTCAAAATCAATCCTTTGTTCACAAATCATTTATTTGATCACAAAGTAAACCATACCTACAAGGTTCAATATGTACTTCGATCTCCATGGCTAAAACACTTTGTAGTCATGGGAGCCATGATCGTCGTGGCCGCTTCCGAAACCAATTCCGATGCTGCGCTACTCTGATCATTATGCTCAGGTTCATAAACCTTATCAAGTTCTATTGTCCTCCCACTCAAATACTTTGCTAGAAAACAATTTCTTGGAAATAAGCAAGTAACATTAACAAACACTTTTGTCTTTTACTTCATAGTGGAAAGAATTCCCAATCAATTCTCTGGGATAACCAACAAAGACATTCATCCGATTTTGGTTGTAAACTCTTAGACCAAAATTTAAAGAAAGGACTATTAGGGTTCATACCCATGCCATAACTCGTATGGTGTCATTTCAACGGATCATGATGACGCTCTATTCAGTGTAAAAACGGTAGTCTCTAAAGCATAATTCACAAAAATATAATGGCGTCATTTTATATTATCTCATCATTAACCCAACAAGGTTTGGATACATCTCTCGGATACTCCATCATCATTATGATACTCCAAGAAATGTGAGTTGTAGAACAATTTCATAACTCTCTTAGATGTTCGCTAAAACTCGTAATTCAAATATTTCCACCATGATCCAATCATAGATATTTGACTTTTCTATTACGATGATTTCCACTTCATGTTGAAATTTATTTGAATCTATTCAAATGTTTCAAACTTCTTTCTTATCGAATATATCCACATATATATACTCAATTCATTGTTGGAAGTTATCATGAAGTAGAAGAATCTCCCGCACACAACTATACCCAGTGAACCACATACATCATCATGTATGTTTCCACTAAGTTAGTTTCCCGTTCAACTCTTGGCCTATGAACGGTATTTAAGTCATTCTCTTTAGAAGAGATTTGCAAGCGCCAAATGATTCAAAAATCATGTGACTCCAAAAATCCATCTGCATGGAGTTTCTTCATGCGTTCTTTTCTAACATGACCTAAATGGCGGTTCCACAAATAAGTGGAATTCAAATCATTTGCCTTATGGAATTTTAGCGTCATTGTTATGTATGTGTGTTTCACCATTAAGATTTATAATAACTTATCCATCGTACATGGAGTAATGTCATAATTTGAACAACTTATTGTTTTCATTTGACTAGAGCAAAATAACAATTATTAAGTTCTTTATTATAAATTCTAAAGGCTAGATAGAATACCAACGACGAACATAATAACACTTTATTTTTGTTCCAGACGTGTATTCCTATCATATTCCTTGTCAGTCACTTAGGCCATTGTATTCTTGTATTGTGTTGTTTTGCATGACACTTCATACCAACCAATATGGTACAAATACCCAAGAATTTCATTGTGTGACAAAACAAGGAATACATCCATAACATGTATATCATGTATATACACCCGAGCTAGACTTTCTAGTCTTTTCTTTATTTCTGCCAAAATATCTTTTGTAGTTTCTCTTTTAGTTTTCCTCATTCTCAGAAAACACTTCACCTTCAAAAACTTCTAGGTTTGTTGGTCAAATACCAATAACCTTGAGGTTCTTACTTTGAAGTTGATCATCATATGACAAGTGTTCCAGATTTCACTATTAGTAACTTTGTAATATGATGAACAATTTCACTCATAATTTTATCCATCATGATGACTTTCCGAGACCATGTCTGTACATGCTAGGCTCGTAAAGTTTAACCTTAGTATTCGCATGTGCAAATCTGGCTTGCACCCGTTGTATGCACTCGTGGAATCTATGACACCCGATCATCACGAGATGCTTCGAAACGACGAGTCTTAGCAACGGTGCATACTAAGGACGATCACTTCATGAATATGCGAATATCGTTAGTGCCCCAATAGTTGGAGGATTGAGACGCCTAGCGTCTTCAACCTTCGTACATTCCCATAAAACTTATGAGTTTATGTAGTCTCACCAAATTATATTCTATCACCTTGCAATAAGGTCTTAGATATCACATATATCTCATACCTCGCTTATTTCTGAAAACAAAATTTCCAGCTCCTTACTTTAATTTCAAACGGATTTGAACTTCAAGTTTCATGGAGACAAGATGATTTTAGGTACTAATTGAAACCATTGTTCTTTGAATCAACAATGTGAGGTTTACTAAAAGTTTGCAATAGGACTTAATCATTTCTTGATTCTTTAACAATACGGTACCAGTCCGTAAAGTTATTGTCAGACTTAACAGTATTTCAATCTCAATTACAAGACTAACGCATGGTAGAAAACGGATGCCAATTCTACAAATTTAATTCAAAATACTATTCAGACTATGTTCATGATAATTAGTTCAAGTTTTAATCTAATTACTAATGAACTCCCACTTAATACAACATCCCTCATAGTTGTTAAGTGGCACACGATCCATATCCACTACACCAAAACCGATCATCACGTGAGATGATGTAGCTTCAATGGTGAACATCAACATGTTGATCATATCATCCATATGACTCGTGTTCAACCTTTCGGTTTCCGTTGTCCCGAGGCCATGTCTGTACATGCTAGGCTCGTCAAGCAAACCCAAGTATTCCGCGTGTGCAAACATGGCTTACACCCGTTGTATGTGAACGTAGAGTCTATCACATCCGATCATCACGAGATGCTTCGAAACGACGAACTGTAGCAACGGTGCATACGAGGGGAGAACACTTTATTATCTTGATATTAATGTGAGGGATCATCTTATAATGCTACCGTCGCGATCTAAGCAAAATAAGATGCATAAAGGATTAACATCACATGCAATTCATATGTGATATGATATGGCCCTTTAGTCTTTGCGCCTTTGATCTTCATCTCCAAAGCACGGACATGATCTCCATCATCAATGGGCATGATCTCCATCATCGTCGGCGTAGCGTCAAGGTCCATGGCGCCGTCTTCATGGTTGTTCACCGTGTGTAGCAACTATTACAACTACTTTGAAACAATACTACAACATGAAATATAAAGACAACCATAAGGCTCCTGCCGGTTGCCACAATACAATAATGATCATCTCATACATATTCATCATCACATCATGGCCATATCACATCACCAAACCCTGCAAAAACAAGTTAGACGCCTCTAATTTGGTTTGCATATTTTACGTGGTTTAGGGTTTTCGAGCAAGATCCAATCTACCTACGAACATGAACCACAACGGTGATACTAGTGTTGTCAATAGAAAGAGTAAATTGGATCTTCACTATAGTGGGAGAGACAGACACCCGCAAAGCCACTTATGCAATACAAGTTGCATGTCGAACGTGGAGCAAGTCTCATGAACGCGGTCATGTAAAGTTAGCCCGGGCCGCTTCATCCCACTATGCCGCAAGATGCAAAGTACACGAACTAAAGACAACAAAAGCATCAACGCCCACAAAACAATTGTGTTCTACTCGTGCAACCAATCTATGCATAGACACGGCTCTGATACCACTGATGGGATTCGTAGCATAGAAAACAAAAATTTTCCTACCGCAAGAACGAAAACACAAGCCAAGATCTAATCTAGTAGATGGTAGCAACGAGAAGATCATGAGACTAACCCTCGAAGATTTCCAAAGCCTAACGAGATTAGATCTCGTGGTGGATGTAGTCGATCACTTGCCGCTTGCAAAAGCGCGTAGAAGATCTTGACCGCTTGCAAAAGCGCGTAGAAGAACTTGACGGTGCCACAATCGGGCAGCACCTCCGTACTCGGTCACACGTACGGTGTTGATGAAGACGACGTCCTCCTCCCCGTTCCAGCGGGCAGCGGATGTAGTAGATCCTCCTCGGAATCCCGCCAGCACGACGGCGTGGTGACGGTGGTGGTGGAGATCTCCGGCAGGGCTTCGCCGCAAGCGCTGCGGGAGAAGAAGGAGGAGGGAATAGCTAGGGTTTGGGCGCAGGGTGGTGCTGCGACTTGGGGAGCTAGGGCTGCGACTTGTGGTGCCCTTGATGACCCACAAGTATAGGGGGTGTATCGTAGTACTTTCGATAAATAAGAGTGTCGAACCCAACGAGGAGCAGAAGGTGTTGACAAGCAGTTTCGATGAAGGATTCACTGTAAATGCTCACAGACAAGTATTCAGGGGGTTTTGATATTGCAGATAAATAAAGTACAAGTAAATAAAATGCGAGAGAAATAATTGCAGCGAGTGGCCCAATCCTTTTTAGCACAAAGGACAAGCCGGTTTGATTACTTATAATGACCAAACGTTCCTGAGGACACACGGGATTTTAGTCTAGTGCTTTCGCTACATACAGCTGATTAATCTTCATTGTTTTGATAAGTGTTGTGTGGGTGAACCTATGCTAATGCACCGCCCTTCCTAGGACTAATACATACTTGTGATTATACCCCTTGCAAGCATCCGCAACTACAAGAAAGTAATTAAGATAAATCTAACCACAGCCTTAAACTCGAGATCCTGCAATCCCTCCTGCATCGATATACTAACGGGGGCTTAGGTTTCTGTCACTCCGGCAACCCCGCAATTAGCAACCGAATACAAGATGCACTCCCCTAGGCCCATAAATGGTGAAGTATCGTGTAGTCGACGTTCACACGACACCACTAGAAGAATGACACCACAACTTAAATATCATAACATTGAATATTACTCAACCATAATTCACTACTAGCATTTAGACTTCACCCATGTCCTCAAGAACTAAACGAACTACTCACGAGACATCATATGGAATACAATCAGAGGTGATATGATGATGAATAACAATCTGAACATAAACCTTGGTTCAATGGTTTCACTCAATAGCATCTACAACAAGTATAGAATAACACCGGGAGAGTTTCCCCTATCAAACAATCAAGATCAAACCCGAATTGCTACAGCGATGACGAGGTGCAGCGGTGGTGATGGCGGTGTAGATGGTGGAGATGATGATGATGATGATGGAGATGATGTCCCGCTCGATGACGATGGCGATGGCGTCGATTTCCCCCTCCGGGAGGGAATTTCCCCGGCGGATTCCTGCCCGCCGGAGAGCTCTTTTCTCTCTGGTGTTCTCCGCCCCGCAGAGGCGGCTGTAACCCTTCGTGAGGATCCCTCTGTGGCTTAGGTTTTCGGGACGAAGGAGTACGCGAAGAAAAGGAGGCGAAAGGGGCTGTGGGGCCCCCAGAGCACAGGGTGGCGCGGCCAGGCCTTGGGCCGCGCCGCCCTGTGGTCTGGGCCCACAGTGGCTCCTCTCTGCTCCCCCTTTTGCTCCCTCCGTCATCTGGAAAAATAGGAATTTACGTGAAATTCCCTTCCACAGTTGATCTTCCGAAATATTGCGTTCGACGGTGCTTTTTCCAGCAGAATCCTGGCTCCGGTGCTTGATCCTCCAATGATGATGAAACATGCAAAATAGATGAAATAACATAAGTATTGTGTCCCAATATGAAATATATCAATGAATAACGGCAAATTATGATACAAAATAGTGATGCAAATTGGACGTATCAACTCCCCCCAAGCTTAGACCTCGCTTGTCCCCAAGCGAAACTGAGCTCGATAAACGAGACCACATGTTTATGGAGTGAAGAGTCGATAAATAAAATACGGACAAGAAGCATCATATTCATTCACACAAGACATTCTAGTAAACAACTTCCTCATATAACTCATCTCGAAATAAGTAAAGAGAAATCACAAGTAAAGGTGCATAAGAAATCATAGTTGGTGATGGCAAACTTTGTTCTTGGTCAGAGAACTACTAACGGATTGTACTTCTAAGCAAAGCTTTCATATTAGAATTTATAGCTGAGCCTTCCTATTTAAGCATGACAATCTCTTCATAATCATTGATAACTTCAAAGTAATATTCATTCAGATAAAATTGGTACTAAACAAGAAAGTATAAAAGACATGATTAACTGGATCATAGCATAAATGATTGGTTCACAACAACTCAATTGCTTGCTTGAGATAGAGGGAAATAGGTTTACTGACTCAACATAAAAGTAAAAGATAGGCCCTTCGCAGAGGGAAGCAGGGATTAAATCATGTGCTAGAGCTTTTCAAGTTTTGAAATCATATAAAGAGAATAAAAGTAATATTTTGAGAGGTGCTTGTTGTTGTCAACGAATGGTAGCGGGTATTCTAACCCCCTTGCCAAACGAACCTTCAAAGAGCGGCTCCCATGAGGGACGGCATCTCTACCAGCAAGGTAGATCATCCCCCTTCTCTTTTGTTTACACATGTATTTTAGTTTTATTATGGGTGACACTCCCCCCAACCTTGGCTTTCTCAATCCATGGCTAACCGAATCCTCGGGTGCCTTCCAACATTCACATACCATGGAGGAGTGTCTATTGCAAAATTAAGTTGCTTACTGATGAATCAGAGCAAAACATGTGAAGAGAATTATTAATGAAGGTTATTAATTGGGGCTGGGAACCCCGTTGCCAGCTCTTATTGCAAAGTTATTGGATAAGCGGATGTGCCGCTAGTCCATTGGTGAAAGTCCGCCCAACAAGATTGAAAGATAAAACACCACATACTTCCTCATGAGCTATAAAACATTGACACAAATAAGGAGTAATAGTTTGAATTATTTAAAGGTAGCACATGAAGTATTTACTTGGAATGGCAGAAAATACCATGTAGTAGGTAGGTATGGTGGACACAAATGGCATAGGTTTGGTCTAAGGTTATGGATGTATGAGAAGCATTCCCTCTCGATACAGGTCTTTGGCTAGCAAGGTTTGATAGCAAGCATAAAGGTTGAGGGAAACAAACAAATATACATATGATAGAAACAATCATGCATCTTTCTCATAAGCACAAGCAATTTTAACTTAAGAATACTAAGCATAGAGATAATGGAGTAATGTATCTAAGTGTATTTCTCTCTTTTATTAAACATCAGGATGTTGTTGCTATTGACCAATGCTAAGTTTGCCAAAACCAAATAGATTTACTTAATGTTCCCAAAGTGATATCAATACTCATGTCAAGAATAATCATATAATGGAGATTGCAAACTAAAATAAGGTGTGCAAAAAGTAAATGATAAGACTTCTCATTAATATTCCATAACGATAACTCACACCAACGGATACATCGATAACTAACTAAGAGAGATACTTCCACATTGCATACTATTCTATATGATAACTTCCCTACTCATGATATGACACTACTTGATAGTAAAAGATAAAGGTGGTGGTGATGTGATACCGCGGCACTCCCCAAGCTTGGAACAAACCAAGGGGATGCCAATACCGATGATGAATTACTCCTTCGGTGATGATGGTGAATCTTTGTCGTCATCAGACTTCCATGGAAGAGGCCCTCCATCAACAAAAGACATCTTGGTCTCCGGAAACCTGAAACTAGCAGCATGACTTATGCGCTTAAACCTGTTTTCATACTCACAGTTCTGATTATGGACATCATAGAGTTGAGCTTGGAGTTTGTTGGTGGTGTCGTGAAGTGAGAAGATATCGTCCCACAGCTTTGCAGTCTCCTTCTTGTGTCCATCAATGAGTTCAGACACAATCTTGTGAAAGATATCCACTTCACGCTCAGCCATCTTCTTGTAGTTGAAAACCTCTTGTTCCAGCTTCTCCATCCTGTCTTCCAAGCTCCCTTCTCCCTTAGGACCCTGGACATCTTTGATCTGCAACTCTCCATCCACGAGCTGCAACTCTTTGGGGTGCATCTTCAGCTCGTTCATGTACGGGTTGACGACGTCCTCAAAGAAGCTGTCCTTCTGAGTTCCCGACGAAGACATGATGGATCTAGATCCGAAGCAGATCCTGGCAGAAAACAGCTCGAAACAAAACGCGACGAGAAAACGATATTACGGACCTCCAGGGGTCCGGGGGATTATATAGCAAATATTTTTACGACAAAAGGAAGGTTCCAGGTCGAAAACGAGTCGGAAAGGGGCAACGAGGCGGCCAGACCATAGGTCGGCGCGGGCCCAGGTCAGGCCGCGCCGGCCTATGGTGGCACCCCCTCGTGCGTCTTTTCCACTCCGTTTCGATTCCGTAATTTTTCATATTTTCCAAAAACAGCAGAAATAATGTTCGGAAAGGTAAACGCGGACTTTTTATTACCTATACTGTTACCTATTCAAAGTCCAGTTCTGGCGGACTGTCAATTTGTCCTTTGATGAAAGCCTCCGGTGTTTCCACTTGAATAATATCAACATCAACATTATAAGAATCGCCCGAGATATAATGCTTGAGTCTTTGTCCATTCACCACTTGTGTGGCATTGCCTTGGAGAGAGCTAATTTTAATTGCTCCTGAACGATACACCTCCTCAACAACATATGGTCCTTCCCACTTCGAGAGTAATTTCCCTGCAAAGAATCTGAGACGAGACCGATACAATAGAACTTGATCTCCAACATTAAATTCTCTTTTAATGATCCTTCTATCATGCCACTTCTTAACTTTTTCTTTAAAGAGTTTAGCATTTTCATAAGCTTCACTTCTCCATTCATCTAGAGAACTTAATTGCAACAACCTCTTATTACCGGCTAATTTAGGATCTTTATTTAATTCTCTAACAGCCCAATAAGCTTTGTGCTCTAGTTCTAAAGGTAAATGACAAGCTTTTCCATAAACCATTTTATAAGGCGACATTCCCATAGGATTTTTATAAGCAGTTCTATAAGCCCATAACGCTTCTTTCAATTTGCTAGGCCAATTCTTTCTAGATTTATTAACAGTCTTACCCAAGATAGCTTTAATCTCTCTATTTGATAATTCTACTTGACCACTAGTTTGAGGGTGATAAGCAGAAGCAATTCTATGATTAATACCATACTTAGCAAGAGTTTTTCTAAAACCTCCATGAATGAAATGAGAACCTCCATCAGTCATAATATATCTAGGTACTCCAAATCTAGGAAATATAATATCTACCAGCATTTTTATAGAGGTCTCACCATCAGCACTTTTTGTAGGTATAGCTTCTACCCATTTAGTAACATAATCAACAGCGACAAGTATATGAGTGTTACCGTCTGAAGAAGGGAAAGGTCCCATGAAGTCGAATCCCCAACAATCGAATGGTTCAATAACAAGAGTATAATTCATAGGCATTTCATTGCGTCTGGAGATATTACCAACTCTTTGACATTCATCACAAGATAAAATAAATTTCCTTGCATCTTTGAAGAGTGTTGGCCAATAAAAACCTGATTGTAGAACCTTTTGCGCGGTTCTATCTCCAGCGTGATGTCCTCCATAAACACTTCCATGACATTTATTCAATATCTCCTGTTGTTCATATTCAGGAACACATCTTCGCATAATACCATCCACTCCTTCTTTATATAAGTGTGGGTCATCCCAAAAATAATGCCTTAAGTCATAAAAGAATTTCCTCCTTTGCTGAGCTGAAAAGGTTGGAGGCAAATACTTCGAAACAATAAAGTTAGCATAATCTGCATACCAAGGGCTCTCTCGCGAGCTCACCTTTATTACAGCCAATTGTTCATTTGGAAAACTATCATTAACAGGAACAGGATCATAAGCAATATTTTCCAATCTAGACAAATTATCAGCAACAGGATTATCGGCACCTTTCCTATCTATAATATGTAAATCAAATTCTTGCAACAGAAGTACCCATCTAATAAGCCTTGGCTTAGCATCTTTCTTTGTCATGAGGTATCTAATTGCAGCATGATCAGTATGAATTGTAACTTTTGAATCAACAATATAAGGTCTAAACTTATCACAAGCAAAGACTACAGCTAACAATTCCTTTTCAGTTGTAGCATAATTTCTTTGAGCAGCATCAAGAGTCTTACTAGCATAATGAATAACATTTAATTTTTTATCTACTCGCTGTCCAAGAACAGCGCCTACAGCAAAATCACTAGCATCACACATAATTTCAAAAGGCAAATTCCAATCAGGAGGTTCAACTACAGGAGCAGTTGTTAAGGCTTTCTTTAAAGTTTCAAAAGCTTCCTTACAATCATCATCAAAAACAAAAGGTACATCTTTTTGAAGAAGATTAGTAAGAGGCTTTGAAATTTTAGAGAAATCTTTAATAAATCTCCTATAAAACCCAGCATGACCAAGAACACTACGAATACCTTTAACATCCCTCGGATAGGGCATCTTCTCAATCGCTTCAACTTTAGCTCTATCAACTTCAATACCTCTCTCAGAAATTTTATGTCCCAATACAATTCCTTCATTAACCATAAAGTGGCATTTCTCCCAATTAAGAACAAGGTTAGTTTCTTCACATCTCTGCAAAACTTTATCGAGGTTTCGCAGGCAATTATCAAAAGAATTCCCATAGACAGAAAAATCATCCATGAACACCTCTACAATACTTTCGCAAAAACCATGAAAAATAGCAGACATGCATCTTTGAAAAGTAGCAGGAGCATTACATAAACCAAAAGGCATACGCCTATAAGCATAAGTTCCATAAGGACAAGTAAAAGTGGTTTTCTCTTGATCTTTAGCTTTAACAACAATTTGTGAAAACCCAGAATAACCATCAAGAAAGCAAAAATGAGTATTTTTAGACAACCTCTCTAACATTTGATCAATAAAGGGTAAAGGGTAATGATCTTTCTTAGTAACTTTATTAACTTTTCGAAAATCAATGCACATTCTATACCCTACAACTATTCTTTGAGGAATAAGCTCATCATTATCATTAGGCACAACAGTCATTCCTCCTTTCTTAGGAACACAATGCACAGGACTAACCCATCTACTATCAGCAATAGGATATATAATACCAGCTTCAAGGAGTTTTAATACCTCGTTCCTTACCACTTCCTTCATCTTCGGAATTAGACGACGTTGATGTTCAACAACAGGCTTTGCATCTTCTTCCATATTAATAGCATGTTGGCAAATAGAAGGAGAAATCCCTTTCAAATCATCAAGAGTATAGCCAATAGCTCCTCGGTGTTTCTTCAATATTTCTAATAACCTTTCTTCCTCAATCTCTGAAAGCTTAGAACTAATAATAACAGGATATATTTTCTTATCATCAATATGAGCATATTTAAGATTATCAGGTAAAGGCTTTAAATCAAAAACAGGATCTTCCTTTGGTGGCGGTGTTGTACCCAAATCTTCCACCGGTAAATCATGCTTGAGAATAGGTTGGCGACGAAAAATTTCCTCAAGCTCATCTCTTTCTTTCCTAAAAGCTTCACTTTCACTATTCTCCAAATGTTGCTGCAAAGGATTATTAGGAACAAGAACAATAGATGCACACTGCTCCATTTTAAAATCATTACTAGGCAAGTCAACTTTATAAGGAGTTTTGGTAAATTTAGAAAAGTTAAATTCATAAGGTTCACCAGCAAATCTAGTCAAAATTTTCTCTTTCTTACAATCTATAATAGCTCCACAAGTATTTAGAAAAGGTCTACCAAAAATGATAGGACAATAATCACTAGCAGCAGAACCAAGTACCAAAAAGTCAGCAGGATATTTAATCTTACCACATAGAACTTCCACATCTCGAACAATACCAATTGGAGAAATAGTTTCTCTATTAGCCAGATGAATAACCACATCAATATCTTCAAGTTCACAAGAACCAATTTCGTGCATAATCTCCGTGTAAAGTTCATAAGGTATAGCACTAACACTTGCACCAATATCACATAAACCATAATAGCAATGATCACCAATTCTAACAGATAGCATAGGAACACTAACTTGTTTGGATTTATTAGGATGTGAAACAATATTAGAAGCATCTTCACAGAAAATAATATGACCATCCTCCACGTTTTCAGTCACAAGATCTTTAACTATAGCAACAGCAGGTTCAATTTTAATTTGTTCTTCAGGTTCTTTAGGTTTCTTTTCACTTTTATTAACGCACTAGATATGACAGAGTACTCCTTCATTTTAGCAGGGAAAGGAGTTTTTTCAATATAAGCTTCAGGAATAACATTATCAGCAGTTTCAATCACTACACATTTGTTTACAGATGAATCAATTTTATCTTTATACGGTTCATGATACTTATCAAAATTCTTCTTAGGCAGTTCATAATGAGAGGCAAAAGCTCTATAAAGATTTGCAGCAACTTGGGAATCAAGACCATATGTAGCACTCATATTACGAAATTTATCAGTATCCATAAAAGCTTCAATGCATTTATAATCATAAATTATACCTGATTCTCTATCTTTGTCATTCTCCCATCCTTCAGTATTTTCTTGGATCCGATCAAGAAGGTCCCTTTTAAACTCTTCTTTGTTGCGTGTAAATGATCCAGAACAAGAAGTATCCAACAAGGTCTTGTCTTGAAAAGAAAGTCTTGCATAGAAATTATCAATAATAACATTACCAGGAAGCTCATGAATGGGGCATTTGAGCATTAAAGACTTCAATCTCCCCCAAGCTTGGGCAATACTTTCTCCATCATGAGGCCAGAAATTATATATGCGGTTCCGATCTTTGTGAATTTCACTTGGAGGATAAAATTTGGAATAAAATAAAGGCACAATGTCCTCCCAATCAATAGAATCACCATTCTTCAGCAATTTATACCAGTGCGCCGCTTTACCAGACAGCGATATAGTGAATAGTTTCTTCCTAACTTCATTCATAGAAATACCTGCACATTTGAATAACCCGCATAATTCATGCAAAAACAGTAAATGATCACCAGGATGGACAGTTCCATCCCCTTCATAGCGGTTATCCATAACACGTTCAATAATTTTCGTAGGTATTTTATATGGTACTACTTCCTCACCTGGCGCTTCATCCACTACCGTTGCAGTAGTAGTAGATTTCCCAAATAGAAATTGAAGAGAAGATCTCTCCATAATGATTATAGCAGCAGGCAGAAATAAAATCAGCACAAACAGTAAAGGTTTTCCTTACCAATTCCACTTACCAATAGCGCTTCACTCCCCGGCAACGGCGCCAGAAATAGTCTTGATGACCCACAAGTATAGGGGTGTATCGTAGTACTTTCGATAAATAAGAGTGTCGAACCCAACGAGGAGCGAAGGTGTTGACAAGCAGTTTCGATGAAGGTTTCACTGTAAATGCTCACAGACAAGTATTCAGGGGGTTTTGATATTGCAGATAAATAAAGTACAAGTAAATAAAATGCGAGAGAAATAATTGCAGCGAGTGGCCCAATCCTTTTTAGCACAAAGGACAAGCCGGTTTGATTACTTATAATGACCAAACGTTCCTGAGGACACACGGGGATTTTAGTCTAGTGCTTTCGCTACATACAGCTGATTAATCTTCATTGTTTTGATAAGTGTTGTGTGGGTGAACCTATGCTAATGCACCGCCCTTCCTAGGACTAATACATACTTGTGATTATACCCCTTGCAAGCATCCGCAACTACAAGAAAGTAATTAAGATAAATCTAACCACAGCCTTAAACTCTGAGATCCTGCAATCCCTCCTGCATCGATATACTAACGGGGGCTTAGGTTTCTGTCACTCCGGCAACCCCGCAATTAGCAACCGAATACAAGATGCACTCCCCTAGGCCCATAAATGGTGAAGTATCGTGTAGTCGACGTTCACACGACACCACTAGAAGAATGACACCACAACTTAAATATCATAACATTGAATATTACTCAACCATAATTCACTACTAGCATTTAGACTTCACCCATGTCCTCAAGAACTAAACGAACTACTCACGAGACATCATATGGAATACAATCAGAGGTGATATGATGATGAATAACAATCTGAACATAAACCTTGGTTCAATGGTTTCACTCAATAGCATCTACAACAAGTATAGAATAACACCGGGAGAGTTTCCCTATCAAACAATCAAGATCAAACCCGAATTGCTACAGCGATGACGAGGTGCAGCGGTGGTGATGGCGGTGTAGATGGTGGAGATGATGATGATGATGATGGAGATGATGTCCCGCTCGATGACGATGGCGATGGCGTCGATTTCCCCCTCCGGGAGGGAATTTCCCCGGCGGATTCCTGCCCGCCGGAGAGCTCTTTTCTCTCTGGTGTTCTCCGCCCCGCAGAGGCGGCTGTAACCTCTCGTGAGGATCCCTCTGTGGCTTAGGTTTTCGGGACGAAGGAGTACGCGAAGAAAAGGAGGAAAAGGGCTGTGGGGCCCCCGAGCACGGGGTGGCGCGGCCAGGCCTTGGGCGCCCGTGGTCCAGGCCCACATGGCTCCTCTCTCTCCCCCTTTTGGCTCCCTCCGTCATCCGGAAAAATAGGAATTTACGTGAAATTCCCTTCCACGTTTGATCTTCCGAAATATTGCGTTCGACGGTGCTTTTTCCAGCAGAATCCTGGCTCCGGTGCTTGATCCTCCAATGATGATGAAACATGCAAAATAGATGAAATAACATAAGTATTGTGTCCCAATATGAAATATATCAATGAATAACGGCAAATTATGATACAAAATAGTGATGCAAATTGGACGTATCACCTTGGGGTGCCCCTTGGCCTCTTTAAATAGGTGGCCAAGCCCCTTGGGTCGTCCAAAAACCTGCCCCCAAGTTTGACTGAGTTCCGATAGGTTTCCGGTTCCGAAAACCTAGTCCTACTCGGACTCTTTTGCCAATTCCGAAATTGCATTAAGGAAAGACTCCTTTTCCTTAAGGCAACGTGGTTGCACCTATTATGGAACCCTCCGGACTTCCTTAGACATCCCGGGTCGTCCCGGACACTTCCGGAACCTTCCATAATATTCCGGACTATTCCGGTCCTTCTAGAACCTTCTAGAAGCTCCAAAACACCGGACTTTTTCCGAACCCCGGAAAATGACTTCCCATATATGAATCTTATTCTCCGGACCATTCCGAACCTCCTCGTGATGTCTTGGATCCCATCCGAGACTCCGAACAACATTCGAGCTCCATTCCATATTCCATATCTACTTAAAACGACATCAAACCTTAAGTGTGTCACCCTACGGTTCGTGAACTATGCAGACATGGTTGAGACTTCTCTCCGACCAATAACCAATAGCGGGACCTGGAGATCCATAATGGCTCCCACATATTCAACGATGACTTTAGTGATCGATTGAACCATTTACATACGATACCGATTCCCTTTGTCTCGCGATATATTACTTGTCCGAGGTTTGATCATCGGTATCTCGATACCTTGTTCAACCTCGTCTCCTGACAAGTACTCTTTACTCGTACCGTGGTATGTGGTCTCTTATGAACCATTCATATGCTTGCAAGCCATTTAGACGACATTCCACCGAGAGGGCCCAGAGTATATCTATCCGTCATCGGGATGGACAAATCCCACTTTGATCCATATGCCTCAAGCTCATACTTTCCGGATACCTAATCCCACCTTTATAACCACCCATTTACGCAGTGGCGTTTGATGTAATCAAGGTACCCTTCCGGCATAAGTGATTTACATGATCTCATGGTCGAAAGGACTTGGTAACTATGTATCGAAAGCTTATAGCAAATGAACTTAATGACGTGATCTTATGCTACGCTTAATTGGGTGTGTCCATTACATCATTCATCAATGACATAACCTTGTTATTAATAACATCCAATGTTCATGATCATGAAACCCTGATCATCTATTAATCAACAAGCTAGTTATACAAGAGGCTTACTAGGGACTCCTTGTTGTTTACATAACACACATGTATCAATGTTTCGGTTAATACAATTATAGCATGGTATGTAAACATTATCATAAACACAAAGATATATTATAATAACCATTTTATTATTGCCTCTTGGGCATATCTCCAACATAATAATGATATAAAGTATGTATAAAACATGTGAGTATTGTCATAAAAGTAGCATGGAACATAAGAAATTATAGACACGTTGGAGACGTATCACCCATCCATTGGTTCCAGAAACATTTCAAACAAGCAAACGAAGTCTGCAATCCTCTCATTCGGCACAAAACCACAACCCAACCGAATTGACTGGCCAAATCTGTGTACACCTATGAAAGGCGCATATGGCATTTTATACTTGTTTGTCTTGTAAGTCGTATCAAACGAAATGCAATCATTGTGGTATTTGTAAACTTCTCGGGTTGCTCCATTAATTCAGAAAATGCGCTCAACTCTAGGTAATCCATCCAACTTGAACTTGTAGAAGAAACGAGGGTCTTGTTTCTTTAGTTCTTCAAAGTAATCCAACAAGTGAGGTATATCCTTGAACTTCTCTTCGGCTAGTGTAGCAGTGTAGTTGCTGGCCGTTTTTGCATCATACGGAACATTTGCTTTCCTCGCATACAGCTCAACCATGATTTGCATGATCCTACCAGAGCTCAGATTAACCTCATGCAGGAAGTCAATGAATTTCCTTTCCTCCTTTGGTATCTTTTTGTGAGACCGCAGGTACTTCTTCAATGCCATTTTGTTATAAGATAATGGTTATGATCCTCCACAAACAGTGTTACTTGCCATCTAGCTCCAACACGTTTGATACGCAACTTAGCTTTGACGTCCGTGTGCACAATGATTGTTCGATTTCTTTGTTTCACCGGCGTAGGTTCTTCTGCAACATGTTTCCCTGACATGTTGCAAACAAACACAATCTTGTCTTTCTCACCATTCTTGGTAGATTCACGTGATGATTCAATTTTCACAGAGAAACCAATATGCTTGGCATATCGATTGTAATGAACCATAACTACATCCACGGAGTCATAGATCATTCCAACAAATGGAACCTTGGAACAAAGCCTTCTGGTGTTGATTGGACTTCACCATCGTTGTCACTATCTTCGCTCGATAGTGTTACTCCTGTATACGCATTTGAGTTAGGATTGGGTGCTGAACCGGAAGGACCAGCAGAAGGCGATGTTGAACCGTAAGGAGGTGCTACATGTGCTTCTTGTCCAGCAGTAAGGTCAGGGGAACCATGGTGAGCATCATGGGCAGGGGAACCATGCTTTCCATGGTCAGGGGATCCATTTGGTTCACCATGACCTCTTGAAGTACCAACACCATCATCTTCGAATCCATTACCGTCCTCTTCATCCAATGGCTGGTTGAGGTCGATTCCTCTAAAACACCATGCAAAACTCTTCGGCATTTTACAAAATATACATGTCAACTGATGAAATAAAACAAGAATCATTTTTTCAGTTTCCTTCTTACTATGTTTTCAAGCATAACATTTTACTATCAATTACACCCAACAAGTCTAACATGTTCTTTTTGAATGATAAATGCATGCAGGAAGGACGTACTTCGTTCCACAAGATGAAGTGAAATAAAAGTTCAGTAAAGGAACAAGGACCATCTTCACTATGCCAGTAAGGGAAGGACCATCTTCACCATGCTAGATTGGTGCTTCTTTCTTATGTCAATGTGTCGCACAATGTTTTTTCTTTCGTCATGCCAGCTGTGTGATATGGTGGTGTTCTATTACTGGATTATCTTCTATTTTTCTGCTGCTACCCTGTTATTATGTTTTGCCACCAACTTATCTGATACATCTGGTTCATATGGTCAGTACCCTGCTTCATCTGGGTGTTATCTTTTTTATATATCACTATGCTAATTTTTTCCATGCTTGATGTTCCTCATTATGAAGAAGCAGTAAATAAGGCATACATCATGTTTAGATGTTCCTTTTTATAATGTCACTTGTTCAGTTTTCATGGCAGTAATACCATAAAGAACCACATAGTATTGCAACTACATCATGGGACAGATTAGTGCAACTACATCATGGGACAGAGCATGCATAGCAGTTTCTCTTTATATATGTTGTGTAAACATAGACATGTATACAATTCACTGCTCATATTCTAGGATTATATAATCTTCTGATTATACTAGTGTTTTCATTAGTACAAGTACTAGATGGTGTGAAACAAGATGGTGTCATGTTTTTCAAATTTGAAGTATCACATGGAGAATGTAGATTTTCTAGTACATGAAAAGAACAAAGCCTTTTCCCTACTCCATCTGCTGCCAAATCTTTTATTTCCAAGTATAAAAGTACCAGATGGTGTCAAACCAGGGAAAGATCAAAGCTTTCCCTAAAGGGAAATGTCAAAGCTTTGTTCATATACAGGGAGATTGAGTTCGAACTACCAGATGGAACTAGAGAGGAACAATCAAGGGGGAAGAGAAGTTCCATATGATCAAGATGGAACTGGAACCAAATGGAACTGGTAAGAAGTAAGAGGCAGCAGATTCAAAAGCCCAGATTTGTTTACCAAACCTGTAAGTGATTTGTTGGATCCCAATAGCTGTGGTTGGTCGACGTGGAGGAGCAGCTACACTATTGTCTTCTCTAGTAAACAAGATCTGGAAGGTAGGATGTATTGTTTTGCTGATGGGGGATAACTTCCTAGGACAACAATGGCGGTTGCGTCGGGATGGAGGAGGAAGAAGGAGGAAGGTGTGGTCTACGGTAAAAAAGGGGGCGCGAGCTTTGCTTTGCTCCTTTTGTTGGGGACCAGCAAAGGGCACAGCTGATGTCGTTGGTTCCCGCGCGCAACCGAGGTGGCTCCGTTGGGTTGGTTCCAGTTTCGTTGGTTCTTACACGCACACGTTGGGACCACTTCTTTCCAAATCGGGAAAGTCTGATCTCCACTAGCTATTCTGTTTACGGGCTATAGGACCGACCTCGCTTTTCCTTAAAACGTGGTTGACCGTGGTGTAGCCGTGTCCATTAAAATACACGGGCGGCGCCCACGATGCACCTGTATAAGAATACTCCACTTTCACCGCTTTGGATTCGCTAATTTGCTGTGAGGAAGTCACTTAATGAACATGGTGGTTGGCTTTGCGTATTTTTGGCCACCGGATCATAAACCGATGATCCAGATTGCACATCACCATCCAAACAGTGTTTTCGTATAGTATTTTTCTGAAGCAGTAAGTGATTTTTAAATAGTGTTGGTTTGATCTTGTCCTTTTATTCAATCGGATGGCCGTGAGCGGCTAAGGGCATCTCCAATGGGGCGACGCATTTCGAACGTGCAAAATGGTCGCGCGCTTCCGTTTGCGTCGGGCAGCGGACATGAATTTGGTCGTTTTTTGCCGCGCGTCCATTTGCGCCTGGGGGTGCCTCTAGTGAGGCGACACATTTGGCCCGCAGTCATGAATTGGGATGTTTAAACAATAAAATAAACAATTTCAAAGTAGTCTCAGTTATTACATCTAAATTCTTAAAAGTCTACATGAAAATAAGATGATATTGACCTCTACGCATTGGCTTCATGGCCAGCCAATGCACACTGATGCTCAATCAGATCCGTCTGTAGGTGCTCATCAGTGACTTCAACATTCATATGCAGATACTGCTGGCAGGATGATGCCCTAGGGATTGGCGCAACCATCTCACCTTGGAAATCCGATGGTGCTCATTGAGGCCATCAGGACACTCGTTCTCAACGATAATGTTGTGCATGATCACGCAATAGGTCATCACCTCGTGCATGGTCTTCAACGACCATGTTCTTGACGGGTGACGGGCAATTGCCCACCGAGCTTGGAGCACACCAAATCCCTGCTTCACATCTTTCCTGCAAGCCTCTTGCATCTTGGCAAATCTTCTCGTCTTTTTCGAGTTTGGATTACGGACAGCCTTCACCAGTGTGGCCCAGTTAGGGTAGATGCCATCAGCAAGATAATATGGCTTGTCATATTCATTTCCATTGATCTCGTAGCTCACATGGGAGCTTTGCCTTGCATAAGTTTGTTGAAAACCGGTGATCAGTGCAACACATTGATTTCATTGTTGGAATCGGCCATGCCAAAGAATGAATACCAAATCCATAAATCTTGAGATATCACTGCTTCAAGAATGACAGTGCATCCCTCCGCACGGCCGTTGTACTGACCCTGCCATCCAAATGGACAGTTCTTCCACTCCGAGTGCATGCAATCTATGCTGCCAATCTTTCCTGTGAACCCTCTAGACTCGTTGATAGACAAACAACCGTCTTGTATCCTCAACTGTTAGCTCCCTACAGTAATATTCTCCGAACACGGCAATCACAGTTCGACAAAACTGGTACATGGACTCAAGGCAGGTGCTCTCACCCATTCGAAGATACTCATCGAATATATCAACAAACATTCCACATGATAGCATGCGAATAGCTGCAGAAAATTTTTGGTAGGAGGTGAAGCCTAGCGCACCTGTTGCATCGGGCCTGCATTGGAAGTAGGGGTCGTAGTCTCTGACGCCCCATAGAATGACCATGAACAGGTCCCTTGACATCATGTACCAGCGCCGGAACATTTTTTCTGGGAACATCGGATCGGTGCGGTTGAAGTAGTCCTTGTGGAGCCGGAGGTGCCTTTCCACTCTGTTGCGCGGCAGATTTTTGGAGAGGCCCTTCACAGAGCCCTGGTGCACCGTCATCTGGCTGGCATTGTGCTCGTGGAGGATGGAGGCCGCATCGGTAGCCATGGTCTGCGTCGTGTGATCGGACTCTTCGTCGGAAGAGGAGTCAATGACCTCAGCGTGGAACTTGTCTGGCATCTTCCACACGTCCATCTGCGTGGGTAGCAACCGTTGATCAATGGTCGCCCACAATAGCATCCAAAAGATGAGTACGAAAACTATCGGCACAATTGACTAAACATGTCGTGAGCGGCGAGGCCAGGGGGCGCAACCGGCAGATGTCCCCCAGACAGATCCCCGACTTCTGTTCTCCGGCGCGGCGAGGCCCGAGCATACGTCGTGTACTGCGCCGGTGCGACGGGATGAGGTTGGGGCGAAACAGAATGCATTTTACAATCATAAGAAACGGTCAACGTTGCCACGTTGGAGATGGTCTAAGTCACCGCATCTCCACAGCAAGTCAGCCACTTCAACTACTGCCATTGTCCATTTTTACCGAAAAGGAGGGTGACGTGTACTAGCAGAACTTCCCCTTCCCGAGAGGCGAGAGTGCCACATGCAAACTGTTTCCTTTTTTTTGGCTTTTATGAAGGAAAACGCTATGAATCATTCGGGGGATCGCACGTCCTCCGTCCTCCGCCTCCTCGTGATGCCACGCGTCCACTAACGTGGCGTTCTCTCCTCCACAAAATAATTATCGTCTTCTCCCAATTCCCACCTTCTCTATCTCGTTCTGCACACACACGGGACATGGTCCACGCGGGAGCTCACCGCCGCCGATATCTTGCAGCAGAGACGACCTCCCCAGATCCCTCCACCAGCGCAAGCCCTTTCTCCGCCGCGTGTGCTTCTACGGCTCGCCTCGCCGCCGGCGCCTACTACCATGGCTCCCCGCGCCGGAATCCGGCATGCGTGCTCCGCTCCTCGCATCGCCACAGTTTCCTTGCGGCGGCGCTCGCTGCCATGGAGCTCCCGCGCCGGATCCGCTGCCCGGCCGCTCTGCTACACGCGACCGACGCCGCTGCTACAAGTCGCAGCCGGCGATGCTACAATCGCCCGGCCGCTATGCTACACGCGACCGACCCGACGGCGCTGCTACAAGCCGCCGCCGGCGATGCTACAATCGCCCGGCCGCTCTGCTACAAGCGGTCGACGCCGCCGCCGACGATGCTACAATCGCCCGGCCGCTCTGCTACACGCGACTGACGCTGCTGCTACAAGGTGCCACCGGCGATGCTACAATCGCCCGACCGCTCTGCTACAAGCGGTCGACGCCGCCGCCACCGATGCTACATTCGCCGGACCACGCTGCTACAAGTCACCGGCGTCCCTGCTACAAGCCGCCGCTGGCAGCGGCGCTGCTACAAGCTGCGACGAGAAGCTTCACTGTTGTAAAACTCGCTGGTACCAACGGCAAGCGCCGATGCTGCGATGGTCGACCGTCGATTTGGTGCTACAAGGGGCGGGCGGCGGAGCTGCCACAGCCGTCCACCAGCTGCTGCAAGGGTTGAACAAGCAACGGTGCTACACGGGGCGGGCGGAGCTGCTGATACTGCTAGCCACCAGAGCTACTCGCGTCCGGCGGTGCTGCTGCCAGGGTTGGCCGGCGGTGCCACAGGTGGAGGCGGCGCTGCTGCGAGTCCAAGTTCGTCGCCAGCATTTTTCAGCGAGCGATTGTTCGCCGAAGCTGCTGCAAGGATAAAGCGACCTGGAGTGGGGTCCACCCACGTGGGAAAGGAGAAAATAACTTGTTTGACCGTTTTCTTTTTCTTTTGATCGAACCGCTTATTCTGCTTCCATCGAACGGTTGAGCATCCGGGGGATCGGGGATTAGATCCCCCGGGGGACGCTCAGCGCTACCCTTTTATGAAACTGAATCGCTTGTAGCTCACGCAAACCTCTCGAATTGACCGCAACCGTTACGTGCACAGGACGGATGGGCTACCGCAATGTGTACAACAAACTTTAGCTCGTTTGCCAAAACGTGCAGGCGAAACACGTACACCAGCGGGAGATCACTTCTGTACCACTTACAAGTCCGAGGGTGAGTGGGTTTGTCCTCCGTACTAACTACTAAGACTCTACTCCAAACCATATGCTGAATTTCGTTTTTTTAGAAATAGGAAATCCCACCCCAACTTCTGCATCTAAGAAATGCACACGACTTTTTTATTAGATTATTTATAACACCTTACAAAAACAATTACAAAGATCAAAACGAAGGCACCAAAACTAACGATAGCTCGCTAATCCTACATCACCAATGGCGGGGGAGGGGGGGTGAATGAACAGAGCAAACACCCTGACATCACACCAACGCGCATCATCAAAAACGACGGCATCGACAAGTCGCCTAATGGCGAGCAGGTGGCACAACCGGTCCGGCAGACCCTCAGCGTGTACCATCATACATGCTCCAGAAGTCCTCGTCGCCACCAACTTCCGCATACCCATCTTCAGGAGAGATCGATGCAATGACCTTACGAGGCCAGCCACCAACACCACCACGACGCCAGACGACACCACCATCCTGCGCACGTCCATCACGCTGCGTCCGTCTCCGAGGCTCCGCTGCACCATGCCGCCGAGACCCGCCAACCTCGACGCAGTAGATGGAACGCCGCTCCGCCAGATGACTTCCTCCATGTATCACTTGTTCCAGAACGATACCCTTAAGAGGGAAAACGACACCGGAGGTGCCGCCATCATCTAATCCGTAACCAAATGTGGGGTTTCCCCGGAACAAAGAGGTTGAGGTTGAATCTGAATTTCGTATACCCTTCCAAACCATTTGCACAGCTTCGTCCATCTGACCACCAGTATATACACATTTCTGGTGATGGTTTTCTTTTGGAACACATTTCTGGTCATGATTGCTTTCCTTACTTGGCTTACGAAAAGGAATCGTGATCATTACGATGGAGCTGAAGTATGGAAGAAGTAGAGCAATGTAGACAAACAAACCTTGGTTTTATTGGGCAGGCAAGGGCGAGTAGTAGCTAAGTGTAGGCCGTAGAGTGGCCCCTCCCCCGAGAGCACAGTACATCCTTGAATCTAAGTACACGTTGTGGTTTAATTAGGCTACTCATAGTGAGGAGTAACATGAGGTGCTGTCATGTATAAGTCATTAGTCGATGTTACTACCTTCATAGTGAAAAATAACATAGATGTGGTATCATGCAAAGTCTCATCTATTAGAATGATCATAGTGGGAGTAACATAGCTAGTAACACCACACATCTCAAGGCAGTTTGGTGACATGGCATGCTAATAAATGAAGAAAGAGAGTGAGGTGGTAACTAGCTACACACCTCAAGGTAAGATGAGTCTACAACATAATAAATGATATAATGCATGACACCTCATATAAGAGCAAGTACAATAGAGTCCAGTCAGCTGGCTATAAGACATTAAATAATATATCTTAGATGAGTTGGAGGAGAGAGAAGGGGAGAGAGAAGAGAGGTGGGCTACTATGCAATAGCCAGCTCTTGCACGTGCTCCTAGGCACTTTGTGAGAGTGAAAGGTGGGCCATGTGTTAGTAAAGTAGTCCATTCTTATAGCCAACTATTATACATGTTAGCTATATGATGACTACAAATGACATGACATCTTGTTATAGCCAACAGTTGGCTATACTATTGGAATTGCTCTAAGTTACTATCCACTATGAAGTTAGTAACCTAGACTAGTCACATGACATATGTTACTTGTCTAAGTTACTCCCCACTATGACCATCCTTAGTTTGTAGATTCATTTTGCCTTGGGGTGTGTGATGTTATGGTAACATACTACCTCCATCTCCTCCTTCATTTATTGTTATGCCATGTCACCAAAACACCTTGGAGTGTGTGATGTTACTAGCTAAGTTACTTTCACTATGAGCAGTCTTAGAGAGCTAATTACACTTTTAGTCTAACAACTTGTTCACATGTGATGATTTGATCCTACATCTTGCAAAGTGTGAAGCCACTATCCTACAACTTGTAATCACGTGAAGATTTGGTCCTCAATAAATCAGAGATGACACATGTCGTTACCGTTTTTGCAGAATGACCTCTAATATTTTTAACTTTCACATGTAATCTTTGGTCCAGTCTTACATGTGGGACCCACCGGTTCGTGCTCACGAAACAAATAAAATTTTATAAGGACGGGCGAGGGTTCGATCTCGTGAGCTGCTGCTAGAGTCCACGGGGACCCATGATTGAAAAGTTCACGTCCCATGAAACTGAGATGTCCATTTAGCTAGATCTAGAACACGTCTTTTAAAACTTTGTAGTGCACTATTCGTTATTGCAACCCTAGATTTTATGAATAGATATATATTTCGTGCGTTTGGAGTATTTTTTATAAGTTCTCTTTTCCTGAGATGACAGTGAAAATAACTATTTTTAAGTCGGCTATAAGGACCACTATTTGGAAAAAAAAATATTTGTACGTAAAATACATGAGAATATGTCACTTATGAACTTCACTGAGACATATTGATAACTATCTGGTCTAACTTATTTCCAGTTCAACCGGAAATCGTCATGTCTTTGATATATATTGTCTAAATGTATCCTAGGTCTTTTTATGTATTTTATTTTTACTCAGGCAGAATGTATAAAAAGAAAGTCTTCTAATATACACAAATAGTAGCCCAAGCTGATAGGGTGACTTGAGTTTCATGCCTGCATTTCAGGATATATGAGTAATATTACGATAGGGGCAATAAATATCTAATTAAGCTTTAAATGTATAGGTATATGTCATTGTACTTAGATATGAATAATACATATAATGGATGGTTCCAAAATATAACATGTAAAACTGGTAGCCTTGAAGTTTTGAAACCTTGTACTATGTGGCATTGACTTGAAAGAGTAGGACCTTAGATTGTGATGATCCACAAGTATAGGGGATCGCAACAGTCTTCGAGGGAAGTAAAACCCAATTTATTAATTCAACACAAGGGAAGCCAAAGAATATTTGTAAGCCTTAACAGCGGAGTTGTCAATTCATCTGCACCTGGAAACAAACTTGCTCGCAGTAGTTTATCGAGTAGTTTATGGCAGTAGCAGTAGTAGAATATAAGCACCAGTGTAATAAAGACAGCAGTAGTGATTTTAGTAAACAGCAGGATTAAAATGCTGTAGGCATAGAGATGGATGAACGGACGCTGCATGGATAAGATAACTCATGTAATAATCAAGACTAGGTATTTGCAGATAATAATAAAACAGTATCCAAGTACCGTATATAGTCGTACGTGCTCGCAATGAGAAACTTGCACAACATCTTTAGTCCTACCAGCCGGTGGCAGCCGGGCCTCTAGGGAAACTACTGGTAACTAATGTACTCCTTTTAATAGAGTACCGGAGCAAAGCATTAACACTCCGTGAACACATGTGATCCTCATATCACAGCCTTCCCCTCCGGTTGTCCCAATTTCTGTCACTTTGGGGCCTCGGGTTCCGGACAGCAATATGTGTATACAACTTGCAGGTAAGATCATAAAACAATGAATATCATCATGAATCAATAACATGTTCAAATCTGAAATCATGGCACTCGGGCCCTAGTGACAAGCATTAAGCATAACAAGTTGCAACAATATCATAAAAGTACCAACAACGGATACTAGGCACTATGCCCTAACAATCTTATGGCTATTACATGAACAATCTCATCCAATCCCTACCATCCCCTTCAGCCTACAGCGGGGGAATTACTCACACATGGATGGGGGAATCATGGATGGTCGATGGAGAGGCGTCGGTGGCGATGATGGCGATGATCTCCTCCAATTCCCTGTCCGGAGTGCCAACGGAGTTTCGATCACGAGATTGGGTTTCGCGATGGCGGCTGAGTTCTGGATGTCTTTTGGAAAAGTGGTCGAACCCCCTCGCGTTTTTAGGTCAAAGGCTTTAAGTAGTGCAGAGGGGAGCGTCGGGGGCCGGCCGAGGCGGCCTCACCATATGGCGGCACGCCCCCCTCCTGGCCGCGCCGACCTATGGTGTGGGGGCCGTGGGCCTCCCCCTGGCTTGCCCTTCGGCCTCGTGTGTCTTCTGTAAAAATAGGCCCTTCGCAATTATTTCCGGGATTTTCTGAAAGTTGATTTTCTGCACAAAAATAAGACACCAGAGCAATTCTGCTGAAAACCGCGTTAGTCCGTGTTAGTTGTATCCAAAATACACAAATTAAAGGCAAAACAATAGCAAAAGTGTTCGGGAAAGTAGATATGTTTTGGACGTATCAACTCCCCAAGCTTAGCTTATTGCTTGTCCTCAAGCAATTCAGTTAACAACTGAGTGCGATAAAAGAACTTTCATGAACACATTTGCTCATATGATGTAAATATTCTCATTATATGGACAAGTACTTAGGCAATTCATAACAAGATAAATGCAAATAAAGTCATCTAATAGCTATGTCAATCATGAAAAAGATACCAACAAACTAATCATAAGCATCATGAAACACTCCTATAAGCAGGATTGCAATGCTCATAAAAAGATATGATAAAGTGGTATCTCGCTTGCCCGTATTTGTACAGCAAAACATAAATGCCCAGGCACCTCTGAAGTTCATGGGAAGACTAGAAGTAAAGACTATCAAAGATAAAAGCATCAAAGTTATACCACAGTTAACCATATTCTGGGACAAACATATTACACTAAGAATGACAATTATGCTCTCAAGAAGGTGCTCAAAGAAAGGATGGCGACTCAACATAAAAGTAAAAGATTGACCCTTCGCAGAGGGAAGCAGGGATTAACATGTGCTAGAGCTTTTTATTTTTGAAACAGAAGTAAAATTATTTTGAGAGGTGTTTGTTGTTGTTAACGAATGATAGTGGGTACTCTAACTACCTTGTCAACCAGACTTTCAAGAGCGGCTCCCATGAAGGACGTTATCTCTACCAGCAAGGTAGATCATCACTCTTCTCTTTTGTTTACACATGCATTTTAGTTTCATTATGGATGACACTCCCTGATGTCTACGTGTGCTTCTATTCTTGTAGACAGTGTTGGGCCTCCAAGAGCGTAGGTTTGTAGAACAGCAGCAAGTTTCCCTTTAGTGAATCACCCAAGGTTTATCGAACTCGGGGAGGTAGAGGTCAAAGATAGTCCTCTCAAGCAACCCTGCAATTAAGATACAAGAAGTCTCTTGTGTCCCCAACACACCTAATACACTTGTCAGATGTATATGTGCACTAGTTCGGCGAAGAGATAGTAAAACACAGGTGGTATAGATGGTGGTAATATTGCAGGAAGTAAAGATGCAGTAAAACAGTAAACAAGCGATGTTTGCAGTATTTGGAAACAAGGCCTAGGGATCATACTTTCACTAGTGGACACTCTCAACATTGATCACATAATAAATAAATAACTTCTCCTCACTTGTGCTACATACACTCTCTTGTTTGATAACAAACACCATTCATTGTGTAGGGCTACAAGAGCTCCCTCAAGCCGGAGTAAACAAGCTCCACAACATTCGGAGTTCATATTTAAGTAACCTCTAGAGCATAATAGACCGTTGCAATTTAGACCGAGTACTAACATAGCATACACACTGTCACCTTTAAGCTATGAAAGGGGGAATAGATCACATCAATACTATCATAGTAATAGTTAACTCCATAATCTACAAGAGATTACAATCATAACCTACGCCAAGTACTACATGATGCACACACTGTCACCTTTACATCATGGAGGAGGAATAGACTACTTTAATAACATCACTAGAGTAGCACATAGATTAATAGTGATACAAAGCTCATCATATGGATCTCAATCATGTAAGGCAACTCATGAGATCATTGTATTGAGGTACATGAGAGAGAGATTAACCACATAGCTACCGGTAGAGCCCTCAGCCTCGAGGGAGAACTACTCCCTCCTCATCATGGGAGACAGCGGCGATGAAGATGGCGGTGGTGTTGATGAAGATGGATTCCGGGGCAATTCCCCGTCCGACGGCGCGTGCAGAGAGACTGTCCCCGAACTTGACTTCGCGATGGCGGCGGCTGCGTAACTTTTCTCGTCCCGTGGCTTCTGTTTTAGGGTTTTCGAGGCGGAGAGACTTTATAGGCGGAAGGGCGGCCTCGGAGGAGCCAGGGGGTGGCCCCCATGAGCTGGCGCCCCCCTTTGGCCGCGCCGCCATGTGGGGTGGGGCCCCCTGGCTCCCCTCTGTCCCTCTCGGCTCTCCGGAGCTTCATGGAAAAATAAGACCCTGGGCGTTGATTTCGTCCAATTCGAGAATATTTCCTTTGTAGGATTTTTGAAACCAAAAACAGCAGAAAACAGGAACTGGCACTTCGGCATCTTGTTAATAGGTTAGTGCCGGAAAATGCATCAAAACATCATAAAGTGTGAGCAAAACATGTAGGTATTGTCATAAAACTAGCATGGAACATCAGAAATTATAGATACGTTGGAGACGTATCACAACCTTTGCTTACACAAGCCGTGGCTAACCGAATCCTCGGGTGCCTTCCAACATTCACATACCATGGAGGAGTGTCTATTTGCAAGTTAAGTTGCTTACTGATAAATCAGGGCAAAACATGTGAAGAGAATTATTAATGAAAGTTGTAATTAATTGGGGCTGGGCACCCCGTTGCCAGCTCTTTTTGCAAAATTATTGGATAAGCGAATGTATATGCCACTAGTCCATTGGTGAAAGTCTGACTCACAAGATTGAAAGATTAAACACCACATACTTCCTCATGAGCTATAAAACATTGACACAAATTGAGAAATACTTTGAAGGTTTTAAAGCTAGCACATGAAAATTTACTTGGAATAGTTTGAAATGCCATGCATAGGTGATGCGCGTAGATGTACACGTCCGTTGGGAACCCCAAGAGGAAGGTGTGATGCGCACAGCAGCAAGTTTTCCCTCAGAAAGAAACCAAGGTTATCGAACCAGTAGGAGCCAAGAAGCACGTGAAGGTTGTTGGTGGAGGAATGTAGTGCGGCGCAACACCAGTGAAACCGGCGCCAACGTGGAACCTGCACAACACAATCAAAGTACTTTGCCCCAAATGAGGTTGTCAATCTCACCGGCTTGCTGAAAACAAAGGATTAAACGTATCGAGTGGAAGATGGTGTTTGTTTGCAAAGAATAAAAACAGTAGAATGTATTCAGATGTAAAAGAATGGACCGGGGTCCACAGTTCACTAGTGGTGTCTCTCCAATAAGATAACTAACATGCTGGGTGAACAAATTACAGGCGGGCAATTGACAAATAAAGATTCAATACTTATCAACGATTATTACTATGTGATTTAATCAGGGCATTACGACAAAGTACATAGACCGCTATCCAGCATGCATCTATGCCTAAATAATCCACCTTCAGGTTATCATCCGAACCCCTTCCAGGTATTAAGTTGTAAACAACAGATAATTGCATTAAGTATGGTGCGTAATGTAATCAACACAAATATCCTTAGACAAAGCATCAATGTTTTATCCCTAGTAGCAACAACACATCCACAACCTTAGAACTTTCTGTCACTGTCCCAGATTCAATGGAGGCATGAACCCACTATCAAGCATAATTACTCCCTCTTGGAGTTACAAGTATCAACTTGGCCAGAGCCTCTACTAGCAACGGAGAGCATGCAAGAACATAAACAACACATATATGATAGATTGATAATCAACTTAACATAATATTCTATATTCATCGGATCCCGCCAAACACAACATGTAGCATTACAAATAGATGATCTTGATCATGTTAGGCAGCTCACAAGATCTATAACAATGATAGCACAAGCGGAGAAGACAACCATCTAGCTACTGCTATGGACCCATAGTCCAAGGATGAACTACTCACACATCAATCCGGAGGCGGGCATGATGATGTAGAGCCCCTCCGGTGATGATTCCCCTCTCCGGCAGGGTGCCGGAGGCGATCTCCTGAATCCCCCGAGATGAGATTCGCGACGGCGTCTCTGGAAGGTTTTCCGTATCGTGGCTCTCGGTACAGGGGGTTTCGCGACGAAGGTTATTTGTAGGCGGAAGGGTAGGTCAACGGGCGTCACGAGGGGCCCACACAACAGGCGCGGCCGGGGCCGGGCGCCGCCCTGGTGTCTGGCCACCTCGTGGCCCCACTTCGTCTCCCTTTCGGTCTTCTGGAAGCTTCGTGCAAAAATAGGACCCTAGGCGTTGATTTCGTCCAATTCCGAGAATATTTTCTTACTAGGATTTCTGAAACCAAAAACAGCAGAAAACAAGAACTGGCACTTCGGCATCTTGTTAATAGGTTAGTGCCGGAAAATGTATAATAATGTGTAAAGTATGTATAAAACATTCAAGTATTGTAATAAAAGTAGCATGGAACATAAGAAATTATAGATACGTTTGAGACGTATCAAGCATCCCCAAGCTTAGTTCCTACTCGTCCTCGAGTAGGTAAACGATAACACAAATAATTTCTGAAGTGACATGCTACCAACATAATCTTGATCAACATTATTGTAAAGCATATGAGATGAATGGAGTGATCTGAACAAAAGATTGCTAACAAAGATAATGACTAAACAAATGAATCATATAGCAAAACTTTTCATGAATAGTACTTTCAAGACAAGTATCAATAAGAGTTGCATAAGAGCTAACTCATAAGCAATAAATTCAAAGTAGAATGAATTGAAGCAACACAAAGGATGATTAAGTTTCAGCGAATGCTTTCAACTTGTAACATATATATCTCATGGATATTTGTCAACATAGAGTAATATAACAGGTGCAATAAGTAAACATGTAAGAATCAATGCACACAGTTAACACAAGTGTTTGCTTCTAAGATAGAAAGGAATGGGTAAACTGACTCAACATAAAGTAAAAGATTGGCCCTTCGCAGAGGGAAGCATGGATTACTATTTTTGTGCTAGAGCTTTTGTTTTGAAAACATAGAAACAATTTTGTCAACGGTAGTAATAATTCATATGTGATATGCATAATACTTCCTACAAGTTGCATGTCTCATGCATAGAGTACTAATAGTGCTCGCACCTTGTCCTACTTAGCTCGGAAACACGGATTATCATCACATGACATATGTTTCAACCAAGTGTCACAAAGGGGTACCTCTATGCCGCCTGTACAAGTGTCTAAGGAGAAAGCACACATTGGATTTCTCGCTTTTGATTATTCTCAACTTAGACATCCATACCGGGACAACATAGACAACAGATAATGGACTCCTCTTTTAATGCTTAAGCATTCAACAACAGTTAATATTCTCATAAGAGATTGAGGTTGTATGTCCAAACTGAAACTTCCACCATGATACATGGCTTTAGTTAGCGGCCCAATGTTCTTCTCTAACATATGCATACTCAAACCATTTGATCATGAAATCGCACTTACTTCAGACAAGACGAACATGCATAGCATCTCACATGATATCCAACAAAGGTAAAGTTGATGGCGTCCCCAGAAACATGGTTACCGCTCAACAAGCAACTTATAAGAATTAAGACACATAACTACATATTCATCACCACAATAGTTTTTAAGCTATTTGTCCCATGAGCTATATATTGTAAAGGTAAAGGAATGAAATTTTAAAGGTAGCACTCAAGTAATTTACTTTGGAATGGCAGAAAAATACCACATAATAGGTAGATATGGTGGACACAAATGGCATGGGTTTTTGGCTCAAGGTGTTTGGATGCACGAGAAGCATTTCCTCTCAGTACAAGGTTTGGGCTAGCAAGGTTGTTTGAAGCAAACACAAGTATGAACAGGTACAGCAAAACTCACACAAGAACATATTGCAAGCATTATAAGGCTCTACACTGTCTTCCTTGTTGTTCAAACACTTTACCCGAAAATATCTAGACTTAGAGAGAACAATCATGCAAACCAAATTAAACAAGCTCTACGGTAGTTATTCATTAATAGATTAAACTACATGATGCAAGAGCTTAAACATGATCTAATGAGAGCTCAAACAATTGCCAAATTTCCAAACCATATGCAGCATTTTCCGATTCCAACCAAATAGCAATTTAACGAAGCAATTTAGACTTCGCCATGAACATTAAAGCACAATTAAGAACACAAGTGTTCCATATGAAAAAGCGGAGCGTAATATCTCCAATATAAGAATGGTGGGATCCAACTTTATTCAAAACAAAAACAAAAATAAAAGCAAACCGACGCTCCAAGTAAAGAACATAAGATGTGATGGAATAAAAATATAGTTTCACTAGAAGTGACCTGATAATGTTGTCGATGAAGAAGGGGATGCCTTGGGCATCCCCAAGCTTAGATGCTTGAGTCTTCTTAAAATATGCAGGGATGAACCACCGGGGCATCCCCAAGCTTAGACCTTTCACTCTTCTTGATCATAGTATATCATCATCTTCTCTTGACCCTTGAAAACTTCCTTCACACAAACTTCAAGCAAACTCATTAGAGGGTTAGTGCATAACCAAAATTCACATATTCAGAGGTGACACAATCATTCTAAACACTTCTGGACATTGCACAAAGCTTCTGAAAGTTAATGGAACAAAGAAACTCATTCAACATAGCAAAAGCGGCAATGCGAAATAAAAGGACAGAATCTGTCAAAAACAGAACAGTCCGTAAAGATGAATCTGGCAGGGGCACTTAACTTGCTCAAATGGAAAAACTCAAAACTAATGAAAGTTGCGTACATATATGAGGATCATGCTCGTAAATTTGCAGATTTTTTCGATTTTTTTTACAGAGACTTCTGCGAGAATTCGTGACAGACAGCAATGCTGTTTCTGCGCAGCGATCCAAATCTATCATCAACTTTAGCATAGAAACTTTACTTGGCACAAAAACATGATAAGGAGAGGTTGCTACAGTAGTAAACAACTTCCAAGACTCAACAATACAGTAAATAAAATGAAACATGGGTTATCTCCCAAGAAGTGCTTTTCTTTAACGCCTTTCAGCTAGGCGCAGAAAGTGCAAATCAAGTAACATCAAGAGATGAAGCATCAACATCATAGCTTGTTCTAATAATAGAATCAAAAGGCAACTTCATTCTCTTTCTAGGGAAGTGTTCCATACCTTTCTTGAGAGGGAATTGATATTTAATATTACCTTCCTTCATATCAATAACAGCACCAACGGTTCGAAGAAAAGGTCTTCCCAACACAATAGGACAAGATGCATTGCATTCAATATCCAAGACAACAAAATCAACGGGGACAAGGTTATTGTTAACCGTAATACGAACATTATCAATCCTCCCCAAAGGTTTCTTTTTAACATTATCAGCAAGATTAACATCCAAATAACAATTCTTCAATGGTGGCAAGTCAAGCATATCATAAATCTTTTTAGGCATAACAGAAATACTTGCACCAAGATCACATAAAGCATTACACTCAAAGTCATTGAATTTCATTTTAATGATGGGCTCCCAACCATCTTCTAACTTCCTAGGGATAGAAGCTTCAAGTTTTAATTTCTCTTCCCTAGCTTTAATGAGAGCATTTGTAATATGTTTTGTAAAGGCTAAATTTATAGCACTAGCATTGGGACTTCTAGCAAGTTTTTGTAAGAACTTTATAACTTCAGAGATATGACAATCATCAAAATCTAAACCATTATGTTCTACAGCAATGGAATCATTGTCACCAATATTTTGAAAAATTTCAGCAGTTTTATCACAAGCAGCAGTTTCAGCAGTTTCAGGCAATTTTGTACTAGGAGTAGAAACATTGCCAACACCAATTATTTTACCATTGATAGTAGGAGGTGCAGCAACATGTGAAGAATCAACATTACTAGTGGTGGTAATAGTCCATACTTTAGCTACATTATTTTCTTTAGCAAGTTTTTCTTTTTCTTCTCTATCCCACCTAGCATGCAATTCAGCCAACATTCTAATATTATCATTAATTCTAACTTGGATGGCATTTGCTGTAGCAGAAAATTTTGTATCATTATCCTCAGGTTTAGCAGCCATTTTATTAATTAAAGAAGATTGTGATTCAGACATATATGAGATTCGCTTTTCAGCGTTTGTAAGTTTAGTTTGCAAACCAGAAATTTTCACATTCAAATTTTCAAGTTGATTTCCTATATTTTTCAACAAGGCAGATTGTTCATTCATAGTTTTAGTAAACAATTGATTTTGCTCATATTGCGATTGCATAAAGCTCTTAGTAGTTCTTTCAATTTCCAATATCTTTTCCTCATTAGGCAAAACAGATCTACCATAAGAATTACCATAACCACTACCATTATTAAAAGGATATGGCCTATAGTTGTTGTTGACGTTCCGGTAACCCCAAGAGGAAGGTATGATGCGCACAGTGGCAAGTTTCCCTCAGTAAGAAACCAAGGTTTAATCGGACCAGTAGGAGTCAAGAAGCACGTTGAAGGTTGATGGTGGCGAAATGTGATGCGGCGCAACAACAGGGATTCCGGCGCCAACGTGGAACCTGCACAACACAACCAAAGTACTTTGCCCCAATGAAACAGTGAGGTTGTCAATCTCACGGCTTGCTGTAACAAAGGATTAACCGTATTGTGTGGAAGATGATTGTTTGCAAGAAAACAGTAAAACAAGTATTGCAGTAGATTGTATGCGATGTAAAGAATAGGACCGGGGTCCACAGTTCACTAGAGGTGTCTCTCCCATAAGATAAAAGCATGTTGGGTGAACAAATTACAGTCGGGCAATTGACAAATAGAGAAAGACATAACAATGCATATACATGATATGATAAATATAGTGAGATTTAATTGGGCATTACGACAAAGTACATAGACCGCCATCCACTGCATCTATGCCTAAAAAGTCCACCTTCAGGTTATCATCCGAACCCCTTTCAGTATTAAGTTGCAAAGCAACAGACAATTGCATTAAGTATGGTGCGTAATGTAATCAACAACGACATCCTTAGACATAGCATCAATGTTTTATCCCTAGTGGCAACAGCACAACACAACCTTAGAACCTACTGTCACGATCCCAGGTGTCAATGAAGGCATGAACCCACTATCGAGCATAAATACTCCCTCTTGGAGTTAAGAGCAAAAACTTGGCCAGAGCCTCTACTAATAACGGAGAGCATGCAAGATCATAAACAACACATAAACAATAGATTGATAATCACCATAACATAGTATTCTCTATCCATCGGATCCCGACAAACACAACATATAGTATTACAGATAGATGATCTTGATCATGTTAGGCAGCTCACAAGATCCAACAATGAAGCACAATTAGGAGAAGACGACCATCTAGCTACTGCTATGGACCCATAGTCCAGGGTGAACTACTCACTCATCACTCCGGAGCGACCATGGCGGTGTAGAGTCCTCCGGGAGATGAATCCCCTCTCCGGCAGGGTGCCGGGCGATCTCCTGAATCCCCGAGATGGGATTCGCGGCGGCGTCTCGGAAGGTTTTCCGTATCGTGGCTCTCGTACTGGGGGTTTCGCGACGGAGGCTATTTGTAGGCGGAAGGGCAGGTCAGAGGCAGCACGAGGGGCCCGGATGACAGGCCGGCGCGGCCGGGGCCTGGGCCGCGCCGCCTCGTCGTCCGGCCACCTCGTGGCCCCACTGACTCTCCTTCGGTCTTGGAAGCTTCGTGCAAAAATAGGACCCTGGCGTTGATTTCGTCCAATTCCGAGAATATTTCCTTACTAGGATTTCTGAAACCAAAAACAGCAGAAAACGGCTCTTCGGCATCTTGTTAATAGGTTAGTTCTAGAAAATGCGTAAATACGACATATAATGTGCATAAAACATGTAGGTATCATCAATAAAGTAGCATGGAACATAAGAAATTATCGATACGTTGGAGACGTATCAGCATCCCCAAGCTTAGTTCTGCTCGTCCCGAGCAGGTAAAATGATAACAAAGATAATTTCTGAAGTGACATGCCATCATAATCTTGATCATACTATTTGTAAACATATGTAATGAATGCAGCGATCAAAACAATGGTAATGACATGAGTAAACAAATGAATCATAAAGCAAAGACTTTTCATGAATAGTACTTCAAGACAAGCATCAATAAGTCTTGCATAAGAGTTAACTCATAAAGCAATAAATCAAAGTAAAGGTATTGAAGCAACACAAAGGAAGATTAAGTTTCAGCGGTTGCTTTCAACTTATAACATGTATATCTCATGGATATTGTCAACATAAAGTAATATAACAAGTGCAATATGCAAGTATGTAGGAATCAATGCACAGTTCACACAAGTGTTTGCTTCTTAAGGTGGAGGAGATAGGTAAACTGACTCAACAATAAAAGTAAAAGAAAGGTCCTTCAAAGAGGAAAGCATCGATTGCTGTATTTGTGCTAGAGCTTTTATTTTGAAAACATGAAACAATTTTGTCAACGGTAGTAATAAAGCATATGAGTTATGTAAATTATATCTTACAAGTTGCAAGCCTCATGCATAGTATACTAATAGTGCCCGCACCTTGTCCTACTTAGCTTGGACTACCGGATCTTCGCAATGCCATGTTTCAACCAAGTGTCACAAAGGGGTACCTCCATGCCGCCTGTACAAAGGTCTAAGGAGAAAGCTCGCATTTTGGATTTCTCGCTTTTGATTATTCTCAACTTAGACATCCATACCGGGACAACATGGACAACAGATAATGGACTCCTCTTTAATGCATAAGCATGTAGCAACAATTATTATTCTCATATGAGATTGAGGATATATGTCCAAAACTGAAACTTCAACCATGATTCATGGCTTTAGTTAGCGGCCCAATGTTCTTCTCTAACAATATGCATGCTCCAACCATTAAGGTGGTAGATCCCTCTTACTTCAGACAAGACGGACATGCATAGCAACTCACATGATATTCAATAAAGAGTAATTGATGGCGTCCCCAGAAGCATGGTTATCGCACAACAAGCAACTTAATAAGAGATAAAGTGCATAAGTACATATTCAATACTACGATAGTTTTTAAGGCTATTTTGTCCCATGAGCTATATATTGCAAAGGTAAATGATGGAATTTTAAAGGTAGCACTCAAGCAATTTACTTTGGAATGGCGGAGAAATACCATGTAGTAGGTAGGTATGGTGGACACAAATGACATAGTGGTTGGCTCAAGGATTTTGGATGCATGAGAAGTATTCCCTCTCGATACAAGGTTTAGGCTAGCAAGGTTATTTGAAGCAAACTCAAGGATGAACCGGTGCAGCAAAACTCACATAAAAGACATATTGTAAACATTATAAGACTCTACACCGTCTTCCTTGTTGTTCAAAACTCAATACTAGAATTATCTAGACCTTAGAGAGACCAAATATGCAAATCAAATTTTAGCAAGCTCTATGTATTTCTTCATTAATGGGTGCAAAGTATATGATGCAAGAGCTTAAACATGAGCACAACAATTGCCAAGTATCACATTATCCAAGACATTTTAGAATTACTACATGTAGCATTTTCCAATTCCAACCATATAACAATTTAACGAAGAAGAAACTTCGCCTTGAACATTATGAGTAAAGCCTAAGGACATATTTGTCCATATGCAACAGCGGAGCGTGTCTCTCTCCCACAAAGTGAATGCTAGGATCCATTTTATTCAAACAAAACAAAAACAAAAACAAACCGACGCTCCAAGTAAAGAACACAAGATGTGACTGAATAAAAATATAGTTTCAGGGGAGGAACCTGATGATGTTGTCGATGAAGAAGGGGATGCCTTGGGCATCCCCAAGCTTAGACGCTTGAGTCTTCTTAAAATATGCAGGGATGAACCACGGGGCATCCCCAAGCTTAGAGCTTTCACTCCTCTTGATCATAGTATATCATACTCCTCTCTTGACCCTTGAAAACTTTCTTCACACCAAACTTCAAGCAAACTCATTAGAGGGTTAGTGCACAATTAATAATTCACACATTCAGAGGTGACACAATCATTCTTTACACTTCTGGACATTGCACAAAGCTACTGGACATTAATGGATCAAAGAAATTCATCCAATATAGCAAAAGAGGCAATGCGAAATAAAAGGCAGAATCTGTCAAAAACAGAACAGTTCGTAAAGACGAATTTTAAAATGGCACCAGACTTGCTCAAATGGAAAAACTCAAAACTAATGAAAGTTGCGTACATATCTGAGGATCACGCTCGTAAATTGGCAGATTTTTTCGAATTTTCTACAGAGACTTGTGCCCAGATTCGTGACAGACAGCAATGCTGTTTCTGCGCAGCGATCCCAAATATAACATCAACTTTGACATAGAAACTTTACTTGGCACAAAAACATGATAAGGAGAGGTTGCTACAGTAGTAAACAACTTCCAAGACTCAAATATAAAACAAAGTACTGTAGTAAAAACATGGTTTGTCTCCCATAAGCGCTTTTCTTTAACGCCTTTCAGCTAGGCGCAGAAAGTGTAAATCAAGTAACATCAAGAGTAGAAGCATCAACATCATAACTTGTTCTAATAATAGAATCAAAAGGCAACTTCATTATCTTTCTAGGGAAGTGTTCCATACCTTTCTTGAGAGGAAATTGATATTTAATATTACCTTCCCTCATATCAATAACAGCACCAACGGTTCGAAGAAAAGGTCTTCCCAACACAATAGGACAAGATGCATTGCATTCGATATCCAAGACAACAAAATCAACGGGGACAAGGTTATTGTTAACCGTAATGTGCACATTATCAATCCTCCCCAAAGGTTTCTTTTTAACATTATCGGCAAGATTAACATCCAAATAACAATTCTTCAATGGTGGCAAGTCAAGCATATCATAAATCTTTTTAGGCATAACAGAAATACTTGCACCAAGATCACATAAAGCATTACATTCAAAGTCATTGAATTTCATTTTAATGATGGGCTCCCAACCATCTTCTAACTTTCTAGGAATAGAAGTTTCAAGTTTTAGTTTCTCTTCTCTAGCTTTTATGAGAGCATTTGTAATATGTTTTGTAAAGGCTAAATTTATAGCACTAGCATTAGGACTTTTAGCAAGTTTTTGTAAGAACTTTATAACTTCAGAGATGTGGCAATCATCAAAATCTAAATCATTATGAGCTACAACAATGGGATCATTGTTCCCAAGGTTGGAAAAAATTTCAGCAGTTTTATCACAAGCAGTTTCAGCAGTTTTAGCAATTTCAGGCAGTTTTGTACGCTTTGCACTAGGAGTAGAAACATTGCCAACACCAATTATTTTACCATTGATAGTAGGAGGTGCAGCAACATGTGAATCATTATCATTACTAATGGTGGTAATAGTCCAAACTTTAGCTACATTATTCTCTTTAGCTAGTTTTTCATTTTCTTCTCTATCCCACCTAGCACGCAATTCAGCCATTAATCTTATATTCTCATTAATTCTAACTTGGATGGCATTTGCTGTAGTAGTAATTTTATTATCAATATCATCAGGTTTAGCAGCCATTTTATTAATTAAAGAGGATTGTGATGCGGACATGTATGAGATTCGGGTTTCAGCATTTGAAATTTTAGTTTGCAGACCAGAAATCTCCCTATTCAAGTTTTCAAGTTGATTTCCTATATTTTTCAACAAGGTAGATTGTTCATTCATAGTTTTAGTAAACAATTGATTTTGCTCATATTGTGATTGCATAAAGTTTTTAGTGGATCTTTCAATTTCTAGCATCTTTTCCTCATATCTACCATAAGTATTACCATAATCATTACCACTAGCAGGATATGGCCTATAGTTATTACCAGAGTTGTTCCTATAAGCATTGTTGTTGAAATTATTATTTTTAATGAAATTCACATCAACATTTTCTTCTTGAGCAACCAATGAAGCTAAAGGAACATTATTTGGATCAACATTAGATCTACCATTCACAAGCATAGACATAATCACATCAATCTTATCACTCAAGGAAGAGGTTTCTTCAACATAATTTACCTTCTTACCTTGTGGAGCTCTTTCCGTGTGCCATTCAGAGTAATTTATCATCATATCATCAAGAAGTTTTGTAGCCGCCCCCAAAGTGATGGACATAAAGGTACCTCCAGCAGCTGAATCCAATAAATTCCGCGAAGAAAAATTTAGTCCTGCATAGAAGGTTTGGATGATCATCCAAGTAGTCAGTCCATGGGTTGGGCAATTCTTTACCAAAGTTTTCATTCTCTCCCATGCTTGAGCAACATGTTCAGTATCTAATTGCTTAAAATTCATTATGCTACTTCTCAAAGATATAATTTTAGCGGGAGGATAATATCTACCAATAAAAGCATCCTTACATTTAGTCCATGAATCAATACTATTCTTAGGCAAAGATAGCAACCAATCTTTAGCTCTTCCTCTTAATGAGAAAGGAAACACTTTCAATTTAATAATATCACCATCTACATCCTTATACTTTTGCATTTCACAAAGTTCAACAAAATTATTAAGATGGGCAGCAGCATCATCAGAACTAACACCAGAAAATTGATCTCTCATAACCAGGTTCAGTAAAGCAGGTTTAATTTCAAAGAATTCTGCTGTAGTAGCAGGTGGAGCAATAGGTGTGCATAGGAAATCATTATTATTTGCGTTTGTGAAGTCACACAACTTAGTATTTTCAGGGGTATTCATTTTAGCAACGGTAAAATAAAACAAACTAGATAAAGTAAATGCAAGTAACTAATTTTTTTGTGTTTTTGATATAGAGAGCAAGACAGTAAATAAAGTAAAACTAGCAACTAAATTTTTTTTTGTGTTTTGTTTAGGTGCAGCAAACAAAGTAGTAAATAAAATAAATCAAGACAAAAACAAAGTAAAGAGATTGAGAAGTGGAGACTCCCCTTGCAGCGTGTCTTGATCTCCCCGGCAACGGCGCCAGAAATTTGCTTGATGCGCGTAGATGTACACGTCCGTTGAGAACCCCAAGAGGAAGGTATGATGCGCACAGTGGCAAGTTTCCCTCAGTAAGAAACCAAGGTTTAATCGGACCAGTAGGAGTCAAGAAGCACGTTGAAGGTTGATGGTGGCGAAATGTGATGCGGCGCAACAACAGGGATTCCGGCGCCAACGTGGAACCTGCACAACACAACCAAAGTACTTTGCCCCAACGAAACAGTGAGGTTGTCAATCTCACCGGCTTGCTGTAACAAAGGATTAACCGTATTGTGTGGAAGATGATTGTTTGCAAGAAAACAGTAAAACAAGTATTGCAGTAGATTGTATGCGATGTAAAGAATAGGACCGGGGTCCACAGTTCACTAGAGGTGTCTCTCCCATAAGATAAAAGCATGTTGGGTGAACAAATTACAGTCGGGCAATTGACAAATAGAGAAGGACATAACAATGCATATACATGATATGATAAATATAGTGAGATTTAATTGGGCATTACGACAAAGTACATAGACCGCCATCCAACTGCATCTATGCCTAAAAAGTCCACCTTCAGGTTATCATCCGAACCCCTTTAGTATTAAGTTGCAAAGCAACAGACAATTGCATTAAGTATGGTGCGTAATGTAATCAACAACTACATCCTTAGACATAGCATCAATGTTTTATCCCTAGTGGCAACAGCACAACACAACCTTAGAACCTACTGTCACGATCCCAGGTGTCAATGAAGGCATGAACCCACTATCGAGCATAAATACTCCCTCTTGGAGTTAAGAGCAAAAACTTGGCCAGAGCCTCTACTAATAACGGAGAGCATGCAAGATCATAAACAACACATAAACAATAGATTGATAATCACCATAACATAGTATTCTCTATCCATCGGATCCCGACAAACACAACATATAGTATTACAGATAGATGATCTTGATCATGTTAGGCAGCTCACAAGATCCAACAATGAAGCACAATTAGGAGAAGACGACCATCTAGCTACTGCTATGGACCCATAGTCCAGGGGTGAACTACTCACTCATCACTCCGGAGGCGACCATGGCGGTGTAGAGTCCTCCGGGAGATGAATCCCCTCTCCGAGGGTGCCGGAGGCGATCTCCTAAATCCCCCGAGATGGGATTCGTGGCGGCGGCGTCTCTGGAAGGTTTTCCGTATCGTGGCTCTCGGTACTGGGGTTTCGCGACGGAGGCTATTTGTAGGCGGAAGGGCAGGTCAAGAGGCGGCACGAGGGCCCAGATGACAGGTCGGCGCGGCCGGGCCTGGCCGCGCCGCCCTGTCGTCCCACCTCGTGGCCCCACTTCGACTCTCCTTCGGTCTTCTGGAAGCTTCGTGCAAAAATAGGACCTGGGCGTTGATTTCGTCCAATTCCGAGAATATTTCATTACTAGGATTTCTGAAACCAAAAACAGCAGAAAACAGGGCTCTTCGGCATCTTGTTAATAGGTTAGTTCCAGAAAATGCGTAAATACGACATATAATGTGCATAAAACATGTAGGTATCATCAATAAAGTAGTATGGAACATAAGAAATTATCGATACGTTGGAGACGTATCATATGGCCTATAGTTGTTGTTGAAATTATTGTTCTTAATGAAATTCACATCAACATTTTCTTCTTGAGCAACCAATGAAGCTAAAGGAACATTATTAGGATCAATATGAGATCTACCATTTGCAAGCATAGACATAATAGCATCAATCTTATCACCCAAAGAAGAGGTTTCTTCAACAGAATTTACCTTCTTACCTTGAGGAGTTCTTTCAGTGTGCCATTCAGAGTAATTGATCATCATATCATCAAGTAATTTAGTCGCGGCGCCCAGGGTGATGGACATAAAAGTACCTCCAGCAGCTGAATCCAATAGGTTCCTCGAGGAAAAATTCAATCCTGCATAAAAGGTTTGGATGATCATCCAAGTAGTCAGTCCATGGGTTGGGCAATTCTTTACCAAAGATTTCATTCTCTCCCATGCTTGAGCAACATGTTCATTATCAAATTGTTTAAAATTCATTATGCTACTTCTCAAAGATATAATCTTAGCAGGAGGATAATATTTACTAATAAAAGCATCTTTACACTTAGTCCATGAATCAATACTATTCTTAGGCAAAGATAGCAACCAATCTTTAGCTCTTCCTCTTAATGAGAAAGGAAACAATTTCAGTTTTATAATATCACCATGTATATCCTTATACTTTTGCATTTCACAAAGTTCAACAAAATTATTAAGATGGGCAGCAGCATCATCAGTACTAACACCAGAAAATTGCTCTCTCATAACAAGATTCAGTAAAGCAGGTTTAATTTCATAGAATTCTGCTGTAGTAGCAGGTGGAGCAATAGGAGTACATATAAAATCATTATTATTTGTGCTAGTGAAATCACACAACTTAGTATTTTCAGGAGTACCCATTATAACAGTAGTAAAGTAAACTAGGCAAATAAAGTAAAGACAAGTAACTAATTTTTTTGTGTTTTGATATAGAACTAGTAAACAAGACAATAAGTAAAGTAACTAATTTTTTGTGTGTTTTTAATATGAAGCAAACAAGACAGTAAATAAAGTAAAGTAAAGCAAGACAAAAACAAAGTAAAGAGATTGGAAGTGGAGACTCCCCTTGCAGCGTGTCTTGATCTCCCCGGCAACGGCGCCAGAAAAAGTGCTTGATGCGCGTAGATGTACACGTCCGTTGGGAACCCCAAGAGGAAGGTGTGATGCGCACAGCAGCAAGTTTTCCCTCAGAAAGAAACCAAGGTTATCGAACCAGTAGGAGCCAAGAAGCACGTGAAGGTTGTTGGTGGAGGAATGTAGTGCGGCGCAACACTAGTGAAACCGGCGCCAACGTGGAACCTGCACAACACAATCAAAGTACTTTGCCCCAACGTAACAGTGAGGTTGTCAATCTCACCGGCTTGCTGAAACAAAGGATTAAACGTATCGAGTGGAAGATGGTGTTTGTTTGCAAAGAACAGTAAAAACAGTAGAATGTATTCAGATGTAAAAGAATGGACCGGGGTCCACAGTTCACTAGTGGTGTCTCTCCAATAAGATAACTAACATGCTGGGTGAACAAATTACAGGCGGGCAATTGACAAATAAAGATTCAATACATATCAACGATGATTACTATGTGATTTAATCAGGGCATTACGACAAAGTACATAGACCGCTATCCAGCATGCATCTATGCCTAAATAATCCACCTTCAGGTTATCATCCGAACCCCTTCCGGTATTAAGTTGTAAACAACAGATAATTGCATTAAGTATGGTGCGTAATGTAATCAACACAAATATCCTTAGACAAAGCATCAATGTTTTATCCCTAGTAGCAACAGCACATCCACAACCTTAGAACTTTCTGTCACTGTCCCAGATTCAATGGAGGCATGAACCCACTATCGAGCATAATTACTCCCTCTTGGAGTTACAAGTATCAACTTGGCCAGAGCCTCTACTAGCAACGGAGAGCATGCAAGAACATAAACAACACATATATGATAGATTGATAATCAACTTAACATAATATTCTATATTCATCGGATCCCGCCAAACACAACATGTAGCATTACAAATAGATGATCTTGATCATGTTAGGCAGCTCACAAGATCTATAACAATGATAGCACAAGCGGAGAAGACAACCATCTAGCTACTGCTATGGACCCATAGTCCAAGGATGAACTACTCACGCATCAATCCGGAGGCGGGCATGATGATGTAGAGCCCCTCCGGTGATGATTCCCCTCTCCGGCAGGGTGCCGAGGCGATCTCCTGAATCCCCCGAGATGGGATTCGCGACGGCGGCGTCTCTGGAAGGTTTTCCGTATCGTGGCTCTCGGTACAGGGGGTTTCGCGACGAAGGCTATTTGTAGGCGGAAGAGTAGGTCAAGGGCGTCACGAGGCCCACACAACAGGCCGGCGCGGCCAGGGCCTGGGCCGCGCCGCCTGTGCGGCCACCTCGTGGCCCACGTCTCCCTTTCGGTCTTGGAAGCTTCGTGCAAAAATAGGACCCTGGGCGTTGATTTCGTCCAATTCCGAGAATATTTCCTTACTAGGATTTCTGAACCAAAAACAGACAACTGGCACTTCGGCATCTTGTTAATAGGTTAGTGCCGGAAAATGTATAATAATGCTGTAAAGTATGTATAAAACATTCAAGTATTGTAATAAAAGTAGCATGGAACATAAGAAATTATAGATACGTTTGAGACGTATCAATAGGTATTTATGGTGGACACTTTGGAATAACTTGGTTTTCAGGGATTTGGAAGCACGAGCAGCATTCCCGCTCAGTACAAGTGAAGGCTAGCAATAGACTGGGAAGCGACAATCAAGAGAGCAATAACTGTCATAATCATGCTTGCGACAAAATAAAATTAACGGAGGCATAAAAGTGATACAAGAACTCTGAAGCAATGTAAATCATTGAGGCTTAATTGACTTTTGTTCAGTCATATGCATGCGTGAGCATGTGCCAAGTCAATCCAAATGAATTATTCAGAGGAGGATACCACAATGTCATACCTATCTATGAATAAAACAATGCAAGCAGATATTCATGACATGCTACTCATTATTAATAAATTGGAGCTAAACATGAGAGATCATGAACTACTAGACTTTCATTAAATGACATATACCTCACATGAACCAACTAAGTATGCTCACATGGATGAGTATATGTACAAAAATGAAAACAAATAGAGTTCATACCAGCCTCTCACCACAGTCGAGTTGTCGTAGATCGTCATTATTGCCTTTCACTTGTGTGGCTTGAATAATAATATGGAATGAAAACCAAGCTCCAACCACCGGAGACCGCTGAACTCCCTAATAAACTTTACAAAACCAAAGAAGAACAACAAATATTTTTGGCGTTTTCGATATTAGAGTCACCGAATGAAAGTAAAATCTTTTTGGATTTTCTCATAGCAAACCAACGATAGTAAATAAAGCAAAATAGGAACAAGGAACCAAATAAACAAATGATAAAGAGAAACAACAGAAATATTTTTGGTCTTTTTGTGTTTTAGAAAAGAAACAAAGCAAAAACAAGAGAATGAAAACTAAAAGAATCACAGAAAAGCAAAGTGGCAGAAATCTGCCAAAACTTGACAGCAGCACAGTAATCATTTTTTTAGAAAATCTTATGCTGTTCAACTCGAAAAGTTCTCAACTAATGAAAGTTAGATAATAACCTGGGGAACATGCAAAAAAATTGGCAGCTCAAAATAACGTTCTGGCTACGCACAGGAATTTTTTCAGTATCAGTCCAGAATCTGTTTTTTAGACAGCACTTCCCCAAATATCATCTTCCTCATATTAGAGGCAACCATCGGCACACAAATGAAATAAAAAGTAAAAGTAAATATTACTACGGTAGTAACAACCTTCAAAAACTAAAATAAGAACCTACTGAAATAAAAATAACCGAAAGAGAAACAACCAAAAGAAGTGAAACAAGTATATACAAATGACCGGCAATTGTAATATGCAATGAATGAGTGATGCCGGCGTACCTCCCCCCAAGCTTAGGCTTTTGGCCTAAGTGGAGGTCAATCCCACGGTGCCCATGAGGTGGCGCCTCCGTAATATGATGAAGGAGGATCCTGTCTGGGCTGGAGGACGCACCGGATATGTGACATTGTACCCATCGGAGGGCTCGGCGTCCTCGGAGTCGTGCTGCTGGTGAAAGCCAAGTATCCTCAGCTGATCATCCACCTCCTCCTTGGAGCGCGACCACGGCCTCCTGCGAACACTGAACAAATCGGCCTGCGGCAAAGGGATTTCCCTCTCATCCCCGTCAATAAACAACATTCTATAGACAATATTTTCTAAACTAGAGTTAGTTGTGACAAATTGGTGACTCTTCATAGCAGCAATATCAAGCTTAATAGGGGTTAATATCTCATCACTTGGATCAATAGAAAGACCTAGATGTGCAACAATACGTGAAGCAACAATTCCTCCATAAATAGGTCCCTTACTAGATAAGCGACGAGCAATGAGAGCACCAAGATGATAAGGTGTACTTCCAGTAAGTGCAGCAACCAGAAAAGCAAGATGATAACTAGAAATGTTGCTAGTGTTCTCCCTACCAAGAATGCTAGTAGCAAGATAGTAAGTGAAATATCTAATGGCAGGGAGCTGAATGTTCCTTATCTTGCCGCGCTGAATGGCACGGTCATCATCGTTGGTAACTTCTCGATAAAGTTCTGTGAAAGCTTTGGGGTGGCTCTCGATCTTCTTAGATGTACCTATAGGAGTAATGTCTAGTGTAGCACAAAAATCACACAATTTCATAGTAACAGGCCTATCATAAATCTTAAATTTAACTGATGGTGTGAAAGGTTGATGGCGTGTAACTCACACGTTCGTTGGGAACACCAAGAGGAAGGTATGATGCGCACAGTAGCAAGTTTTCCCTCAGAAAGAAACCAAGGTTTAATCGAACCAGGAGGAGCCAAGAAGCACGTTGAAGGTTGATGGTGGCGAAATGTGATGCGGCGCAACAACAGGGATTCCGGCGCCAACGTGGAACCTGCACAACACAACCCAAGTACTTTGCCCAACGAAACAGTGAGGTTGTCAATCTCACCGGCTTGCTGTAACAAAGGATTAACCGTATTGTGTGGAAGATGATTGTTTGCAAGAAAACAGTAAAACAAGTATTGCAGTAGATTGTATGCGATGTAAAGAATAGGACCGGGGTCCACAGTTCACTAGAGGTGTCTCTCCCATAAGATAAAAGCATGTTGGGTGAACAAATTACATCGGGCAATTGACAAATAGAGAAGGGCATAACAATGCATATACATGATATGATAAATATAGTGAGATTTAATCCGGGCATTACGACAAAGTACATAGACCGCCATCCAACTGCATCTATGCCTAAAAAGTCCACCTTCAGGTTATCATCCGAACCCCATTCAGTATTAAGTTGCAAAGCAACAGACAATTGCATTAAGTATGGTGCGTAATGTAATCGACAACTACATCCTTAGACATAGAATCAATGTTTTATCCCTAGTGGCAACAGCACATCACAACCTTAGAACTTTCTGTCACTGTCCCAGGTGTCAATGAAGGCATGAACCCACTATCGAGCATAAATACTCCCTCTTGGAGTTAAGAGCAAAAACTTGGCCAGAGCCTCTACTAATAACGGAGAGCATGCAAGATCATAAACAACACATAAACAATAGATTGATAATCACCATAACATAGTATTCTCTATCCATCGGATCCCGACAAACACAACATATAGTATTACAGATAGATGATCTTGATCATGTTAGGCAGCTCACAAGATCCAACAATGAAGCACATGAGGAGAAGACGACCATCTAGCTACTGCTATGGACCCATAGTCCAGGGGTGAACTACTCACTCATCACTCCGGAGGTGACCATGGCGGTGTAGAGTCCTCCGGGAGATGAATCCCCTCTCCGGCGTGCCGGAGGCGATCTCCTGAATCCCCGAGATGGGATTCGCGGCGGCGGCGTCTCGGAAGGTTTTCCGTATCGTGGCTCTCGGTTGGGGTTTCGACGGAGGCTATTTGTAGGCGGAAGGGCAAAGTCGGGGGCGACGAGGGCCCACACCATAGGGCGGCGCGGGCCCCCTCGGCCGCGCGGCCCTATTGTGGTGGCGCCTCGTCGCCCCACTTCTTATCCCTTTCGGTCTTCGGAAGCTTCGTGCAAAAATAGGACCCGCGGTGATTTCGTCCAATTCCGAGAATATTTCCTTACTAGGATTTCTGAAACCAAAAACAGCAGAAAACAGAACTGGCTCTTCGGCATCTTGTTAATAGGTTAGTTCCATAAAATGCGTAAATACGACATATAATGTGCATAAAACATGTAGGTATCATCAATAAAGTAGCATGGAACATAAGAAATTATCGATACGTTGGAGACGTATCAGCATCCCCAAGCTTAGTTCTGCTCGTCCCGAGCAGGTAAAACGATAACAAAGATAATTTCTGAAGTGACATGCCATCATAATCTTGATCATACTATTTGTAAACATATGTAATGAATGCAGTGATCAAAACAATGGTAATGACATGAGTAAACAAGTGAATCATAAAGCAAAGACTTTTCATGAATAGTACTTCAAGACAAGCATCAATAAGTCTTGCATAAGAGTTAACTCATAAAGCAATAAATCAAAGTAAAGGTGTTGAAGCAACACAAAGGAAGATTAAGTTTCAGCGGTTGCTTTCAACTTATAACATGTATATCTCATGGATATTGTCAACATAAAGTAATATAACAAGTGCAATATGCAAGTATGTAGGAATCAATGCACAGTTCACACAAGTGTTTGCTTCTTAAGGTGGAGGGAGATAGGTAAACTGACTCAACAATAAAAGTAAAAGAAAGGTCCTTCAAAGAGGAAAGCATCGATTGTTGTATTTGTGCTAGAGCTTTTATTTTGAAAACATGAAACAATTTTGTCAACGGTAGTAATAAAGCATATGAGTTATGTAAATTATATCTTACAAGTTGCAAGCCTCATGCATAGTGTACTAATAGTGCCCGCACCTCGTCCTACTTAGCTTGGACTACCGGATCTTTGCATGCCATGTTTCAACCAAGTGTCACAAAGGGGTACCTCCATGCCGCCTGTACAAAGGTCTAAGGAGAAAGCTCGCATTTTGGATTTCTCGCTTTTGATTATTCTCAACTTAGACATCCATACCGGGACAACATGGACAACAGATAATGGACTCCTCTTAAATGCATAAGCATGTAGCAACAATTATTATTCTCATATGAGATTGAGGATATATGTCCAAAACTGAAACTTCAACCATGATTCATGGCTTTAGTTAGCGGCCCAATGTTCTTCTCTAACAATTTGCATGCTCCAATCATTAAAGTGATAGATCCTTCAGACAAGACGGACATGCATAGCAACTCACATGATATTCAACAATAGTTGATGGCGTTCCCCAGAAGCATGGTTATCGCACAACAAGCAACTTAATAAGAGATAAAGTGCATAAGTACATATTCAATACTACGATAGTTTTTAAGGCTATTTTGTCCCATGAGCTATACATTGCAAAGGTGAATGATGGAATTTTAAAGGTAGCACTCAAGCAATTTACTTTGGAATGGCGGAGAAATACCATGTAGTAGGTAGATATGGTGGACACAAATGGCATAGTGGTTGGCTCAAGGATTTTGGATGCATGAGAAGTATTCCCTCTCGATACAAGGTTTAGGCTAGCAAGGTTATTTGAAGCAAACTCAAGGATGAACCGGTGCAGCAAAACTCACATAAAAGACATATTGTAAACATTATAAGACTCTACACCGTCTTCCTTGTTGTTCAAAACTCAATACTAGATATTATCTAGACCTTAGAGAGACCAAATATGCAAATCAAATTTTAGCAAGCTCTATGTATTTCTTCATTAATGGGTGCAAAGTATATGATGCAAGAGCTTAAACATGAGCACAACAATTGCCAAGTATCACATTATCCAAGACATTTTAGAATTACTACATGTAGCATTTTCCAATTCCAACCATATAACAATTTAACGAAGAAGAAACTTCGCCTTGAACATTATGAGTAAAGCCTAAGGACATATTTGTCCATATGCAACAGCGGAGCGTGTCTCTCTCCCACAAAGTGAATGCTAGGATCCATTTTATTCAAACAAAAACAAAAACAAAAACAAACCGACGCTCCAAGTAAAGAACACAAGATGTGACTGAATAAAAATATAGTTTCAGGGGAGGAACCTGATGATGTTGTCGATGAAGAAGGGGATGCCTTGGGCATCCCCAAGCTTAGACGCTTGAGTCTTCTTAGAATATGCAGGGGTGAACCACGGGGGCATCCCCAAGCTTAGAGCTTTCACTCCTCTTGATCATAGTATATCATTCTCCTCTCTTGACCCTTGAAAACTTCCTTCACACCAAACTTCAAGCAAACTCATTAGAGGGTTAGTGCACAATTAATAATTCACACATTCAGAGGTGACACAATCATTCTTTACACTTCTGGACATTGCATAAAGCTACTGGACATTAATGGATCAAAGAAATTCATCCAACATAGCAAAAGAGGCAATGCGAAATAAAAGGCAGAATCTGTCAAAAACAGAACAGTCCGTAAAGACGAATTTTAAAATGGCACCAGACTTGCTCAAATGGAAAAACTCAAAACTAATGAAAGTTGCGTACATATCTGAGGATCACGCTCGTAAATTGGCAGATTTTTTCGAATTTTCTACAGAGACTTGTGCCCAGATTCGTGACAGACAGCAATGCTGTTTCTGCGCAGCGATCCCAAATATAACATCAACTTTGACATAGAAACTTTACTTGACACAAAAACATGATAAGGAGAGGTTGCTACAGTAGTAAACAACTTCCAAGACTCAAATATAAAACAAAGTACTGTAGTAAAAACATGGGTTGTCTCCCATAAGCGCTTTTCTTTAACGCCTTTCAGCTAGGCGCAGAAAGTGCAAATCAAGTATTATCGAGAGATGAGGCATCAACATCATTACCAGGGGTGTTGGGAGTTTTCTCAACTAAGCATAGTATATTGGATACATAAGTTTTAGCGTCTCCCTTTTCATTAGTCTTGGGCTTGCTATTCTCATCGAACAAATTTTCAGGAACAAGCCAAGCATAGTTATTTTCTAGTGCATCATTCATAGCTAGGAGTTTACATGGTATTGGTGCTTTGATCTCCCCACCATCATTAATATTATTAGTGTATCTTATTCTATCTATGTCCATTTTTTCAAGGAGACCAACAAAATTAGTATGAGAACCTAGCATATTAAATTTAGCAAAGACCTTTCTAGCCTCTCTTGCTAATCCCCCAAATTCTCTAAGAAGAGTTTCTAGAACAAAATCTTTCTTTTCCCCTTCTTCCATATCACCGAGTGTAAGAAACATGTGTTGGATTATAGGATTGAGATTAACAAATTTAGTTTCCAACATGCGAACTAAAGCAGCAGCAGCAATTTCATAGGTAGGTGCAAGTTCTACCAAGTGTCTATCTTCAAAATCTTCAGTAATACTAACATGATTGAAAAATTCTTCTATATTATTTCTCCCAACTATGGACCCACGTCCTACCGGTATGTCTTTTGTGGTAAAATTAAAAGGAAACATGATGCAATAAGCAAAAAGTAAACTAGGCGAATAAAGTAAAGACAAGTAACTAATTTTTTTGTGTTTTTGATATAGAGAGCAAGACAGTAAATAAAGTAAAACTAGCAACTAATTTTTTTGTGTTTTGTTTAGGTGCAGCAAACAAAGTAATAAATAAAATAAAGCAAGACAAAAACAAAGTAAAGAGATTGAGAAGTGGAGACTCCCCTTGCAGCGTGTCTTGATCTCCCCGGCAACGGCGCCAGAAAAAGAGCTTGATGGCGTGTAACTCACACGTTCGTTGGGAACCCAAGAGGAAGGTATGATGCGCACAGTAGCAAGTTTTCCCTCAGAAAGAAACCAAGGTTTAATCGAACCAGGAGGAGCCAAGAAGCACGTTGAAGGTTGATGGTGGCGAAATGTGATGCGGCGCAACAACAGGGATTCCGGCGCCAACGTGGAACCTGCACAACACAACCCAAGTACTTTGTCCCAACGAAACAGTGAGGTTGTCAATCTCACCGGCTTGCTGTAACAAAGGATTAACCGTATTGTGTGGAAGATGATTGTTTGCAAGAAAACAGTAAAACAAGTATTGCAGTAGATTGTATGCGATGTAAAGAATAGGACCGGGGTCCACAGTTCACTAGAGGTGTCTCTCCCATAAGATAAAAGCATGTTGGGTGAACAAATTACAGTCGGGCAATTGACAAATAGAGAAGGGCATAACAATGCATATACATGATATGATAAATATAGTGAGATTTAATCCGGGCATTACGACAAAGTACATAGACCGCCATCCAACTGCATCTATGCCTAAAAAGTCCACCTTCAGGTTATCATCCGAACCCCATTCAGTATTAAGTTGCAAAGCAACAGACAATTGCATTAAGTATGGTGCGTAATGTAATCGACAACTACATCCTTAGACATATAATCAATGTTTTATCCCTAGTGGCAACAGCACATCACAACCTTAGAACTTTCTGTCACTGTCCCAGGTGTCAATGAAGGCATGAACCCACTATCGAGCATAAATACTCCCTCTTGGAGTTAAGAGCAAAAACTTGGCCAGAGCCTCTACTAATAACGGAGAGCATGCAAGATCATAAACAACACATAAACAATAGATTGATAATCACCATAACATAGTATTCTCTATCCATCGGATCCCGACAAACACAACATATAGTATTACAGATAGATGATCTTGATCATGTTAGGCAGCTCACAAGATCCAACAATGAAGCACATGAGGAGAAGACGACCATCTAGCTGCTATGGACCCATAGTCCAGGGTGAACTACTCACTCATCACTCCGGAGGTGACCATGGCGGTGTAGAGTCCTCCGGGAGATGAATCCCCTCTCCGGCAGGGTGCCGGAGGCGATCTCCTGAATCCCCGAGATGGGATTCGCGGCGGCGCGTCTCTGGAAGGTTTTCCGTATCGTGGCTCTCGATACTGGGGTTTTCGCGACGGAGGCTATTTGTAGGCGGAAGGGCAAAGTCGGGGGCTGACGAGGGGCCCACACCATAGGCGGCGCGGGCCCCCTCGGCCGCGCGGCCCTATGGTGGCGGCGCCTCGTCGCCACTTCTTATCCCTTTCGGTCTTCTTGAAGCTTCGTGCAAAAATAGGACCCTGGCGGTGATTTCGTCCAATTCGAGAATATTTCCTTACTAGGATTTCTGAAACCAAAAACAGCAGAAAACAGCTGGCTCTTCGGCATCTTGTTAATAGGTTAGTTCCAGAAAATGCGTAAATACGACATATAATGTGCATAAAACATGTAGGTATCATCAATAAAGTAGCATGGAACATAAGAAATTATCGATACGTTGGAGACGTATCAAACGTGTGTTGCTAAATTTGAAGCTTTCAACAAAGATTTTAGTTAGCCTATAATATTGATCACTCTCATCCTCCATATAGGTAGACAAGCCCACTCGATTAATGAGAAACAAGAAGTCATCAAGTAGCCCTGCATTATGCAAAAAGTCAATGCACAGAAAGGATGAAGCATTAGGAATCCCATTGTCCTCTTCAACTTCAAAGCTAGGTGCAATGACATCCTCATCATAGGATCGCCTAACACGAGTAGCTGCCCTCGAAGGCCTTGTCGCTCTTGGCGTATGATACGTCTCCGACGTATCGATAATTTCTTATGTTCCATGCTACTTTATTGATGATACCTACATGTTTTATACACATTATATGTCATATTTATGCGTTTTCCGGAACTAACCTATTGACGAGATGCCGAAGTGCCAGTTCCTGTTTTCTGCTGTTTTTGGTTTCAGAAATCCTAGTAACGAAATATTCTCGGAATTGGACGAAATCAACGCCCAGGTTCCTATTTTGCCCGGAAGCATCCAGAACACCCGAGAACCGTCAGAGAGAGGGCCACGTGGGGCCCACACATGGTGGCGGCGCGGCCAAGGAGCCAGGCGCGCCGCCCTAGTGTCTGGCCCCACCAGACCCCCTCCGAGGCTGCCCTTTCGCCTATATAAGGTCCCTGACCTAAAAACCCCGGACGAAGAAGCCACGTTACGAGAAAAGTTCCAGAGCCGCCATCGCGAAGCCAAGATCGGGGACAGGGTCTCTGTCCGGCACGCCGCCGGACGGGGAAGTGCCCCGGAAGGCTTCTCCATCGACACCGCTGCCATCTCCACCGCCATCTTCATCAACGCTGCTGCTCCCATGAAGAGGGAGTAGTTCTCCATCGAGGCTCGGGGCTGTACCGGTAGCTATGTGGTTCATCTCTCTCCTATGTACTTCAATACAATAATCTCATGAGCTGCCTTACATGATTGAGATTCATATGATGATGCTTGTAATCTAGATGTCATTATGCTAGTCAAGTGAGTTTTACTTATGTGATCTCCGGAGACTCCTTGTCCCACGTGTGTAAAGGTGACAGTGTGTGCACCGTGTGGGTCTCTTAGGCTATATTTCACAGAATACTTATTCACTGTTATGAATGGCGTAGTGAAGTGCTTATTTATATCTCTTTATGATTGCAATGTGTTTTGTATCACAATTTATCTATGTGCTACTCTAGTGATGTTATTAAAGTAGTTTATTCCTCCTGCACGGTGTAATGGTGACAGTGTGTGCATCCGTGTTAGTACTTGGCGTAGGCTATGATTATGATCTCTTGTAGATTATGAAGTTAACTATTGCTATGATGGTATTGATGTGATCTATTCCTCCTACATGGTGTGAAGGTGACAGTGTGCATGCTATGTTAGTACTTGGTTTAGTCGTGTCGATCTTTCATGCACTCTAAGGTTATTTAAATATGAACATTGAATTGTGGAGCTTGTTAACTCCGGCATTGAGGGTTCGTGTAATCCTACGCAATGTGTTCATCATCCAACAAGAGAGTGTAGAGTATGCATTTATCTATTCTGTTATGTGATCAATGTTGAGAGTGTCCACTAGTGAAAGTCTAATCCCTAGGCCTTGTTCCTAAATACTGCTATCGCTGCTTGTTTACTGTTTTACTGCGTTACTACTGCTGCGTTACTATTGCTTGTTTACTTCCTACAATATTACTACCATCAACTGCACGCCAGTAAGCTATTTTCTGGCGCCGTACTACTGCTCATATTCATTCATACCACTTGTATTTCACTATCTCTTCGCCGAACTAGTGCACCTATTAGGTGTGTTGGGGACACAAGAGACTTCTTGCTTTGTGGTTGCAGGGTTGCATGAGAGGGATATCTTTGACCTCTTCCTCCCTGAGTTCGATAAACCTTGGGTGATCCACTTAAGGGAAAACTTGCTGCTGTTCTACAAACCTCTGCTCTTGGAGGCCCAACACTGTCTACAAGAATAGAAGCACCCGTAGACATCAAGCTATTTTCTGGCGCCGTTGCCGGGGAGGAAAGGTAAAAGGTACTCACACTCCGGATCTCGGCTACTAAGCTATTTTCCGGCGCCGTTGTAAGTACTCGAAGCTATTTCCTTTAGACTCTGCAATTGCGACATTTGGTTTCTTGTTTACACTAGTTAAGCATAATGGACAATGATACGTCTCCAACGTATCGATAATTTCTTATGTTCCATGCTACTTTATTGATGATACCTACATGTTTTATACACATTATATGTTATTATTATGCATTTTCTGGAACTAACCTATTAACAAGATGCCGAAGTGCCAGTTCCTGTTTTCTGCTGTTTTTGGTTTCAGAAATCCTAGTAACGAAATATTCTCGGAATTGGACGAAATCACCTCCCAGGTTCCTATTTTGCCCGGAAGCACCAAGGCCCCCTCCGAGGCTGCCCTTCCGCCTATTTAAAGCCTCCGTCGCGAAAACCCTATTACGTTGGACGAAACCCACAGAAACCTTCCAGAGCCGCCGCCATCGCGAAGCCAAGATCTGGGGACAGGAGTCTCGTTCCGGAACCCTGCCGGAGCGGGAAGTGCCCCCGGAAGGCTTCTCCATCGACACCGCTGCCATCTCCACCGCCATCTTCATCAACGCTGCTCCCATGAAGAGGGAGTAGTTCTCCATCGAGGCTCGGGGCTGTACCGGTAGCTATGTGGTTCATCTCTCTCCTATGTACTTCAATACAATAATCTCATGAGCTGCCTTACATGATTGAGATTCATATGATGATGCTTGTAATCTAGATGTCATTATGCTAGTCAAGTGGGTTTTACTTATGTGATCTCCGGAGACTCCTTGTCCCACGTGTGTAAAGGTGATAGTGTGTGCACCGTGTGGGTCTCTTAGGCTATATTTCACAGAATACTTATTCACTGTTATGAATGGCATAGTGAAGTGCTTATTTATATCTCTTTATGATTGCAATGTGTTTTGTATCACAATTTATCTATGTGCTACTCTAGTGATGTTATTAAAGTAGTTTTATTCCTCCTACACGGTGTAATGGTGACAGTGTGTGCACTCGTGTTAGTACTTGGCGTAGGCTATGATTATGATCTCTTGTAGATTATGAAGTTAACTATTACTATGATGGTATTGATGTGATCTATTCCTCCTACATGGCGTGAAGGTGACAGTGTGCATGCTAAGTTAGTACTTGGTTTAGTCGTGTCGATCTTTCTTGCACTCTAAGGTTATTTAAATATGAACATTTAATTGTGGAGCTTGTTAACTCCGGCATTGAGGGTTCGTGTAATCCTACGCAATGTGTTCATCATCCAACAAGAGAGTGTAGAGTATGCATTTATCTATTCTGTTATGTGATCAATGTTGAGAGTGTCCACTAGTGAAAGTCTAATCCCTAGGCCTTGTTCCTAAATACTGCTATCGCTGCTTGTTTACTGTTTTACTGCGTTACTACTGTTGCGTTACTACTGCTTGTTTACTTCCTACAATATTACTACCATCAACTGCACGCCAGCAAGCTATTTTCTGGCGCCGTACTACTACTCATATTCATTCATACCACTTGTATTTCACTATCTCTTCACCGAACTAGTGCACCTATTAGGTGTGTTGGGGACACAAGAGACTTCTTGCTTTGTGGTTGCAGGGTTGCTTGAGAGGGATATCTTTGACCTCTTCCTCCCTGAGTTCGATAAACCTTGGGTGATCCACTTAAGGGAAAACTTGCTGCTGTTCTACAAACCTCTGCTCTTGGAGGCCCAACACTGTCTACAAGAATAGAAGCACCCGTAGACATCAAGCACTTTTCTGGCGCCGTTGCCGGGGAGGAAAGGTAAAAGGTACTCACACTCCGGATCTCGGCTACTAAGCTATTCTCCGGCGCCGTTGTAAGTACTCGAAGCTATTTCCTTTAGACTCTGCAATTGCGACATTTGGTTTCTTGTTTACACTAGTTAGGCATAATGGACAACAATGACCTTCTTATTCTATTTCCTGATTTAAGACATGGATGGTTTGATGCGAAAATTAAAAAACCCATGGAACATATTAATATGAATGCTTTGAACACTATTGTTGCTAATGCTATGGAAAATTCTAAGCTTGGGGAAGCTGGCTTTGATGAGCATGATATTTTTAGTCCCCCAAGCATTGAGGAGAAAATTTACTTTGATGATACTATGCCTCCTATATTTGATGATGAGAATAATAATGATAGCTACTTTGTTGAATTTGCTCCCACTACAACTAATAAAATTGATTATGCCTATGTGGAGAGTAATAATTTTATGCATGAGACTCATGATAAGAATGCTTTATGTGATAGTTATATTGTTGAGTTTGCTCATGTTGCTACTGAAAGTTATTATGAGAGAGGAAAATATGGTTGTAAAAATTTTCATGTTACTAAAACACCTCTCTATGTGCTGAAATTTTTGAAGCTACACTTGTTTTATCTTCCTATGCTTGCCACTATACTCTTCATGAACTTGTTTATTTACAAGATTCCTATGCATAGGAAGCATGTTAGACTTAAATGTGTTTTTAATTTGCTTCTTTATGCTCTCTTTTGCCTCAATTCTTATTTCGAGTGCATCATTAAAACTGCTGAGCCCATCTTAATGGCTATAAAGAAAGAACTTCTTGGGAGATAACCCATGTGTTTTTTTACTACAGTACTTTGTTTTATATTTGTGTCTTGGAAGTTGTTTACTACTGTAGCAACCTCTCCTTATCATGTTTTTGTGCCAAGTAAAGTTTCTATGTTAAAGTTGATGTTATATTTGGGATCGCTGCGCAGAAACAGCATTGCTGTCTGTCACGAATTCTGGCACAAGTCTCTGTAGAAAATTCGAAAAAATCTGCCAATTTACGAGCGTGATCCTCAGATATGTACGCAACTTTCATTAGTTTTGAGTTTTTCCATTTGAGCAAGTCTGGTGCCATTTTAAAATTCGTCTTTACGAACTGTTCTGTTTTTGACAGATTCTGCCTTTTATTTCGCATTGCCATATTTGCTATGTCGGATGAATTTCTTTGATCCACTAATGTCCAGTAGCTTTGTGCAATGTCCAGAAGTGTTAAGAATGATTGTGTCACCTCTGAACATGTAAACTTTTATTGTGCACTAACCCTCTAATGAGTTTGCTTGAAGTTTGGTGTGAAGGAAGTTTTCAAGGATCAAGAGAGGAGTATGATATACTATGATCAAGAGGAGTGAAAGCTCTAAGCTTGGGGATGCCCCCGTGGTTCACCCCTGCATATTTCAAGAAGACTCAAGCATCTAAGCTTGGGGATGCCCAAGGCATCCCCTTCTTCATCGACAAAGTATCAGGTTCCTTCTCTTGAAACTATATTTTTATTCGGTCACATCTTATGTACTTTACTTGGAGCGTCTGTGTGCTTTTATTTTTATTTTTGTTTTGTTATCTTAGTTCTCTGAATAAGTTCATCCTTGTGTGGGAGAGAGACACGCTCCGCTGGTTCGTATGAACACATGTGTTCTTAGCTCATAATATTCATGGCGAAGTTTCCTCTTCGTTAAATTGTTATATGGTTGGAATTGAAAAATGCTACATGTAGTAATTGGTAAAATGTCTTGGATAATGTGATACTTGGCAATTGTTGTGCTCATGTTTAAGCTCTTGCATCATATACTTTGCACTTATTAGTGAAGAAATACATAGAGCATGCTAAAATTTGGTTTGCATGATTGGTCTCTCTAAGTCTAGATAATTTCTAGTATTGAGTTTGAACAACAAGGAAGACGGTGTAGAGTCTTATAATGTTTACAATATGTCTTTTATGTGAGTTTTGCTGCACCGGTTCATCCTTGTGTTTGTTTCAAATAAACCTTGCTAGCCTAAGCCTTGTATCGAGAGGGAATACTTCTCATGCATCCAAATCCTTGAGCCAACCACTATGCCATTTGTGTCCACCATACCTACCTACTACATGGTATTTCTCCATTCCAAAGTAAATTGCTTGAGTGCTACCTTTAAACAATTCAAAAGTTATTACCTCTTATTTGTGTCAATGTTTTATAGCTCATGAGGAAGTATGTGGTGTTTATCTTTCAATCTTGTTGGGCAACTTTCACCAATGGACTAGTGGCTTCATCCGCTTATCCAATAATTTTGCAAAAAGAGCTGGCAATGGGATTCCCAGTCCCAAATTAATTAACAAAAATAGACACTCCTCCATGGTATGTGATTGTTGGACGGCACCCGAAGGATTCGGTTAGCCATGGCTTGAGAAAGCAAAGGTGGGGAGGAGTGTCATCATAATAAAACTAAAATAAAAAGGCACTCCTTCATGGTATGAGATTGTTGGCAGGCACCCGAGGATTCGGTTAGCCATGGTTTGTGAAAGAAAGGTTGGAAGGAGTGCCACCCAAAAATAAAATAAAATGGGAGCCGCTCTTTGAAGGTTTGTCTGGCAAGGGGGTTAGAGTACCCGCTACCATTCGTTGACAACAACAAACACCTCTCAAAACTTTATGCTCTCTTGATGTTTTCAAAATCAAAGCTCTAGCACAAATATAGCAATCGATGCTTTCCTCTTTGAAGGACCATTCTTTTACTTTTATGTTGAGTCAGTTCACCTATCTCTCTCCACCTCAAGAAGCAAACACTTGTGTGAACTGTGCATTGATTCCTACATACTTGCATATTGCACTTATTATATTGCTTTGCATTGACAACTATCCATGAGATATACATGTTACAAGTTGAAAGCAACCGCTGAAACTTAATCTTCCATTGTGTTGCTTCAATGTCTATACTTTAAATTATTGCTTTATGAGTTAACTCTTATGCAAGACTTATTGATGCCTGTCTTGAAAGTGCTATTCATGAAAAGTCATTGCTTTATGATTCAGTTGTTTACTCATGTCATTACCATTGTTTTGATCGCTGCATTCATTACATATGTTTACAATATGATCAAGATTATGATAGCATGTCACTTCAGAAATTATCTTTGTTATCGTTTTACCTGCTCGGGACGAGCAGAACTAAGCTTGGGGATGCTGATACGTCTCCAACGTATCGATAATTTCTTATGTTCCATGCTACTTTATTGATGATACCTACATGTTTTATACACATTATATGTTATTATTATGCATTTTCTGGAACTAACCTATTAACAAGATGCCGAAGTGCCAGTTCCTGTTTTCTGCTGTTTTTGGTTTCAGAAATCCTAGTAACGAAATATTCTCGGAATTGGACGAAATCAACGCCCAGGTTCCTATTTTGCCCGGAAGCACCCAGGCCCCCTCCAAGGCTGCCCTTCCGCCTATTTAAAGACTCCGTCGCGAAAACCCTATTACGTTGGACGAAACTCACAGAAACCTTCCAGAGCCGCCGCCATCGCGAAGCCAAGATCTGGGGGACAGGAGTCTCTGTTCCGGCACCCTGCCGGGCGGGGAAGTGCCCCCGGAAGGCTTCTCCATCAACACCGCTGCCATCTCCACCGCCATCTTCATCAACGCTGCTGCTCCCATGAAGAGGGAGTAGTTCTCCATCGAGGCTCGGGGCTGTACCGGTAGCTATGTGGTTCATCTCTCTCCTATGTACTTCAATACAATAATCTCATGAGCTGCCTTACATGATTGAGATTCATATGATGATGCTTGTAATCTAGATGTCATTATGCTAGTCAAGTGAGTTTTACTTATGTGATCTCCGGAGACTCCTTGTCCCACGTGTGTAAAGGTGACAGTGTGTGCACCGTGTGGGTCTCTTAGGCTATATTTCACAGAATACTTATTCACTGTTATGAATGGCATAGTGAAGTGCTTATTTATATCTCTTTATGATTGCAATGTGTTTTGTATCACAATTTATCTATGTGCTACTCTAGTGATGTTATTAAAGTAGTTTTATTCCTCCTACACGGTGTAATGGTGACAGTGTGTGCACTCGTGTTAGTACTTGGCGTAGGCTATGATTATGATCTCTTGTAGATTATGAAGTTAACTATTACTATGATGGTATTGATGTGATCTATTCCTCCTACATGGCGTGAAGGTGACAGTGTGCATGCTAAGTTAGTACTTGGTTTAGTCGTGTCGATCTTTCTTGCACTCTAAGGTTATTTAAATATGAACATTTAATTGTGGAGCTTGTTAACTCCGGCATTGAGGGTTCGTGTAATCCTACGCAATGTGTTCATCATCCAACAAGAGAGTGTAGAGTATGCATTTATCTATTCTGTTATGTGATCAATGTTGAGAGTGTCCACTAGTGAAAGTCTAATCCCTAGGCCTTGTTCCTAAATACTGCTATCGCTGCTTGTTTACTGTTTTACTGCGTTACTACTGCTGCGTTACTACTGCTTGTTTACTTCCTACAATATTACTACCATCAACTGCACGCCAGTAAGCTATTTTCTGGCGCCGTACTACTACTCATATTCATTCATACCACTTGTATTTCACTATCTCTTCGCCGAACTAGTGCACCTATTAGGTGTGTTGGGGACACAAGAGACTTCTTGCTTTGTGGTTGCAGGGTTGCTTGAGAGGGATATCTTTGACCTCTTCCTCCCTGAGTTCGATAAACCTTGGGTGATCCACTTAAGGGAAAACTTGCTGCTGTTCTACAAACCTCTGCTCTTGGAGGCCCAACACTGTCTACACTAGTTAGGCATAATGGACAACAATGACCTTCTTATTCTATTTCCTGATTTAAGACATGGATGGTTTGATGCGAAAATTAAAAAACCCATGGAACATATTAATATGAATGCTTTGAACACTATTGTTGCTAATGCTATGGAAAATTCTAAGCTTGGGGAAGCTGGCTTTGATGAGCATGATATTTTTAGTCCCCCAAGCATTGAGGAGAAAATTTACTTTGATGATACTATGCCTCCTATATTTGATGATGAGAATAATAATGATAGCTACTTTGTTGAATTTGCTCCCACTACAACTAATAAAATTGATTATGCCTATGTGGGGAGTAATAATTTTATGCATGAGACTCATGATAAGAATGCTTTATGTGATAGTTATATTGTTGAGTTTGCTCATGTTGCTACTGAAAGTTATTATGAGAGAGGAAAATATGGTTGTAAAAATTTTCATGTTACTAAAACACCTCTCTATGTGCTGAAATTTTTGAAGCTACACTTGTTTTATCTTCCTATGCTTGTTACTTTGCTCTTCATGAACTTGTTTATTTACAAGATTCCTATGCATAGGAAGCATGTTAGACTTAAATGTGTTTTGAATTTGCCTCTTGATGCTCTCTTTTGCTTCAACTTCTATTTCTTGCGAGTGCATCATTAAAACTGCTGAGCCCATCTTAATGGCTATAAAGAAAGAACTTCTTGGGAGATAACCCATGTGTTTTTTTACTACAGTATTTTGTTTTATATTTGTGTCTTGGAAGTTGTTACTACTGTAGCAACCTCTCCTTATCTTAGTTTTGTTGCATTGTTGTGCCAAGTAAAGTCTCTATAGTAAGGTTCATACTAGATTTGGATTACTGCGCAGAGACAGATTTCTTTGCTGTCACGAATCTGGGCCTAATTCTCTGTAGGTAACTCAGAAAATTATGCCAATTTACGTGAGTGATCCTCAGATATGTACGCAAATTTCATTAGTTTTGAGTTTTTCCATTTGAGCAAGTCTGGTGCCATTTTAAAATTCGTCTTTGAACTGTTCTGTTTTGACAGATTCTGCCTTTTATTTCGCATTGCCTCTTTTGCTATGTTGGATGAATTTATTTGATCCATTAATGTCCAGTAGCTTTATGCAATGTCCATAAGTGTAAAGAATGATTGTGTCACCTCTGAACATGTAAATTTTTATTGTGCACTAACTCTCTAATGAGTTTGCTTGAAGTTTGGTGTGAAGGAAGTTTTCAAGGGTCAAGAGAGGAGTATGATATACTATGATCAAGAGGAGTGAAAGCTCTAAGCTTGGGGATGCCCCCGTGGTTCACCCCTGCATATTCTAAGAAGACTCAAGCGTCTAAGCTTGGGGATGCCCAAGGCATCCCCTTCTTCATCGACAAAGTATCAGGTTCCTTCTCTTGAAACTATATTTTTATTCGGTCACATCTTATGTATTTTACTTGGAGCGTCTGTGTGCTTTTATTTTTGTTTTGTTATTTTCATTCTCTGAATAAGTTCATCCTTGTGTGGGAGAGAGACACGCTCCGCTGGTTCATATGAACACATGTGTTCTTAGCTTTTAATGTTCATGGCGAAGGTTGAAACTGCTTCGTTAATTGTTATATGGTTGGAAACAGAAAATGCTACATGTAGTAATTGGTAAAATGTCTTGGATAATGTGATACTTGGCAATTGTTGTGCTCATGTTTAAGCTCTTGCATCATATACTTTGCACCCATTAATGAAGAAATACATAGAGCTTGCTAAAATTTGGTTTGCATATTTCACTACAAGAAAAGTTGCCATGGCCGACGAAGTTGAAGTCGCGCCGTGGTTGCTGGTGTACCATGGCCGACGATTTTGGTCCCTCCGTGGTGCATGTCAAAACTTTTTTTTCTCGTTTTTGAGGCCACCTAGCCCGACGAAAGCGGCCAAAACGTCGCGTATGGTGGCCCGGGACGTGGTGCATCTCGAAATCTCGGGTTCGCCGGCCGAGTCAACGCAAATCCGCACCGCCGAGGGATGTAGGGCCCAGATGGCAGCCTCTCTGGCATTGTTTTTTTCTAGATCGCGCCATCTCGTTCAACGTTCTCCGATCGAGCCGTTTACGATGCAGGATCATGGGTCCCGCATGTCATCCTCTATGAACCAAAATTCTTTCTATTCTTGGATTTTTTTGACCCCCTGATTTCTGGCTACTTCCTTTTTCTTTTGATCCCTTGCCGCCTTGGAAACGTTGAGACCGCTGCTGCTAAATGGGACCCGCATGTCATCCTCTATGTGCAATCAACTTTCTTTTCTTGGAGTTTTTTTGGCACCTCAAATTTGGTCACTTGCCTTTTCTTTCGATCCCCTGCCGCCTCTCAAACGGTGATACCGCTGCTGCTAACTGGGACCCGCATGTCATCCTCTATGTACTATAAAACTTTCTTTTCTTGAATTATTTTTGGCACCTCATATTTGGTCACTTACCTTTTTCTTTCGATCCCCTGCCGCCTCTCAAACGGTGATACCGCTGCTGCTAAATGGGACCCGCATGTCATCCTCTATGTACTATAAAACTTTCTTTTCTTGGATTTTTTTGGCACCTCATATTTGGTCACTTGACTTTTTCTTTCGATCCCCTGCTGCCTCTCAAACGGTGATACCGCTGCTGCTAAATGGGACCCGCATGTCATCCTCTATGTACTATAAAACTTTCTTTTCTTGGATTTTTTGGCACCTCATATTTGGTCACTTGACTTTTTCTTTCGATCCCGCCTCTCAAACAGTGATACCGCTGCTGCTAAATGGGACCCGCATGTCATCCTCTATGTACTATAAAACTTTCTTTTCTTGAATTATTTTTGGCTCCTCATATTTTTTCACTTGCCTTTTTCTTTCGATCCCCTGCCGCCTCTCAAACGGTGATACCGCTGCTGCTAAATGGGACCCGCATGTCATCCTCTATGTACTATAAAACTTTCTTTTCTTGAATTATTTTTGGCTCCTGATATTTTTTCACTTGCCTTTTTCTTTCGATCTCATGCCACGTTTGAAACGTTGAGGAACCTGCTGGCTCATGGGACCCGCATGTCATCCTCTATGTACTATAAAAGTTCATTTTCTTGGTTTTTTTTCACCATCTGATTTTTGGCAATTTCTTTTTCTTTTGATCCCCTGCCGCCTCTCAAACGGTGATACCGCTGCTGCTAAATGGGACCCACATGTCATCCTCTATGTACTATAAAACTTTCTTTTCTTGAATTATTTTTGGCTCCTCATATTTGGTCACTTGCCTTTTTCTTTCGATCTCATGCCAAGTTTGAAACGTTGAGGAACCTGCTGGCTCATGGGACCCGCATGTCATCCTCTATGTACTATAAAAGTTTATTTTCTTTATTTTTTTCACCCTCTGATTTTTGGCTATTTCCTTTTTCTTTTGATCCCCTGCCGCCTTGGAAACGTATGGTAAGCTGCTGACTCATGGGACCCGCATGTCATCCTCTATGTACAATCAACTTTCTTTTTCTTTTGATCTCAAGCCGCATTTGAAACGCTGAGACCGCTGCTGCTAAATGGGACCCGCATGTCATCCTCTACGTACAATAAAGTTTCTTTTCTTGGATTATCTTTGGCTCCTGATATTTTGTCACTTGCCTTTTTCTTTCGATCTCATGCCGCCTTTGAAACGTTGAGTAAGCTGCTGGCTCATGGGTCCCGCATGTCATCCTCTACGAACAATAAAAGTTTCCTTTCTTGGAGTTATTTTTTACCCCTAATTTCTGGCTATTTGCCTTTTTCTTTTGATCTCCTGCCCCCTCTGAAACGATGAGGACGCTGTTGGCAGGTCGGTCCCACATGTCATCCTCTATGAACAATAAAAGTTTCCTTTGATGGATTTATTTTGAACCCCTCATTAATTTCTGGATATTTCCCCTGCCGCCTTGGAATCGTTGAGGATGCTGCTGCCTCATGGGTCCCGCATGTCATCCTCTCAGAACGGTAAATGTTTATTTTCTTGGATTTTGTTGACCAAACGATTTTTGGCTTATTTTTTCTTTCGATCACCTGCAGCCTTTAAAACGTTGAGGACGCCGCTGGCTCACGGGTCCCACATGTCAACCTCTATGAACAATAAACGCTGAGGATGCTGCTGCCTCATGGGTCCCGCATGTCATCCTCTCAGAACGAAAATGTTTCTTTTCTTGGATTTTTTACCAACAGATTTTTGGTTTATTTTTTCTTTCCATCCCCTGCCGCCTTTAAAACGTTGACGACGCTGTTGGCTCATGGGTCCCCGATGTCAGCCTCCCCGTACAAGAAACATATGATATCTTGATTATTTTGCAGACAATAAACAATGTATTGCGCTCTGAGCTATTTCAAACGGATAATTAAATCTTTATTTTTACATAAACAAACTTATATGTTGAATCTCCTTGTTTTTTTGTCTTTGCGAAGCATAGGACTTTCCTGTTTTTTTAGAAAATTCGGAACTTTCCTGTTTTGGAGTGGGCTGAAATTGTACGAGTCAAAAGGCCAAGCAGGATAGTTCGAAAGCCCAGATGTCCAGATGCAGCCCAATTGAAATCTTTCTTCTTGGATTTTTTTCACCCCCTGATTTCTGGCTACTTCATTTTTCTTTTGGTCCTGTGCCGCCTTGGAAACGTTGAGACCGCTGCTGCAAAATGGGACCCGCATGTCATCCTCTACGTACAATAAAATTTCTTTTCTTGGATTATTTTTGGCTCCTGATATTTGGTCACTTGCCTTTTTCTTTCGATCCCGTGCAGCCTCTCAAACGGTGATACCGCTGCTGCAAAATGGGACCCGCATGTCATCCTCTACGTACAATAAACTTTCTTTTCTTGGATTATTTTTGGCTCCTGATATTTGGTCACTTGCCTTTTTTTCTTTCGATCTCATGCCACGTTTGAAACTTTGAGGAACCTGCTGGCTCGTGGGACCCGCATGTCATCCTCTATGTGCTATAAAAGTTTATTTTCTATGGTTTTTTTCACTCTCTGATTTTTGTCTATTTCCTTTTTCTTTTGATGCCCTGCCGCCTTGGAAACGTTGAGTAAGCTGCTTACACATGGGACCCGCATGTCATCCTCTATGTACAATCAAGTTTCTTTTCTTGAATTATTTTTGGCTCCTGATATTTCACTTGCCTTTTTCTTTCGATCTCATGCCACGTTTGAAACGTTGAGGAACCTGCTGGCTCATGGGACCCGCATGTCATCCTCTATGTGCTATAAAAGTTTGTTTTCTTGGATTTTTTTTCACCCTCTGATTTTTGGCTCCTGATATTTCGTCACTTGCCTTTTACTTTTGATCCCCTGGCCCCTTTGAAACGTTGAGTAAGCTGCTGGCACATGGGACCCGCATGTCAACCTCTATGTCCATCAACTTTCTTTTCTTGGATTTTTTTTGACCCCCTACTTTCTAGCTACTTTCTTTTTCTTTTGATCTCAAGCCGCATTTCAAACATTGAGACCGCTGCTGCAAAATGGGACCCGCATGTCATCCTCTATGTACAATAAATCTTTGATTATTTTTGGCACCTCATATTTGGTCACTTGCGTTTTTTTCTTTCGATCTCATGCCACCTTTGAAACGTTGAGTAAGCTGCTGGCTCATGGGTCCCCCATGTCATCCTCTACGAACAATAAAAGTTTCCTTTCTTGGAGTTATTTTTGCCCCCTAATTTCTGGCTACTTCCTTTTTCTTTTGATCCCCTGCCGCCTTTGAAACGTTGAAAACTTTCTTTTCTTTGATTATTTTTGGCACCTCATATTTGGTCACTTGCCTTTTTCTTTCGATCCCCTGCCGCCTCCCAACGGTGATACCGCTGATGCTAAATGGGACCCGCATGTCATCCTCTATGTACTATAAAACTTTCTTTTCTTGGATTTTTTTTGGCTCCTGATATTTGGTCACTTGCCTTTTTCTTTCGAGACCTCCTGCCGCATCTCAAACGGTGATACCGCTGCTGCTAAATGGGACCCGCATGTCATCCTCTATGTACAATAAAGTTTCTTTTCTTGGATTATTTTTGGCTCCTGATATTTGGTCACTTGCCTTTTTCTTTCGATCCCATGCCGCCTTTGAAACGTTGAGGAAGCTGCTGGCTCATGGGTCCCGCATGTCATCCTCTATGAACAATAAAAGTTTCCATTGTTGGAGTTATTTTTTACCCCTAATTTCTGGCTACTTCCTTTTTCTTTTGATCCCCTGCCGCCTTTGAACGTTGAAGAATCTGCTCGCTAATGGGTCCCACATGTCAGACTCTATGGACGATAAACCTTTCTTTTCTTGGAGTTATTTTGACCCCTAATTTCTGGCTATTTTGCCTTTTTTTTGGATCCCGTGCTGCCTTGGAAACGTTGAGGATGCTGCTGCCACATGGGTCCCGCATGTCATCCTCTCAGAACGATAAATGTTTCTTTTCTTCGATTTTTTTACCAACTGATTTTTGATTTATTTTTTCTTTCGATCCCCTGCCGCCTTTAAAACTTTGACGACGCTGCTGGCTCATGGGTCCCGATGTCAGCCTCCCCGTACAAGAAACATGTGATATCTTGATTATTTTGCAGACAATAAAAAGTGTATTTCGCTCTGAGCTATTGCAAACGGATAAATTAAATCTTTATTTTTACATAAACGAACTAATATGAATCTCCTTGTTTTTGTTTTGTTTTTGCGAAGCATAGGACTTTCTTGTTTTGGAGTGGGCTGAAATTGTACGAGTCAAAAGACGTCCAGCAGGTTAGAAGGCCCAGATGGCCAGGCAGCCCCAATTTATATCTTCCTTATCTTGGATTATTTTTTGATCAAAAGGCCCAGCAGGGGTACATCCTTTTTCTTTTGGTCCTGTGTGCCGCCTTGGAAACGTTGTGGACGCTGCTGCCTCATGGGACCCGCATGTCATCCTCTATGAACTATGAACTCTAAAAGTTTCTTTTTTCTTGGATTTTTTTTCACCCCTCTGATTTTTGGCTATTTCCTTTTTCTTTTGTTCCCCTGCCGCCTTGGGACCCGTATGTCATCCTCTATGTACAAAAAACTTTCTTTTCTTGGAGTTTTATTCCCCCTAATTTCGGGCTACTTTCGTTTTCTTTTGATCTCAAGCCGCATATGAAACATTGAGACCGCTGCTGCAAAATGGGACCCACATGTCATCCTCTATGTAAAATAAAAGTTTCTTTTCTTGGATTATTTTTCACGCTCTGATTTTTGGCTATTTCCTTTTTCTTTCGATCCCCTGCTGCTTGGAAACGTTGAGGATGCTGCTGCCTCATGGGTCCCACATGTCATCCACTATGAACAATAAAAGTTTCTTTTCTTCGATTTTTTTCACCCTCTGCTTTTTGGCTATTTCCTTTTCATTTGATCCCCTGCCGCCTTGGAAACGTTGAGGATGCTGCAGCGTCATGGGACCCGCATGTCATACTCTATGTACAATAAAAGTTTCTTTTCTAGGTTTTTGGCTCCTGATATTTGGTCACTTGCCTTTTTCTTTCAATCTCATGCCGACTCTCAAAGGTACAATAAAAGTTTCTTTTCTTGGATTATTTTTGGCTCCTGATATTTGGTCACTTGCCTTTTTCTTTCGATCTCATGCCGTCCTTGAAACGTTCAGACCGCTGCTACAACATGGGACCCTATGTCATCCTCTATGTACAATGAAAGTTTCTTTTCATGGATTATTTTTTGCTCCTGATATTTGGTCACTTTCCTTTTTCTTTCGATCTCATGCCGCCTCGGCCCTCTGAAACGACGAGTAAGTTGTTGGCTCATGGGACCCGCATGTCATCCTCTATGTACAATAAAGTTTTTTTCTTGGATTTTTTACCCCCTGATTTTTGGTCACTTGCCTTTTTCTTTCGATCCTGTGCCGCCTTTGAAATTGTGGACGCTGCTGGCTCATGGGTCCCACATGCCAGCCTCTATGAACAATAATATTTCTTTTCTTGGATTTTTTTTACCCCTGATTTCTGGCTATTTGCCTTTTTCTTTGGATCCCCGACCGCCTTTGAAACGATGAGGACGCTGCTGGCGCATAGCTCCCACATGTCAGCCTCTAAGAACAATAAACATTTCTTTTCTTGGATTTATAGTTGACCCCTAATTAATGGCTACTTCGCTTTTTTTTTCGATCCCCAGCCGCCTTAGAAACGTTGAGGACGCTGCTGGCTCATGGGTCCCATATGACAGCCTCTATGAAAAGTAAAACATTTACTTTCTTGGATTTATTTTTGACACCTAATTAATGACTACTTGGTTCTTTTCTTTTGATCCCGTGACGCCTTTGAAACGTTGAGGGCCCTGCTGGCTCATGGGTCCAACATGTCAGCCTCTATGAACAATAAGAGTTTCTATTGTTGCATTTATTTTTGACCCCTAATTTCTGGCTATTTGCCTTTTTTCCATTGCCTGCCACCTTAGAAACGTTGAGGACGCTGCTGGCTGGGTCCCACATGTCAGCCTCTTTGTACGATAAAAGTTTCCTTTGCTGGATTTATTTTTGACCCCTAATTTCTGGCTATTTGCCTTTTTCTTTCGAACTCCACCGCCTTTGAAACGTTGATGACGCTGCTGCAAACTGGGTACAATATGTCAGCCTCTTTGTGCGATAAACCTTTCCTTTCTTGGATTTTTTGGACACCTGATTTCGAGCTACTTGCCTTTTTCTTTCGATCTCCTGCCCCCTTTGAGAAACGCCGAGAACGATACTGGTTCGTGGGTCCCACATGTCATCCTCTCTGAATGATAAATGTTGGGGCCGCGGCTGCAAGATACGTCCCACATGTCAGCCTGACTGTTGAATAAACGTTTCCTTTCTCGAATTTATATTTGACCCCTGATTTCTGGCTACTTTGCCGTTTCTTTCGATCCCCTGCATGTCTGCTACTCCACCGAAAAACAGACCGGCATGTATTCATCACAATACTGGTAGCTAATTTAGGAAAAATGTGTTCATCACGGGATTCAAACAAAGATCTTCATCTCTGCTAAATTTTGATTTCACCAAAAACCGAACAGCGTGTGTTCATGACTTTAACTTCACAAACACTATGGTTTCTCTATAAAATAAGGTCACCATCCGTTCCTTTATTGTAGGCATTTGCGAAAAGTGTCTTTGGCTAATGGGCACCAGTGCTCTGCTGTTTAAAAAAAATCAAATAGCATACATATTTGTTTCAAAAAAATCTGAAAATGAATGTAGACATAATAAATAAAGTAACCTACAAGCGTGTAAAATTTTAATATGATATTCTTTATATTGTAGACTACACAAAAAAGACAAAATCTGTTGAAATTTGGAGATTTGAAATATGCATACCCAGATCCACACGTTTGTTACTTTTGTGTAGCCCAGAATTTTTTGTATTTGAAACTGAAATTTTGCACGTTTATGGGACAATTCATTAGCTACTCCATGATTTGTTTTCTAATTTTTTGAACAAATAAATATATTTTTTATTTTTTTCTAAAATAGCAGGAGCAATGGTGCCCAAGAGCACCAAATCTCTTAATAGGCATTTGCGCCTAATAGCGTGAGCTTAGCTAATTTTTGAAGAAAAAAAAGATGTCCATTGTGGTATTCAGGACAAAGATCTTCATGTCTGCTACTGCACCAAACAACAAACCAGCATGTATTCATCACAATACGGGTAGCTAATTTGTGAAAAATATGTTCAGCACGGGATTCAAACAAAGATCTTCATCTCTGCAAAATTTTGATTTCAGCAAAAACCGAACAGCGAATGTTCATGAGGTTAAGTTCACGAACACTATGTTTTCTCTATAAAATAAGGTCACCATCTGTCTCTTATTTCTCAAGGAAAAACAGGTGGAAGTGTTGGGACGAACCACATGGGTGCTTCGGCTCTATGTTCAGTCTTCTCTTTTTTGTACTGCAATCTTGAGCCTATGGCAGGACCTCCATTGACGTGCATTCTGCACCAATTTGGCCTTGGACGTATCCATGTATCACGGGCGCGATTGTGGGTAGCAAAGACACAGTCAGGTTTGAACAATTGGAAATCTGGTTCTGCAGCCTCTGCGTCGACTGGCGGGGGTAGCATGAAAATTGGGTGATTGAGTCCAAGAAATAAAGAACGCCCCTTCAAATTGTTCAATCTTTCCCACCTTGCCTCTTCTACAGGGTCCAAGGTATGGGCAGATCTCAAGAAAACGTAGCACCGTACCAAAGGATAAGACCTCAGCTTGTTACCCATATGTAATATTGGAGGACCGAGGATGGGCCGATAACCTTTAACCTGAATCCACGCGAGATCAGATTCACCAGTAATGGACTCTGCTCTCATTGGTGCCAGGAACCAAGTGCGCTGGTCAGAAAATCCAAGAAATACATCTTCATCTTCATAATTATGATTATCACCATCATCATCTAATTCTTCATCATCTAATTCTTCATCATCAAATTCGTCTTCTTCTAATTCTTCTTCTTCTAATTCTTCTTCATCAGCATCATTATCTTCATCGGCACCTCCATCGCCTTGAGCCACATTTGCTTCATCATCTTCCATGACAGCATCTCCCTCGATTTGAGCGAAAATTGCAGCCACTTCTGCTTCTTCATCTTCAATGACAGGGGCGTCAATGAGACGCGGGGCTGCATGTGTCCCTGCAATGCACAAAGATCAACCACAATGCAGCAAGTAGGAACTACACTGAAAATTATCTCTTCTCTTCTATCTTCTATTTTCTACTACTATAAGGCACCAGTTTTTAACAAGACATGTAGCAGCAATTCCAACTGTTGGTGTCCAAAATCTAACGGTTGGGATTAGAGGTATTCGCGTGAAAAAAATACCACACCAGTGTCCACGTGTTTCTAGAACCGTCATGTTTCCATTATGAAGAAAAATCAGAGCAGTCTCACACCGATATCACACGTCCCACTTGATAGTGATTAAGAAAGGTTCCAAATTTTTGTTCATATTTATAAACTGTATGCTCACACTTATTTTGATGGTATAACCAAATTATTAGTTGTATTGAAAGTTTGAACAACATTTAGAACGCAACTTTTATACATCAGTATTGCGAATCGTAATTGGTCCAACATGTGCAGCATGCCATTTACTAGTTAAGACATAAAACAAAGACTCACCACAGGTATATGGTTCCCAAACCAGAACATCTCCATACGGATATGTAACTGCGTATACACGATGTAGGTGTGAACTTGTACCATATCCAGGAATGCCCATGGCATCGACATAGCTGTTTCTATCAAAGAATTCAGGGTTTCTCAGGATATTCCACTCCTTTTCTAGGGGCGCTTGTAGGATAGCGATCAATTCGTCAAATACAACGATTACCTCGTAATGCCATGGCCCTGCTAGATCATCTTTGTACGGCCTCTTGACGATCCGTACTTTGAGCAGTTCCAAACTTTTATCTATTTTGTATTTGAACAGGAATGGTGGGCTGCCATGCCACCATTCACTAGTAGGGCCCAAAGAAATTCCTGCATCTTGCAGAGATGGAAGAGGTATAATAGTATCTGATATGTATATGTTGCGGATCGTCAAGTGCCCGTCCTGCTGGACAAATGCCACCCAGTCGCCGTTACAACCCACCCAGTGCATGGGTCCATGTCCATCCAGTTCCTCCTTGGTATGGATAAATGCTGGAACTGTCGGCTTGTCTAATGGCATCAGCAACGCGTGAATGCCCTGCAAATAGGATTTGTTTCAAAATTGTCTATGCATGCAAGGTATTCGACAGAATGAAGAGCGGATTGTGCAGAACTGAAGCACAGATGTAATGGATAAATAAAGCAATTCCGAAGAGTACATGTGCATAGTGAAGGCAGCAAACCTTACAGTACTCCCAAATCAGGTGATTATGTTGAGTCTAAATTCATGCATGATGTTTGGCAATAAGAAAAGTTGATTGAAAAAACACAAGCTGAAACGAGATGAGTAAATAAATAAATACTCTTACAGTATTGTCGCGGTCGTCTGGCCATGTCTCGGGGTCGCAGTGGAGCAGGCTCGGTAAACCGAACGGAACCTTATGCGCTCCGCGGATGGCATGCCGCATGCCGATCATGCCTCGAGCGAGGCGACCAGTGCTGAGGATATCCGCCCGCTCGGCTATGTTCTCCACCAGTGGGTAGTGGAGGTTGCCCCACCCCATGGACTGGTGGTAGCAATCAGGAATCTCCTCAATCTTACGCTTCTGCTTCATTGGAGTCGGTAATCCAATGCAAGGGAGAGAGGGGTGAACGGGAGAAAGAGACAGAAGAGGGTTTTTTTTGGAGAAGATGCAGTAGTAGTACTACGATACTAGGAGGTGGAGATGCGGGGCATGTTTCCGGGGGAGAGGAACCACTATTTCCCTTAAAAAAAATAACAGCACTTGCGCATTAGAACTTGGGGCGGGGATATAGCGGTAAGAGGTATTGACCAACTTTCCCTCACCTTGACCCCACGTGGTTGTGAACCCGAGATAATTCTTTTTGATGAACCCGATATACTTATTATAGTACTAAAATAGTACAAGTATATACCTTGTACTCCTATATACTAACATTACTATTTTAAGGACTTATGTTCCATGAGCAACAACTTCCCCCACTCCGCTCATCCGAAATCCTAGCCCCTCCAACTTCAAGGACCAATCAACATAGCTATGGCCTTCTAATTTGGCTCAAGTCGCCGCACACATAGTCCTCCCGCCGACAAGGAATAGGAGCATCAGCCCTTTCGTCGCTTGTTGTTACACATAATCATATACAGTACCATATATATTTCAAATTTCCATATCAAAAAATAGTTCAAATCTGAATTTTAACATCTCAAGCTAAACCCTCGCTTGCTCTTAAACATAAGCATACCATAGTTCTACTTTTGTCTTCACCGAACAACAGAACACAATTTCATCACAACATAGCCAACCGGAGTACCTAGTAATGTAACTAGAGAAGTGAACCTATAGTTGATCAAGCCTTCAACTTTAACACAATAATACCCCCACATTATGTGTTGAGGAGCCACACCCATATATTTAAGAGTACCATCATGTAGACCACAAATGCATCAATGAAGAGAGGGGTATACTTATAGACCACCTCTTTACAAAACAGTTGTAACTAGTAGACCACAATTGCCTCGTTCATTAGCTATGAAATTACATACTATCAGTAGCTACAATGGCTGCAGGCCCTGTTTCAGAATTAAACATCACACTTGTTCCAATCCGGGGCGTTGGCGAAGTTTGGGATGAACCAAAGCGGTGTCTTTACCAGGTACCTATCTTTTTTTGTTTTGCATGTTTTCTCCAAGGCGTTGGTTTGGAAACCAACGGCGCAATCTTCACGATTCAGACTGAATCGGCATATTTCAGGCAGCTGCGAATTGCGAAGCCATGCTTCATTCGGCAAGGTGTACACACAATTTCTTCTCGTCAGACATCCTGGGACAACATCTGCACCGCCTAATGGCAGCATAATCGGATAGTTCACTCCAAGGAAAAGAGAATATTCTCCAAGGTCATCAATCTTTTCCCATGGAATACCTTCATTTAACTTACTAGTGTCCTTCGTGAACACCAGGCAACCAAACCCAGAAGCATAGTTGCCAACAGTGCGACCATGATGAACACGACGATCAGAAGCAGTATGGCAAACTTTACAGGAATATTCCCTTTCATCAGCAATGCCCAGTGTATGGATCAGAAGAAGTCTAGAACCATCTATAGATCTTGCTAACCACCACATGCCATAATCGACCTCGTGATCATGGCCAAGAGCATCATCAAGTGCACACCGCCATTCAAACACAATGGGCGGTGGCTCTACGATCAGCGGAGGACCTGCTTGAAAACGAAATTACTGTTAAGAAGGGTATGTTTGGTTTGCACAAATCTGAAAACGTAAGAATTGGGAAAACGCATTAGGATTCAGATGGGATGATATAATGGCATTTCCATTCAATAATACAGCATATTGGTGTATTTCAGTACATCACATGGGAAACCAAAGGATTCATTTCAAGAAGTTCAAGTAGAGGTCAAAATCCAACATAATTCAATCTGAGAATAAAACTCCTAATTATACAATCCTCAAATTTTTCTATGGTAATCATCTCGAATAAAAAGTCTAAATACCAATGAAATTTCATCCGAAGCAAATATGCCCCAAGCCTCCAAGTCAGATCAGTCAGGTTCGAAAATTAATAAGTTTGTGCATTAAAATTATCTTTACAGCCATGAATAATGAAGCTCATCATACACTACTTACGTCCGGAGGAAAATTACCAGCTTGCTGAGGATTCCATGCGTGAACAGTGCCAGTATGAGTTGTGGCAAACACAAGCCCATTGTGGAGAATTGCATCGCTGTAATTGTAAAAGATGTGGGACTTGGGCTCTGTAAGAACTGTCCATCCAGAATCTTCGCCGCAAAGGAGGGCAACTCTGATGTCAAAAACAGCAACAAGAGAGAAATTTTTGTACCCCCCAGCAGCTGTGGGAACTTGGCAAATATATATCTTGTGAAATATAATAGCACGAAGGTTGTGGTGGTATATATTTGGAATGTGGGTGGTTTCAAACGGCACAGGGAGAGGAATTTCACGGCGAGTGTAGACGTTGACAAGTTTCCATTTGCAAGCAGGAAAGCCAGTGTCAACCATGGCAACCCAATCTCCATTGGCACCTACCCACTGCTTACCCGTACCGTCTGGCATCACAGCGTCGGAGGAGAACCTGTCCAGCGGCGTCAGCTTGCAATCCCGTGCTACCTTCGTCGGGTGAGAATGAAGAACACATGGGAGGCCAAACGGGAGAGAAAAAGATAGAGTTGCACTATCATTTGCAGAGTCGAAAAATAGTTTGGACGAACCGACGAGGCTCGCGGCGGTGATGACGTCGCATCTTGTTACGAGTTCTTCAAGGGGACCTTCGGAAAAGACCTTCTGAAACAGTTCAGAGTCATCATTTTCCTTGTTCGATGCCGCCATCGCAGGGCAGGGGGTGGGTCTATGAGGTTTGGGTTCAACTGATTGGAGTTTAATTTGGGTTCGATGGCGGCAGGTGGCGGGGAAGATGAAGAACGGAGGCTCTCAAACTGGGCGGTGGAATTGATTCTAAAGCTGCATGGCGGCGGCACTGGCGCGTGCTATGGAAGGTGGTCGATTGGTGCGGGCGGGGGCGGAGGTAGACGATGGAGGTGAACAGAAATAGGGCAGGTGGGGGCGGGGCGCTTGACTTCGCTCCTCTACACTCTACAGCATCTCCTCCTGTTTCTTGGAAAGTGTATAGACCCATAATAAAAAGTCACTGTTCCCTCTGAAAAGGTGAAGAACAAGTCACTGGTCTAACGTGCAAATTTGGACATCCCAAGCTATGTGTTGTCATGTCAATTCAATGTCCATGGCAGTATTTTGAATTTTGCGTGACCAAAAGAAGTACGCCTTGGCCTTTCACAATCGGGGTTTCTTTAGAGCAAGAACAATAGAAGAGCCAACAGCTGGCAAAAGTACCACGTAGGCGGGCTATAAGCGCCCACTATTGTCCTACTTCCTCTTGGCGTGATACTCCCTCCGTCCACAAATAAGTGGACGTGCAGGATTTTCAAGGTAAATTAGTAAAAGGAAAGAAAAAATGCATTGGAGCACTCGTATCTTAAGAAACACATGTACTCAACCACGGTTGTAGATTTTCTCGGCGCAAGACTTTTCCCCAGCAGTTGTGGCTTTCAGTTATTCGTGGGTGTGGGGAGGAGCTCCGCCGCATCGGTAAAAAGCAAAGAGGGACGGCGGCTCTCGATCGTGCGGTGTACTCGTAAATCACGTGTGACCCATGCCCTAATAATTCACAATGCATTGATGAGGGCTATCACTTCATCATCCAATAAAATGTACTTAGTAACTATGGTAATAATATTGTCTTCTCGCAAAAAAAATGGTAAAAATATTGTCTCTTAAGCCATGTACTAGTACAGTGCAAGATGCTTTAGAGAAATAAACCTATATTTTATTGCTACTCCGTAATACACATGGTTATTTATTCTAGGCAAATGCCTACCGAAAGATGTAGGAATAGGGAAATGTAGGATTGCAATGTCATGTCCACTCCAATCCTATAGGAATTCATAGAATCCAAACTTTGTTTGATTCCACCATAGGAAAAGTAAAGCATTCTTAAAAAGAGGTATGAGTAGATGTTTAATTTTCTATGGAATCTGTGCAAAGAAATCCTTAGGAAAAATTCCTATCGGAAACAATCCTACAAATCAAACAGCCAAGGATTCAATTGTACCAATTCCCTATGCAAATCCTTGGTGTTCACCCAATCCTCTCGAATACTCATCCAAAAAATGCACTAATACTTTGATGGGGAGTTTTTGTATTCTAGGCAAGAATAGAGGGTTTGCGGGGATCACTTGAGAAGTGTATTAACCAAAGAAGGCATAAGTAATACACCAACACACACTAACATGCCCTTAATGGATGTATCTCCATAAACTCCCTCTGTTCTTTATTACTACTACTAGTTTATGTACTTCTTAACTAATATGGGATAATCATGAAATATATTTTCTAACATTCAGCCAAAATATAGTGTTTCGACTTTTTAAAATACTGAAAAACTAGTAATTAAAAATATTTGAGCTATCAAATCTAGGAAGTTTGAAAATATTTTGTATTCCGTCTGAAAGTTGTGTTACTTGGTGTAAGATTCACACAAAAATGATGAAAATATCAAACCTTCAAAAAAATTGTAGTAATTCAAACGTTATGTGCGTTTCATAATTTTGCAAAATCTATTCTATTTGCAATTAAAACTATAGTAGTTGGTGGTCCCCGATCATCTGATTTGCTCTTAAACAGCTCAATCCTAAATTTGAAATTCCCTGCAACAGAACACGATAGTTGGTGGTTTGTGCGGAAAAAAATTACAGTTTTAAAAAGTGTTTTAAGCAACGAAGGCAGCAATAAGCGGTAGTTTGTGCAATTTCCTCGTGTAAACAACATGTAGCGTCGAAGTAATAGTACTAGCAGTACAGAAATCTTGTGTAATTTCTAGTTCTACATATTACTAGTGTCCACTGTTTGAGAGTTGATGGTGAATGGGTCTGATTTTCAATCGAATGAGAATTAGCAAATTGATTTTTATGACAAAAGCATACAAAGGGAGTAAAACAACATACCCGCATTCGCCGCTGCTACCAGCATGCGATGCCTCCACGAGTGCATTGACGGCTGCTGCAAATCCTCGGAAGGCATCTAGGTTTTGCAGATCGTCGATTGCCGCTGTCCGGCTAAGCTTAACCAGCATAGCTGCCGCCAAGATATCTCGGATTTGGACCACAGGCAGAAGCTGATTGGGGTCGAAGGATTGCCTGATTCGGAATTTGAAGTACCAAGCCCTCGGCTCCGATGATGGAAGTTTGGAACTCGGCCCGGCCAGAACCTCCCAAATCTGTGTGTGGCAGTGGATGCCCATCGGCATCCCCAATGCTGCCGACGCCGTGATGTGGTCGGTCGCACTTTGGTCCCCACTAAAGGCTGGGGCTGCAGCACGTCGCCGCCGCCCCCGACGTCCCCACGACGGCAACGCCATGGACCGAGGCGCTGAGTTTGTTGGCGAACCCGAAGCCCTGGATGGCAAGTGCTTCTTCACAATGGAAGCATCCTCACCCGGCGAGGTTCGCCCCCGGCGCATGCCTATGCTCCGACCAGCCCACTTTGCCGCTGCTGCCTGGGCTGCCGCCGATACCTGGGCCACCGCCGCTTCATGGGACCCCCTCCCTCCTCTCCCTCTCCTAGATCAAAGGGCGCCAGGAGTCTAGCCACAGCAAGACACAGAGCCGCCTGCTTCATCGCACACCAATGGCACACAGACATTTGCGAGCTTTTAGCGCACACCCCTCCGAGGCTGAGTCGTGGAGCCTGGGTGCACGGGGCTATGGCTGGAGGAGTCGCCATGGGACGAGGGGTGTCGAGTGCTCGGGCAAATACGGGAAAGGCGAAGTTTTGGATAACCTTATATGATCACATCAATGCTTCTCAAGGAGCCAAATACTGTATGAGAAACCGGAAAAGTTTGAACGTTTGAAAACTTTGCCGGCATAATGCATCCTTCCAATGCACGCCTACTAAGGTAGAAAGCCAACTCAATTGCTACTTTGTTGGCAAAATGTACCATGGCTCAATCTTGGGTCACACACATCTATCAATTGGTATATTTTGGTCATATTCAAAATTTTACTTGAAACTTGTTGGTCATGCCATTCTACTACTCGCCTAACACTTTTTCTACGCGGGAAGGAGGGGGGTATGATGCTACCCTGAATTTTTATGCCCATTTGTATCTTGGACAAATCCTAGGTTTGACCAAAATTTAAAACATGAAGATGAAAAATTAAGCCTGGATCCACTACAAGAAAAGTTGCCAAACTTTTCTTGTAGTGATCCTTCTTAATTAGTAACTTCAAAATGAAGCTTTTGGAAGGTTTTTGAAATTTCCATGTCTGAAACCCAAAACACCTCTTCATGATTGACTTCATAAGACAAATCGAGTTTAGGGTTAGGGGTAGATACATGATTTTTCTAGTTTGAATATGTCTAGACCTGGCTTATCAACTTGAATGCTTAGTATATGACATAAGAAGATGTACTATGTGCATTGGTTTTTTATTTATTTGATTTGTTTTGAATTTTCATGCCGAATCAAATTTTGGTCAAATCATAGGTTTAACCAAGATTTAAACAAGTTTAAAACATTAAAATGAAAAATTAAGCATGGATCCTTCTCAATCACTCCAAAATGAAGCTTTTGGGAGGCTTTTGAAATGTCTATGTTTGAAACCCAAAACCACTTCTCTTCATGCTTGACTTCATAAGACAGATGAGTTTAGGGTTAGGGGTAGATACATGATTTTTCTGGTTTGAATAGGTCTAGACCTTGTTATCAAGTTGAATGGCTTACTATGTGACATAAGAAGACTATGTGCTTTGGTTTTTCATTTTTGATTTTTTCGATTGTTTTTATGCCCATTTGAATCTTGGCCAAATCCTAGGTTTGAACAAGAATTTAAACAAGTTTAAAACATGAAAATGAAAAGGTAAGCATGGATCCTTCTTAGTCAGTCCGAAATGAAGCTTTTGGGCGGTTTTCGAAATTTCCATGTTTGAAAACCCAAACCACTTCTCTTCATGCTTGACTTCATAAGACAAATTTAGGGTTAGGGGTATAGATACATGATTTTTCTTGTTTGATATGTCTAGATATTGTTTATCAACACTTGAATGCTTACAATATATGTGACGCAAGAAGACTATGTGTTATGGTTTTTCATTTTTGGGGGTTTTTTCGAATTTTTTATGCGCACTTGAATCTTGGTCAAATCCAAGCTAGCTAGGTTTGACCAAGCTTTAAACAAGTTTAAAACATGAAAATGAAAAAGTAAGCATGTATCCTTCTTAGTCACTCCAAAATTAAGCTTTTCGGAGGTTTTTGAAATTTCCATTTTGTAAACCCAAAACCACGTATCTTCATGTTTGACTTCAAAAGACAGAGTTTAGGGTTAGGGGGTAGATACATGATTCTTCTTTTAATATGTTTAGATCTTGTTTTATCAAGTTGAATGTTGACTGTATGACATAAGAAGACTATGTTTTTGAATTTTTTATGAATCTTGGTCAAATCCAAGGGTTGACCAAGATTTAAACAAGTTTAAAACATGAAAATGAAAACGTTTCAAGTTCACCTTTGGTTCGATCTTTCAGTAACCAGGCGCATATATATATGGATGCAAATTGAGATAATTAATTCGTGAAACATTGGAAATGTCCATCGTGTGTCATGTTTCCCCCTCACATGAAAATTGGATTGGTGGCAGACAAGTAAAAGCACATTTATGTGCGACAACCCAAAATGCACATATTTTGCTGAGTTTTCATGCATGCATTAAAAGTTGTGAATATATACATAAAATGCATGTGGGTCATGATTGAAAAGTTTGACATGTATATGGTTCTTGTGTAGTAGTAGTACTATAGTAGATTAGTAGGTACGCAAACTCCCATCCATCTTCTTTGTCAAGAGAAGACGCGCACCAGGATGCGTAGTGGAAGTCGTCTCTGGATCCTTCTGTTGTCCCTCTCACGGAAAAGAAAAAGAAAAAAACATCTCTCTCATTCTCGGCCTCGCTCGACTCGCTCGCTCGCAGCCTCGCACCTCCTGCGCACTGACAAACGCTGCACAACAGTCAACATCACCAGAAAAAAGATATACACCATAAATAATAAGAGGGGCCCCGTGACTGCTATCCCTTCTTCTCCTTCCGTGTGATCCCTCTTCCTCCGAGTTTCACTGGACGGGCAAACACACATGTGCTGCATAGTAAAAATAAAAAAGTAAAAAATCGACCTATGAATCTATGATTAAATAGGTAAAATCCTGGGTTTTATCAAGGTTTAAACAAGTTTAAAACATGAAAATGAATAGGTAAGCATGGATCCTTCTTAGTCACTCTAAAATGAAGCTTTCGCGAGGTTTTTGAAATTTCCATGTTTGAAACCCAAAACCACTTCTCTTCATGCTTGACTTCATAAGACAGAGTTTAGGGTTAGGGGTACATGCTTTTTCTGGTTTGAATATGTCTAGACCTTGTTTATCAACTTGAATGCTTACTATATGACATAAGAAGGCTATGTTATTTGGTTTTTCATTTTTTCTGTTTTTTTCTGATTTTTTATGCCCATTTAAATCTTGGTCAAATCCTAGGTTTGACCAAGAGTTAAACAAGTTTAAAACATGAAAATGAAAAGGTAAGCCTGGATCCTTCTTAGTCACTGTAAAATGAAGCTTTTGGGAGGTTTGTGAAATTTCCATGTTTGAAACCCAAAAGCACTTCTCTTCATGCTTGACTTCATAAGACAGAGTTTAGGGTTAGGGGGTGTAGATACATGATTTGTCTGGTTTGAATATGTCCAAATCTTATTTATCAACTTTTGAATGCATGCTACTCTCTCAAAGAAAACCTTTTGAATGCTTACTATATGACATAAGAAGACTATATGCTTTTAAAATTCAAACATATGGTAAGCATTCTTATGTCATATAGTAAGCATTCAAGTTGATAAACAAGCAAGGTTTGGACATATTCAAACCAGACAAATCATGTATCTACCCCTAACCCCTAATTAAATTGTCTTATGAAGTCTAGCATGAAGAGAAGTGGTTTTGGGTTTCAAACATGGAAATTTCAAAAACCTCCCAAAAACTTCATTTTAGAGTGACTAAGAAGGATATACAAGCTTCCCTTTTCATTTTCATGTTTTAAACTTGTTTAAATCTTGGTCAAACCTCTAGGATTTGACCAAAAGATTCAAATGGGCATGGAAATTCATAAAAAAACAAAAGAATGAAAAACCAAAGGACATAACATTATTATGTCATATATATATAGTAAGCATTCAAGTTGATAAACAAGGTCTAGACATATTCAAACCAGAAAATCATGTATATATCTACCCCTAACCCTAAACTCTGTCTTATGAAGTCAAGCATGCATGAAGAGAAGTGGTTTTGGTTTCAAACATGGAAATTTCGAAAAACCCTCCCAAGAGCTACATTTTGGAGTGAGTAAGAAGGATATATAGATGCTTAATTTTTCATATTCATGATTTAAACTTGTTTAAACCATGTTCAAACCTAGGATTTGACCAAGATTAAAATGGGCATAAAATTTTAAAAAAATCAAAAAATAAAAAACAAGTCACATAGTATTCTTATGTCATATAGTAAGCATTCAATTAAGTTGATAAACAAGGTCTAGACATATTCAAACCAGGAAAATCATGCATATATCCCCTAACCCTAGCTAAACTCTGTCTTATGAAGTCAAGCATGCATGAAGAGAAGTGGTTTTTGGTTTCAAACGTTTAAGCCAAAAGCCCCTTTTCAAATATTTCAAACTTATTCAAATTTGGTTCAAATATGAAAGACATACAAGTTATAGCACACATAGTGCATACATTTTCACACATACTGCACTAGATGCTAACCCTATAGTTTGAGGCCATTTGGGTGACCTAGGTCGAAAAAATTCTTGGATTAGAATCGTGTTGTTCGAACCCCGTAGTTGGATTTTTTTGAACCCTTGATCTGTAGAACTGGGCAAAACCCTAGTTTAACCTATTTAATTACAGATTCGTATATCGATTTTTCTACGAGTACTACCTTTTTATTATTACTATGCAGCACATGGGTGTTTGCCCGTCGAGTGAAACTCGGAGGAAGAGGGATCACTCGGAAGGAGAGAAGAAGGGAGAGAATTATGGTGTCTCCCCTTTTTCGGGTGATGATGTTGACTTTTGTGCAGGGTTTGTCAGTGAGCAGGAGCGAGCGAGCGAGCGAGTCGAGCGAGGCCGAGAATGAGAGAGATTTGTTTTTTTTTGTGAGAGGGACGACCGAAGGATAAAGAAGGACCCACAGACTTCCAATACGCATCCTGATGCGTCTTCTCTTGACAAAGAAAATGGCTGGGAGTTTGCGTACCTATTGCACGTGACTTGTGCTCACTGAAGTGTGGGACCTCAAGCGTGGGCACCACACGTAAGTGACAGACCTGTTGGTGTAAAAACTCGGTTGATTATAATAGTGCATTAGAACAAAGTTTCCTATGGATTCAAGGGTAGGAAATCCAAGTTAACTCATTTACGTGTTAAACTTGTCTATATCTTGGTCAAACCTAGGATTTGACCAAGATTCAAATGGGCAGAAAAATAAAAACAGAAAAATGAAAAACCAAATCACATAGTTTTCTTATGTCATATAGTAAGCATTAAAGTTGATAAACAAGGTGTAGACATATTCAAACCAGACAAATCATGTAGCTATACCCCCTAACCCCTAAACTCTGTCTTATGAAGTCAAGCATGCATGTGAAGAGAAGTGGTTTTGGGTTTCAAACATGGAAATTTCAAAAACCTCCCAAAAGCTTCATTTTAGAGTGACTAAGAAGGATCCATGCTTCCCTTTTCATTTTCATGTTTTAAACTTGTTTAAATTATCTTGGTCAAACCTAGGATTTGACAAGATTCAAATGGGCATCAAAATTGAAAAAAAAATTGAAAAAAGAAAAACCAAAGCAAATAGTTTTCTTATGTCATATAGTAAGCATTAAAGTTGTTGATAAATAAGGTCCATACATATTCAAACCACACAAATCATGTATCTATACCCCCTAATTAACCCCTAAATTAATTAACTCTGTCTTATGAAGTCAAGCATGTGAAGAGAAGTGGTTTTGGGTTTCAAACATTGAAATTTTAAAAACCTCCCAAAAGCTTCATTTTAGAGTGACTAAGAAGGATACAGACTTCCCTTTTCATTTTTATGTTTTAAACTTGTTTAAATCTTGGTCAAACCAAGGATTTGACCAAGATTCAAATGGCCCTAAAAATTCAGAAAAAAATCAAAAGAATGAAAAACCAAAGCACATAGCATTCTTATGTCATATGTATAGTAAGCATTCAAGTTGATAAACAAAGGTCTAGAGACATATATATTCAAACCAGAAAAATCATGTATATATCTACCCCTAAAACTCTAATTAAACTATGTTTTATGAAGTAAATCATGAAGAGAAGTGGTTTTGGGTTTCAAACATGGAAATTTCAAGAACCTCCCAAAAGCTTCATTTTAGAGTGACTAAGAAGGATCCAGAAGGACCCACTTCCAATACGCATCCTGATGCGTCTTCTCTTGACAAAGAAGATGGCTGGGAGTTTGCGTACCTATTGCACGTGACTTGTGCTCACTGAAGTGTGGGACCTCACGCGTGGGCACCACACGTAAGTGACAGACATGTTGGTGTAAAAACTCGATTGATTATTATACTGCATTAGAACAAAGTTTCCTATGGATTCAAGGGTAGGAAATCCAAGTTAACTCATTTACATGACATTATTATTTCCATGAAGCAAAGTTAACACATCTATCGATTGGTACATTTTTGAGTGACTAAGAAGGATCCATGCTTACTTATTCGTTTTCACGTGTTAAACTTGTCTAAATCTTGGTCAAACCTAGGATTTGACCAAGATTCAAATGGGCAGAAAAATAAAATAAAAAACAGAAAAATGAAAAACCAAATCACATAGTCATCTTATGTCATATAGTAAGCATTAAAGTTGATAAACAAGGTCTAGAAATATCAAACCATACAAATCATGTATCTACCCCCTAACCCCTAAACTATGTCTTATAAATTAAGTCAAGCATGAAGAGATGTGGTTTTGGGTTTCAAACATGGAAATATCAAAAACCTCCCAAAAACTTCATTTTAGTGTGACTAAGAAGGATACACGCTTCCCTTTTCATATTCATGTTCTAAGCTTGTTTAAATTATCTTGGTCAAACCTAGGATTTGACAAGATTCAAATGGGCATCAATATTGAAAAAAATCAAAAAAAAAGAAAAAACAAAGGAAATAGTTTTCTTATGTCTTATAGTAAGCATTAAAGTTGATAAACAAGGTCTAGACATATTCAAACTAGACAAATCATGTATCTATATATACCCCCTAACCCCTAAACTCTGTCTTATGAAGTCAAGCATGTGAAGAGGAAGTTGTTTTGGGTTGCAAACATGGAAATTTCAAAAACCTCCGAAAAACTTCATTTTAGAGTTTCTAAGAAGGATCCATGCTTAACTTTGCATATTCATATTTTAAACTTGTTTAAATCATTATCAAGCCTAGCATTTGACCAATATACAAATGGGTGGGCACAAAATTCAAAAAAATCAGAAAAATGAAAACAAATTAAAGCACATAGTCTTCATATGTCATATCGTATGAATTCAAGTTGATAAACGAGGTCTAGGTATATCCAAACCAGACAAATCATGTATCTATACCCCCTGTCGATCTTATGAAGTCTAGCATGAAGAGAGAAGTCGTTTTTGGTTTCAAAAATGGAAATTTCAAGAACATCCCAAAAGCTTCATTTTAGAGTGACTAAGAAGGATACATGCTTCCCTTTTCATTTTTATGTTTAAACTTGTTTAAATCTTGGTCAAACCTAGGATTTGACCAAGATTCAAATATATGGGCATAAAATTCAAAAAAAAACAGAAAAATTTAAAACCAAGGCACATAGTCTTCTTATGTCATATAGTAAACAATCAATTAATTAAGTTGATAAACCAGTTCTAGACATATTCAAACCAGGAAAATCATGTATCTACCCCCTAACGCCCTAGCTAAACTCTGTCTTATGAAGTCAAGCATGCATGAAGAGAAGTGGTTTTTGGTTTCAAACGTTTAAGCCAAAAGGTAAGCATGGATCCTCCTTAATTAGTCACTGTAAAATGAAGCTTTTGGGAGGTTTGTGAAATTTCCATGTTTGAAACCTAAAAGCACTTCTCTTCATGCTTGACTTCATAAGACAGAGTTTAGGGTTAGGGGGTGTAGATCGATACATGATTTGTCTGGTTTGAATATGTCCAAATCTTATTTATCAACTTTTGAATGCATGCTACTCTCTCAAAGAAAAACTTTTGAATGCTTACTATATATATGACATAAGAAGACTATATGCTTTTAAAATTCAAACATATGGTAAGCATTCTTATGTCATATAGTAAGCATTCAAGTTGATACACAAGCAAGGTTTGGACATATTCAAACCAGACAAATCATGTATCTACCCCCTAACCCCTAATTAAATTGTCTTATGAAGCAGTCTAGCATGAAGAGAAGTGGTTTTGGGTTTCAAACATGGAAATTTCAAAAACCTCCCAAAAACTTCATTTTAGAGTGACTAAGAAGGATATACAAGCTTCCCTTTTCATTTTCATGTTTTAAACTTGTTTAAATCTTGGTCAAACCTCTAGGATTTGACCAAAAGATTCAAATGGGCATAGAAATTCATAAAAAATCAAAAGAATGAAAAACCAAAGGACATAACATTCTTATGTCATATATATATAGTAATTAAGCATTCAAGTTGATAAACAAGGTCTAGACATATTCAAACCAGAAAATAATGTATATATCTACCCCTAACCCTAAACTCCGTCTTATGAAGTCAAGCATGCATGAAGAGAAGTGGTTTTTGGTTTCAAACATGGAAATTTCGAAAACCCTCCCAAGACCGCTACATTTTGGAGTGACTAAGAAGGATATATAGATGCTTAATTTTTCATATTCATGATTTAAACTTGTTTAAACCATGTTCAAACCTAGGATTTGACCAAGATTCAAATGGGCATAAAATTTTAAAAAAATAAAAAAATAAAAAAACAAGGCACATAGTATTCTTATGTCATATAGTAAGCATTCAATTAAGTTGATAAACAAGGTCTAGACATAATCAAACCAGGAAAATCATGCATCTACCCCCTAACCCTAGCTAAACTCTGTCTTATGAAGTCAAGCATGCACGAAGAGAAGTGGTTTTTGGTTTCAAACGTTTAAGCCAAAAGCCCATTTTCAAATATTTCAAACTTATTCAAATTTGGTTCAAATTTGAAAGACATACAAGTTATAGCACACATAGTGCATACATTTTCACACATACTGCACTAGATGCTAACCCTATAGTTTGAGGCCATTTGGGTGACCTAGGTCGAAAAAATTCTTGGATTAGAATCGTGTTGTTCGAACCCCGTAGTTGGATTTTTTTGAACCCTTGATCTGTAGAACTGGGCAAAACCCTAGTTTAACCTATTTAATTACAGATTCGTATATCGATTTTTCTACGAGTACTACCTTTTTATTATTACTATGCAGCACATGGGTGTTTGCCCGTCGAGTGAAACTCGGAGGAAGAGGGATCACTCGGAAGGAGAGAAGAAGGGAGAGAATTATGGTGTCTCCCCTTTTTCGGGTGATGATGTTGACTTTTGTGCAGGGTTTGTCAGTGAGCAGGAGGTGCGAGCGAGCGAGCGAGCGAGTCGAGCGAGGCCGAGAATGAGAGAGATTTGTTTTTTTTGTGAGAGGGACAACCGAAGGATCTAGAAGGACCCACAGACTTCCAATACGCATCCTGATGCGTCTTCTCTTGACAAAGAAGATGGCTGGGAGTTTGCGTACCTATTGCACGTGACTTGTGCTCACTGAAGTGTGGGACCTCAAGCGTGGGCACCACACGTAAGTGACGGACCTGTTGGTGTAAAAACTCGGTTGATTATAATAGTGCATTAGAACAAAGTTTCCTATGGATTCAAGGGTAGGAAATCCAAGTTAACTCATTTACATGACATTATTATTTCCATGAAGCAAAGTTAACACATCTATCGATTGGTACATTTTTGAGTGACTAAGAAGGATCCAGGCTTACTTATTCGTTTTCACGTGTTAAACTTGTCTAAATCTTGGTCAAACCTAGGATTTGACCAAGATTCAAATGGGCAGAAAAATAAAATAAAAAACAGAAAAATGAAAAACCAAATCACATAGTCATCTTATGTCATATAGTAAGCATTAAAGTTGATAAACAAGGACTAGAAATATCAAACCATACAAATCATGTATCTACCCCTAACCCCTAAACTATGTCTTATAAATTAAGTCAAGCATGAAGAGATGTGGTTTTGGGTTTCAAACATGGAAATTTCAAAAACCTCCCAAAAACTACATTTTAGAGTGACTAAGAAGGATGCATGCTTCCCTTTTCATATTCATGTTTTAAGCTTGTTTAAATTATCTCAGTCAAACCTAGGATTTGACAAAGATTCAAATGGGCATCGAAAAAATCAGGAAAAAGAAAAACCAAAGCAAATAGTTTTCTTATGTCATATAGTAAGCCAATTAATTAAGTTGATAAACAAGGTCTAGACATATTCAAACTAGACAAATCATGTATCTATACCCCCTAACCCCTGAACTCTGTCTTATGAAGTCAAGCATATGAAGAGAAGTGGTTTTGGGTCGTTTCAAACATGGAAATTTGAAAAACCTCCCAAAAACTTCATTTTAGAGTGACAAAGAAGGATACATGCTTCCCTTTTCATATTCAGGTTTTAAGCTTGTTTAAATTATCTCAGTCAAACCTAGGATTTGACAAGATTCAAATGGGCATCAAAATTGAAAAAAATCAGGAAAAAGAAAAACCAAAGCAAATAGTTTTCTTATGTCATATAGTAAGCCAATTAAGTTGATAAACAAGGTCTAGACATATTCAAACTAGACAAATCATGCATGCATCTATACCCCCTAACCCCTAAACTCCGTCTTATGAAGTCAAGCATATGAAGAGAAGTGGTTTTGCTCCCAAAAGCTTCATTTTAGAGTGACTAAGAAGGATCCATGCTTACCTTTGCATTTTCATATTTTAATCTTGTTAAATCATTATCAAGCCTAGGATTTGACCAAGATACAAATGGGTGGGCACAAAATTCAAAAAAATCAGAATAATGAAAAACAAAAGCATGTAGTCTTTTTATGTCATATCGTATGCATTCAAGTTAAACGAGGTCTAGGTATATCCAAACCAGACAAATCATGTATCTACCCCATGTTGATCTTATGAAGTCTAGCATGAAGAGAAGTCGTTTTGGGTTTCAAACATGGAAATTTCAAGAACATCCCAAAAGCTTCATTTTAGAGTGACTAAGAAGGATACATGCTTCCCTTTTCATTTTCATGTTTTAAACTTGTTTAAATCTTGGTCAAACCTAGGATTTGACCAAGATTCAAATATATGAGCATAAAATTCAAAAAAAAACCAAAAATGAAAACCAAGGCACGTAGTCGTCTTATGTCATATAGTAAGCAATCAATTAAGTTGATAAACAAGGTCTAGACATATTCAAACCAGGAAATCATGTATCTACACCCCCTAACGTACCCTAGCTAAACTCTGTCTTATGAAGTCAAGCATGCATGAAGAGAAGTGGTTTTTGGTTTCAAACGTTTAAGCCAAAAGGTAAGCATGGATCCTCCTTATATAGTCACTGTAAAATGAAGCTTTTGGGAGGTTTGTGAAATTTCCATGTTTGAAACCCAAAACCACTTAAGACAGAGTTTATGGTTAGGTGTGTAGATACATGATTTTTCTTGTTTGAATATGTCTAGACCTTGTTTATCAACTTGAATTTTTTACTATATGATATAAGAAGGCTATATATATGTGCTTTGGTTTTTCAATTTTTGATTTCTTTCGATTTTTTATGCCTATTTAAATCTTGGTCAAATCCTAGGTTTAAACAAGTTTAAAACATGAAAATGAAACGGTAAGCATGAATCCTTCCTTACTCACTCTAAAATGAAGGTACTTGAAAATTTTATGTTTGAAACCCAAAACCCCAGTTCTCTTCATATGTTTGACTTCATAAGACAGAGTTTAGCTAGGGTTAGGGGTAGATATGATACATGATATTTCTGCTTTGAATATGTCTAGAGATCGACCTTGTTTATCAACTTGAATGCTTACTATATGACATAAGATCAAGGCTATATATATATGTGCTTTGGTTTTTCATTTTTTTTGAATTTTTCTGAATTTTTACTCCCATTTGAATCTTGGTCAAATCCTAGGTTTGACCAAGGTTAAAACAAGTTTAAAACATGGCAATGAAAAGGTAAGCATATGGATCATTCTTAGTCTCTCTAAAATGAAGCTTTTGGGAGGTTTTTGAAGTTTCCATGTTTGAAACCCAAAATCACTTCTCTTCATATGCTTGGCTTCATAAGACAAAGATTAGGGTTTAGGGGTAGATATATACATGTTTTGGGAGGTTTTTGAAATTTCCATGTTTGAAACCCAAATCCACTTCTCTTCATCCTTGACGTCTTCATAAGACAAAAGTATAGGGTTATATATATATGCATATGGGTAGATACATGATTTGTCTGGTTTGAATATGTACAAATCTTATTTATCAACTTTTGAATGCATGCTACTCTCTCAAAGAAAAACTTTTGAATGCTTACTATATGACATAAGAAGACTATATGCTTTTAAAATTCAAACATATGGTAAGCATTCTTATGTCATATAGTAAGCATTCAAGTTGATAAACAAGCAAGGTTTGGACATATCCAAACCAGACAAATCATGTATCTGCCCCCTGTCGATCTTATGAAGTCTAGCATGAAGAGAGAAGTCGTTTTTGGTTTCAAAAATGGAAATTTCAAGAACATCCAAAAAGCTTCATTTTAGAGTGACTAAGAAGGATACATGCTTCCCTTTTTATTTTTATGTTTAAACTTGTTTAAATCTTGGTCAAACCTAGGATTTGTCCAAGATTCAAATATATGGGCGTAAAATTCAAAAAAAACAGAAAAATTTAAAACCAAGGCACATAGTCTTCTTATGTCATATAGTAAACAATCAATTAATTAAGTTGATAAACCAGGTCTAGACATATTCAAACCAGGAAAATCATGTATCTACCCCCTAACGCCCTAGCTAAACTCTGTCTTATGAAGTCAAGCATGCATGAAGAGAAGTGGTTTTGGTTTCAAACATGGAAATTTCGAAAAAACCTCCCAAGAGCTACATTTTGGAGTGACTAAGAAGGATATATAGATGCTTAATTTTTCATATTCATGATTTAAACTTGTTTAAACCATGTTCAAACCTAGGATTTGACCAAGATTCAAATGGGCATACAATTTTAAAAAAATCAAAAAAATAAAAAACAATGCACATAGTATTATTATGTCATATAGTAAGCATTCAATTAAGTTGATAAAGTAGGTCTAGACATATTCAAACCAGGAAAATCATGCATCTATCCCCTAACCCTAGCTAAACTCTGTCTTATGAAGTCAAGCATGCATGAAGAGAAGTGGTTTTTGGTTTCAAACGTTTAAGCCAAAAGCCCCTTTTCAAATATTTCAAACTTATTCAAATTTGGTTCAAATATGAAAGACATACAAGTTATAGCACACATAGTGCATACATTTTCACACATACTGCACTAGATGCTAACCCTATAGTTTGAGGCCATTTGGGTGACCTAGGTCGAAAAAATTCTTGGATTAGAATCGTGTTGTTCGAACCCCGTAGTTGGATTTTTTGAACCCTTGATCTGTAGAACTGGGCAAAACCCTAGTTTAACCTATTTAATTACAGATTCGTATATCGATTTTTCTACGAGTACTACCTTTTTATTATTACTATGCAGCACATGGGTGTTTGCCCGTCGAGTGAAACTCGGAGGAAGAGGGATCACTCGGAAGGAGAGAAGAAGGGAGAGAATTATGGTGTCTCCCCTTTTTCGGGTGATGATGTTGACTTTTGTGCAGGGTTTGTCAGTGAGCAGGAGGTGCGAGCGAGCGAGCGAGCGAGCGAGCGAGGAGAATGAGAGAGATTTGTTTTTTTTGTGAGAGGGACGACCGAAGGAACCAGAAGGACCCACAGACTTCCAATACGCATCCTGATGCGTCTTCTCTTGACAAAGAAAATGGCTGGGAGTTTGCGTACCTATTGCACGTGACTTGTGCTCACTGAAGTGTGGGACCTCAAGCGTGGGCACCACACGTAAGTGACAGACCTGTTGGTGTAAAAACTCGGTTGATTATAATAGTGCATTAGAACAAAGTTTCCTATGGATTCAAGGGTAGGAAATCCAAGTTAACTCATTTACGTGTTAAACTTGTCTATATCTTGGTCAAACCTAGGATTTGACCAAGATTCAAATGGGCAGAAAAATAAAAACAGAAAAATGAAAAACCAAATCACATAGTCTTCTTATGTCATATAGTAAGCATTAAAGTTGATAAACAAGGTCTAGACATATTAAACCAGACAAATCATGTATCTATACCCCTAACCCCTAAACTCTGTCTTATGAAGTCAAGCATGTGAAGAGAAGTGGTTTTGGGTTTCAAACATGGAAATTTCAAAAAACTCCCAAAAACTACATTTTAGAGTGACTAAGAAGGATACATGCTCCCCTTTTCATATTCATGTTTTAAGCTTGTTTAAATTATCTTGGTCAAACCTAGGATTTGACAAGATTCAAATGGGCATCGAAATTGAAAAAAAGTCAGAAAAAAGAAAACCAAAGCAAATAGTTTTCTTATGTCATATAGTAAGCATTAAAGTTGATAAACAAGGTCTAGAAATATTCAAACTAGACAAATCATGTATCTATACCCCCTAACCCCTGAACTCTGTCTTATGAAGTCAAGCATATGAAGAGAAGTGGTTTTGGGTTTCAAACATGGAAATTTGAAAAACCTCCCAAAAACTTCATTTTAGAGTGACAAAGAAGGATACATGCTTCCCTTTTCATATTCATGTTTTAAGCTTGTTTAAATTATCTCGGTCAAACCTAGGATTTGACAAGATTCAAATGGGCATCAAAATTGAAAAAAATCAGGAAAAAGAAAAACCAAAGCAAATAGTTTTCTTATGTCATATAGTAAGCCAATTAAGTTGATAAACAAGGTCTAGACATATTCAAACTAGACAAATCGTGTATCTATACCCCCTAACCCCTAAACTCCGTCTTATGAAGTCAAGCATATGAAGAGAAGTGGTTTTGCTCCCAAAAGCTTCATTTTAGAGTGACTAAGAAGGATCCATGCTTACCTTTGCATTTTCATATTTTAATCTTGTTAAATCATTATCAAGCCTAGGATTTGACCAAGATACAAATGGGTGGGCACAAAATTCAAAAAAATCAGAATAATGAAAAACAAAAGCACGTAGTCTTCTTATGTCATATCGTATGCATTCAAGTTAAACGAGGTCTAGGTATATCCAAACCAGACAAATCATGTATCTACCCCATGTTGATCTTATGAAGTCTAGCATGAAGAGAAGTCGTTTTGGGTTTCAAACATGGAAATTTCAAGAACATCCCAAAAGCTTCATTTTAGAGTGACTAAGAAGGATACATGCTTCCCTTTTCATTTTCATGTTTAAACTTGTTTAAATCTTGGTCAAACCTAGGATTTGACCAAGATTCAAATATATGAGCATAAAATTCAAAAAAAAAAAAACCAAGGCACGTAGTCTTCTTATGTCATATAGTAAGCAATCAATTAAGTTGATAAACAAGGTCTCTAGACATATTCAAACCAGGAAATCATGTATCTACACCCCCTAACGTACCCTAGCTAAACTCTGTCTTATGAAGTCAAGCATGCATGAAGAGAAGTGGTTTTTGGTTTCAAACGTTTAAGCCAAAAGGTAAGCATGGATCCTCCTTAGTCACTGTAAAATGAAGCTTTTGGGAGGTTTGTGAAATTTCCATGTTTGAAACCCAAAACCACTTAAGACAGAGTTTATGGTTAGGTGTGTAGATACATGATTTTTCTTGTTTGAATATGTCTAGACCTTGTTTATCAACTTGAATTTTTTACTATATGATATAAGAAGGCTATATATATGTGCTTTGGTTTTTCATTTTTTGATTTCTTTTGAATTTTTATGCCTATTTAAATCTTGGTCAAATCCTAGGTTTAAACAAGTTTAAAACATGAAAATGAAACGGTAAGCATGAATCCTTCCTTACTCACTCTAAAATGAAGGTACTTGAAAATTTTATGTTTGAAACCCAAAACCCCAGTTCTCTTCATATGTTTGACTTCATAAGACAGAGTTTAGGGTTAGGGGTAGATATGATACATGATATTTCTGCTTTGAATATGTCTAGACCTTGTTTATCAACTTGAATGCTTACTATATGACATAAGAAGGCTATATATGTGCTTTGGTTTTTCATTTTTTTTGAATTTTTCTGAATTTTTACTCCCATTTGAATCTTGGTCAAATCCTAGGTTTGACCAAGGTTAAAACAAGTTTAAAACATGGCAATGAAAAGGTAAGCATATGGATCATTCTTAGTCTCTCTAAAATGAAGCTTTTGGGAGGTTTTTGAAGTTTCCATGTTTGAAACCCAAAATCACTTCTCTTCATATGCTTGGCTTCATAAGACAAAGATTAGGGTTTAGGGGTAGATATATACATGTTTTGGGAGGTTTTTGAAATTTCCATGTTTGAAACCCAAATCCACTTCTCTTCATCCTTGACGTCTTCATAAGACAAAAGTATAGGGTTATATATATATGCATGGGTAGATACATGCTTTTTTCTGGTTTGAATATGTATAGACCTTGTTTAAAATTATCAACTTAATTGAATGCTTACTATATATATGACATATATAAGAAGGCTATATATGTGTTTTGTTTTTTCATTTTTCATTTTTTCCTGATTTTTTATGCCCATTTGAATCTTGGTCAAATCCTAGGTTTGATCAAGATTTAAACAAGCAGTTTAAAAATGAAAATGAAAAGGTAAGCCTGGATCCTTCTTAGGGCTCCTTTGATTTAAAGGATAGGAAAAGTATAGGAATAGGAAAGGCATAGGATTGGAATGACACATGTCTACTTGAATCCTATAGAAAGATGAAGTGTGTTTGATTGTAGCAAAGGAATTTTTTCATGAGGTATGAGCCAATGTTTTTTCCTATAGGAATTACGCTACAAGATTCCTATAGGAATTTTTCCTATAGGATATGTTTCTATGAATCAAACAACATGTATAGGAAATTTTCCCATAGGAACCAAATCCTACACAATTCCTATGCAAATCCTATGAATCAAAGGAGCCCTTAGTCACTGTAAAATGAAGCTTTTGGGAGGTTTGTGAAATTTCCATGTTTGAAACCCAAAAGCACTTCTCTTCATGCTTGACTTCATAAGACAGAGTTTAGGGTTAGGGGGTGTAGATACGACATGATTTGTCTGGTTTGAATATGTACAAATCTTATTTATCAACTTTTGAATGCATGCTACTCTCTCAAAGAAAAACTTTTGAATGCTTACTATATGACATAAGAAGACTATATGCTTTTAAAATTCAAACATATGGTAAGCATTCTTATGTCATATCGTAAGCATTCAAGTTGATAAACAAGCAAGGTTTGGACATATATATTCAAACCAGACAAATCATGTATCTACCCCCTAACCCCTAATTAAATTGTCTTATGAAGTCTAGCATGAAGAGAAGTGGTTTTGGGTTTCAGACATGGAAATTTCAAAAACCTCCAAAAAACTTCATTTTAGAGTGACTAATTAAGAAGGATATACAAGCTTCCCTTTTCATTTTCATGTTTTAAACTTGTTTCAATCTTGGTCAAACCTCTAGGATTTGACCAAAAGATTCAAATGGGCATGGAAATTCATAAAAAACCAAAAGAATGAAAAAACAAAGGACATAACATTCTTATGTCATATATATATAGTAAGCATTCAAGTTGATAAACAAGGCCTAGACATATTCAACCCAGAAAATCATGTATATATCTACCCCTAACCCTAAACTCTGTCTTGTGAAGTCAAGCATGCATGAAGAGAAGTGGTTTTGGTTTCAAACATGGAAATTTCGAAAAAACCTCCGAAGAGCTACATTTTGGAGTGACGAAGAAGGATATATAGATGCTTAATTTTTCATATTCATGATTTAAACTTGTTTAAACCATGTTCAAACCTAGGATTTGACCAAGATTCAAATGGGCATAAAATTTTAAAAAAATCAAAAAATAAAAAACAAGGCACATAGTATTCTTATGTCATATAGTAAGCATTCAATTAAGTTGATAAACAAGGTCTAGACATATTCAAACCAGGAAAATCATGCATCTACCCCCTAACCCTAGCTAAACTCTGTCTTATGAAGTCAAGCATGAATGAAGAGAAGTGGTTTTTGGTTTCAAACGTTTAAGCCAAAAGCCCCTTTTCAAATATTTCAAACTTATTCAAATTTGGTTCAAATATGAAAGACATACAAGTTATAGCACACATAGTGCATACATTTTCACACATACTGCACTAGATGCTAACCCTATAGTTTGAGGCCATTTGGGTGACCTAGGTCGAAAAAATTCTTGGATTAGAATCGTGTTGTTCGAACCCCGTAGTTGGATTTTTTTGAACCCTTGATCTGTAGAACTGGGCAAAACCCTAGTTTAACCTATTTAATTACAGATTCGTATATCGATTTTTCTACGAGTACTACCTTTTTATTATTACTATGCAGCACATGGGTGTTTGCCCGTCGAGTGAAACTCGGAGGAAGAGGGATCACTCGGAAGGAGAGAAGAAGGGAGAGAATTATGGTGTCTCCCCTTTTTCGGGTGATGATGTTGACTTTTGTGCAGGGTTTGTCAGTGAGCAGGAGGTGCGAGCGAGCGAGTCGAGCGAGGCCGAGAATGAGAGAGATTTGTTTTTTTTTGTGAGAGGGACGACCGAAGGAACCAGAAGGACCCACAGACTTCCAATACGCATCCTGATGCGTCTTCTCTTGACAAAGAAAATGGCTGGGAGTTTGCGTACCTATTGCACGTGACTTGTGCTCACTGAAGTGTGGGACCTCAAGCGTGGGCACCACACGTAAGTGACAGACCTGTTGGTGTAAAAACTCGGTTGATTATAATAGTGCATTAGAACAAAGTTTCCTATGGATTCAAGGGTAGGAAATCCAAGTTAACTCATTTACGTGTTAAACTTGTCTATATCTTGGTCAAACCTAGGATTTGACCAAGATTCAAATGGGCAGAAAAATAAAAACAGAAAAATGAAAAACCAAATCACATAGTCTTCTTATGTCATATAGTAAGCATTAAAGTTGATAAACAAGGTCTAGACATATTAAACCAGACAAATCATGTATCTATACCCCTAACCCCTAAACTCTGTCTTATGAAGTCAAGCATGTGAAGAGAAGTGGTTTTGGGTTTCAAACATGGAAATTTCAAAAAACTCCCAAAAACTACATTTTAGAGTGACTAAGAAGGATACATGCTCCTCTTTTCATATTCATGTTTTAAGCTTGTTTAAATTATCTTGGTCAAACCTAGGATTTGACAAGATTCAAATGGGCATCAAAATTGAAAAAAAGTCAGAAAAAAGAAAACCAAAGCAAATAGTTTTCTTATGTCATATAGTAAGCATTAAAGTTGATAAACAAGGTCTAGACATATTCAAACTAGACAAATCATGTATCTATACCCCCTAACCCCTGCCCTCTGTCTTATGAAGTCAAGCATATGAAGAGAAGTGGTTTTGGGTTTCAAACGTGGAAATTTGAAAAACCTCCCAAAAACTTCATTTTAGAGTGACAAAGAAGGATACATGCTTCCCTTTTCATATTCATGTTTTAAGCTTGTTTAAATTATCTCGGTCAAACCTAGGATTTGACAAGATTCAAATGGGCATCAAAATTGAAAAAAATCAGGAAAAAGAAAAACCAAAGCAAATAGTTTTCTTATGTCATATAGTAAGCCAATTAAGTTGATAAACAAGGTCTAGACATATTCAAACTAGACAAATCATGTATCTATACCCCCTAACCCCTAAACTCCGTCTTATGAAGTCAAGCATATGAAGAGAAGTGGTTTTGCTCCCAAAAGCTTCATTTTAGAGTGACTAAGAAGGATCCATGCTTACCTTTGCATTTTCATATTTTAATCTTGTTTAAATCATTATCAGACCTAGGATTTGACCAAGATACAAATGGGTGGGCACAAAATTCAAAAAAAACAGAATAATGAAAAACAAAAGCACGTAGTCTTCTTATGTCATATCGTATGCATTCAAGTTAAACGAGGTCTAGGTATATCCAAACCAGAAAAATCATGTATCTACCCCCTGTTGATCTTATGAAGTCTAGCATGAAGAGAAGTCGTTTTGGGTTTCAAACATGGAAATTTCAAGAACATCCCAAAAGCTTCATTTTAGAGTGACTAAGAAGGATACATGCTTCCCTTTTCATTTTCATGTTTTAAACTTGTTTAAATCTTGGTCAAACCTAAGATTTGACCAAGATTCAAATATATGAGCATAAAATTCAAAAAAAACAAAAAATGAAAACCAAGGCACGTAGTCTTCTTATGTCATATAGTAAGCAATCAATTAAGTTGATAAACAAGGTCTAGACATATTCAAACCAGGAAAATCATGTATCTACCCCTAACCCTAGCTAAACTCTGTGTTATGAAGTCAAGCATGCATGAAGAGAAGTGGTTTTTGGTTTCAAACGTTTAAGCCAAAAGGTAAGCATGGATCCTCCTCAGTCACTGTAAAATGAAGCTTTTGGGAGGTTTGTGAAATTTCCATGTTTGAAACCCAAAACCACTTAAGACAGAGTTTATGGTTAGGTGTAGATACATGATTTTTCTTGTTTGAATATGTCTAGACCTTGTTTATCAACTTGAATTTTTTACTATATGATATAAGAAGGCTATATATGTGCTTTGGTTTTTCATTTTTTGATTTCTTTCGAATTTTTTATGCCTATTTAAATCTTGGTCAAATCCTAGGTTTAAACAAGTTTAAAACATGAAAATGAAACGGTAAGCATGAATCCTTCCTTACTCACTCTAAAATGAAGGTACTTGAAAATTTTATGTTTGAAACCCAAAACCCCAGTTCTCTTCATATGTTTGACTTCATAAGACAGAGTTTAGGGTTAGGGGTAGATATGATACATGATATTTCTGCTTTGAATATGTCTAGACCTTGTTTATCAACTTGAATGCTTACTATATGACATAAGAAGGCTATATATGTGTTTTGGTTTTCCATTTTTTTTGAATTTTTCTGAATTTTTACTCCCATTTGAATCTTGGTCAATTCCTAGGTTTGACCAAGGTTAAAACAAGTTTAAAACATGGCAATGAAAAGGTAAGCATGGATCCTTAAAATGAAGCTTTTGGGAGGTTTTTGAAATTTCCATGTTTGAAACCCAAAATCACTTCTCTTCATGCTTGACTTCATAAGGCAGAGTTTAGGGTTAGGGGGTAGATACATGATTTGTTTGGTTTGAATATGTCTAGACCTTGTTTATCAACTTGAATGCTTACTATATGACATCAGAAGACTATGTTCTTTGGTTTTTTTCCGTTTTTTTTGAATTGTTATACCCATTTGAATCTTGGTCAAATCCTAGGTTTGACCAAGATTTAAACAAGTTAAGAAATTGAAAATGAAAAAGGTAAGCCTGGATCCTTCTTAGTCACTGTAGAATGAAGCTTTTGGGAGGTTTGTGAAATTTCCATGTTTGAAACCCAAAACCAGTTCTCTTCATATGTTTGACTTCATAAGACAGAGTTTTTATCAACTCGAGTGCTTACTATATGACATAAGAAGGCTATATATGTGCTTTGGTTTTTCATTTTTTGATTTTTTCTGAATTTTTATGCCCATTTAAATCTTGGTCAAATCCTAGGTTTGACCAAGGTTTAAACAAGTTTAAAACATGAAAAGAAAAGGTAAGAATGGATCCTTCTTAGTCATTCTAAAATGAATGAAGCTTTTGGGATGTTCTCACAAATCGATCTAGTCTACATGACTTTGATAAATTTTAATTAAGAAGCAGCAACTTAACAATAATTACCCAAAATCTAACAGCTGGTTCGACAACAACCTGGACGTTACGCTAAAATGAACTGCGAAAACAACGAACAACACTTTTGTAGTACTGTACTCGGTACTCCGTACTTGCTCCAGATAATCCCCATTGCTTCACTACTACAGTAGTACTACCCTGGCTCGCATTCATTGTTTCCCCTGACTATTCAGAGCTTTGGACGTCCATCAGAGTTGTAGTCAGTAGTACAGTACTGCTAGCTCGATTAATGGCGTGCTATAAAATTCTATACTAGCCGACAGATGTCCATTCCTCGGGTTGCGCGCCAGAGCCTTCGAAGAGAAGGTAGCCGCTCTGTCCCGTTGATTTACGGTGGACGGACAGGATACTCCGGACCGCTCTCGATTCATTTGCTTCTGCTCCCGCGTCCTGACCCTTCGCGGACTGAGATCCAGTGACTTCACTAAGAGAAGTCACCATGCGACTTTACACACGTGAGCCATTCGATCAAGATCCAACGCTCGCGGTTGATCCAAATTTCGAACTTAAACTAAACTAATATTTTAAATGGACTGGAACTTTCCGAGAATACGTCTTAATGTAAAGTTTTTCTGTTTTTTTCTGAGCTACATAAATTTTAATTTCAAATTTTAGATCGACCATGTTCGTTGGATCTTAACCTGATGGCTCGTATAGGTAAAGTTCATGGTAACTTCTGTTGGGTAAAGTCACTGGATCTCAGTTCGCAAGGGAGCCCCCTCTCGGCCGTTGATTTAGGATGGGCGGACCAGGTTGCTCGAAGCGAGGGCAGGAGACGGTTGTCTGGTTTTAATAGGGGGGAGTACTTCTTCCATCCCCTTCTTGCTTCACTTCCAGTCTCCTTCCACTTCCAGCGATGCCTCCGAAGTCAAGGCCACCATCTCGCTTGAAGAAGCACCATCTAGTGTTGACCAAGGACGCGGAGAGTTCCCGCCGGCGGTCTATCCAGATGCTGGCCGCGAGAAAGGGCCCGCCAGAAAACGAAGGCCCTGCTTCGCGCTCGTCTCGGAACGGCGTCAGTCGTGCGGTCGAAGATTCCTGGTTGGTTTCCATCGCCATGTTTCTTGATTCTTCCTGGCCCGGAGGTCCCAACTCTTTATTCCGTATTAATCCTTTTTATACATATCTCAGTGCCCCACGACGCACCCTGACATCTTCTCATGACGACTTCAACCCCTGTCTCCTGCGCTTAGAGGTTACCACTGATTGGACATTTTCGTCTTCCTCTCGTCACTTTGTTTCGGTACTGATGATATTGCCATGCAGGAAGCATCGGCGTGTTTCAGAGATGAGCTTAAAACTCTCGTGGAACTCGCCTCCAACTTTCGCGATGATGTCGATACTTTGAAGGACGAGGTCACCGGCCGGGGCAAGCTGCATGATGTGAGGGTTCCATCAAGTGAGGAAACGAACTCTGTCATCAAGAAGCTCAAGGGCGAGAATTTGATGCTTAAGATCGAGTGCGGCTTTCTTCGCGAAGAAAACGTCGAGCTATCAAACAGGTGCGTTCAAGCTCTCAACGGGAGCCTCAACACCCAACATGATGCGGTGAAGAAGATGATGGATGACAGCATCTTGAAGAAAAACAATATGGTGGAGGACACGCGCGGGATGGTCGATCCAATCCAGGCACCGCAGAAGGAAGTCGATGCGCTCCGAGTCCAGCCACCTTTGCGTAGGTCGCCGAGGCGCCCTCGCGCAGGTCACTGAGGAGCGCACGTCGCCGAGTAGGCTGGGGGATAAGGAATTCCAACGAGAGAAGCGGAATCACCACCTGTCCTGATGGAGGGCCACTCCGCCAAGTAGGCTGGGGGAGAGAAACACTGCCTCTCATTGTTCTTTAGCTAGTCCTCCGATCCATATTACTTGATGTTAAAATGGATGTATCTACAACTGAAATATGTCTAGATACATATATTTTAGTATCACAAAGTAAGTATCAACGTTTATATTGCCCAAGTCTTATTATCCATCCCTAAGGTGGGTCGCTTTTGTAACTACTGATTGCAGATTCGACTCTTCTGCAGACCGAAAGATTTTTAGAGTGACTAAGAATGATTCATGCTTAGCTTTCCATTTTCATGTTTTAAACTTGTTTAAATCTTGCTCAAACCTAGGATTTGACCAAGATTCAAATGGGTTTAACAATTAAAAAAATCAGAAAAATGAAAAACCAAAGCACATAGTATTCTTATGTCATATAGTAAGCATTCAAGTTGATAAACAAGGTCTAGACATATTCAAAACACACAAAACATGTATCTACCCCCTAACCCTAAACTCTGTCTTATGAAGTTAAGTATGAGGAGAAGTGATTTTGGGTTTCAAACATGGAAATTTCACAAACCTCCCAAAAGCTTCATTTTAGAGTGACTAAGAAGGATCCATGCTTACCTTTTCATTGCCATTTTTTAAACTTGTTTTAACCTTGGTCAAACCTAGGATTTGACCAAGATTCAAACGGGCGTAAAAATTCAAAAAAAATAAAAAAATGAAAAACCAAAGCACATATATAGCCTTCTTATGTCATATAGTAAGCATTCAAGTTGATAAACAAGGTCTAGACATATTCAAACCAGAAATATCATGTATCATATCTACCCCTAACCCTAAACTTTGTCTTATGAAGTCAAACATATGAAGAGAACTGGGGTTTTGTGTTTCAAACATAAAAATTTCAAGTACCTTCATTTTAGAGTGACTGAGAAAGGATTCATGCTTACCTTTTCATTGTCATGTTTTAAACTTGATTAAACCTTGGTCAAACCTAGGATTTGACCAATATTTAAATGGGCATAAAAAATTCGAAAAAATGAAAAAAATGGAAAACCAAAGCACATATATAGCCTTCTTATGTCATAAACATTCAAGTTGATAAACAAGGTCTAGACATATTCAAACAAGAAAAATCATGTATCTACGCCTAACCAAAAACTCTGTCTTAAGTGGTTTTGGGTTTCAAACATGGAAATTTCAAGAACATCCCAAAAGCTTCATTTTAGACTGACTAAGAAGGATACACACTTCCCATTTCATTTTCATGTTTTAAACTTGTTTAAATCTTGGTCAAACCTAGGATTTGACCAAGATTCAAATAAGTAAAAACATGAAAATGAAAAGGTAAGCATCGATCCTTATTAGTCGCTCTAAAATGAAGCTTTTGGGAGGTTTTTGAAATTTTCATGTTTGAAACCCAAAACCACTTCTCTTCATGCATGCTTGACTTCATAAGACATAGTTTAGGGTTAGGGGTAGATACATGATTTTTCTGGTTTGAACATGTCTAGACCTTGTTTATCAATTTGAATGCTTACTATATGACATAAGAAGGCTATGTGCTTTGGTTTTTCATTCTTACGATTTTTTTCTTAATTTTTATGCCCATTCGAATCTTGGTCAAATCCCAGGTTTGACCAAGATTTAAACAAGTTTAAAACATGACAATGAAAAGGTAATCAATCCTGGATCCTTCATAATTAATAAGTTAGTCTAATTAAAATGAAGCTTTTGGGAGGTTTTTGAAATTTTTGTGTTTGAAACCAAAAACCACTTCTCTTCATGCTTGACTTCATAAGATAGAGTTTAGGGTTAGGGGTAGATACATGATTTGTATTATTTGAATTGTCTTGACCTTATTTATCATCTTTTAAATGCTTACTATATATATGACATAAGAAGACTATGTGCTTTAGTTTTTCAATTTTCTGATTTTTTAATTTTATGCCCATTTGAATCTTGGTCAAATCCTAGGTTTGACAATGATTTAAACAAGTTTAAAATATGAAAATGAAAAGATAAGCATGGATCCTTCTTAGTCACTCTAAAATAAAGCTTTTGGGTGGTTTTTGAAATTTCCATGTTTGAAACCCAAAAGCACTTCTCTTCATGCTTGACTACATAAGACAGAGTTTAGGGTTAGGGGGTAGACACATGATTTTTCTTGTTTGAATATGTCTAGACCTTGTTTATCAACTTTAATGCTTACTATATGACATAAGAAAACTATGTGCTTTGTTTTTTCATTTTTTTATTTTTTTGGAATTTTGATGCACATTTGAATCTTGGTAAAATCCTAGGTTTGACCAAGATTTAAACAAGTATATAACATGAAAATGAAAAGGGAAGCATGTATCCTTCTTAGTCACTCTAAAATGAATTTTTTGGGAGTTTTTTGAAATTTCCATGTTTGAAACCCAAAACCATGCACTTCTCTTCATGCTTGACTTCATAAGATAGAGTTTAGGGGTTTGCGGATAGATACATGATTTGTCTAGTTTGAATAAGTCTAGACCTTGTTTATCAACTTTAATGCTTACTATATGACATAAGAAGACTATGTGCTTTCGTTTTTCATTTTTCTATTTTTTTATTTTATGCCCATTTGAATCTTGGTCAAATCCTAGATTTAACCAGGATTTAAACAAGTTTAAAACATGAAAATGAAAAGGTAAGCCTTGATCCTTCTTAGTCACACTAAAATGAAGCTTTTGGGATGTTCTTGAAATTTCCATGTTTGAACCCAAAACGACTTCTCTTCATGCTAGACTTCATAAGACAGAGTTTAGGGGTTAGCGGGTAGATACATGACTTGTCTAGTTTGAATAAGACTAGACCTTGTTTATCAACTTTAATGCTTACTATATGACATAAGAAGACTATGTGCTTTGGTTTTTCATTTTTCTATATTTTTATTTTATGCCCATTTGAATCTTGGTCAAACCTATATTTGACCAGGATTTAAACAAGTTTAAAACATGAAAATGAAAAGGTAAGCCTTGATCCTTCTTAGTCACACTAAAATGAAGCTTTTGGGATGTTCTTGAAATTTCCATGTTTGAAACCCAAAACGACTTCTCTTCATGCTAGACTTCATAAGACAGAGTTTAAGGTTTAGGGTTATAGATACATGATTTGTCTGGTTTAAATATGTATAGACCTTGTTTATCAACTTGAATGCTTACTATATGGCATAAGAAAACTATGTGCTTTGGTTTTTCATTTTTCTGATTTTTTTAAATTTTGATGCCCATCGAATCTTGGTCAAATCCTAGGTTTGACCAAGATTTAAACAAGTTTAAAACATGAAAATGAAAAGGGAAGCATGTATCCTTCTTAGTCACTCTAAAATGAATTTTTTGGGAGGTTTTTGAAATTTCCATGTTTGAAACCCAAAACCAGTTCTCTTCATGCTTGACTTCATAAGACAGAGTTTAGGGGTTAGGGGGTAGATACATAATTTGTATGGTTTGAATATGTCTAGACCTTGTTTATCAACTTTAATGCTTACTATATGACATAAGAACACTATGTGCTTTGGTTTTTCATTTTTCTGATTTTTAAATTTTAATGCCCATTTGAATCTTGGTCAAATCCTAGGTTTGACCAAGATTTAAACAAGTTTAAAACATGAAAATGAAAAGGGAAGCATGTATCCTTCTTAGTCACTCTAAAATGAAGTTTTTGGGAGGTTTTTGAAATTTCCATGTTTGAAACCCAAAACCACTTCTCTTCATGCTTGACTTCATAAGACAGAGTTTAGGGGTTAGGGAGTAGATACATGATTTGTATGGTTTGAATATGTGTAGACCTTGTTTATCACCTTTAATGCTTACTATATGACATAAGAAGACTATGTGCTTTGGTTTTTCATTTTTCTGATTTTTTTAATTTTCTGCCCATTTGAATCTTGGTCAAATCCTTGGTTTGACCAATATTTAGACAAGTTTAACACGTGAAAACGAACTGATAATCCCATTTGTTGACTCATTTAACTAGTTAATCCCATTTGTTGACTCTCTGTTGACCAGGCACTTGAGGTAAAACTGAGTATATTGCACTAGCCAGTATTAGTACTCAAGGGGAAAACCGAGCACACAAAAAATGCTACAGTATAAGACTCGAGAGTATATCTAAATTTCCAGGGTTAGACTCGAGTACGCGTGTTGCGGTGCAGAAGTGGAAGACGTGCAATTGTTGACGGGTACTGACGCGAGTCGCGGTGCAGAAGTCGAAGACGTGCAATTGTGGACGCGTGTCGCGTTGCAGAAGCCCAAGACGTGCAGACGTTAAATGGTGGACGCGTAGGACGCGGGTCGCATTAACCACCCCTCGCCTTTATAGACGCCTCCTCGCACTATCTCTGTCACTCTCACTCGCTCATGCAACGCCGCCTCTCACGTCCCATCATCTTCTCCAAAGCAAAAACCCTCTCCCTCTCTGCAGGCGAGATGGACATGGAGAATGCGAATCCCATCGTCCATGACGCCGTCGGCTCCAAGCGCGACGCCTCCCTCTTCGACGTCGTCCCCTCAAAGGCCGTCGCCGCCGCCGGTGGCGGTCGTATCCCGCCGGGATGGGACCCCTATGAGCCGGTGCCGTACATCTCGCCTCCGAACCCCTACGACACCTTCATGGACGACCCATGGAACGAGGTAACTATGGTTTGCTCCCTTTTTTGTTCCCCCATTCCTTTTTGAACCCTATTTTTGCTGGTTCCCTAGTAACTATTAGTGCCGATCTGTAGATGGTTGAGTATTGGGTTAATATTTGCGCCGATTTTATTCCATTTTGCTTTGATCCCTTCTTGATTTCGTTTAAGATTTGGAGTTCGGCCGTTCGGTTAATTTATGCAAGTAATAATGGGATCTCAATCAGTTAATTTATGGGATCTCAGTCAGTTATTTTATGCAGGAATCAAAAGATATCAACCGTTTAATTTTGCAAATATTCTGGAATCTGTTCAAAATCAGATCTGGAATCTGTTTCTTTGCCTATGATGAATCGTTGGGCACAAATTTTTACAGAGTGGGTTCAGCGAACCATTGCTGTGTACAAATCTGTTGTGCATGAGCTATGGTTCGCTAACACCATCCCTGTAGACATATAATCGTGTCCACTCTAACTGAGGCTGGCTCTGTTTTTCCTTACTTTGTTATCATGCACGTTAGTCATCGTTGCATCTCATTCACTAATAGTTCCCGTTTGATATGGATCAGCTGTCTGGCAGCGACGTCGGCAGCGACGACGAGCACCATGACGTCAAGACTCGCCAGGTGCTGCGGAGGCTGCAGGTCGGCCAGTACGTCTCCTACTTCGCCAAGGGTGTCTACAGGTGCCCCTTCTGCACTAGGAGGCTCGGCGGCACTGACTTCAACTGCCTCCTCACGCATGCCGAGAACATCGGCAACACCTTCCCCAAGGTCGGCGCGTCGGTGAACCCCCACTCCTTCCGCGCCAAGCACATGGCGCTCGGCATGCACCTCCGCAGCATCCAGCGGGTGGAGATCTCCGCCGGGCGCATGCCTCCGCTCAAGCCCAAGGCTCCCAAGGGGAGCAACAAGTGGAGGCAGAGGCAGATGGGGTAGGCGGAGTCCTGGACGTGTGCTGCTGCTGCAAAGCAGCTTCTATTTTGTTGTTAGCTAGGGATCCCTTGTTGTTATGTTGTTAGTATGATGGTGTTGTGAAGAACCTCGAACCTGTTGGCTGCTGTGTATGCAGCTTATTATCTAGGGAGGGATCCCTATTATCTATCCCTATTCTACTGGAGTATATTTTGTTGGCCCTACTTTGTTTTCTCGATTTACTATTACTGCGAATTTGTCGTACGGAGTACATTACCCTGGAGATTTGCTTCTAGATTTAACTACATACATATGGACCAGAGGGAGTACTAGATTTGCTGCCATATTGGGCAAACAACGAGGGCCAAAAGGCACAAATAATTGAAGAAAGACAGAAATGCAAGCTTCTCTAGATTTGATACTAATTTGGTTAATAAAGACAAAGAGACAGAGGGGGAAAAGGTGCTCTTAAAAATGCCAATTCGCGCCGAGAGAGACAGAACCCAGCTCCTGCTCACGTACAACCAAACGCGGTCTCGTCCTGTCCCACGCGGTCCCTTTCTACTAGCCCCACACGTCAGCACGGAACGGTCAACTAAACTGGAATCCTCCCGTCTGAGCTCCTTCTGCGGGTTACAAATAAGGGCTTGGCGAAAACTGAGGAAAAACATAAGGCAATCTTATTGACTAATATAGCTGTTTAATTAATAAAAGGATTAGCTACAACGTGCTCAGTTTGCCCATTTATTAAGGTATAAGACTGGCAGGAGAGAAAGTAATCGCTAGTTTCCTCATTTTGCCCCTGCATGCTCGCACGATTAAAGCTCCTTCCGCACGCGCTGGACTCCTCGTTTCCTTAAACCTCCTCGTTTCTCGGGATAGACCAACAGTTTTTCAGGATCTTGGGGTTTTTTTTTTGACAATCAATACCACATATATTCATAGCAAAAATAGTACATGGTAGAGGGCTACATGACGACTAGATATATCACCAAAAAAGGTGATGCATGTCTCCTTCACCAAAACAGCTGAAACAAGTACACGAACGCAAGTACACCACCATAATAATACTACTACATTAACACAAGTACGAGTAATAAAGTAAGAGTACTACTCCCTCTAATCTAATTTAAACCAAAATAAAACTTAAACTTCATCCTAAATTTGAACTAGTGCCTCGTCCTCGTTCTTCGCTCATTTTCTGATCCAAGACGGCGCAGAGTGCCAGAGTGCATGGCACGGAACTCTTCATCGGTGGCATGCCATGGGCATGTCACCGGATGCATGATTTTTTTCGCAATGTTTTAAATTTGAATTTAGGCCGCATGTCACACGGTGACATGCAAAAGGTGCATGTCACCTGGTGGTGGTAGGCAACTACCCTCATTTACGGCGGCGTAGGCGACTGGACGCCGCGTGGCCAGCCGCTGCCTCGTGGCCGCCTCGGTTTCCACGCGGGAGACCATTAAACGCCGACGACCAACCTTCCCGCGTCACGGTTAGCGACTATGACTATAAGGGCAAAACGCTAAACTCTCTCGTTCCATTCACTTTCTTCCTCTCTCCACCTAACAAACATTTGTTCGTCGCTCTCTCCTCCAGCAATGTCTTCAAAATTCAGGTCGTCGGCGGTCAAGTACGCGGAGAAAAAACGCCGGCTCGAAATTTCGAGAGACGCTTCCAGAAACCAAGTGGGCTCGCCGTCGCCGCCGCCGCCGCCGAAACGCGTCCGTGCTGTGCTCACCGGGTTAGTTTCCTTCGCCATGTACTTTCGTTTCTTTCGTCGCTCTCTCCTCCAGCAATTAATGTGTTCAAACTTCAGGTCGCCGGCGGTCAAGTACGCGGATAAAAAACGCCGGCTCGAAATTTCGAGAGACGGTTCCAGAAACCAAGTGGGCTCGCCGTCGCCGCCGCTGCCGCCGCCGCCGAAACGCGTCCGTGCTGTGCTCACCGGGTTAGTTTCCTTCGCCATGTACTTTCGTTTCTTCTTGCCCGGGCTCAAGCTCTTTAAGAGTCTCTATGGTTATACATCTTAAAGGGTTGGAAGTTCCAACGACGCCCCTACTGCACCAACTTCCACGACCAAGGAATCATCGTCGTCCGATGATTTCAACCCGGCCCTACCCCGGCGAAATGAGGTAGCACCAAGCACTGTGTAGTTATCTTCTTCTTCTTCTTCTTCTTCTTCTTCCTTTGCGCTTACTTGCTACCGATGATTTCGCCCTGAAGGAAGCGGCGCCGACTATCGACACCACTGTCGCCATCTTGATGGAAAAAAACGAGGAGCTCAGCTTAGAGTGTGATCGCCTCCGAGACGATTTGGCTGCCAAGAAGAAGAATTCGAAAACTCTTGTGGAGCTCATTTGCAGCCTTCGAAATGAGCGCGATATGTTGAAGAACGAGCTGATTAAGCAGAAAGAGAGGAACATTGCATCAGCGGAGAAAGCCAGCAGCATACTCAAGACTGTGTGCCTCGACAGAGACAAGTCTGATATAGAGTACAAAATCCTTCTTCAGGATAAAGTACAGCTCCAAAAGTTGAACCTTGAATATGCTGACATCGCCATCCTTGCCCTTCTCGAGAGGCAGAAGGCACAAGATAAGTTGATGCACCTGATGTTGGAGAGCTGCAGTGAAAGAGAAGAGACATTGAAAGAAGTGAGCAGTTTGGTGGGATACATGAGTGACGTCGGGCGAACTTCGCAGAATCCGCCCCGGCTGAGCTCAAATTCCAGCGGAACCAGCTTTCAGCAATGCATGTTAGGCGCACCTACAACTTCTACTCATTGATTAGAGGTCGCACGACATGGCATTTTCCCTCGAAATAGTAGTACTGTACTAATAGTTGTACTACTTAATATGTACCTTTTTGTAAAATAATTTCTTACATGTATTAGAAACTACCCCTCTCGTTTCTGGATGCACCCGGGACATTGTCATCCGGCCCTCTTCTGGACAAACCCCCTCGGGAAGGGCGGTATATTTTGCACATTTCGCTACTAGTACTTCTAATTCCACCGCTTATTTTTCTAATCCGTTAAATCGTTAATTGGATGACCAACTGATGGAAGCTGCGATAGATTAGACCAACAAGTGGTGAATTGTGCAAAAGATATGTCCGTGTTTTATGCAAAAGAGTGATATGGGGATCTGGTGGAATCTTGAATTTCCTCTTCAGTGGTAGGCATGCTTCACTTATAGCTGGAGTACATTGCGGACCTGGTGCATTTCGTCAGTACCGATCAGCTATTTTTGCTTATCCGGGAAGAAAAGGTAGTACTAGCCTTTTCTGTGAGATGTCTTTTCAGTGCTACGGAGTTGTCTGTTCACTGCTTGCTTTGTCTGTCGGTGACTTTGCCAAGCTGACTTTGCCATGACTTTGGGTGACTGATATGTGGACCACAGTTGTAAGTGACTCAAAGTCACTGACTTTGGGGACTCGTGAATGCTTCGTATATTTCTGACGGTTTCTGAATTATGTACTCCGTACAACTTTTGTAATATTGGTCAAACTAGTTTTGACCAGGGTTTGTGTAGGGTGTTTTTTTTTGGTTGGTCCAAATGGTGTTGTGTGGTCCAAATGTGATGTATCATCACACCACCATGTGCCCCCCTCCCCCCACCCCACCCCTAGGTTTTGGTAATGCCATTCTGATACATGCTTCTTAGAAGGAGTACATTTTTTCCGTTAGGGCATGACAATTTTGAAAAATTCAAAAAAAAATGGGAAGACAGAATGGTAACATCATTTTCCATGTGATGATGCACCCCTGTGCCAAATTTTGGTTCATTTTAAGAATGTAAGGTGACAAATTACTCGAGGAAGCTAGTTGGAGTAGACGGGCATGATCGGATTGGCATAGGCGATTTATTTTTTGAAGGATGTTATTTTTCATAGACAATATCTGACACAAAAAATAAAATGTTAAGGTCTCATATTATTCTGAATGATTTTGAATTACTTATGACGTTTGGAAGTATTGGTATACATGAGTCCCACATGAAGTTAAATGGTCCAAAAAAAAGTTTCGTACACGTCTCCCAGAAAGTGGAAAGTCGAGTACATGCATGACTTCACGCGTCCACTACTGGATACAGGGAGTCAGAGGCTATAACATAATCGGCCTCATCATCTCTCGCGAGCTCGTCCTCTCCACTCCCCCAACTTGCCTCCCCCACACTGTGAAAACCCCCATCCACTCACCGCACCTCTGAGGCATCGACTTTCCCGTTTCCAACCACAACAGCATGAAGATAGGTATTGCATACGAGGCGGAGCAATAGGCGACCGCCCACGCAGAGGATGCCTCTACGGTAGTGGCCGTCGTGGTGGGTGAGGCTTCACCGGGCACCCAAGCCGCTCGTCTCCTCTGCTTGTCGGATTCTTCGACCTCGGTCGAAATGGGCATCCTGGCCGTCACGACGGGTGAGGCTTCACCGGGCACCCATGCCGCTCGTCTCCTCTGCTTGTCTGGTTCTTCGACCTCGGTCGAAACGGGCGTCCTGGCCGTCGAGCAGAAGGTGGATACCAACGTTGTTTATCCCGCCGAAGATGTGCACGGCGTTGCAGGCCACCACGGCGAGGTCTTCCTAGGCCCGATGCTGGACGCGAACCTCGACCCCTTCGACGATTTCGGCCCAAACGTTCAGTTCCAGGAGGATGTTGAGGGTGATGACGAGGAGGTACTTCTCTTTTACCGAAACTGTCCCAACCCTCTTTGTGTCATATTGCTGTTCACATGGTTTGCACGAGCCTGGTTCTTGATTGATTTGATATCCTACCTTGTTCTTGTAGATGTAATTGATTCTACGATTCGTAAGATCAGATTCTAGTTTAATTTCGACTAATCTGCCATGTAGTCATATAATCAATTTATGTGTTCATACTTAGTGGACTTGCAATTGTTGTGGCTAATGTTCATGGTTGTTCATAGGGTTTCTCATGATTTATTACGATTTCTTCTGCCATTTACTTGTTCTACACATTTAATTTTAGGGTTTCTAAGGTTTGATTATGTTAGTGGAGTATTTATTCGATCTGTCATAAAAAACCTGATTATGTAGTACTTAATAATTCATAGGAGTATTCTGATGACATGGACAACAACAAGGTGCGCAGGGACCGGAAAAGCCGCTATGTTCTCAAGCGGCTGAAGGGTGGTGAAATTCGTTTCTGCATGCGCGGGGAGCTATTTTGCCCATTATGTGGCAAATTTCTCTAGAAGGACATCCACAGCCTGATCCAACATGCGATGGGTGTAGGCCTAAGTACATAGGGGGAAACACCGCCCTGCAACCAAGGCCAAGTACGCATCATATGGCCTCTTCCTCCAGAATTACGTCTTGCCTAGCTTGCTCCACGTCAACGCCCCTGCTGCTGGCCCTCATGCTCCTGGTCATGTTTAAAGTTCATATGTGTAATCTTAATCCCTTTGGAAGTTCAGCATTAAACTCTACTAGTACAACCGTGGTGGTCTTGTGATGTAGTACTCTTTTGATGCATTTGTGATGTAGTAGTACTTTTTTTTGAAATGATATAGTACTATCTAAGAAAAGTACTCCCTCCGATTCACATTCATTTCACATCAAGAAATATGGATCAGAGCGAGGGAGTAAATTAAACATGGCATCTCGTGCATGAAGCTTGACATATCGATCAGGTTGGCTAGAATAGCAATACAATGTTGCTCATTAGGCAAATGCATGCCATGTACGATAGTATACATCCAGTAAAGAAGTCTATACTGACATAAAAAAACTACTTTGGGGATGAGAGTCAATTGGGGCATCTACAATATAGAAAATCTTGCTCGTAGATGATTTTGGCTAAGAGGGTTTTACTCACATTACACGTGCCACTTTCCTTGTCTGCAAAACAAGTTCCAATAAAGGGAGAGGAAAGAAGAGGGTATTGTGGGCGAGATTGAACACCTTTTTTATGTGTTAATCTGAGGCCTCGTTTAGATGAGGATTTCGACTTATGCCTAACAGCTCAACACATCCACAAATAACTCTGCTTGCGCACACCACCGTTCATTAAAAATAACAATATTAGCTCGCAAGATTAAGAACAAAGTGAATTTAAGTAACTTGGTAAGCTTTTCAAGCAATATATTCAGAGAAAGAGCACACATGTTCGGCTCAAAATAATCATAAGAGAAGAACAATAAATCTAAGACACCACATGGATTCATACCTTGAGTCGACGCTGGCTCGTAGAAGGGCGGCCGCGCCTCGAGGATGCCGGGGACGTCTCCACCTCGGTCTCACATGTGACTGCTTATCGGCGGGTGGTGCGCCGCGCCATGTAGAAGATCTATCAAGAGATGAGAGCCCGATGACGCTACCGACGCCTCAACCTTGATAGCACCGACTTGTTGCTCCGCACCGAGATGCGCCACGTGCAAGATTTAGCGGATGCACTAATTTTAGAGATATGTCATGATCATTGTAACAAATTTCAACGTGATGATGATTTGATCTTGTACTCGGCCTTGAACATAAGAACTAGTACAATCTCACCTTTTTTTATCATTATCCTTTGCGAGATTTAGCGGTTGCGCCAAATTCAGAGAAATATCATGATCATGGTAACACAATTTTCAATATAATGATGATTTGATGTTGCACTCGACCTTGAACATAAGTACTAGTACGGTCTCACAAATTTGTATCATTATACTTTGCAAGTTTTAGTGGATGCGCCCATTTTCAGAGGTAGATCATGATCATGGTAAGTTGGTAACAAATTTTCAACGTGATGATGATTTGATTTTGCACTCGGCCTTGAACAGAGGTACTAGTACGGTCTCACAATTTTTTATCATTATACTTGGACGGTGGCCAAATTCAAAATCTCATAGCGGCAAAACTTCCCGCCCACAAAATACAAAAATTTCACACGCTTCCAAATTCCCATTCTACCCCTGTGGAGATGACAGCAAAGTCGGTTGGTGGGGGGGTCTGCCCGTCATTTTTTGGATCACCACCTCCCTAGCCCGGAAACCCTCCCAAAAAAATTCATTTCCCTCAGACCACCCACCGGAACTTCCCAAGTCCCTCTCTCCCACCTCCACGACCACCGCACCGGAACATCCCCGCCGGACTTCCCTGGCCTACCCGAGGCCTCGCGATCCTCGTCATCCGGCTGCCTGCCGGAGCCGCTTCATCGACGCCGTCATCAACCGGACCGGATCATCCCCGCCGAACCTCGAAACCATATGCTCATCCAGCAGTCTACCGCAGTCGCTTCAGCTGCGGTATCGTCCACCCCGCCGGAGCCGCTTCGCCGGATCCGTCGTCCACCGCATCGGATCTTGCTCACCGACACCGCTGTGCATGAACCGGATCTGCTTCACCGGCGCAGTGCATGATCTAAACTCTTCTACTGTCGCTTTTCTATTGCTTGCCTGCAAGTTCTTGTTTAATCTTGGGGGAACCTGTTTGTGCTAACGACGCGCCGTTACGTTTTTGCAGATGAGATGAGTAACCATGAAGTGTAATGGCCGTCTCTCCAACCCCAAGTAGCACATGTAGCGTACTTCATCACCGGATCTATCAACCCCAGGAAGATCTGCTGTGACTCCCACAGAGTGCTTCTCCTAATGTAAGTCCCTTGTTTTAGCGCCATGTTCTGGGTTCAGATTCTTGTTTGTCTGAAGCTCTTTTAGTTCATTCCTAGCTATGACCGTAACACGTTGCTATTTTCTACTTCATTGCTAACTTTAAGCGATTGAACATTTTGGTTTGCATTCCCTGCTCTGTAGATGTAGCCATCATAACTTCTATCTTGCTCAGTCGTTGTTACAAAAATTATAGGTATTATAGTAACATCCTGCTATTATTTAGTTCATGGCCAATTTTAAGTAATTGCACATGTTGGTTCGCATTCCCTGCTCTATAGCTTTTGGCATCGTAACTTCTATATTTGGTTTACATTCCCTGCTCTGTAGATCTAGCCATCATAACTTTATCTTGCTCAGTCGTTGTTACAAAAATTATGGCCTGCTACTATGTTGTTTGTGCCAATTTTTTACTCCATGAACATGTTGGCTTGCATTCCCTGTACTACAGGTGATGCCATTGTTTTGTATCTAGTTCATTGTAAGCTAACAAAGTAAGGACTTAGTTTGGCATGCTATCACTCTGCTATCTAGCCTGTAGTACAAATAAACTTGTCATACTACTAGATAATAATTTTGCGTGCCATCTTGTTCTTCAAAAGCTGCATTATTGACTTGTTTCTCTGACTTGGCATGACGCTCACATATGGAAAGCTGAACATATTGGTTTGCATTCCCTCTTATACAAGTTCACAGGTGATCCCACTATATTCTGTATCTGGTCCATCCTAAGCTCCAGCATTAACTATCCTCTATGTGTTGCTCATTACAAGTTTATATCCCGAAACATCTTGATTTGCATCCCCTTCACTATAAGTTCAGGAGTATTATTTAGTTCACGGCCAAAATGAAGTAATTGCACTTGGCACATGTTGGTTCACATTCCCTCCTCTTTAGCTTTTGCCATCGTAACTTCTATTTTTGGTTTACATTCCCTGCTCTGTAGATGTAGCCATCATAACTTCATCTTGCTCAGTCGTTGTTACAAAATTTATAGCCTGCTACTATGTTGTTCATGCCAATTTTGTACTCCCTGAACATGTTGGTTTGCATGGGACTCGACAGTAGTAAGTCTGCTGTTTCATTCTAACATGCTCTGTTATATTGGCTGTTGGTATGCGGCATGCACTCTTTGTTTGCTTATTGTGCGCATTACAATGATCTTGTTATAACGACGAAATGATGAGTTCCAAATTCTTTGGCAAACAATATTGTAGTGTCTTTGCCTTTCCATTGTTGTTGTCTTAACTTGTAATGTCTTTGTTTCAGATATAGGTGCTGCATGGACAACTTAAAAGATTGCCGGATCGCTTCATTGTATTGCTAGGTTTAATTACCATTCAATTTCTCTGGGTTCTGTAATATTTTTTTCAATGCCTTGCAGCTGATGTAATATTTAGTTAGTTTTTATAGTTCTTTCGCGCATTTTTTCTTTGGTGCTTGTGGTAAGTGAGGCTATCCGACAGAAATCAATGCTGCGTAAATATTCTCAGTATCTAAATCACGAATTCCCATCCCTTAAACGGCCCAATTAATCGAAATCACATATGTGCCTGCCCGCAAAATCCTAAAGCGCATATTATGCCGGCATATAAACAGCAACTAAACGGGCTGGCCCACTTACTTCTTGGGCCAGCCCATGTGAGTTACGGTGGACCCCACACTCTAATTGGGCTGGCCCACTTGCTTTAAGGTGGACCCCACCCACTACTGGGCCGGCCCACTAATTAGTTGGGCCCATTTGCTTTTTGGTGGACCCCACATACTAAATGGGCCGGCCCATCAAGAGGAAAGTGGGACCCACGTGTTTTTGGCCCGGCCCACTATCTTGTTGGGCGGCCCACAATATGGTGGACCCCACATACTAATTGGGCCGGCCCTTTAACAGGAAAGTGGGGCCCACCTGTGCTTTTGGCCCGGCCCACTATCTTGTTGGGCCAGCCCGCTATATGGTGGTCCCACATGGTAAATGGGCCGGCCCTTTAATAGGAAGGTGGGACCCACTGTGTTTTTGGCCCGGCCCACTATCTTGTTGGGCCGGCCACTTTCTATATGGTGGACCCCACATAACAAATGGCCCGGCCCATTAACAGGAATGTGGGACCCACATGTGTTTTTGGCCCGGCCCACTATCTTGGTGGGCCAGCCCACTTGCTATATTGTGGACCCCACATACTAAATGGGCCGGCCCTTTAACAGGAAGGTGGGACCCACCTGTGTTTTTGGCCCGGCCCACTATCTTGTTGGGCCGGCCCACTTGCTATATGGTGGACCCCACATACTAAATGGGCCGGCCCTTTAACAGGATAGTGGGACCCACCATGTGTTTTTGGCCCGGCCCACTAGCTTGTTGGGCCGGCCCACTTGCTATATGGTGGACCCCACACACTAAATGGGCCGCCTTTTAACAGGATAGTGGGACCCACCTGTGTTTTTGGCCCGGCCCACTTGCTTCTTGGGCGGCCCATTGCTGTAAGGGGACCCCACATGTTAAATGGGCCGGCCCATTTAACTTTTGACCAGTCAACATTAGAGGTTAGGCCCGGCCCACGTAACTAATGGACCAGCCCAGCTATATAGTTGACCGGTCAAACTATGTCATCTGGCCCGGCCCGCTTAAGACGTGGCAGGCCTCGTGTGGGCCTACCATCTACCACGGGGTTTCAGCCGGTTAACGCCGTTAACTGGCAGTTAACGGCGTCTGCCACGTGTCAGTTTGCATGACGTCAGCAGTCAACGGGCTCCCGAAAACACTTCCGCAACGGTCCGATTTTCCGTGGCGGAAGGGCGCCCAAGCGCGACGGACCGAAAAAATCGTCGTTGGACTTTGCCTGACGCAGTTTCGACAACAGAACCCATATCGTCGGGTTAGGCCCATAGGCGACGAAAAATGCCCCTTAGTTGACGATTTTGGGACGTTGTCTATCAGAACTTTTCTTGTAGTGTTTGGTCTCTCTAAAGTCTAGATAATTTCTAGTATTGAGTTTTGAACAACAAGGAAGACGGTGTAAAGTCTTATAATGTTTACAATATGTCTTTTATGTGAGTTTTGCTGCACCGGTTCATCCTTGTGTTTGTTTCAAATAACCTTGCTAGCCTAAACCTTGTATCGAGAGGGAATACTTCTCATGCATCCAAATACTTGAGCCAATATTCATGCCATTTGTGTCCACCATACCTACCTACTACATGGTATTTCTCCGCCATTCCAAAGTAAATTGCTTGAGTGCTACCTTTAAACCATTCAAAATTTATCACCTCTGATTTGTGTCAATGTTTTATAGCTCATGAGGAAGTATGTGGTGTTTATCTTTCAATCTTGTTGGGCAACTTTCACCAATGGACTAGTGGCTTCATCCGCTTATCCAATAAATTTGCAAAAAGAGCTGGCAATGGGATTCCCAGTCCCAAATTAATTAACAAAAATAGACACTCCTCCATGGTATGTGATTGTTGGAAGGCACCCGAAGGATTCGGTTAGCCATGGCTTGAGAAAGCAAAGGTGGGAGGAGTGTGATGTCTACGGGTGCTTCTATTCTTGTAGAAGTGTTGGGCCTCCAAGAGCAGAGGTTTGTAGAACAGCAGCAAGTTTCCCTTAAGTGGATTACCCAAGGTTTATCGAACTCAGGGAGGAAGAGGTCAAAGATATCCCTCTCATGCAACCCTGCAACCACAAAGCAAGAAGTCTCTTGTGTCCCCAACACACCTAATAGGTGTACTAGTTCGGCGAAGAGATAGTGAAATACAAGTGGTATGAATGAATATGAGCAGTAGTACGGCGCCAGAAAATAGCTTACTGGCGTGCAGTTGATGGTAGTAATATTGCGGAAGTAAACATGCAGTAGTAACGCAGCAGTAGTAACGAGCAGCGATAGCAGTATTTAGGAACAAGGCCTAGGGATTAGACTTTCACTAGTGGACACTCTCAACATTGATCACATAACAGAATAGATAAATGCATACTCTACACTCTTGTTGGATGATGAACACATTGCGTAGGATTACACGAACCCTCAATGCCGGAGTTAACAAGCTCCACAATAATGCTCATATTTTAGTAACCTTTAGTGTAAGATAGATCAAAAGACTAAACCAAGTACTAGCATAGCATGCACACTGTCACCTTCATGCATATGTAGGAGGAATAGATCACATCAATATTATCATAGCAATAGTTAACTTCGCAATCTACAAGAGATCATGATCATAGCCTATGCCAAGTACTCACACGGTGCACACACTGTCACCTTTACACACGTGGAGGAGGAATAGAGTACTTTAATAACATCACTAGAGTAGCACATAGATGAATAGTGATACAAAACTCATATGAATCTCAATCATGTAAGGCAGCTCATGAGATCATTGTATTGAAGTACATAGGAGAGATGAACCACATAGCTACCGGTACAGCCCCGAGCCTCGATGGAGAACTACTCCCTCCTCATGGGGGCAGCAGCGGTGATGAAGATGGCGGTGGAGATGGCAGCGGTGTCGATGGAGAAGCCTTCCGGGGGCTTCCCCGTCCGGCGTGCCGGAACAGAGACTCCTGTCCCCAGATCTTGGCTTCGCGATGGCGGCGGCTCTGGAAGGTTTCGCGTACCGTGGCTTTCTCCGTAAGGGTTTTCGATGCAGGGGCTTTATATAGGCGAAAGGGCAGCGTCGGAGGGGCGAAGGGGCGACCACACCATAGGGGGCGCGGCCCAGCCCTGGCCGCGCCACCCTATCATCTGGGGCCCACAGGGCCCCCCTCTGGCGGCTCTCGGGTGTTCTGGATGCTTCCGGGCAAAATAGGAACCTGGGCGTTGATTTCGTCCAATTCCGAGAATATTTCGTTACTAGGATTTCTGAAACCAAAAACAGCAGAAAACAGGCACTTCGGCATCTTGTTAATAGGTTAGTTCCGAAAATGCACGAATATGACATAAAGTGTGCATAAAACATGTAGATATCATCAATAATGTAGCATGGAACATAAGAAATTATCGATACGTTGGAGACGTATCAGCATCCCCAAGCTTAGTTCTGCTCGTCCCGAGCAGGTAAAACGATAACAAAGATAATTTCTGAAGTGACATGCCATCATAATCTTGATCATACTATTTGTAAACATATGTAATGAATGCAGCGATCAAAACAATGGTAATGACATGAGTAAACAAGTGAATCATAAAGCAAAGACTTTTCATGAATAGTACTTCAAGACAAGCATCAATAAGTCTTGCATAAGAGTTAACTCATAAAGCAATAATTCAAAGTAAAGGTATTGAAGCAACACAAAGGAAGATTAAGTTTCAGCGGTTGCTTTCAACTTATAACATGTATATCTCATGGATAGTGTCAACATAAAGTAATATAACAAGTGCAATATGCAAGTATGTAGGAATCAATGCACAGTTCACACAAGTGTTTGCTTCTTAAGGTGGAGGGAGATAGGTAAACTGACTCAACAATAAAAGTAAAAGAAAGGTCCTTCAAAGAGGAAAGCATCGATTGCTGTATTTGTGCTAGAGCTTTTATTTTGAAAACATGAAACAATTTTGTCAACGGTAGTAATAAAGCATATGAGTTATGTAAATTATATCTTACAAGTTGCAAGCCTCATGCATAGTATACTAATAGTGCCCGCACCTTGTCCTACTTAGCTTGGACTACCGGATCTTTGCATGCCATGTTTCAACCAAGTGTCACAAAGGGGTACCTCCATGCCGCCTGTACAAAGGTCTAAGGAGAATGCTCGCATTTTGGATTTCTCGCTTTTGATTATTCTCAACTTAGACATCCATACCGGGACAACATGGACAACAGATAATGGACTCCTCTTAAATGCATAAGCATGTAGCAACAATTATTATTCTCATATGAGATTGAGGATATATGTCCAAAACTGAAACTTCAACCATGATTCATGGCTTTAGTTAGCGGCCCAATGTTCTTCTCTAACAATTTGCATGCTCCAACCACTAAAATGATAGATCCTTCAGACAAGACGGACATGCATAGCAACTCACATGATATTCAACAATAGTTGATGGCGTTCCCCAGAAGCATGGTTATCGCACAACAAGCAACTTAATAAAAGATAAAGTGCATAAGTACATATTCAATACTACGATAGTTTTTAAGGCTATTTTGTCCCATGAGCTATATATTGCAAAGGTGAATGATGGAATTTTAAAGGTAGCACTCAAGCAATTTACTTTGGAATGGCGGAGAAATACCATGTAGTAGGTAGGTATGGTGGACACAAATGGCATAGTAGTTGGCTCAAGGATTTTGGATGCATGAGAAGTATTCCCTCTCGATACAAGGTTTAGGCTAGCAAGGTTATTTGAAGCAAACTCAAGGATGAACCGGTGCAGCAAAACTCACATAAAAGACATATTGTAAACATTATAAGACTTTACACCGTCTTCCTTGTTGTTCAAAACTCAATACTAGAAATTATCTAGACTTTAGAGAGACCAAATATGCAAACCAAATTTTAGCAAGCTCTATGTATTTCTTCATTAATGGGTGCAAAGTATATGATGCAAGAGCTTAAACATGAGCACAAAAATTGCCAAGTATCACATTATCCAAGACATTTTAGAATTACTACATGTAGTATTTTCCAATTCCAACCATATAACAATTTAACGAAGAGGAAACTTCGCCATGAATATTATGAGCTAAGAACACATGTGTTCATACGAACCAGCGGAGCGTGTCTCTCTCCCACACAAGGATGAACTTATTCAGAGAACTAAGATAACAAAACAAAAATAAAAGCACACACAGACGCTCCAAGTAAAGTACATAAGATGTGATTGAATAAAAATATAGTTTCAGGGGAGGAACCTGATGATGTTGTCGATGAAGAAGGGGATGCCTTGGGCATCCCCAAGCTTAGATGCTTGAGTCTTCTTAAAATATGCAGGGATGAACCACCGGGGCATCCCCAAGCTTAGACTTTTCATTCTTCTTGATCGTAGTATATCATCCTCCTCTCTTGACCCTTGAAAACTTCCTTCACACCAAACTTCAAGCAAACTCATTAGAGGGTTAGTGCATAATCAAAAATTCACATGTTCAGAGGTGACACAAACATTCTTTTCACTTCTGGACATTGCATAAAGCTACTGGACATTAATGGATCAAAGAAATAAATCCAACATAGCAAAAGAGGCAATGCGAAATAAAAGGCAGAATCTGTCAAAAACAGAACAGTCCGTAAAGACGAATTTAAAGCTGGCACCAGACTTGCTCAAATGGAAAAACTCAAAACTAATGAAAGTTGCGTACATATCGAGGATCACGCTCGTAAATTGGCAGATTTTTTCGAATTTTCTACAGAGCCTGTGCCCAGATTCGTGACAGACAGCAATGCTGTTTCTGCGCAGCGATCCCAAATATAACATCAACTTTGACATAGAAACTTTACTTGGCACAAAAACATGATAAGGAGAGGTTGCTACAGTAGTAAACAACTTCCAAGACTCAACAAAACAAAAAATTGCTGTAGTAAAAACATGGGTTGTCTCCCATAAGCGCTTTTCTTTAAAGCCATTAAGATGGGCTCAGTAATTTTAATGATACTCTCGCAAGAAATAAGAGTTGAAGCAAAAGAGAGCATCAAGAAGCAAATTCAAAACACATTTAAACCTAACCCACTTCCTATGAAAAGGAATCTTGTACACAAATAAATTCATGAAGAACAAAGTGACAAGCATAGAAAAGCAACACAAGTGCAATTTCAAGATTCTCAACATAAAGAGGGGAAACTTAATATTATTAAGATGCATATAACCATGTTTCCCTCTCTCATAATAACTTTTAGTAGCATCATGAACAAACTCAACAATATAACTATCACATAAAACATTCTTGTCATGAGCCACATGCATAAAATTATTACTCTCCACATAAGCATAATCAATTTTATTAGTTGTAGTGGGAGCAAATACGTCGCCAACGTATCGATAATTTCTTATGTTCCATGCTACTTTATTGATGATACCTACATGTTTTATGCACACTTTATGTCATATTTGTGCATTTTCTGGAACTAACCTATTAACAAGATGCCGATGTGCCAGTTCCTGTTTTCTGCTGTTTTTGATTTCAGAAATCCTAGTAACGAAATATTCTCGGAATTGGACGAAATCAACGCCCAGGTTCCTATTTTGCCCGGAAGCATCCAGAACACCCGAGAGCCGCCAGAGGAGGGCCCTGTGGGCCCCAGATGATTGGGTGGCGCGGCCTGGGCCCTGGCCGCGCCAGCCTATGGTGTCGTCGCCCCTTCGACCTTCCCGCTGCCCTTTCGCCTATATAAAGCCCCTGCATCGAAAACCCTTACGAAAGAAGCCACGGTACGCGAAACCTTCCAGAGCCGCCGCCATCGCGAAGCCAAGATCTGGGGGACAGGAGTCTGTTCCGGCACCCCGGACGGGGAAGTGCCCCCGGAAGGCTTCTCCATCGACACCGCTGCCATCTCCACCGCCATCTTCATCAACGCTGCTGCTCCCATGAAGAGGGAGTAGTTCTCCATCGAGGCTCGGGGCTGTACCGGTAGCTATGTGGTTCATCTCTCTCCTATGTACTTCAATACAATAATCTCATGAGCTGCCTTACATGATTGAGATTCATATGATGATGCTTGTAATCTAGATGTCATTATGCTAGTCAAGTGGGTTTTACTTATGTGATCTCCGGAGACTCCTTGTCCCACGTGTGTAAAGGTGACAGTGTGTGCACCGTGTGGGTCTCTTAGGCTATATTTCACAGAATACTTATTCACTGTTATGAATGGCATAGTGAAGTGCTTATTTATATCTCTTTATGATTGCAATGTGTTTTGTATCACAATTTATCTATGTGCTACTCTAGTGATGTTATTAAAGTAGTTTTATTCCTCCTGCACGATGTAATGGTGACAGTGTGTGCATCCGTGTTAGTACTTGGCGTAGGCTATGATTATGATCTCTTGTAGATTATGAAGTTAACTATCGCTATGATGGTATTGATGTGATTTATTCCTCCTACATAAGCATGAAGGTGACAGTGTGCATGCTATGTTAGTACTTGGTTTAGTCGTTTCGATCTTTCATGCACTCTAAGGTTATTTAAATATGAACATTGAATTGTGGAGCTTGTTAACTCCGGCATTGAGGGTTCGTGTAATCCTACGCAATGTGTTCATCATCCAACAAGAGAGTGTAGAGTATGCATTTATCTATTCTGTTATGTGATCAATGTTGAGAGTGTCCACTAGTGAAAGTCTAATCCCTAGGCCTTGTTCCTAAATATTGCTATCGCTGCTTGTTTACTGTTTTACTGAATTACTACTGCTGCGTTACTACTGCATGTTTACTTCCTGCAATATTACTACCATCAACTGCACGCCAGCAAGCTATTTTCTGGCGCCGTACTACTGCTCATATTCATTCATACCACTTGTATTTCACTATCTCTTCGCCGAACTAGTGCACCTATTAGGTGTGTTGGGGACACAAGAGACTTCTTGCTTTGTGGTTGCAGGGTTGCATGAGAGGGATATCTTTGACCTCTTCCTCCCTGAGTTTGATAAACCTTGGGTAATCCACTTAAGGGAAACTTGCTGCTGTTCTACAAACCTCTGCTCTTGGAGGCCCAACACTAACATAATCAATTTTATTAGTTGTAGTGGGAGCAAATTCAACAAAGTAGCTATCATTATTATTCTCATCATCAAATATAGGAGGCATAGTATCATCAAAGTAAATTTTCTCCTCAATGCTTGGGGGACTAAAAATATCATGCTCATCAAAGCCAGCTTCCCCAAGCTTAGAATTTTCCATAGCATTAGCAACAATAGTGTTCAAAGCATTCATATTAATATGTTCCATGGGTTTTTTAATTTTCGCATCAAACCATCCATGTCTTAAATCAGGAAATAGAATAAGAAGCTCTTTGTTGTCCATTATGCCTAACTAGTGTAAACAAGAAACCAAATGTCGCAATTGCAGAGTCTAAAGGAAATAGCTTCGAGCACACACACAATGGCGCCAGAAAAGTACTTTACCTGGAACCGAAGTATGAGAGCCTTTTACCTTTCCTCCCCGGCAACGGCGCCAGAAAAGTGCTTGGCGCGTAGTTGACGAGGGAGGAAAAGTGCTTAGTTGCCGGGCTTGCCAATGTGTGAGTGCCGTTTACCTTCCCTCCCCGGCAACGGCGCCAGAAAAGTGCTTGATGTCTACGGGTGCTTCTATTCTTGTAGACAGTGTTGGGCCTCCAAGAGCAGAGGTTTGTAGAACAGCAGCAAGTTTCCCTTAAGTGGATTACCCAAGGTTTATCGAACTCAGGGAGGAAGAGGTCAAAGATATCCCTCTCATGCAACCCTGCAACCACAAAGCAAGAAGTCTCTTGTGTCCCCAACACACCTAATAGGTGTACTAGTTCGGCGAAGAGATAGTGAAATACAAGTGGTATGAATGAATATGAGCAGTAGTACGGCGCCAGAAAATAGCTTAGTGGCGTGCAGTTGATGGTAGTAATATTAATGGAAGTAACGCAGTATAAAACAGCAAGCAACGATAGCAGTATTTAGGAACAAGGCCTAGGGATTAGACTTTCACTAGTGGACACTCTCAACATTGATCACATAACAGAATAGATAAATGCATACTCTACACTCTTGTTGGATGATGAACACATTGCGTAGGATTACACGAACCCTCAATGCCGGAGTTAACAAGCTCCACAATAATGCTCATATTTTAGTAACCTTTAGTGTAAGATAGATCAAAAGACTAAACCAAGTACTAGCATAGCATGCACACTGTCACCTTCATGCATATGTAGGAGGAATAGATCACATCAATATTATCATAGCAATAGTTAACTTCGCAATCTACAAGAGATCATGATCATAGCCTATGCCAAGTACTACACGGTGCACACACTGTCACCTTTACACACGTGGAGGAGGAATAGAGTACTTTAATAACATCACTAGAGTAGCACATAGATGAATAGTGATACAAAACTCATATGAATCTCAATCATGTAAGGCAGCTCATGAGATCATTGTATTGAAGTACATAGGAGAGAGATGAACCACATAGCTACCGGTACAGCCCCGAGCCTCGATGGAGAACTACTCCCTCCTCATGGGGGCAGCGGAGATGAAGATGGCGGTGGAGATGGCAGCGGTGTCGATGGAGAAGCCTTCCGGGGGCACTTCCCCGTCCGGCGGGTGCCGGAACAGAGACTCCTGTCCCCCAGATCTTGGCTTCGCGATGGCGGCGGCTCTGGAAGGTTCGCGTACCGTGGCTTTCTCCGTAAGGGTTTTCGATGCGGGGGCTTTATATAGGCGAAAGGGCAGCGTCGGAGGGGCGAAGGCGACCACACCATAGGGCGCGGCCCAGCCCTGGCCGCGCCACCCTATCATCTGGGGCCCACAGGGCCCCTCTCTGCGGCTCTCGGGTGTTCTGGATGCTTCCGGCGAAATAGGAACCTGGGCGTTGATTTCGTCCAATTCCGAGAATATTTCGTTACTAGGATTTCTGAAACCAAAAATAGCAGAAACAGGAACTGGCACTTCGCATCTTGTTAATAGGTTAGTTCCAGAAAATGCACGAATATGACATAAAGTGTGCATAAAACATGTAGATATCATCAATAATGTAGCATGGAACATAAGAAATTATCGATACGTTGGAGAGGAGTGTCATCATAATAAAACTAAAATAAAAGGCACTCCTTCATGGTATGAGATTGTTGGCAGGCACCCGAGGATTCGGTTAGCCATGGTTTGTGAAAGAAAGGTTGGAAGGAGTGCCACCCAAAAATAAAATAAAATGGGAGCCGCTCTTTGAAGGTTTGTCTGGCAAGGGGGTTAGAGTACCCGCTACCATTCGTTGACAACAACAAACACCTCTCAAAACTTTATTTTTATGCTCTCTTTATGTTTTCAAAATCAAAGCTCTAGCACAAATATAGCAATCAATGCTTCCCTCTGCGAAGGGCCATTCTTTTACTTTTTATGTTGAGTTAGTTCACCTATTTCTCTCCACCTCAAGAAGCAAACACTTGTGTGAACTGTGCATTGATTCCTACATACTTGCATATTGCACTTGTTATATTACTCTATGTTGACACTATCCATGAGATATACATGTTATAAGTTGAAAGCAACCGCTGAAACTTAATCTTCCTTTGTGTTGCTTCAATACCTTTACTTTGATTTATTGCTTTATGAGTTAACTCTTATGCAAGACTTGTTGATGCTTGTCTTGAAGTACTATTCATGAAAAGTCTTTGCTTTATGATTCACTTGTTTACTCATGTCATTACCATTGTTTTGATCGCTGCATTCATTACATATGTTTACAAATAGTATGATCAAGGTTATGATGGCATGTCACTTCAGAAATTATCTTTGTTATCGTTTTACCTGCTCGGGACGAGCAGAACTAAGCTTGGGGATGCTGATACGTCTCCGACGTATCGATAATTTCTTATGTTCCATGCTACTTTATTGATGATACCTACATGTTTTATACACATTATATGTCATATTTATGCGTTTCCGGAACTAACCTATTGACGAGATGCCGAAGTGCCAGTTCTGTTTCTGCTGTTTTTGGTTTCAGAAATCCTAGTAACGAAATATTCTCGGAATTGGACGAAATCAACGCCAGGTTCCTATTTTGCCGGAAGCATCCAGAACACCCGAGAACCGTCAGAGAGGGGCCACGTGGGGCCCACACATGGTGGCGGCGCGGCCAGGAGCCAGCGCGCCGCCCTAGTGTCTGGCCCCACCAGACCCCTCCGAGGCTGCCCTTTCGCCTATATAAGGTCCCTGGCCTAAAAACCCGGACGAAGAAGCCACGGTAGAAAAGTTCCGGAGCCGCCGCCATCGCGAAGCCAAGATCCGGGGACATGAGTCTCTGTCCGGCACGCCGCCGGACGGGGAAGTGCCCCCGGCTTCTCCATCGACACCGCTGCCATCTCCACCGCCATCTTCATCAACGCTGCTGCTCCCATGAAGAGGGAGTAGTTCTCCATCGAGGCTCGGGGCTGTACCGGTAGCTATGTGGTTCATCTCTCTCCTATGTACTTCAATACAATAATCTCATGAGCTGCCTTACATGATTGAGATTCATATGATGATGCTTGTAATCTAGATGTCATTATGCTAGTCAAGTGAGTTTTACTTATGTGATCTCCGGAGACTCCTTGTCCCACGTGTGTAAAGGTGACAGTGTGTGCACCGTGTGGGTCTCTTAGGCTATATTTCACAGAATACTTATTCACTGTTATGAATGGCGTAGTGAAGTGCTTATTTATATCTCTTTATGATTGCAATGTGTTTTGTATCACAATTTATCTATGTGCTACTCTAGTGATGTTATTAAAGTAGTTTTATTCCTCCTGCACGGTGTAATGGTGACAGTGTGTGCATCCGTGTTAGTACTTGGCGTAGGCTATGATTATGATCTCTTGTAGATTATGAAGTTAACTATTGCTATGATGGTATTGATGTGATCTATTCCTCCTACATGGTGTGAAGGTGACAGTGTGCATGCTATGTTAGTACTTGGTTTAGTCGTGTCGATCTTTCATGCACTCTAAGGTTATTTAAATATGAACATTGAATTGTGGAGCTTGTTAACTCCGGCATTGAGGGTTCGTGTAATCCTACGCAATGTGTTCATCATCCAACAAGAGAGTGTAGAGTATGCATTTATCTATTCTGTTATGTGATCAATGTTGAGAGTGTCCACTAGTGAAAGTCTAATCCCTAGGCCTTGTTCCTAAATACTGCTATCGCTGCTTGTTTACTGTTTTACTGCGTTACTACTGCTGCGTTACTACTGCTTGTTTACTTCCTACAATATTACTACCATCAACTGCACGCCAAAGCTATTTTCTGGCGCCGTACTACTGCTCATATTCATTCATACCACTTGTATTTCACTATCTCTTCGCCGAACTAGTGCACCTATTAGGTGTGTTGGGGACACAAGAGACTTCTTGCTTTGTGGTTGCAGGGTTGCATGAGAGGGATATCTTTGACCTCTTCCTCCCTGAGTTCGATAAACCTTGGGTGATCCACTTAAGGGAAAACTTGCTGCTGTTCTACAAACCTCTGCGCTTGGAGGCCCAACACTGTCTACAAGAATAGAAGCACCCGTAGACATCAGCGTATCCCTCTCAAACACTTCTCCAAAGGTGTGGTTATTCATTTTCCTTTTCTGAAATTTTTCAACAAACATTATAAAAGTTGATTTTGAGACATATAAATGAGGGAGACTACTATAGGAACTTGCTAGAGTACTAAACATGCATCAAAACTCATTTCTACAACTTGAATCAAGCATGCAAACTCACTTAACATGTCACCTACAGCAGCAAATTACTCAAGATATACTCAACTATTCAAAATTATATTTGGATAATCGGAGGAGTCACATACCGGAGAACAAATGCTCCAAATCTCAGCAGCAAAGATGGGCTGAGCAAGGAGATCGAAAATTTCGAGCAAGAACAGCAAGAAACTCGGGTTTGAACAATGGTGTCGTGTTTTCCCGTGGAAGAGAGTGGAGTGGTAGGTGGATGAGTGAGTGGAGGGCCAGTGGGGCCCTCACCAGGCGGCGCGCCCTTCTCGCGCCGCACATGGGCTGCAGCCTTGGGTGCCCCACCGGTCAGCCCCAGGCACTCCCAGGTTGCAAATTAAAAAATAGGACCAGTGGTATAATTTTTATAATTTTTTTGAAAATTTCGAAAAATGCACATTTCTGGGTGTTAAAATAACTATTTCAGGGCAGAAAAAGATTTTCAAAGTTTCAAACAACTAAAGCATCTTGCAAAACAAGTAGTACTACAGCAAGTAAAACAAGTGGAGAAAGAAAGAAATGTTGTTTAGCTCTTCCATGCATTTAAAATGTACTTGTTAACAAGGTTGATCAAGTCTTGCCACCAAATAAATTTTACATGACATAAGAAGAAATAAACCTCAAATCAATCATGTTACCTTATATTGTATTGATATGGATCCAATCACAATAGTTTGATATTCTTCTTTAGGCTCATATATAGGACAATCAATAACTCCCACTTTGATAGTTCTCAAATTAGAAATTGTATTAACTCCATATACTTTATCAATCCTCTTGGGAAAATAAACAGTATGTTCCTTGTCATCAACATTGAAAGTGACTTTTCCTTTATTGCAATCAATAACAGCCCCTGCAGTGTTAAGAAAAGGTCTTCCAAGAATAATAGACATATTATCATCTTCAGGCATTTCCAACACAACAAAATCAGTTAATATTAAGCAATTTTGAGTAACTTGAACAGGAACATCTTCACATATACCAACAGGAACAGCAGTAGATTTATCAGCCATTTGCAAAGATATATCGGTTGGTATCAACTTATCTAAATCAAGTCTCTTGTAAAGGGAAAAAGGCATCACACTAACTCCTGCTCCCAAATCACATAGAGCAGTTCTAACATAATTATTCTTGATGGAACAAGGGATAGTTGGTATACCTGGGTCTCCCAGCTTCTTTGGAACCTTGCCATTGAAAGAGTAATTAGCAAGCATAGTGGAAATCTCCTCATTAGGAATTTTCCTTTTGTTAGAGACAATATCTTTCATATACTTTGAATAAGGAGGCAATTTAATAGCATCAGTCAAAGGGATTTGCAAAAACAAAGGTTTCATCCAATCACAAAATTTATTATAGTGTTCTTCCTCCTTTGATTTTAGTTTCTTAACAGGAAAAGGCATTTGCTTTTGAACCCAAGGTTCTCTTTCATTACCATGTTTCTTAGCAATAAAATCTTCTTTAGTGTACTTTTTATTTTTAGCATGCTTTTCAGGTTCATTTTCAATCTCTTCTTTATCAGAAACATCATTCTTATCATTATCTTTATCATGTTCATTACCACTTTCAGTTTCAGCATCAGAAATAGAAATACTATTAGGATCATTAACAGGTTCAGAAGATTCTACAACAGTTTTATGTTTCTTCTTCTTTTTCTTAGAAGGACCAGTTTCTTTAGTTCGTTGAGAATCTTGTTCAACTCTTTTGGGATGCCCCTCAGGATATAGAGGATCCTGAGTAGAAACACCACCTCTAGTTGTTACTTCATAAGCATGTTTTTCTTTATGAGTATTTTTTAACAAGTCATTTTGCACTTTAGTAAGTTGATCAATTTGAGTTTGAACCATATGAAAATGTTTAACAAGCATCTTAACATCATTGGAGGTTCTCTCCACAATATCATGCAATTTACTAATAGCTTGAGAGTTTTCCATTAGATGATTCTCTACTCTCATATTAAAGTTATCTTGCTTAACAACATAATTATCAAATTCATCTAAACATTGATCAGGAGGTTTTGAGTAAGGAATGTCTCCTTTATCAAAGCGTTGAAGAGAATGTACCTCAATCGTGGATGAAGGGGGAGTTATCTTACATAAATCTTCTATAGGAGGTAAATTCTTCACATCTTCAGATTTAATACCTTTCTTAAGAGATTTCTTGGCTTCCCTCATATCTTCATCATTTAATTCAATCATACCCCTCTTCTTCAATATTGGTGTTGGGGTTGGTTCAGGTGTAGTCCAATCATCATGATTTTGGCTTATTCTAGCCAATAATTCTTCAGCTTCGTCTGGAGTTCTTTTCCTGAAAACACAACTAGCACAACTATCCAGGTATGCCCTAGACTCAATGGTTAGTCCACTATAAAATATATCAAGTAAGTCATGCTTTTCCAAATCATGTCCAGGCCGAGCTCTAATAAGAGAGCAAAACCTTGCCCAAGCTTCAGGCAATTTCTCTCCATCTTCCTGGTCAAAACTATAAATTTTCTGCAAAGCAATATGTTGAGCACTAGCAGGAAAATATTTTCGAAAGAAAACATCAAGCAAACAACTTGGACTATCAATAGAATCAGGAGGCAAACTATTATACCAAATCTTAGCATCATCCTTTAATGAGAAAGGAAAAATTTTAGCAACAAAATAAGTACGCTTCTTAATATCATCAGAAAACAAGCTACTCAAAGTAGAAAGCTCATTCATGTGCTCTACAACACTTTCTTTTTCAGTACCACAAAAAGGTGTTTTCTCAACAATAGATATATGAGATAAATCAAGAGAAAAATCATAATCCTTATCCTTAATGTTTATAGGAGATGTGGCAAATTTAGGATCAGGAGACGGTTTATATCTAACAGCATGTTGTGCAATAAGCTTTTTAAGGTTACTTGTACCAGTAGTAGCATTGCATTTATCAATAAAATCATCATCAAGTTCCACATAATCTTCATCAGGATCATCACTAGAGTGTTCAACAGACTCAGGTGAATTAACAGGTGTAACAGTATTTTCATTAGGAGTTTCAGTATTTTCAATTTGTCTAGACCTAGCAATTGTAGCATCTAGAAAAGGACCTAATGAACCATTTTCATCAAGCACAGTAGAAGCATCATCAAAATTATCAGAGGAATTTTCAGATTCAGCAGAAGTACCAACACGTGAAGCTTGTGGTGGTGAAACAAGTTGACTTATCACAGATGGTGAATCAAGAGCAGCAGAGGTACTCAGAGTTGTACCTTTTCTTGTAGTGGATGGTAATATGGCGACTTTAGCATCGCGAGTTTTACCCATGATGGAGGATTTGCAGCGAACAATATCAATTCAGGTGAACTTGCAAATAAAGCTATGCTCCCCGGCAACGGCGCCAGAAAATAGTCTTGATGACCCACAAGTATAGGGGATCGCAACAGTCTTCGAGGGAAGTAAAACCCAATTTATTGATTCGACACAAGGGGAGCCAAAGAATATTTGTAAGCCTTAACAGCGGAGTTGTCAATTCAGCTGCACCTGGAAACAAACTTGCTCGCAAGAGTTTATCAGTAGCAACAGTTTTATAGCAGTAGGTACTGAATATAAGCAGCAGTGTAATAAAGACAGCAGTAGTGATTATAGTAAACAGCAGGATTAAAATACTGTAGGCATAGGGATGGATGAACGGGCGCTGCATGGATAAGATAACTCATGTAATAATCAAGACTAGGCATTTGCAGATAATAATAAAACAGTATCCAAGTACTAAACAACCATAGGCATGTGTTCCGTATATAGTCGTACGTGCTCGCAATGAGAAACTTGCACAACATCTTTTGTCCTACCAGCCGGTGGCAGCCGGGCCTCTAGGGAAACTACTGGTAATTAAGGTACTCCTTTTAATAGAGTACCGGAGCAAAGCATTAACACTCCGTGAACACATGTGATCCTCATATCACAGCCTTCCCCTCCGGTTGTCCCAATTTCTGTCACTTTGGGGCCTCGGGTTCCGGACAACAATATGTGTATACAACTTGCAGGTAAGATCATAAAACAATGAATATCATCATGAATCAATAACATGTTCAGATCTGAAATCATGGCACTCGGGCCCTAGTGACAAGCATTAAGCATAACAAGTTGCAACAATATCATAAAAGTACCAACAACGGATACTAGGCACTATGCCCTAACAATCTTATGGCTATTACATGAACAATCTCATCCAATCCCTACCATCCCCTTCAGCCTACAGCGGGGGAATTACTCACACATGGATGGGGGAATCATGGATGGTCGATGGAGAGGCGTCGGTGGCGATGATGGCGATGATCTCCTCCAATTCCCCGTCCCGGCAGGGTGCAGAACGGAGTTTCTGATCCCGATATTGGGTTTCGCGATGGCGGTGGAGTTCTGGATGTCTTCTGGAAAAGTGGTCGAACCCCCTCGCGTTTTTAGGTCAAAGGCTTTAGGTAGTGCAGAGGGGAGCGCGGGGGCCGGCCGAGGCGGCCTCACCATATGGCGGTGCCCCCCCTCGCGGGCCTATGGTATGGGGGCCGTGGGCCTCCCGGCTTGCCCTCGGCCTCGTGTGTCTTCGTAAAAATAGGCCATTCGCAATTATTTTCGGGATTTTCCGAACGTTGATTTTCTGCACAAAAATAAGACACCAGAACAATTCTGCTGAAAACAGCGTTAGCCCGTGTTAGTTGTATCTAAAATACAGAAATTAGAGGCAAAACAATAGCAAAAGTGTTCGGAAAAGTAGATACGTTTTGGACGTATCAGATTGCTAGAGGGACCTTGTAGAAGCAAGGTGTCTAGGGCACACTACTCGCAAGATATACCACCAATTTACCGAATTCGTCAAGCTACCAAGGAATAATGCCACATATAACCCAAGAAAAATAATCCAAGAGTAATAGAATCAAAAAATAAACTGATTTATCGGCACAAATATATATGAACATCAACTAATATATTAAATAATAATAAAATAGGAGATGAAAATTTAAATTAAGCTAACATGTTATAAAAAAAATTAGATTAGACTTCGTTCATACAAAGGATCAAACATAAGTAATGCATGAAGGTGCGCATGGTCTAGTGGCAAAGTTCGACAGCATCCTGTCATGGGTTCAAATCCCTGGCTTCACATGATTGCAAGTTGTAGAACAATGGCTTCATATTTGGCAAGATGTAGGACCAAATCATACGTAATGAACAAATTGTTAAACTAGAAGTGTAATTAATTCTTAATTTTTTTTGAAATGGGGATAAAATCCCGCCGCATCATGATGATGCACATGGATTTTATTAAAAATTCTCATAAATCTAAGTTTTACAACTCAATCATCGCCACAAGAATCAACCATCGAAGCAAATAGAACATAGCATCACTACTCATCACTGCCGTCTCCTAGTATGCGCCACCACCGACACAAGATATCTGACGACCGTCTAGAGCCGTGTGCATTCAGAAGCCATATCATCCCGCAGTCCCTCCGGCGAAAGGAGGACCCATTGCTGAACCCAATGTGACATTGATACGTCTCCAACGTATCGATAATTTCTTATGTTCGATGCTACTTTATTGATGATACCTACATATTTTATGCACATTATATGTCATATTTATGCATTTTCTGGAACTAACCTATTAACAAGATGCCGAAGAGCCAGTTGCTGTTTTCTGCTGTTTTTGGTTTCAGAAATCCTAGTAAAGAAATATTCTCGGAATTGGACGAAACTTTCGCCCAGGGTCCTATTTTTGCACGAAGCTTCCAGAAGACCGAAGAGATAACGAAGTGGGGCCACGAGGCAGCCAGGAGGGGTGGCGCGGCCCGGCCCTGCCGCGCCCTACCTCTGGGCGTGTGGCCCCCCGCGTTGACCCTCCGCCTACTTAAAGCTTCCGTCGCGAAACCCCCGCACGAGAGCCACGATACGGAAAACCTTGAGCGCCGCCGCGTCCCATCTCGGGGATTCGGAGATCGCCGCCGGCACCCTGCCGGAGAGGGGATTCATCTCCGGGAGGACTCTACACCGCCATGGTCGCCTCCGGAGTGATGAGTGAGTAGTCCACCCCTGGACCATGGGTCCATAGCAGTAGCTAGATGGTCGTCTTCTCCTTGTTGTGCTTCATTGTTGGATCTTGTGAGCTGCCTAACATGATCAAGATCATCTATATGTAATTCTATATGTTGTGTTTGTCGGGATCCGATGGATAGAGAGTACTATGATTATGGTGATTATCAATCTATTGTTCATGTGTTGTTTATGATCTTGCATGCTCTCCGTTATTAGTAGAGGCTCTGGCCAAGTTTTTGCTCTTAACTCCAAGAGGGGGTATTTATGCTCGATAGTGGGTTCATGCCTCCATTGAATCTGGGACAGTGACAGAAAGTTCTAAGGTTGTGGATGTGCTGTTGCCACTAGGGATAAAACATTGATGCTATGTCTAAGGATGTAGTTGTTGATTACATTACGCACCATACTTAATGCAATTGTCTGTTGCTTTGCAACTTAATACTGGAGGGGGTTCGGATGATAACCTGAAGGTGGACTTTTTAGGCATAGATGCAGTTGGATGGCGGTCTATGTACTTTGTCGTAATGCCCAATTAAATCTCACTATATTTATCATATCATGTATATGCATTGTTATGCCTTTCTCTATTTGTCAATTGCCCGACTGTAATTTGTTCACCCAACATGCTTTTATCTTATGGGAGAGACACCTCTAGTGAACTGTGGACCCCGGTCCTATTCTTTACATAGCATACAATCTACTGCAATTGTGTTTTACTATTTTCTTTGCAAACATCTTCCACTCGATACGTTTAATCCTTTGTTACAGCAAGCCGGTGAGATTGACAACCTCACTGTTTCGTTGGGACAAAGTACTTGGTTGTGTTGTGCAGGTTCCGCGTTGGCGCCGGAATCCCTGGTGTTGCGCTCACATTTCGCGACCATCAACCTTCAACGTGCTTCTTGGCTCCTACTGGTTCGATTAAACCTTGGTTTCTTCTGAGGAAACTTGCTCTGTGCGCATCATACCTTCCTCTTGGGGTTCCCAACGAACGTGTGAGTTACACGCCATCAAGCTCTTTTTCTGGCGCCGTTGCCGGGAGATCAAGACACGCTGCAAGGGGAGTCTCCACTTCTCAATCTCTTTACTTTGTTTTTGTCTTGCTTTATTTTATTTACTACTTTGTTTGCTGCACCTAAACAAAACACAAAAAAATTAGTTGCTAGTTTTACTTTATTTACTGTCTTGCTCTCTATATCAAAAACACAAAAAAATTAGTTACTTGCATTTACTTTATCTATTTTGTTTTATTTGTTGCTAAAATGAATACCCCTGAAAATACTAAGTTATGTGACTTCACAAATGCAAATAATAATGATTTCCTATGCACACCTATTGCTCCACCTGCTACTACAGCAGAATTCTTTGAAATTAAACCTGCTTTACTAAATCTTGTCATGAGAGATCAATTTTCTGGTGTTCTGATGATGCTGCTGCCCATCTCAATAATTTTGTTGAACTTTGTGAAATGCAAAAGTATAAAGATGTAGATGGTGATATTATTAAATTGAAAGTGTTTCCTTTCTCATTAAGAGGAAGAGCTAAAGATTGGTTGCTATCTTTGCCTAAGAATAGTATTGATTCATGGACTAAATGCAAGGATGCTTTTATTGGTAGATATTATCCTCCCGCTAAAATTATATCTTTGAGAAGTAGCATAATGAATTTTAAGCAATTAGATACTGAACATGTTGCTCAAGCTTGGGAGAGAATGAAAACTTTGGTAAAGAATTGCCCAACCCATGGACTGACTACTTGGATGATCATCCAAACCTTCTATGCAGGACTAAATTTTTCTTCGCGGAATTTATTGGATTCAGCTGCTGGAGGTACCTTTATGTCCATCACATTGGGGGCGGCTACAAAACTTCTTGATGATATGATGATAAATTACTCTGAATGGCACACGGAAAGAGCTCCACAAGGTAAGAAGGTAAATTCTGTTGAGGAAACCTCTTCCTTGAGTGATAAGATTGATGTGATTATGTCTATGCTTGTTAATGGTAGATCTAATGTTGATCCTAATAATGTTCCTTTAGCTTCATTGGTTGCTCAAGAAGAAAATGTTGATGTGAATTTCATTAAAAATAATAATTTCAACAACAATGCTTATAGGAACAACTCTGGTAATAACTATAGGCCATATCCTTCTGCTAATGGTAATGGTTATGGTAATTCTTATGGGAATTCTTACAACAATAATAGGAATGTACCCTCTGGTCTTGAAGTCATGCTTAAAGAATTTATTAGTACACAAACTGCTTTTAACAAATCTGTTGAGGAAAAGCTTGATAAAATTGATACTATTGCTTCTAGAGTTGATAGACTTGCCTCTGATGTAAATCTTTTAAAATTGAAAGTTATGCCTAATAATGATATTGATAATAAGATTACTACTACAGCAAATGCCATCCAAGTTAGAATTAATGAGAATATAAGATTAATGGCTGAATTGCGTGCTAGGTGGGATAGAGAAGAAAATGAAAAACTAGCTAAAGAGAATAATGTAGCTAAAGTTTGGACTATTACCACCACTAGTAATGCTAATTCTTCACATGTTGCTGCACCTCCTACTATCAATGGTAAAATAATTGGTGTTGGCAATGTTTCTACTCCTAGTGCAAAGCGAACAAAACTGCCTGAAATTGCTAAAACTGCTGAAACTGCTTGTGATAAAACTGCTGAAATTTTTTCCAACCTTGGGAATAATGATCCCATTGCTGTAGCTCATAATGATTTAGATTTTGATGATTGCCACATCTCTGAAGTTATAAAGTTCTTACAAAAACTTGCTAAAAGTCCTAATGCTAGTGCTATAAATTTAGCCTTTACAAAACATATTACAAATGCTCTCATAAAAGCTAGAGAAGAGAAACTAAAACTTGAAACTTCTATTCCTAGAAAGTTAGAAGATGGTTGGGAGCCCATCATTAAAATGAAATTCAATGACTTTGAATGTAATGCCTTATGTGATCTTGGTGCAAGTATTTCTGTTATGCCTAAAAAGATTTATGATATGCTTGACTTGCCACCATTGAAGAATTGTTATTTGGATGTTAATCTTGCCGATAATGTCAAAAAGAAACCTTTGGGGAGGATTGATAATGTGCACATTACGGTTAACAATAACCTTGTCCCCGTTGATTTTGTTGTCTTGGATATCGAATGCAATGCATCTTGTCCAATTGTGTTGGGAAGACCTTTTCTTCGAACTGTTGGTGCTGTTATTGATATGAGGGAAGGTAATATTAAATATCAATTTCCTCTCAAGAAAGGTATGGAACACTTCCCTAGAAAGAGAATGAAGTTGCCTTTTGATTCTATTATTAGAACAAGCTATGATGTTGATGCTTCTACTCTTGATGTTACTTGATTTGCACTTTCTGCGCCTAGCTGAAAGGCGTTAAAGAAAAGCGCTTATGGGAGACAACCCATGTTTTTACCTACAGCAATTTTTTGTTTTGTTGAGTCTTGGAAGTTGTTTACTACTGTAGCAACCTCTCCTTATCATGTTTTTGTGCCAAGTAAAGTTTTTATGTCAAAGTTGATGTTATATTTGGGATTGCTGCGCAGAAACAGCATTGCTGTCTGTCACGAATCTGGGCACAATTCTCTGTAGAAAATTCGAAAAAATCTGCCAATTTACGAGCGTGATCCTCAGATATGTACGCAACTTTCATTAGTTTTGAGTTTTTCCATTTGAGCAAGTCTGGTGCCATTTCTAAATTCGTCTTTACGGACTGTTCTGTTTTTGACAGATTCTGCCTTTTATTTCGCATTGCCTCTTTTGCTATGTTGGATTTATTTCTTTGATCCACTAATGTCCAGTAGCATTATGCAATGTCCAGAAGTGAAAATAATGATTGTGTCACCTCTGAATGTGTGAATTATTAATGATGCACTAACCCTCTAATGAGTTTGCTTGAAGTTTGGTGTGAAGGAAGTTTTCAAGGGTCAAGAGAGGAGTATGATATACTATGATCAAGAGGAGTGAAAGCTCTAAGCTTGGGGATGCCCCCGTGGTTCACCCCTGCATATTTTAAGAAGACTCAAGCGTCTAAGCTTGGGGATGCCCAAGGCATCCCCTTCTTCATCGACAACATCATCAGGTTCCTCCCCTGAAACTATATTTTTATTCAATCACATCTTGTGTTCTTTACTTGGAGCGTCGGTTTGTTTTCGTTTTTGTTTTTGTTTGAATAAGATGGATCCTAGCATTCACTTTGTGGGAGAGAGACACGCTCCGCTGTTGCATATGGACACATGTGTCCTTAGGCTTTACTCATAATGTTCAAGGCGAAGTTTCTTCTTCGTTAAATTGTTATATGGTTGGAATTGGAAAATGCTACATGTAGTAATTCTAAACTGTCTTGGATAATGTGATACTTGGCAATTGTTGTGCTCATGTTTAAGCTCTTGCATCATATGCTTTGCATCCATTAATGAAGAAATACATAGAGCTTGCTAAAATTTGATTTGCATATTTGGTTTCTCTAAGGTCTAGATAATATCTAGTATTGAGTTTTGAACAACAAGGAAGACAGTGTAGAGTCTTATAATGTTTACAATATGTCTTTTATGTGAGTTTTGCTGCACTTGTTCATCCTTGAGTTTGCTTCAAATAACCTTGCTAGCCTAAACCTTGTATCGAGAGGGAATGCTTCTCATGCATCCAAAATCCTTGAGCCAACTACTATGCCATTTGTGTCCACCATACCTACCTACTACATGGTATTTCTCCGCCATTCCAAAGTAAATTGCTTGAGTGCTACCTTTAAAATTCCATCATCCACCTATGCAATATATAGCTCATGGGACAAAATAGCCTTAAAAACTATCGTAGTATTGAATATGTACTTATGCACTTTATATTTTATTAAGTTGCTTGTTGTGCGATAACCATGCTTCTGGGGAACGCCATCAACTATTGTTGAATATCATGTGAGTTGCTATGCATGTCCGTCTTGTCTGAAGGTCTATCATTTTAGTGGTTGGAGCATGCAAAATTGTTAGAGAAGAACATTGGGCCGCTAACTAAAGCCATGAACCATGGTGGAAGTTTCAGTTTTGGACATATATCCTCAATCTCATATGAGAATAATAATCATTGCTACATGCTTATGCATTTAAGAGGAGTCCATTATCTGTTGTCCATGTTGTCCCGGTATGGATGTCTAAGTTGAGAATAATCAAAAGCGAGAAATCCGAAATGCGAGCATTCTCCTTAGACCTTTGTACAGGCGGCATGGAGGTACCCCTTTGTGACACTTGGTTGAAACATGGCATGCGAAGATCCGGTAGTCCAAGTTAAGTAGGACGAGGTGCGGGCACTATTAGTATACTATGCATGAGGCTTGCAACTTGTAAGATATAATTTTCATAACTCATATGCTTTATTACTACCGTTGACAAAATTGTTTCATGTTTTCAAAATAAAAGCTCTAGCACAAATACAGCAATCGATGCTTTCCTCATTGAAGGACCATTCTTTTACTTTTATTGTTGAGTCAGTTTACCTATCTCCTTCCACCTTAAGAAGCAAACACTTGTGTGAACTGTGCATTGATTCCTACATACTTGCATATTGCACTTGTTATATTACTTTATGTTGACAATATCCATGAGATATACATGTTATAAGTTGAAAGCAACCGCTGAAACTTAATCTTCCTATGTGTTGCTTCAACACCTTTACTTTGATTTATTGCTTTATGAGTTAACTCTTATGCAAGACTTATTGATGCTTGTCTTGAAGTACTATTCATGAAAAGTCTTTGCTTTATGATTCAGTTGTTTACTCATGTCATTACCTTTGCTTTGATCGCTGCATTCATTACATATGTTTACAAATAGTATGATCAAGATTATGATGGCATGTCACTTCAGAAATTATCTTTGTTATCGTTTTACCTGCTCGGGACGAGCAGAACTAAGCTTGGGGATGCTGATACGTCTCCAACGTATCGATAATTTCTTATGTTCCATGCTACATTATTGATGATACCTACATGTTTTATGCACATTATATGTCATATTTATGCATTTTCTGGAACTAACCTATTAACAAGATGCCGAAGAGCCAGTTGCTGTTTTCTGCTGTTTTTGGTTTCAGAAATCCTAGTAAGAAATATTCTCGGAATTGACGAAACTTTCGCCCAGGGTCCTATTTTTGCACGAAGCTTCCAGAAGACCGAAGAGATAACGAAGTGGGGCCACGAGGCAGCCAGGAGGGTGGCCGGCGCGCCCAAGCCCTGGCCGCGCCGACCTACCTCCTGGGCCCCTCGTGTGGCCCCCGCGTTGACCCTCCGCCTACTTAAAGCTTCGCGAAACCCCCAGTACCGAGAGCCACGATACGGAAAACCTTACAGAGACGCCGCCGCCGCGAATCCCATCTCGGGGGATTCGGAGATCGCCTCCGGCACCCTGCGGAGAGGGGATTCATCTCCCGGAGGACTCTACACCGCCATGGTCGCCTCCGGAGTGATGAGTGAGTAGTCCACCCCTGGACCATGGGTCCATAGCAGTAGCTAGATGGTCGTCTTCTCCTTGTTGTGCTTCATTGTTGGATCTTGTGAGCTGCCTAACATGATCAAGATCATCTATATGTAATTCTATATGTTGTGTTTGTCGGGATCCGATGGATAGAGAGTACTATGATTATGGTGATTATCAATCTATTGTTCATGTGTTGTTTATGATCTTGCATGCTCTCCGTTATTAGTAGAGGCTCTGGCCAAGTTTTTGCTCTTAACTCCAAGAGGGAGTATTTATGCTCGATAGTGGGTTCATGCCTCCATTGAATCTGGGACAGTGACAGAAAGTTCTAAGGTTGTGGATGTGCTGTTGCCACTAGGGATAAAACATTGATGCTATGTCTAAGGATGTAGTTGTTGATTACATTACGCACCATACTTAATGCAATTGTCTGTTGCTTTGCAACTTAATACTGGAGGGGGTTCGGATGATAACCTGAAGGTGGACTTTTTAGGCATAGATGCAGTTGGATGGCGGTCTATGTACTTTGTCGTAATGCCCAATTAAATCTCACTATATTTATCATATCATGTATATGCATTGTTATGCCTTTCTCTATTTGTCAATTGCCCGACTGTAATTTGTTCACCCAACATGCTTTTATCTTATGGGAGAGACACCTCTAGTGAACTGTGGACCCCGGTCCTATTCTTTACATAGCATACAATCTACTGCAATTGTGTTTTACTATTTTCTTTGCAAACATCTTCCACTCGATACGTTTAATCCTTTGTTACAGCAAGCCGGTGAGATTGACAACCTCACTGTTTCGTTGGGACAAAGTACTTGGGTTGTGTTGTGCAGGTTCCGCGTTGGCGCCGGAATCCCTGTGTTGCGCCGCATCACATTTCGCGACCATCAACCTTCAACGTGCTTCTTGGCTCCTACTGGTTCGATTAAACCTTGGTTTCTTTCTGAGGGAAAACTTGCTACTGTGCGCATCATACCTTCCTCTTGGGGTTCCCAACGAACATGTGAGTTACACGCCATCAGACATCATAAGGATAACCTGCAAGAAATGAATACAATGCTTTTTTGTTAAAGATAATATCAATTTTTTACCCTCCAAATAGACTAACATAAAGCAGAAACCCCAACACGGATGAAAGCCTTAGATTGTCTATCAACTCCATTTAACCAATTTCCAAACATATTTGTAAGGAGGTGGAAGATTAAAATAGAAATTAACCGTGCGCCAAAGAAGTTTAGCTAAATGACACTCAATAAACAGATGTTCAATGGTTTCCTTCTCACCACAAAAACACATTTCGTACATCCATTCCAAAATTTTTTAGCTAAATTATCTTTAGTTAACAAAACCTTGTTACTTAGATACCACATGAAGATTTCAATCTTTAGGGAACTTTGACTTTCCATAGATATTTTCGCAAAAGGGGTATGGTCACTCATAAGATCCTCATACATAGACTTTAGCGTAAACAACCCATTTGTTGTGAGGCTCCACACAAAAAAATCTTTTTCATCATTTAGATGTACCCTCATTAATTTTAGGCATAACTGTAACCATAAAGTCCATTTGTTTCCCAACAAAGCCCGTCTAAAACTATTATTCAGCGGGGTTTGAACTAACACATGAGCTACCGTTACATTTTTGTGATGCATATTAAATAATGAAGGATAGTCTGCGTAGAAGGTATCGCCTAACCAAGTATCTACCCAAAATCGGGTATTCATTCCATCACCGATCTGAAGAAACCTCTAGTGAAAAAATCATCTTTCACCCCCATCAATCCCTTCCAAAGGAGATACGTGAGTTTAGCTTGCACCGTTGATAAGGTCTTATGTCTCAAGTATTTATTATGTAGCAGCTCCTGCCACACCCCGCCCCTCGTTAAGCAGCTTAAAGAGCCATTTGCTCAATAAACATTTGTTCTTGAGTTCCAGTACCTCAATACCTAAACCTCCTTGATCTTTAGGTCGACAAAAAATATTTCATTTTGTGAGCCTATATTTTCTCTTATTCTCATCAGCCGAAAAACCTAGATCTACTAAATCCAATCTTTTCCTTACCCCAACGGGTATCTCTAGAAAGGATAACATGAACATAGGTAGGCTGGTTAAAACTGAATTAATAAGGACAAGTCTATCTCCATATGATAGTAATTTTCCTTTCAAGCAACCCAATTTATGTTCAAACCGTGTCTCTCAACAGGTACCAATCAGAGTTCCCAGTTTCTGTAATGTATAGGAATACCTAAGTATCTAAAGGGAAGAGATCCAGCATCACATCCAAAGATCTCGCTTATACTGGCCCACCTCGTCTTTGCCTTACCAAAGCAGAAAAAGCTCATTTTTGTGAAAGTTAATTTTAATTCCCGAAAGCTCTTCAAAGATACATAGAATTAATTTCATGTTTACAGCTTTAAGGAGGTCATGTTCCAAAAAGGATCGTATCATCGACATATTGTAGTATAGAGATGCCACCCTCAACAAGATGAGGAATAAGCCCCCAATTTGACCATTATCTTTGGATCGTTCAATTAAGATGGCAAGCGTATCAACTACAATACTGAAAACATTGGGGACAAGGTGATGTGGGCATAACCCTTGGGTACTCGGCATTGCCATACCGGGTGCAAATCATGAAGATGGACCAGCACAAGGACTCGACAAGCTGGACCTGCACGCGCCTCAACTTGGACTACAAGGAAAGAAGACTCCAATATGAATCCTACTAGGACTCTTGTAAACCCTAGCTTGGCTGATATATAAAGCCAGGCAGGGGCACCCCTTAGGGACACACAATCAGAAACATAATTGTAGAGGCGACACGCCTAGACACCGCAACCCGCGGATTAGAACTAGACTAGATCCAACAACTCCGCCTATGGCGGCCCCCTGTACACATATATTCATATAGTGGATTGCTAGCAGGACGTAGCGATCCTCCACCGCGGGGACGTGAACCTGGGTACGTCGTGTACCGCCTCGCTCCCGGAACTTCCGTCGTCGCCTTTCTCTAAAACCCAAGCCCCTCATGGTGGGCATTGCCGAGAATCGCCTCGTCAATTGGCTCCGTACGTGGGAAAGCGACGATGGATTTTGTCATCCGGGCGGGATCCGTCGAGTTCATCATCAGCAACATCCGAACTGCATCGGCGAGCAGTCTACTTCAACTTCACATATCAGATCAGCGCTCGTGTACTTCGTCACGGCTAGCTTCCTCGTCCAAGACATGGCCGCAGCGTGGTGCGTCCCATCATGGCCGGCCTACACGCAGCGTTCATCGCGGAAGAAAAAGAGAAAACGTTTTGGGCAAACTCAAGCATTGGCGCTCGCGCAACCTGTTCTCTACAAAGCATCCAAGAAGGAAGTAAAAGCAACTAGCTAAGGAAAAAAGAAGACTACTTCCGTACGTATAGAGGAAGGACTAAAGAGAAACAAAAAAAGGAGAAAGTTCTCGAGACGGATCAGAAGCTCTAAGTGGAAGAAAATTTTCTTTTTCCAAGACAACGCATAGATTGAATCAAATTCCAAGACGAATCAGCAACTTTCCCGTGAAGCTCCATTGATCGAGAAAAGAGATCATCAATGCTGCTCACATGAGGAGCAGGCTACATCTTCTATCCAAATCTAATTTGCATCGATAAAATAAATCCAAATTCCAGCAGTAGATGAATAATTGCAAATTTTTGTGTGTACGAGATTAGAATAACTTCAAAATAACTGACATAATTTTTTATTTTTCCTGATCAGAAAAATATATGAAAAAGAAAGGAGGTAGAAAAATTTTGGGATTTATGGTTAAAGAAGAAAAAGAAGAAAACAGGGGTTCTGTTGAATTTCAAGTATTCAGTTTCACCAATAAGATACGGAGACTTGCTTCACATTTGAATTACACAAAAAGATTTTCATCGGAAAGAGATACATCCATGGGATTTATCCCCTGCCACCACCGATTTCCACTCTTTTTATATCATCTCAAAAAACCCTCTTGTCTCAACCAATGTAATTTAAAATATAATTTTGATTTATTACCCAGATGTGCCTTCACCACTGAGTCAATGAGAATTTGTGAATGATCAGAATCAGCCCTTGTTAAACCACGAACAGTCACTAAGGGAAATTTTTGTTCCCTAGAGATTGATGCTAGAACTCTATCTAGTTTCTCATAAGTAGGTTCATCTCGACGACTCGCCCACGTAAACTGTCTTCCAGAAAAAGCAATTTCTCTTAGGTTCAAATGTTTAATAATTGCATTAAAGACAAAAAGCCACCAAGCCTTAAAATTATCATTATTCTTTTCTTCTCTCTTTCTAATAATATTGAAATCACCACCTACCAACATAGGTAATGTTTCAGATTCACATGTTTGCACTAATTTTGGCTGCTTTGTGTATGTCTTGGGCAGCCCCATAGACAAGAACCAGAATCCAATCAAAACCACCCCTCTTACATTTTATATGTAGCTTAACACAAAAATCTCCAGTCGACACCTTTATCACATGTAGAGTATCGAGTTTATTCCAACTAGAATACTCCGAGATCGCCCATGAGGAGGTAAACAAAACCAAGAAAAATTGTAACCCGCACTAGTTGATTGAGAAAAAGGAAGAGAAGTTTGATCTCCCGAGTCTCAACAAGGCTACAAAATCCAACTTATGTTCCCTAATCGCTTCTCGACAAACAAATTCTTTGCGGTGTCCCGAAACCTGCGGGATTCCAATTCATTCCCTTAAGGTTTTGCATTAAGAAAACTGTTTTTTTAATTATCCGCCTAGTACTTTTGTGAATATTGTTAGTGTCATACATTTTTCTGTCTAGTTCTCTTTTCCTTGATAGCTGGTTTTAGATGCTCCAAATGATCATCTAACTCAAGGGGATGCCATCATCCTCAACCAAGTCCTCACACAAGGTAGATACATTCGACATGACAAGAGTCGAAGGACCCTCCTCCTTATTCAAATTCGCATCCACATTTTTTTTGTAAAATCGTAAGAATACGTTCCTCCTCTACCATTTTAATCCCTTTAATAGATTTAACCACCTCATTGCATAATATTAGAATCTGGAATATTATGAATTGAATATTTCGGAATTAAAGTTTTACCTATATTAGGAGGATCATCTCTTAATGTGCCTTCTTCATGGCCCTCTCCATCCGAGGCAAATCCACATCTGCATGACTAAGTGGGAGCTAGACATCGTACCAGTTAAAACCTTTGGAATCCCCCCAAAAGCAATCACCTCCTCCATAGAAGGACATACATTGGTCATCGGAGATGAGGCAATCCCCACCATATTCCGAGCACTCAAACTAGATATCCTCTCCTCTCTATGCTTCATAAAATCCTCTCCATCTTTCCCCTTGGTCTGTTCCAATGAACAAGGTTCCTTGGGCTCAATAATATTCCCATTAGCTACCACTTGCATATGCATAGAAGATCCAGCATCATCCTCAGGCGCAATGATTGGCCATCATTGACCAATGATTGCAGTGTCGGCATCCACGCTGCTCAAGAGTAGGTGTCGGCTGGATCTTCTACGGCTCAGCACGGCGCAGCCCGTCCAGCGGAACAAGCCCCGGCGAGAAGATCCCAGACCTCCATCCACCTCAGTGGCGTGCGACGGCGAAGCTGGATTGGCCAGTGGCCCCGCTTTCTGCATGCTACCGTCCTTTGTCGGTGGCAGGGGAGCAGCCAATGCTGCCGGCGTGCGCATGCATGCGATGACAGCCCTAGGCGCTGCTCCCGAGGAGCAGCCGACCATCGGCGATCCCGAGGCGGATACGCTGGACCCGCATCTACATGAAATTCAACGCAACTTTTGGTGTTTAGCGGTAAAACTTCAACATGCGATAAAGACTTATATAATTGATATGTTTTGCCCAAATTTGGACCAGATGGAGCAGTACCTGCAGGGGAGAGTTGCACTTTCATGGACCCAATTTGAATCTCATCTACAGGCTTGCATTGTTCCTTGCATCCCTTCCACTCCACTTTTTGTATTAGGGGCATCTTGACCATTGTTATTTGAACTTGCATCATTCTCAACTCCTTTGGTATCCATGTCCATGTTATTACCACCAGCATTATTATCTTCTCCATTGTGTGCATCTCTACCCCCACCATTACCATTATTTGCATCCACCATGTTCACCTCTTGGATCCATTAGCTACCTCGAAAAGGAGTTTGAAAAACCCCCTCGACAAAGACATCACTATCCGGGAATAAGATTGTGATCCAAACACCCAATCTTGATTCTAAGCAACTTAGAGCATCTCCACTCGTCTCCCCGACAGGCCCCCGAGCGACGTTTTTCCCATCCGGACGGCGAATTCGGCCTCGCCCCGGTTCCTCGTTTCGTCCGAATTTGGCCCTTCATCCATCCGGCGAGCCCATGCCATCCCCGGTCCCCCGGGGAGCTATCGGGGAGTCCGGACGAGTGAAAAGCGGGGAAGGGCCCGATCTGTCGGTGACTCGACACACGAACCCCACCACCACCTCGCTCAAAATCTCCCCCACCCCTCGTATCTCTCTCGCCGCCGGCACCACCCCGCCGGCTTGTTGCCCAATTCCGCCGTCCCTCCTTCCCACATGCCTATATTCCGCTGTCTTTCGACGACGGCCTATCTGCCTGCTCCTCCGCCTGCCTGTTTTTTTACGACGGCCTAGTGATGCGCGTAGATGTACACGTCCGTTGGGAACCCCAAGAGGAAGGTATGATGCGCACAGTGGCAAGTTTCCCTCAGTAAGAAACCAAGGTTTAATCGGACCAGTAGGAGTCAAGAAGCACGTTGAAGGTTGATGGTGGCGAAATGTGATGCGGCGCAACACCAGGGATTCCGGCCGTGGAACCTGCACAACACAACCAAAGTACTTTGCCCCAACGAAACAGTGAGGTTGTCAATCTCACCGGCTTGCTGTAACAAAGGATTAACCGTATTGTGTGGAAGATGATTGTTTGCGAAGAAAACAGTAAAACAAGTATTGCAGTAGATTGTATGCGATGTAAAGAATAGGACCGGGGTCCACAGTTCACTAGAGGTGTCTCTCCCATAAGATTAAAGAATGTTGGGTGAACAAATTACAGTCGGGCAATTGACAAATAGAAAAGGGCATAACAATGCATATACATGATATGATAAATATAGTGAGATTTAATTGGGCATTACGACAAAGTACATAGACCGCCATCCAACTGCATCTATGCCTAAAAAGTCCACCTTCAGGTTATCATCCGAACCCCTTCCAGTATTAAGTTGCAAGCAACAGACAATTGCATTAAGTATGGTGCGTAATGTAATCAACAACTACATCCTTAGACATAGCATCAATGTTTTATCCCTAGTGGCAACAGCACATCCACAACCTTAGAACTTTATGTCACTGTCCCAGGTATCAATGGAGGCATGAACCCACTATCGAGCATAAATACTCCCTCTTGGAGTTAAGAGCAAAAACTTGGCCAGAGCCTCTACTAATAACGGAGAGCATGCAAGATCATAAACAACACATAAGTAATAGATTGATAATCACCATAACATAGTATTCTCTATCCATCGGATCCCGACAAACACAACATATAGTATTACAGATAGATGATCTTGATCATGTTAGGCAGCTCACAAGATCCAACAATGAAGCACATAAGGAGAAGACGACCATCTAGCTACTGCTATGGACCCATAGTCCAGGGGTGAACTACTCACTCATCACTCCGGAGGCAATCATGGCGATGAAGAGTCCTCCGGGAGATGATTCCCCTCTCCAGGGTGCGGAGGCGATCTCCCGAATCCCCCGAGATGGGATTCACGGCGGCGGCGTCTCGGAAGGTTTTCCGTATCGTGGCTCTCGGTCTTGGGGTTTCGCGACGGAGGCTTTAAGTAGGCGAAAGGGTAGGTCAAAGGGCGTCACGGGCCCACACACTAGGGCGGCGCGGCCAGGGCTTGGGCCGCGCCGCCATGGTGTGTCCCCACCTCGTGGCCCCACTTCGTCTCCTCTTCGGTCTTCGGAAGCTTCGTGCAAAAATAGGACCCTGGGCGTTGATTTCGTCCAATTCCGAGAATATTTCCTTACTAGGATTTTTGAAACCAAAAACAGCAGAAAACAACAACTGGCTCTTCGGCATCTTGTTAATAGGTTAGTTCCAGAAAATGCGTAAATACGACATATAATGTGTATAAAACATGTAGATATCATCAATAATGTAGCATGGAACATAAGAAATTATCGATACGTCGGAGACGTATCAGCATCCCCAAGCTTAGTTCTGCTCGTCCCGAGCAGGCAAACGATAACAAGGATAATTTCTGGAGTGACATGCCATCATAATCTTGATCATACTATTGTAAACATATGTAATGAATGCAGCGATCAAAACAATGGTAATGACATGAGAAAACAAATGAATCATAAGGCAAAGACTTTTCATGAATAGTACTTCAAGACAAGCATCAATAAGTCTTGCATAAGAGTTAACTCATAAAGCAATAAATCAAAGTAAAGGTATTGAAGCAACACAAAGGAAGATTAAGTTTCAGCGGTTGCTTTCAACTTATAACATGTATATCTCATGGATAGTGTCAACATAGAGTAATATAACAAGTGCAATATGCAAGTATGTAGGAATCAATGCACGGTTCACACAAGTGTTTGCTTCTTGAGGTGGAGAGAGATAGGTAAACTGACTCAACAATAAAAGTAAAAGAAAGGTCCTTCAAAGAGGAAAGCATCGATTGCTATATTTGTGCTAGAGCTTTTATTTTGAAAACATGAAACAATTTTGTCAACGGTAGTAATAAAGCATATGAGTTATGTAAATTATATCTTACAAGTTGCAAGCCTCATGCATAGTATACTAATAGTGCCCGCACCTTGTCCTACTTAGCTTGGACTACCGGATCTTCGCAATACACATGTTTCAACCAAGTGTCACAAAGGGTACCTCCATGCCGCCTGTACAAAGGTCTAAGGAGAAAGCTCGCATTTTGGATTTCTCGCTTTTGATTATTCTCAACTTAGACATCCATACCGGGACAACATGGACAACAGATAGTGGACTCCTCTTTAATGCATAAGCATGTGACAACAATTATTATTCTCATATGAGATTGAGGATATATGTCCAAAACTGAAACTTCCACCATGATTCATGGCTTTAGTTAGCGGCCCAATGTTCTTCTCTAACAATATGCATGCTCCAACCATTAAGGTGGTAGATCTCTCTTACTTCAGACAAGACGGACATGCATAGCAACTCACATGATATTCAACAAAGAGTAGTTGATGGCGTCCCCAGAAGCATGGTTATCGCACAACAAGCAACTTAATAAGATAAAGTGCATAAGTACATATTCAATACTACGATAGTTTTTAAGGATATTTTGTCCCATGAGCTATATATTGCAAAGGTGAATGATGGAATTTTAAAGGTAGCACTCAAGCAATTTACTTTGGAATGGCGGAGAAATACCATGTAGTAGGTAGGTATGGTGGACACAAATGGCATAGTGGTTGGCTCAAGGATTTTGGATGCATGAGAAGTATTCCCTCTCGATACAAGGCTTAGGCTAGCAAGGTTATTTGAAGCAAACTCAAGGATGAACCGGTGCAGCAAAACTCACATAAAAGACATATTGTAAACATTATAAGACTCTACACCGTCTTCCTTGTTGTTCAAAACTCAATACTACAATTATCTAGACCTTAGAGAGACCAAATATGCAAACCAAATTTTAGCAAGCTCTATGTATTTCTTCATTAATGGGTGCAAAGTATATGATGCAAGAGCTTAAACATGAGCACAACAATTGCCAAGTATCACATTATCCAAGACATTTTAGAATTACTACATGTAGCATTTCCCGATTCCAACCATATAACAATTTAACGAAGAAGTTTCAACCTTCGCCTTGAATATTATGAGTAAAGCCTAAGGACATATTTGTCCATATGCAACAGCGGAGCGTGTCTCTCTCCCACAAAGTGAATGCTAGGATCCATTTTATTCAAACAAAAACAAAAACAAAAACAAACCGACGCTCCAAGTAAAGAACAAAAGATGTGACTGAATAAAAATATAGTTTCAGGGGAGGAACCTGATGATGTTGTCGATGAAGAAGGGATGCCTTGGGCATCCCCAAGCTTAGACGCTTGAGTCTTCTTAAAATATGCAGGGATGAACCACGGGGCATCCCCAAGCTTAGAGCTTTCACTCCTCTTGATCATAGTATATCATACTCCTCTCTTGACCCTTGAAAACTTCCTTCACACCAAACTTCAAGCAAACTCATTAGAGGGTTAGTGCACAATTAAAATTCACATATTCAGAGGTGACACAATCATTCTTAACACTTCTGGACATTGCATAAAGCTACTGGACATTAATGGATCAAAGAAATTCATCCAACATAGCAAATACGGCAATGCGAAATAAAAGGCAGAATCTGTCAAAAACAGAACAGTCCGTAAAGACGAACCAGAAAGGTGCACTAGACTTGCTCAAATGGAAAAACTCAAAACTAATGAAAGTTGCGTACATATCTGAGGATCACGCTCGTAATTTTGCAGATTTTTTTGAATTTTCTACAGAGACTTATGCCAGAATTCGTGACAGACAGCAATGCTGTTTATGCGCAGCGATCCCAAATATAACATCAACTTTAACATAGAAACTTTAATTGGTACAAAAACATGATAAGGAGAGGTTGCTACAGTAGTAAACAACTTCCAAGACTCAAATAAAACAAAAATTGCTGTAGTAAAAACATGGGTTGTCTCCCATAAGCGCTTTTCTTTAACGCCTTTCAGCTAGGCGCAGAAAGTGCAAATCAAGTAACATCAAGAGTAGAAGCATCAACATTATTATTTTTCATGCAAACACAACTTGTTGCAGAGGGTACTTTAGGTGCTCCATTATCTAAATTTTCTATGGTGGTGCTAGGGGTTTTAGCAATTTTAGGCCTATAATAATTCTTTTGTTTAGGCACTTTAGAGGCATACATGAATTTTTGCTCTTTACCCACATAAGCTTTCTCCTTATACTTGAGAGAAGAAAAGGTTGAACCCAAGGTTCCCATAGCTTTTTCAAGTTCATCAATCCTATTGGTTTGATTATCATGGACAACACAAGTTCCTAGGACACTAATTCTTTCATCAATTCCTCCTAGGGATTTATCAAGTTCATCAGTTTTATCAAATAACATTTCCAATTTAGTTTCAATACTTGGAAAATTTTTCTCTATGGTTTCCAATTTTTTCATAACATCTTCAAGAGAGATTTCAATTTTAACTTCATTAACAGGTGGTATTCCAACTAGACTCTCAATGATGCAGCTAGCTTCTAAAGCAGGAGTACCTAGGAAATTACCTCCCGAAAGAGTATCAAGAACATACCTATTCCAACTAGATAAACCAACATAAAAGTTCCTAAGAAGGATAGTGGTGGAGTGTTTCTTAATGCACCTATGATGAGCATTACTAATTCTGTACCAAGCATCTTTAAAACTTTCTCCCCCTTGTTGCTTAAAAGAACAAACTTCAACTTCAGGATTACTCATTATAACAGTAGTAAAGGTAAACTAGGCAAATGAAGACAAGTAACTAATTTTTTTGTGTTTTTTGATATAGAGAGCAAGACAGTAAATAAAGAAAAATTAGCAACTAATTTTTTTGTGTTTTGTTTAGGTGCAACAAACAAAGTAGTAAATAAAATAAAGCAAGACAAAAACAAAGTAAAGAGATTGAGAAGTGGAGACTCCCCTTGCAGCGTGTCTTGATCTCCGGCGCCAGAAATTTGCTTGATGCGCGTAGATGTACACGTCCGTTGGGAACCCCAAGAGGAAGGTATGATGCGCACAGTGGCAAGTTTCCCTCAGTAAGAAACCAAGGTTTAATCGGACTAGTAGGAGTCAAGAAGCACGTTGAAGGTTGATGGTGGCGAAATGTGATGCGGCGCAACACCAGGGATTCCGGCGCCAACGTGGACAACACAACCAAAGTACTTTGCCCCAACGAAACAGTGAGGTTGTCAATCTCACCGGCTTGCTGTAACAAAGGATTAACCGTATTGTGTGGAAGATGATTGTTTGCGAAGAAAACAGTAGAAACAAGTATTGCAGTAGATTGTATGCGATGTAAAGAATAGGACCGGGGTCCACAGTTCATTAGAGGTGTCTCTCCCATAAGATTAAAGCATGTTGGGTGAACAAATTACAGTCGGGCAATTGACAAATAGAAAAGGACATAACAATGCATATACATGATATGATAAATATAGTGAGATTTAATTGGGCATTACGACAAAGTACATAGACCGCCATCCAGCATGCATCTATGCCTAAAAAGTCCACCTTCAGGTTATCATCCGAACCCCTTCAGTATTAAGTTGCAAGCAACAGACAATTGCATTAAGTATGGTGCGTAATGTAATCAACAACTACATCCTTAGACATAGCATCAATGTTTTATCCCTAGTGGCAACAGCACATCCACAACCTTAGAACTTTCTGTCACTGTCCCAGGTATCAATGGAGGCATGAACCCACTATCGAGCATAAATACTCCCTCTTGGAGTTAAGAGCAAAAACTTGGCCAGAGCCTCTACTAATAACGGAGAGCATGCAAGATCATAAACAACACATAAGTAATAGATTGATAATCACCATAACATAGTATTCTCTATCCATCGGATCCCGACAAACACAACATATAGTATTACAGATAGATGATCTTGATCATGTTAGGCAGCTCACAAGATCCAACAATGAAGCACATAAGGAGAAGACGACCATCTAGCTACGCTATGGACCCATAGTCCAGGGGTGAACTACTCACTCATCACTCCGGAGGCAATCATGGCGATGAAGAGTCCTCCGGGAGATGATCCCCCTCTCGGGGGTGCCGGAGGCGATCTCCTGAATCCCCCGAGATGGGATTCGCGGCGTCTCTGAAGGTTTTCCGTATCGTGGCTCGTCTTTGGGGGTTTCGCGACGGGCTTTAAGTAGGCGAAAGGGTAGGTCAAAGGGCGTCACGGGGGCCCACACACTAGGGCGCGGCCGGGGCTTGGGCGTGCCGCCATGGTGTGTCCCCACCTCGTGGCCCCACTTCGTCTCCTCTTCGGTCTTCTGGAAGCTTCGTGCAAAAATAGGACCTGGGCGTTGATTTCGTCCAATTCGAGAATATTTCCTTACTAGGATTTCTGAAACCAAAAACAGCAGAACAAGGCTCTTCGGCATCTTGTTAATAGGTTAGTTCCAGAAAATGCGTAAATACGACATATAATGTGTATAAAACATGTAGATATCATCAATAATGTAGCATGGAACATAAGAAATTATCGATACGTCGGAGACGTATCACCTACTCCTCGTCGTTCGCGTCTCGGCTAGCCTCGACCACGTCGGAGAGGGTCCTCTTGCACAGCCAGGTGCCGACATCATGGGCCGCCTTCATTGCTATGCGTCAGGAGATTCGAGACTCTACAATGCATCAAGCAGCTGCAAGATGATCTGGTGGAGCACATATGGACGCTCCGAGGCAACGCCAACGCCGACGCCAACTAGTCTGTCTTTAATTTGTTTCAAAAATTGTGAAATTGTGTGCTTCATTTGTTTCAGCACTTGTTAAACATTGTACTGATTTTCGCCGAATTTGTTTCAGCAATTTTCTGAATCTTGTTTGCCGAACTTGTTAAATTTTATGTCGAATTTGTTTGAAATATGTCAAATGGCGAGGTTGTGGGTGTCTGCCGGAGGAGGCTGGAACTTAGCGCTCCCCAGGCCAAATTTTCCTCCAATCCGAAGGAAAATTTCGCTGGATTTGGCCGTGGAAGCGCCAACGAGTGGAGATGCTCTTATGCTTGCGAGTAAAAGCCATATCCACATCCAGTGTTTTTCCAAAAAGTGATCCTACTCCCCATAAGGATAAATAATCAGCTCTAATATCAGAAAGGCAACCCTAAGACTCGGATCTGAACTTCTGGCAACATATACGGTGGCTCCTTCAAAGGACAAACAAATTTCCCTTTCCATTGAGCTGACACGAGAATGAACTGGACCATCTGTGTATGCTTCCCACAAACAAAAAAGATAGGGAGGTTCGGTGCCACGCATATGCAAGACAGATCACTCGCCCTTTTCCACAATCCCGCATCACGTCGTTCGTGCGTGTCCTGCCTTTCTGCCTAGTCGTTTGACTAGTGACAATAAAAGAACGCACGGCTGGCTCAGTAGCTCCACTGCTCCAGGTTATACTACGGAGTACTCCACTTTCACCTGCCCCAAGGAGTAGTAGATTTCTGATTCTGATTCTACAGTAATTAACCAGTCAAGGACGGCGGCCATGATAAGAATACTACACTTTCACCTACACCCTTGTCCATTTTTACCGGAGAAAGAGGGCGACGTGTAGACAGAACGTCGCGCGTGCGCGCATCGGCAACGACGGCAAGGCGCTGATCAGCGAACCTGTGCCCTGTTTTGTTCAACTGGAAAACTGTAGCAAACGCACGCGGCGGGGCCCTTTACTGGTCGATGACGATGATGGAGACGCACCCATGCAGGACGAGGCTGCTGTTTTCAGGAGAGGTTTTGTCTCTTCCACTTCCTCCTAGCGTCGTCTTCCTATGTCGACAATCGGATAGCAATCCTGGAATTATATGCATGGGAGAAGGTCACCAAGTTGGAGATGGCTATGATGACCAGATCGACTAGCCACTCGGGTTTCTACTGCTGTTGGGCCACCGTTTGGCGCTTGCTCGGAGCTTCCATTTTAATAGGAAGTACACTATGAACAGGACTAGCCGCTTCTCACTTCTCAAGGTGCAGTGATAATACTCAGCCTACTGGACAGCACGTGCTTTAAGTACTGTACACGTGTGCGGTTGCTGCATCCGTGCGTCACGCGCATATGTTGTCCAACCAGGATTTAGACCATTTCCAATCGTGTTTCTCAAATCGTTTTTGATAATTTGTAAAAATATTTTTTTACATATATCCATATCTAGATATATCTACATAACTTATTCAGAACCAAGAAAAAGTAAGACATTTTTTGTTGGGATTTTCTAGTTCTTAACTAGCTGAGAATTAAGTTAGGACATGTTTGATTCAAAAGATTTCTAAAATAAGGAATAGAATAGGCACAAAAATTGTATGCTACGGCATGTGAAATTCTACAAGAATATGAAACTCAACAATTAGTTGCAGAAGTTGTTTAATTGCACTACAAAAAAAACACAAGCAAAGTCTATAGAGATTCTAGTTGTCGTAGACACATAGAATTTTTTTAAAAGGTCTAATCTCTTCCTATAAATCCTATAGTTATAAGAAAATTTTCTTTGGGCAAGATTCCATACAAGTTTTTTGAAACCTTTTAAATCAAACAATATTTTAATTCTCAATCAAGTTCTACACCATTCATTAGCATTGTGACATTTGCATATATAAGTTGCAAGTTAGATTACAATTTGATTCTTTTCAGTTGCAACCGAGGTTATGACATGTAGTTTAGGGCCGGAGGGGTAGTAACATGGTATAATTTATATTTTTAGGAGAAGATTGATGTTCAAATGTTTTTTTCTTAAACTATATATGTACATGATACACGTTTGTTGAATCCGGAGGGACTACATTAGTCATTCTTGATTAAAGCCTCGGTCTTTTATTTTGTTTTGTATAATGGAGGATGTAGTACAGGTTATCTCGTCTAGGCATGCAAAGCGTGACGAGACACTATACGGTATACCCTGATCGTGATGGGAACTGGGGACGGTTGCCATCTCGCGCTGTGATCGACCCGTCGGTCTCACGGCCGTGCTAATCTCGTTTCTCCGTCGGGTCGTGCCGGCCATGTTTAAGGATCCGAGGAAAAAGATCGGCACCATCGGTTAAAGCTTTCGGCTCCGTCGACGGCAGCAGACCTCACCGAGGTCCAATCGCACGCCACCAGTAATCCACTAGGTACGTTTCTGGGTTACCATCGTTACAAAGCTGGTGCGATGCACGCATAGCATGTGATCTCTCTACGCTTTCGGCTCCGTCGCTAGTCGTCGTATACCTCGCCGAGGTCCAAACGCAGCACGACACCAGTAAGTCCACTAGGTACGTTGTAGTACGTTTCTCGGTTACCATCCTAATCTCGTGATTAGGACGGATGAATGGAGAGGATCATGGAGCTTTTCAGGAGACGGAATGATAATGGACGAGGTACACAGGCAAGTCGGCTCCGCTGCCTCACGGGCCCCGCAAGCCTGCTCGTCTCCAGCCACATGCATGGAGGGAAGGGCTCTGGCGCGTAACCAAAACATAAATTCTTCACGTTGCATTACGAGATCGATCTTGACGTGTGATGGTTTGGCCATTAGCGGACGGATTCAAGACTCAAGAGGCCGTGGCCCCATGTACTACCAATTATCATGCACATCACATAAATAATTATCGGAGCCGCCCCCACATTTATGCAAAAGTTCGAGATTTCGCCCGTGAAATGTTTGGGGTATGGATCAATAGAATGTGCACACGCTCATCAAACTGCTTTTGAAAAGTAGAACAAATGATTGCCGAAACGTCCAAGCAAAACGTACCTGTGGGAGATCACCATACCACTTGCATTTGCATGCAGGTCGGCGGTCCAGTGGTCTAGCCTAGCAAGTTTCATATACTACGCCCGTCCAAAACACTTGTACAGTTTCGTCCATCGGTATACATCATGGTCATGATTGTGTTCCTTTTTTAGGGGACGTCTAAATTATCCGTGCGCGTTCGTTTGCGTCGTCTGACGGACGCGAAAATGATCGTTTTTGTTCGCATATCCGCTTGCGCATCTAGCGGTCCGACCCATTTGCGTATCCACATGAATTGGGATGTTTTAAAACAACAAAATAAACAAGTTCGGTAGTCTCACTTGTTACATCTAAAATTTTAAAATTCTACATGAAAATAAGATGGTATTCCTCTAGCCATTGTCTTTATGGCCAGTCAATGCCCACTGATGCTCAATCAGATCCGTCCGTAAGCGTTTGCACACGATCTCGTTAATGACTTCTACATTCATATGCAGATACTCCTCCCAGGATAATGCCCCAGGGATTGGTGCAACCAGCTCACATTGGAAATCCCATTGGTGCTTATTGTGGCCATCAGCAGTGGCGGACCTTGCAGAAAAACGCTGGGGGGGCGAAGCTATAACATGACATGAAATTTAATTTTGAAAGACAAAATCAAGTGGCAATGACAAGCTAGAATTTGTAGCATTTTCAGAAACTTCTATATTTAAATTGATATTGTCTACAAAATATATTTCCGATGTCAATATATGCATAAGCTACTCCAAAAGAACTAAAACAGAATAAACTATATACTAACTAACCAAGGATTTTCACTCCAGATCAGACCTTCTTCTCTTTGCACCCGTGAAATGCAAAGGGCCATGCTTGATGGTGGCTCTCTGAGTACTCCAACCATGAGGGAAACATACCGAACCAATTGTACTGAAAGCGACGTTGATGGCCTTGTGTTCCAGAAGGTTTGTAATTCTGCAAACGGGGCTGCATAGGGCCTAGCTTTAGATACGCTCGCCGCACTTCATCTCTTTGATCACGTGGATATTGCCAAATCTGTGGACGTACTGCCGGATCCCGCTCCAAGAATTCAGTACCACAATCTTGCTTCATTTGTGTGAGTTTTCTGCCCTTCTTCTTCATGACTCTGCTGTCCAAATTCGAGCAACAAAAGAGGTGGCTGAACAGGTGTTTCTTGAAATTGCGTTTCTTCTGATTCTGGTTCAGGTACTCCTTCTATTTCTTGAGCTTCACAGTCAACTCTCTTTCTTTTGAAAAATGAATCAATCTTTTTGTCTTTAACCATCTCCTCCTCGTTGCAGTTTTAGAAAACAACCTGTAAGCAAAAGAGGAATCTCATGACCTAATTTGATCTATCCCAATTTTAATGTAAAATTCCCAACAGATAATTGTGCAATCAGGTAAGTAAAGCAAAATAGGATCACAAAATCACCCAAGGGAGAGGGAAAGAAGAAAAATCTGAGCACTAAATTACCTTGCCGGAGCAAATAGGGGCCGGACCGAGCCACTGCTGCAGCGCTGCAGGCCTGCAGCAGTGCGGCACAACGCGGACGGCGCTGGCGACCAACCTAAGCCTTGCCGGCCTCCCGCCGGCCAACCTCTGCCACCCGCCGGCCAGCCGTCCGTGCCGCCGCGCCGTCGAAGGAGCCCCAGGGAAACGACCGAACGAGACTGGAGATAGAACAGAGTCGAGAACAGGAACGAGTTGAGAAGCTACGTGATTTCAGTCTCCTTCCAAAACAGGCCTAAATAGCTAATGGGCTCTAGAGACTAATGGGCTATATGGGTAGTAGTAGTTTTTTTGCAAATTCGTTGGGGGGGCCACGGCCCACTTTGGCCCCCATGAAGGTCCGCCTGTGGCCATCAGGACGCTCGTTCTCAACGATCATGTTGTGCATGATCACGCAGCATGTCATCACCTCATGCATGGTCTTCAGCGACCATGTTCTTGCCGGGTGACGGACAATTGCCCACCGAGCTTGGAGCACACCAAATCCACGCTCCACATCTTTCCTGCAAGCCTCTTGCATCTTGGCAAACCTCCTCGTCTTCTCGGAGTTTGGATTACGGACAGTCTTCACCAATGTGGCCCAGTCAGGGTAGATGCCATCATCAAGATAATATGGCTTGCCATATTCATTTCCATTGACCTCGTAGCTCACCCGGGAAGCTTTGCCTTGCATAAGCCTTTTGAAAAAACCGGTGATCGGTGTAACACATTGATGTCATTGTTGGAATCGGTCATGCCAAAAAAGAATGCCAAATCCATAAATCATGAGATATCACGGCTTCAAGAATGATAGTGCGTCCCTTCGCATGGCCGATGTACTGACTCTGCCATACAAATGGACAGTTTTTCCACTCCTAGTGCATGCAATCTATGCTGCCAATCATTCCTGGGAACCCTCTAGACTCGTTGATAGACAACAGCCGCCTTGTATCCTCAACAGTTGGCTCCCTACAGTAATGCTGTCCGAACACGGCAATCACGGCTCGGCAAAACCGGTACATGGACTCAAGGCAGGTGCTCTCACCCATTCGAAGATACTCATCGAATATATCAGCAGCCATTCCATATGATAGCATCGAATAGCCTAGCACACCTGTTGCACTGGGCCTGCATTGGAAGTAGGGGTCGCAGTCTCTGATGCCCTATAGAAAGACCATGAACAGGTCCCTTGATATCCTGTACCGGCGCCGGAACAATTTTTCCGGGAACACCGGATTGGTGCGGTGGAAGTAGTCCTTGTGGAGCCAGAGGTGCCCTTCCACTCTGCTGCGCGGCAGGTTTTTTGAGCGGCACTTCACAGAGCCCCGGTGCACCGGCGTCTGGCTGGCATTGTACTCGTGGAGGATGGAGGCCGCAACAGTAGCCATTGTCTGCGTCGACTGATCGGACTCTTCGTCGGAAGAGGAGTCAATGACCTCCGCACGAAACTTGTCCAGCATCTGCCACATGTCCATCTGCGTGGGTAGCAACTACGGATCAATGGCCGCGCACAATAGCGCCCAAAACAAGAGTAAGAAACCTACCGGCGCAATTGACCGAACAGGTCATGGGCGTCAAGGACGGGCGGCGCAACCGGCAACGTTTGGCCGCCAAACATGCGACAGGTGCGAGCCAGAGACTATCCCGGCTGAGATCCTGTTCTCCGGTGAGGCGAGGACCAAGCAGACGGCGTGTACTGAGGCGGTGCGGCGGCGTGGCGGGGGTGGGGATGGGGTGGTGGTGTCGCACTAGGGCAGCAAAGAAGGGAAAAAAGAAGCAAATCGAAGCGGTCGATTTTGCTGTCCCTAACGTGCGGGACCGTGTAAGAAAAGGAGGACGCTCGGCGCGACCATGCAGCGTCCGCGGAGACGCAAACCTGCTACATATTTCAGCCGCATTTGCATCATCGCAGATGACCCGGTCACTTTACGTCGTCCCGCTGGAGCAAGATCCCGACACATTTTTGGTCCGCGCGAACGCAAACAGTCGATCAACGTCCGTTTAGGTCGCCCGTTGGAGACGTCCTTAGAGCATCTCCAGTCGCGTCCCCAAAGCGTCCCCCAAAGGGATTTGGGGCGCGCCGGACAAAAAAGCGTTCCAGCCGCGTCCCCAAAGCCCATTTTTGTCCGGCGCGGCCCGATACGGTGTCCGGCGCCCCGAGCCCGTCCCCGTCCCACAGGGGACGCTCGGGGACGCGGACACAACGAAAAGCGAGGCGGGCTCCCACATGTCGGCGACTATTTGCATAAACCGTTGGTTCGCGCCTCTTTTCTCGTCGCTCCTTCCTTCCCGCGCCTCCCACCCCACCGCCGCCGCTGGATTTCCCGGCCGTTTGGGCGTCTGATCTCTGCTGCGAGTCGGCACCGTTGTCGCGGCTGGGGCTCCCGCCGGTCGTGCCGCCGCCGCCGCGTCGCCAGCGCGTCCCAGAACGCGCCGTCAAATCCGCCCCACCTCCGCGCACAGAAGGTGCTCGACGACTTGCCAGGTAGGCGCGATTGGTCGCTGTTTGTTGCGTCGTCTGCCTCGGCGCAATTTTAACCATTGATTTTGCTTTAGCCATGGACAGCGACGATGAGATGGTTGCCCTGCTGCTGGAGGACGAGCAAGCGTTCGACGACGACCTGCGGGAGCATTTGCTGATCATCGCGTCCCTCCAGGACATGCTTGACGCTGAGGCGGAGAAGAGGAAGAGGCCGCGCCGCGGAGGATCAAGGCCGGGAAGAAGGAAGTCGAAGCCCCGGCAGAGGATGGAGGGGCATGCCTGTTGGAGATATGCCCAAGAGGCAATAATAAAATGGTTATTATAATATATCTTTGTGTTTATGATAATGTTTGCATACCATGCTATAATTGTATTAACCGAAACATTGATACATGTGTGTTATGTAAACAACAAGGAGTCCCTAGTAAGCCTCTTGTATAACTAGCTTGTTGATTAATGGATGATCATGGTTTCGTGATCATGAACATTGGATGTTATTAATAACAAGGTTATGTCATTAGGTGAATGATATAATGGACACACACCCAAATGAGCGTAGCATAAGATCAAGTCATTAAGTTCATTTGCTATAAGCTTTCAATACATAGTTGTCTTAATCCTTCGACCATGAGATCATGTAAATCACTTACACCGAAAGGGTACTTTGATTACATCAAACGTCATTGCGTAAATGGGTGACAATAAAGGTGGGATTAAGTATTCGGAAAGTGTGAGTTGAGGCATATGGATCAATAGTGGGATTTGTCCATCCCGATGACGGATAGATATACTCTGGGCCCTCTCGGTGGGATGTCATCTAATTAGCTTGCAAGCATATGAATGGTTCATAAGAGATGACATACCACGGTACGAGTAAAGAGTACTTGTCGGTAACGAGGTTGAACAAGGTATGGAGATACCGATGATCGAACCTCGGACAAGTAAAATATCGCGTGACAAAGGGAATTGGCATCGTATGTAAATGGTTCAATCGATCACTAAGTCATCGTTGAATATGTGGGAGCCATTATGGATCTCCAGGATCCCGCTATTGGTTATTGCTCGGAGAGGAGTCTCGACCATGTCTGCATAGTTCGCGAACCGTAGGGTGACGCGCTTAAGGTTCGATGTCGCATAAGTAGATATGGAATATGGTATGGAGACGAAGTTTGTTCGGAGTCTCGGATGGGATCCAGGACATCACGAGGAGGTCCGGAATGGTCCGGAGAATAAGATTCATATATGGGAAGTCATTTTCAGGGTTACCGGAAAAGTTCAGGATTTTTCGGTATTGTACCGGAGGTTCTAGAAGGTTCCGGAGGGTACCATAGTGGGGCCCACCTATCCCGGACGACCAACATGGACCGGAGGGGTCGCATAGGCCCACATGGGCCATGCACACCAGCCCCCCAAGGCCCATGTGGCTGTACCAAGTGGATAAGATCAAATCCCTTGAAAATAGGGGCTTAACTTGGGGGGGAAGTTGCCCCCCTTGTTTTGGCCGACCCAAAGGCTTGGAGGGGGGCCAAGGCAGCCCCCCACGCCTATATAAGAGGGAGGGGAGGGCTGGGGCGCAGCACATCATCCCCCCAAGCCCTAGCCGCCCCTCTCTCCCTCCTTCTTCTTCCTGCGCAGGCTTGGCGAAGCCCTGCAGGAATTTCTCCTCCACCTCCACCACCACGCCGTCGTGCTGCTGGGATTCCGAGGGGATCTACCACACCTCCGCTGCCCGCTGGAACGGGGAGAGGAAGGGCTTCATCGACACCGTACGCGCGACCGAGTACGGAAGTGCTGCCGGATTGCAGCACCGGGGACGATCGTCTACATCAACAACGAGATCTGATCTCGTAGGCTTTGGAAATCTTCAAGGGTTAGTCTCATCTCCACCTCGTTGCTTCGATCTTGTAGATTAGATCTTGGGTGTTCCATAGATTAGATCTTGGTTTTATTCGTCTTGCGATAGGAAATTTTTGTTTTCTATGCTACGAACCCCATCAGTGGTATCAGAGCCATGTCTATGCATAGATCTGTTGCACGAGTAGAACACAATGGTTTTGTGGGCGGTGATGCTTTTGTTGCTTTAGTTTGTGCACTTTGCTTCTTGCGGGATGGTGGGATGAAGCGGCCCGGGCTAACTTTACATGACCGCGTCTCATGAGACTTGCTCCACGCTTGACATGCAACTTGTATTGCATAAGTGGCTTTGCGGGTGTCTGTCTCTCCCACCATAGTGAAGATTGTAATTTGCACTTCTATTGTCATCACTAGTATCACCGTTGTGGTTCATGTTCGTAGGTAGATTGGATCTTACTCGAAAACCCTAAACCACGTAAAAGATGCAAACCAAATTAGAAGCGTCTAACTTGTTTTTGCAGGGTTTGGTGATGTGATATGGCCATAATGTGATGATGATTATATTTGATGTATGAGATGTTCATTGTTGTATTATGGCAACCGGCAGGAGCCTAATGGTTGTCTTTAATTTTTGTTAAAGACCTGCGTGTCTATTCATCATGTAATAGCTTTATTTCAAGTAGTTGTCATAGTAGCTATAAGTGATGGACAACCATGAAGCGGCGCCACGGACCTTGGTGCAATGCTGGTGATGATGGAGATCATGATCATGTGCTTTGGAGATGGAGATCAAAAGCACAAGAAGAAAGGCCATATCATATCACATATTATGAATTGCATGTGATGTTAATCCTTTATGCATCTTATATTGCTTAGATCGCGACGGTAGCATTATAAGATGATCCCTCACATTAATATCAAGATAATAAAGTGTTCTCCCCTCGTATGCACCGTTGCTACAGTTCGTCGTTTTGAAGCATCTCGTGATGATCGGATGTGATAGACTCTACGTTCACATACAACGGGTGTAAGCCATGTTTGCACACGCGGAATACTTGGGTTTGCTTGACGAGCCTAGCATGTACAGACATGGCCTCGGGACAACGGAAACCGAAAGGTTGAACACGAGTCATATGGATGATATGATCAACATGTTGATGTTCACCATTGAAGCTACATCATCTCACGTGATGATCGGTTTTGGTGTAGTGGATGTGGATCGTGTGCCACTTAACAACTATGAGGGATGTTGTATTAAGTGGGAGTTCATTAGTAATTAGATTAAAACATGAACTAATTATCATGAACATAGTCTGAATAGTATTTTGAATTAAATTTGTAGAATTGGCATCCGTTATCTACCATGCGCTAGTCTTGTAATTGAGATAGAAATACTGTTAAGTCTGACAAGTAACTTTACGGACTGGTACCGTATTGTTAAAGAATCAAGAAATGATTAAGTCCTATTGCAAACTTTTAGTAAACCTCTCATTAATGATTCAAAGAACAATGGTTTCAATTAGTACCTAGAATCATCTTGCCTCCGTGAAACTTGAAATTCAAATCTGTTTGAAAAACAAGGAGCTGGAAATTTTGTTTTCAAAAATAAGCAAGGTATGAGATATATGTGATATCTAAGACCTTATTGCAAGATGATAGAATATAATCTAGTGAGACTACATAAACTCATAAGTTTTATGGGAATGTAAGAAGGTTGAAGACGCCAGGCGTCCCAATCCTCCAACTAGTTGGGCACTAACGATATTCGCATATCCATGAAGTGATCGTCCTTAGTATGCACCGTTGCTAAGACTCGTCGTTTCGAAGCATCACGTGATGATCGGGTGTGATAGATTCTACGTGTGCATACAACGGGTGCAAGCCAGATTTGCACATGCGAATACTGAGGTTAAACTTTACGAGCCTAGCATGTACAGACATGGTCTCAGAAAGTAGTCATAATATGATGGATAAAATTATGAGTGAAATTGTTCATCATATTACAAAGTTACTAATAGTAAAATCTGGAACACTTGTCATATGATGATCAACTTCAAAGTAAGAACCTCAAGGTTATTGGTATTTGACCAATGGACTTAGAAGTCATTGAAAGTGAAGTGTTTTCTAAGAATGAGGAAAACTAAAAGAGAAACTACAAAAGATATTTTGGCAGAAAGAAAGAAAAGACTAGAAAGTCTAGCTCAGGTGTATATAGATGATATACATGTTATGAATGTATTCCTTGTTTGGTCACAAAATGGAATTCTTGGGTATTAGTACCATATTGGTTGGTATGAGGTGTCATACAAAACAATGCAATACAAGAATACATTGGCCTAAGTGACTGAAAAGGAATGTGATAGGAATGCACGTCTGGAACAAAAATAAAGTGTTATTATGTTCGTCGTTGGCATTCTATCTAGCCATTCAGATTTATAATAAAGAACTTTATAATTGTTATTCTTGTTCTGGTTAAATGAAAACAATGAGTTGTTCAAATTGTAACAGCATTCCATGTACGATGGATAAGTTATTATAAATCTTTATGGTGAAACACACATACATAACACTGACGCTAAAATGCCATAAGGCAAATGATGTGAATTCCACTCATTAGTGGAACCGCCATTTAGGTCATGTTAGAAAGGAACGCATGAAGGAACTCCATTTGAATGGATTTTTGGAGTCATTCGACTTGGAATCGTTTGGCGCTTGCAAATCTCTTCTAAAAGAGAATGACTTAAATACCGTTCATAGGCCAAGAGTTGAACGGGCAACTAACTTAGTGGAAACATACATAGTGATGTATATGGTTCACTGGGCATAGTTGTGTGCGGGAGATTCTTCTACTTCATGAAAACTTCTAACAATGAATTGAGTATATATATGTGGATATATTCGATAAGGAAGAAGTTTGAAACATTTGAATGGATTCAAATAAATTTCAGCATGAAGTGGAAATCATCGTAATAGAAAAATCAAATATCTATGATTGGATCATGGTGGAAATATTTGAATTACGAGTTTTAGCGAACATCTAAGAGAGTTATGAAATTGTTCTACAACCTCACGTTTCTTGGAGTATCATAATGATGACGGAGTATCCAAGAGACGTATCCAAACCTTGTTGGATTAATGATGAGATAATATAAAATGATGCCATTATATTTTTTGTGGATTATGCTTTAGAGACTATCGCTTTTACACTGAATAGAGCATCATCATGATCCATTGAAATGACACCATACGAGTTATGGCATGGGTATAAACCCTAAATAGTCCTTTCATAAATTTTGGTATGCATAGCATAAGTAAATGAGTTTACAACCAAAATCGGATAAATGTCTTTGTTGATTATCCCATGAAATTGATTGGGAATTCTTTCCACTATGAAGTCAAAGACAAAAGTGTTTGTCAATGTTTCTTACTTATTTCAAAGAAATTGTTTCTAGCTAACTATTTGAGTGGGAGGACAATAGAACTTGATAAGGTTTATGAACCTGAGCATGATGATCAGAGTAGCACAACATCGGAAATGGTTCCGGAAGCAGCTACGAAGATCATGGCTCCCATGTCTACAAAGTGTTATAGTCATGGAGATCAAAGTACTTATTGAACATTGTAGATATGGTTTATTTTGTAATCAAATAAATGATTTGTGGACAAAGGATTGTTTTTGAACAATGATAAACCAACTACATGCAAAGAAGTTATGATGGGCCCTGACTCCGTTAAAATGGCTATGCGCCATGAAATCCAAGATAGGTGAATACTTTTCGAAAGTAAATGGATCTATAAAGTAGATGGACTTGGATGGAATATCCTTAAAGAAGCTTGACTTATCGAAAAGCAGTTTACGAAAAAGTTCAAAGAGTTGACTACGATAAGATTAGATCTTCCGTGGCAATGCTTATAGTCTATGTGGATTATTCTAGTAATCGCTACATATTTCTTTTATGAGATATGATAGTAGGATGGCAGAAATACATTCCTTACCAGAAGTGTGTATGAAGGATGTATACTAGATACAACCAAGAGTTTTGCTGGTCCGTGGAATACTAGATAGGTATACAAACTTCAATTGGATGAAGTGAGTATCGCGGAGTTGGAATCTTCACCGGATGAAATAATCAAAGAGTTTTGATTTCATCAGAAACGATGAAGATGCTTGCATTTGCAAGAAATTAAGTGGGAGCGCTGAGACATATTTATAATACTTTATGTAGATGACATATCGTTGATTATAAATGACGTAATTATATACTTGATGTGAATAAAAGGTTTCATTGAGAATTAACTTCAATGAAAGGATATGGACTGAAACATATTTAGTGTCAAGATCTATGAAGATAGATTGAAACACATAATAAGTTTAAGTCAAAGTACATATAATGGATATTGAAGTAGTTCAATATAGAAATATTAAGAAGGTGTTCTTTTCATGCGAAGGTTTAACAAGACTTGAGTGTATTTGACACTCGATGAGTAAAAACACATGAGTGATTTTAGATCACGAATAATATGTACAAAGTCAGATGTCCTGTGCTCTAAAGTGTTACGAGCATATACCAGAATGATTCATCTAATGATCATTGGACAACAGTAAGAATATCCCTGAGTGCTTTAGAAGAACCAAGGATATATATAGTTTTATATGGGTAATGACAAACAAATCACTGTAAAGTGTTACACCGATATTAGTTTGATCACATATAAAAATAAAAATTTCAATCTCAATTAGGCTAAGTGTTGTTTATAAGGTAGTACAATGAGCTAGAAGAAGTCTATGCTAGATTTAGATGAGTTCTAAATATTGTGACGGATTCTACAAACGAAGGCAGAGTATGTCATTGTTTTGACAATGACTGAGGATGTTAAGTCGAGGAGTTCTTTGAGAACTTGGTGTAGTTCCGATAGTGTCAGAACTTTGAAGCTATATTGTGTGTGACAATATTAGTGACTTATTTCAGACCGCGGAATTAAGGTTCCACCAGAGGACTAAGCATATACAATTAATGCCGACTCATTTGGAAAATGAGTGATGCGTTGAGACGCAAATGAATTGCAAAATACATACGTTTCTGAGCGTGTCAGATCCGTTGACTAAAACCTCTCCCGTGAGCAAAACATGATAAGCACCAAAAGGCCAAGGTGTTATATCTTTACATATGTAAACTAGATTATTGACTCTAGTGCAAGTGGGAGACTGTTGGAGATATGCCCAAGAGGCAATAATAAAATGGTTATTATAATATATCTTTGTGTTTATGATAATGTTTGCATACCATGCTATAATTGTATTAACCGAAACATTGATACATGTGTGTTATGTAAACAACAAGGAGTCCCTAGTAAGCCTCTTGTATAACTAGCTTGTTGATTAATGGATGATCATGGTTTCGTGATCATGAACATTGGATGTTATTAATAACAAGGTTATGTCATTAGGTGAATGATATAATGGACACACACCCAAATGAGCGTAGCATAAGATCAAGTCATTAAGTTCATTTGCTATAAGCTTTCAATACATAGTTGTCTTAATCCTTCGACCATGAGATCATGTAAATCACTTACACCGAAAGGGTACTTTGATTACATCAAACGTCATTGCGTAAATGGGTGACAATAAAGGTGGGATTAAGTATTCGGAAAGTGTGAGTTGAGGCATATGGATCAATAGTGGGATTTGTCCATCCTGATGACGGATAGATATACTCTGGGCCCTCTCGGTGGGATGTCATCTAATTAGCTTGCAAGCATATGAATGGTTCATAAGAGATGACATACCACGGTACGAGTAAAGAGTACTTGTCGGTAACGAGGTTGAACAAGGTATGGAGATACCGATGATCGAACCTCGGACAAGTAAAATATCGCGTGACAAAGGGAATTGGCATCGTATGTAAATGGTTCAATCGATCACTAAGTCATCGTTGAATATGTGGGAGCCATTATGGATCTCCAGATCCCGCTATTGGTTATTGCTCGGAGAGGAGTCTCGACCATGTCCGCATAGTTCGCGAACCGTAGGGTGACGCGCTTAAGGTTCGATGTCGCATAAGTAGATATGGAATATGGTATGGAGACGAAGTTTGTTCGGAGTCTCGGATGGGATCCAGGACATCACGAGGAGGTCCGGAATGGTCCGGAGAATAAGATTCATATATGGGAAGTCATTTTCAGGGTTACCGGAAAAGTTCAGGATTTTTCGGTATTGTACCGGAGGTTCTAGAAGGTTCCGGAGGGTACCATAGTGGGGCCCACCTATCCCGGACGACCAACATGGACCGGAGGGGTCGCATAGGCCCACATGGGCCATGCACACCAGCCCCCCAAGGCCCATGTGGCTGTACCAAGTGGATAAGATCAAATCCCTTGAAAATAGGGGCTTAACTTGGGGGGAAGTTCCCCCCTTGTTTTGGCCGACCCAAAGGCTTGGAGGGGGGCCAAGGCAGCCCCCCACGCCTATATAAGAGGGAGGGGAGGGCTGGGGCGCAGCACATCATCCCCCCAAGCCCTAGCCGCCCCTCTCTCCCTCCTCCTTCTTCCTGCGCAGGCTTGGCGAAGCCCTGCAGGAATTTCTCCTCCACCTCCACCACCACGCCGTCGTGCTGCTGGGATTCCGAGGGGATCTACCACACCTCCGCTGCCCGCTGGAACGGGGAGAGGAAGGGCTTCATCGACACCGTACGCGCGACCGAGTACGGAAGTGCTGCCGGATTGCAGCACCGGGGACGATCGTCTACATCAACAACGAGATCTGATCTCGTAGGCTTTGGAAATCTTCAAGGGTTAGTCTCATCTCCACCTCGTTGCTTCGATCTTGTAGATTAGATCTTGGGTGTTCCATAGATTAGATCTTGGTTTTATTCGTCTTGCGGTAGGAAATTTTTTGTTTTCTATGCTACGAACCCCATCAATGCCATGCTGCACAACGACTACTTCGCCGACGGGGCAACACATGCCGACAATTTTCGGCGCCGGTACAGGATGAGCAAGGGCCTGTTCATGAATATCCTCCACGGCGTTCGAGAGTTCGACCCCTACTTCAAGCTCAAGGTCGACGCTGTAGGCGTTCTCGGGTTCTCATCCATTCAGAAGTGCACCGCCGCCATGAGGATGCTTGCATACGGAGCACCTGCCGATACACAGGACGACTACCTTCGCATGAGTGAGTCTACTGCCATTGAGTGCATGTACAAGTTTTGCCGAGCTGTGGTGGGAAAGTTTGGCAAATACTACTTGAGAGGGCCAACTGAGGAAGAGACTGCAAGGATCATGGCACAAAATGCTGCCAGAGGATTTCCTGGAATGCTTGGAAGCATCGATTGCATGCACTGGGCATGGAAGAACTGCCCGTTTGCTTGGCAAGGTATATACAAAGGGCGTCATGGATATTGCAGTGTGGTGCTTGAAGCTGTGGCAGATTATGACCTGTGGATTTGGCATTCTTTCTTTGGCATGGCGGGATCACACAATGACATCAACGTGTTGCAGCGGTCTCCGGTGTTCAGCAGACTAGTGGAAGGGCATGCTCCACCATGCAACTATGAGATCAATGGCCACCAATATACCAAAGGCTATTATCTAGCCGATGGTATATATCCAAAATGGGCCACTTTTGTCAAAACAATCTCGAATCCATCAGGTCTGAAGAATTCTCACTTTGCTACACGACAGGAGGCTTGCAGGAAGGATGTCGAGCGGGCATTTGGTGTGCTTCAAGCACAATTTGCCATTGTCCGGTACCCTGCTCTAAGCTGGTCTCACGACCAAATGTGGGAGGTGATGCAGGCTTGTGTGATCATGCACAACATGATCATCGAGGATGACCGCAAGAATCATGTTAGGTCACATGTTGGTCCCTATGAGTGTCAAGGCCCTCTCGCGGAGGTTGATCATGAGTTGCCTGCAGATTTTGCTGATTTTCTCGCCATGCACGCAGAGATCCGTGACAGCAATGTGCATGAGCAACTTCAAGCTGATCTCGTTGAGCATTTGTGGAGGATCAAAGGAAATACCGTGGCACCTTGATGTATCATCTAGCCCTTTTTATTATATTTGATTACTTGTTTTATTGTTTGTTGTAATTTAATTTGAAAACAATCCTCGAAAACATTTTTTTCATATGCTACATTTGATATAAATGGTTTATGTGTTAAAAAATTATTTTTAATGTTTGGGGCGGCGTTTGGGGACGGGGGGACGACGTCCCCAAACGGCGCACAAAACACGTCCCCCAAACGCTCAATCCGGCGCGGTTTGGGGAACGCTTTGGGGGACGCGGCTGGAGATGCTCTTAGCCTCATGAAAATGAATGGCTTCCACCTCACGAAAGGCTTCAATTTGATGGTAATCATGACATAATTAAATTAACTCGATGGAGTATAGGGTAAGTACAGTGATGTACAGCAAAACTTTGTTTTATCTGTCAGGATACGAACAGAAAACGCGAGTATGAAAAACTCGGAAGAAAGGTACGGTGATTAACTAGCATCATGTGTATTCGCAAAAAAAAGAAAAAAAAACTAGTGACATCTGGCCAGGCGAGGGCAAGTACTACCACTGTACAGTGGACCCTCCTCTATGGTTAATCTAAGTATAGGCTGGGATTTAAAATAAGGAACCATGAGATGGTATCCTTCTTTTTGGATTTGGAGGCGCGCCGTGGAGCTGACACGAGACCGAACTGCACACTTGTATATCCACAAAAGATTGAGAGATTCGTGGTGCAGGCAGACCAGATCATTCCACCTTTTCCACAATCTCGCATCATTTCGTGACTTCTTTGGCAAGCATTTTCCCAGACTCTAAATCGCGCTTCAGCTGTTTGTTTGGTTGCTTTCTTTAGGACACGCTATTTTATATGGCTAGACTTCAACGATTTTAAAACATTAAAAAAAATCCTTACGCCCTCTATAGGTAGAAAAGCATAGCTACTTTACGATATTTTAGATTTTTGGACTCAATGAAACTAAAGAAACTAAATGGTGTGCCATGTACTCCCACCGTTTTGATGAAGGTTATCCGAGATCTGTTAAAATATAAATGTATCTAGATAGTAATAGCAACAAGATATACCTAAATTTTAATAAATCTCAAATAATTTTTTTGGACGGAGGCTGTATATCAGTTAAGTCGTCCAACCAAGATGGGACATAGTAGCCTAAAGTTTTAAAAATGATCATTTACGTCAAATAATTATCATTTCGTTTCCTACGTTTCTACCTAGTCGTTTCACTAGACTAGTGACACGTGAAGAAACCACAGCTCCTACTAGCTACAGGTAGAAAAGATGCATCTATTCCCAATATAAGGTCAGAGATCAGGTTCTGGATTCTGACAGACACGGGCGGCGCCCTTGATGCACTCCACTTTGACCTACCCATGTCCATTTTTACCGGAAAAGAGGGCAACGTGGACGAGCAGAAGCTCCCGAGAGCACGAGCGCGCGCACGCACGCGTGCATGGGCAGGGCGCTGAGCTGCGTGCACACCTGGGCCGTGCTGGGCTGGACCTGGAGACTGTAGTAGAATCTGTAGCTGTTGGCGCGGCCAGAGAGCCGTACAGCTACGACCGTCGTAGCCGCGCCCCGTCTCATACCGGCCCGACATACTGTAGCTGGACGGACGCGGCAGCAGACTGCGCGCAGCCTGGACGGAATCCATCACATTTCTGGTGCACACGACTCTTTCCCCCGCCGCTCTCACTCCCCTTCTAGATCTGGGCTGGCTGCCCTGCGAGTCGCCGAAGTTGAGGTCCAGTTTAGGGTTATAGTATTTTCGCTTTATGCTAGTTTACATTGTAATTCGGATGAAGGTTGGTGGTAGCAAAGGTATAGTTCTTGAAGCTATACCAATTTCTCACTGGTATTAGATGTATATATCTGTATATTGTAGTTTCCTCGTATGTTAGGGGGCTTTCTACATATGTGCTGTCATGTACATATATTGTGGCCTTTGACCTGGTAATACATCAAGCATATGCCCTAACATGGTATCGAGCAAAACTTGGTCCTAGTCGTACGTTGTCCGGCCGTAGTTGCCGTTCTTCGACCGCCGCCACCGCTCTCCGTCCGGCCGTCTCCGTGGCCGTCTTCGTCGCCGGTCTTCTTCCCGACCGTGCGTGCCCGCCCCGCCCGATCTCTTCCCGGCCGTGAGCGGAATCGCCCCGCCCGATCTCTTCCCGGCCGTGCCCGCCCGGCCGATCTCTGCTTCCGCCCGGCCGGCCGATTGGATCTCACTGCCCCCACTCTGTCGATTGGATCGGCCCGCGCGTGGCCCTGCTCTGCCGATTCCGCTCCCTGCTCCCTGCTCCCTGGCTTCGATCTCCCCCGCTCTGCTTTCCGATCGGCCCGCGCCGTGCTGAGATTTCCTTGCGCGTGGCTGTGTTGACTTCCAGCTGAGGTAAAAAAAAAAAGCGAAAAAAAGATATGTCTTCTCAGCTATGTTGCGATCCCTCGCTGCCCGGTGATCTTCGATGGCGCGAATTACCCTGATTTCGCTGCCTTTATGCGCGTCCACATGCGCGGTCTTCGTCTTTGGGGTGTGCTTTCTGGCGAGGTCTCCTGTCCGCCGCGCCCTGTTGCTCCTACGGTGCCTGTTGCACCGCCACCTGTTGCCCTTGCCCCTGATGCTACTCAGGCGGATAAGGATGCAGCCAAGAGTGCTGATGACACTGCTCTGGCTGATTATGACCGGAAGGTCCAGGACCACTCTACTGCCGTTGCGACTTACCGGCAGGATCTGACTGAGTACACTCAGTGGATTGATGAGGATGCTCGTGCTGCTGCTGTTCTCACCTCCAGTGTTCTGCCTCAGTATGCTGCTGAGTTTATGGGTCTTCCCACCGCTGCTGCTCAGTGGGCTTTTCTTCGTCAGCGCTATCAGCCGTCTGGTGATGCTCTTTACCTGTCTGTGGTCCGCCAGGAGCATGCCCTTCAGCAGGGTGATTCTACTATTGATGAGTTCTACACTCAGAGTGCTGCTATTTGGCGTCAGCTTGATTCTCTTCGTACAGCTGTGTGTGCCACCTGTCCCTGCTGTCTGACTGTGCGCGCGGATCTGGAGTTTCAGCGCGTTTTTGAGTTCTTGTCGCGGCTCCGTAAGGAGTTTGAGCCGCGCCGTGCCCAGCTGCTTGCCCGTGGTCGTGTTCCGCTCTCTGAGGTACTTGCTGAGCTTCGTGCTGAGGAGACTCGTCTTCGTGGTGCTGGTCTTCTTGAGGTTCCCTCTGTTCTTGCTGCTCGTGGCCCTCCTGTGCCGTCTGCTCGTGGACCTCCTATGCCGCCGGCTTCGTTGCGGCCTCCGGCACAGCCGATACTTCCTACTCCTCCATTCCAGGGTCAGCGTCAGCCCCAGCAGCCTCGTGGTTCGACATCACCTCCTTGCACCTACTGTGGCAGGCCTGGCCACACTATCTCTACTTGCTGGCAGAGGGATAACACAAGTGAAACACCGTTCCACTCATATTACATCCCTCAGAGTGGTACAACAGAAACATATGCGAGTCCAAGGTATGTCTATAGAAGGATACACGAACTGTTTACAGAAGATCAACATAGCCTCCTACTTTACAGTGAGGTAAAACTTCAAATAAAGCTCCAGAAGAACGACTCGTAGTCTAACTTATTGCTAACTCAAGCTTAAGAGCTACTTGGCTTGCTATAGAACTCTAGCTACTTAGGTGCTAGGATTAGGGAAATGGTTCCCGTCTATTACTAGTCTAAGTTTCCACTCTAGTTGATGCAGAAGTTGACTCCATTGACTTCTTTGATTGGATTCTTCATCTTGTTGCAGTTGACTCCTTTGTCTTCGAGTTCCACGGTAGTTTCTCCTTCGGTGCCTCCATAGCTAAGCAGGGGATTTAAGAGTGGGATGAGTACGAGCGTACTCAACAAGTTCATATTAGGGAATAGGTGTATCATGCACTAGCTACAGCCACAGACCAGAAAGTCATAGGCGAATGCAAGTTTTCATAAACATTTCTTCAAAAGGTTTATTTTATTCTGAAAACTATGCCCGTCAGTCTTCACAGGTTGACTAGAACTTCATGGAGTTCCTTTCCTGCCGCGTTCGCAGTTCCCTTCCCGGAACAGGGAGTGACAGTCACAATTCAGTATCCTCTGCAGAGGTGCGTTACTTTTCCCATAAGAGAACTTAACCTTGTTGCCAACCGAGTAGCTTGCTCGTTCACACTTCCTTTGGTGTGATGTCAGGTATAAGATCCAAGCCCACACCGCCTTCTCCGTGACCCTGCAAACCCACCCTTTTGTCCATCCGTACACCCCCGGTAGACATCTCCCGATCATACGGCTTTACCCACGGTGTACTATGGACAATCCCTCATAGACGGTAGAGCCTCTCATCCACACGGATGGGGATTTAAAAGGCCATCCCAACCTACGGCAGTGCCTCCAACACCCCGCCAGGCTCTATCAAGTCCGTTGGCGTGCAGGAGGGAAAAGATACAGCTGGCTTCCCTAGAGCCATTATAGATCTTATGGTCAACGCGATATGTACGGCGCTAGAATCACTGGACGGCATTGGTAATTAATCCTAGGTTAATAAAACCCATGCAATGGAACCTCCACCATATCAACACATACCATGGTTCCATTTCCAACCACATAGTCATATTCATAATTGTAAGATAATATTTTGCTTTTCAATGCAAGAGTGATAAGTATAGTACTTTGCATATAATTTGATAAAAATAATCAAATGACATGAGCAAGCGATGAACTTGCCTTTCTTGACTGCAAGATTATGCAGGCAAAAGCTTCGATACGTGAGAACTCCAAATTCTGAAATACCATCATTGTCCGGTAAGGACAATGTTTAAAGAACTGGCAAAGATGCTATAATGCATAGTATGAGATGCAATCGTCCCGAGCGTAACCTAACCCCGATGATTTAGGATGGATGTGTTATACATATTTCTGTAGGGTGTGTTGCACTTTTAGGATGGTTCTCAAACAAGGTTATTATTAGGGTTGGTGATATGAATAGCATAAACAAGTGATATAATGCATCATAACAATCATACACATAAAGAATAGTGGTGGAATAATATGTAAAGAACAGTTGTCAATTTTAAGTTTTACAGAACATGGTTGATGATTATTTATATTATACTTCAAAAGAATAACTTTTGAAGAACACATTGATTAAGAAATATTAAGTATTTCAAATAAGAACTATGGGCTTCAATGGTTTGATTGACATTTGTACTTCAAAAGAATAACTTTTGAAGAACAGGTTAATAAGAATAAGAACTACTTTGAATAGGAGCTATGGGCTTCTAGAGTTTATTATTGGATTCATTTAATTTTCTAATAGGGGCTAATTGGTTCTTAAATAGAATGGATCTATATACAATAAGTATTGGCAGGTTTATTACTATGGTTTCTCATAAGCATCATATCAAAGGATGATTATCAAGGTGATGCTATGAGTTAGGGTTTACTAAGGCTTCACATTTGCTTCATTAAGTAATCACTAATGGTTTCTAAGCTAAGTGGTTTATTACTTTCTAAGTAAGGTTTAGTGGGATAGGAGCATGTTATGTGAATTACTACACAAGATTGGTACTAGGGTTGATCATTAGGTTTCTACTAGGGTTTGATGGTTGAGATTGAATTCCATGGTGTGATACTAGGTATGAGGATTAATGGTGCTAACATATTAACAAGCTAGGGTTTGCTCCTAAGTGACACTAATGGATCATATAGGTTTTACTCAAAAATAAAGACATGAAATGATAATCTTATGTGAATTGGTTTTATCCTAATGGATCATGAGCATGCATATATTTGTTGCTTAGCAAGGTGCTATAAGTAATGTGAAGTTTATATAATCATATGGGCTAAACCCTTAGGGTTTTAGGGTTGCAACTATTATGGATGAACACATAAACTAATGAGATCAAGGTTCTTGTTAATATTAGAACTAGGATTTCTACATTGATACAATTCTTAAACTAATAATTGACAATAGAGATGTGGTTACTAATTACTTTGAAACAACATTAATAATGGTTTTAATATTTTATTAATTTTCACAAGAATTAATAATTAGGGTAACTCCTATTTAGGTTTAATTTAGAAATCAGGGTTTAATAATTGTTATTAAGTTTATAAACTACTCAACTTGTTAACTAAATATGTTTAAGTAAACAAGTTTTAATTTACCAAAATAATATTAGCTTATAATATTTTCTTACTTATTACTATTTAAAGAAAATAGAAAATAGTAATTTGCAAATAAGGGTTTATGAATTACCATTAATATTTAAGTTAATGAAAAGATGATTAAGAAAATTAATCTTAACATTTTATTTACTTACTGAATAGCTAATATTTAATTTTGAAACTTAACTAATTATTGAATTCAATTTGGATTTAAAACAAATGAAAAGACATAATTAATAAAGATAAAAATAAGTGAATTTTTATTTTGACACACATTTTTATTTTATATTTTATTTGAATAGAGTTTATTTTTGTGAGCATTTTGATATATTATTTATATTTTTATGAGCTAAAATGAATTTTATCTATTTCTGTAAAGTTTCAGCTATTTTCTGTTTTTTAATATTTAAACTAAAATCTAAACGTACCCAAACGGTACACACCCACAGACACAGACGGGTGGGGTCTGGTCCAGGTCAGCTGCCTCGTTGGCAGTTGACCGGGTCAAACATGTCATTGGCCCCACTGCCACGTTGACATCACCGGCTTGACGCAGAGTCGAGCGCGACGCCGCCGTTCAGGCTCCCGGGATGCGCGGCTAGTACTAATCGATTCCCCTTGATCTAGTGAGCACAAAGGTGGTGACGGTTCCGAGAAACTCACGGAGCATCACCGACAACCATGTGCTGCGGCAGCGCACTCCGGCCAAATGGCTAACTCAAGCTACGGTGGATGAAACAACGCAAATAGGGGCTCCTAAGATGCGCAAGCTCACCCTCGACGCGTGGAGATGCTCGCCGGTGAAGATGGTGCACGGAAACGAAATCCACCTCGCCAATACCGTTGCAGTACCTGATACATCTCCAACGTATCTATAATTTCTTATGTTCCATGCTAGTTTTATGACAATACCAACATGTTTTAGTCATACTTTATAATGTTTTTATGCATTTTTCGGAACTAACCTATTAACAAGATGCCGAAGCGCCAGTTCCTGTTTTCTGCTGTTTTTGGTTTCAGAAATCCTACATAGGAAATATTCTCGGAATTGGAGGAAACAAAAGCCCATGGTCTTATTTTCCACGGAGCCTTCCAGAACACCGAAGAGGAGACGGAGAAGGGCCACGAGGCGGCCACCCCATAGGGCGGTGCGGCCCCACCCCTGGCGCGCCGCCATGGTGTGGGCCTCGGGTGCCCCTGCGTTGCCCCTTCGCCTATCCCTCCGTCACGAAAACCCTAGGACCGAGAGCCACGATACGAGAAAAGTTACTGAGACGCCGTCGTCGTCAATCCCATCTCGGGGGATTCTGAGATCGCCTCCGGCACCCTGCCGGAGAGGGGAATCATCACCGGAGGGCTCTACATCACCATGCCCGCCTCCGGATGTGATGCGTGAGTAGTTCATCCTTGGACTACGGGTCCATAGCAGTAGCTAGATGGTTGTCTTCTCCTCTTGTGCTATCTTGTTTAGATCTTGTGAGCTGCCTATCATGATCAGGATCATCTATTTGTAATGCTACATGTTGTGTTTGTTGGGATCCGATGAATATTGAATACTATGTCAAGTTGATTATTGATCTATCATATATGTGCTATTTATGTTCTTGCATGCTCTCCATTGCTAGTAGAGGCTCTGGCCAAGTTGATACTTGTGACTCCAAGAGGGAGTATTTATGCTCGATAGTGGGTTCATGCCTCCATTGAATCTGGGACAGTGACAGAAAGTTCTAAGGTTGTGGATGTGCTGTTGCCACTAGGGATAAAACATCGATGCTTTGTCTAAGGATATTTTTGTTGATTACATTACGCACCATACTTAATGCAATTGTCTGTTGTTTGCAACTTAATACTGGAAGGGTGCGGATGCTAACCTGAAGGTGGACTTTTTAGGCATAGATGCATGCTGGATGGCGGTCTATGTTCTTTGTCGTAATGCCCTAAGTAAATCTCATAGTAGTCATCATGATATGTATGTGCATCTCTATTCTGTCAATTGCCCAACTGTAATTTGTTCACCCAACATGCTATTTATCTTATTGGAGAGACACCACTAGTGAATTGTGGACCCCGGTCCTATTTTTTGCATCTGAAATACAATCTACTGCAATCACTGTTCTCTGTTGTTTTCTACAAGCAAACATCATTCTCCACACCATACGTTTAATCCTTTGTTTTCAGCAAGCCGGTGAGATTGACAACCTCACTGTTAAGTTGGGGCAAAGTATTTTGATTGTGTTGTGCAGGTTCCACGTTGGCGCCGGAATCCCTGGTGTTGCGCCGCACTACACTCCTCCACCAACAACCTTCACGTGGCCTTCATCTCCTAGTGGTTCGATAACCTTGGTTTCTTCTGAGGGAAAACTTGCTGCTGTACGCATCACACCTTCCTCTTGGGGTTCCCAACGGACGTGTGCTTTACCGTTACAAGCAACTCTTTTTGGCGCCGTTGCGGGGAGATCAAGACACGCTGCAAGGGAGTCTCTCACATCCAATCTCTTTACTTTGTTTATTGTCTTGCTTTACTTTATTTCATTTTTCTGTCTTGTTTGCTTTCTTATATCAAAAACACAAAAAAAATTATTACTTGTTTTTACTTTATTTAATTCTGTTTGCTTAGTTTATTTTTTTATTACTGCTAAAATAAATACTCCTGAAAATACTAAGTTGTGTGATTTCACTAACACAAATAATAATGATTTTATATACACTCCTATTGCTCCACCTGCTACTACAGCAGAATTTTATGAAATTAAACCTGCTTTACTAAATCTTGTTATGAGAGAGCAATTTTCTGGTGTTAGTACCGATGATGCTGCTGCCCATCTTAATAATTTTGTTGAACTTTGTGAAATGCAAAAGTATAAGGATATAGATGGAGATATTATAAAACTGAAACTGTTTCCTTTCTCCTTAAGAGGAAGAGCTAAAGATTGGTTGCTGTCTTTGCCTAAAAATAGTATTGATTCATGGACTAAATGTAAAGATGCTTTTATTGGAAAATATTATCCTCCTGCTAAGATTATATCTTTGAGAAGTAGCATTATGAATTTTAAGCAATTGGATAATGAACATGTTGCCCAAGCATGGGAGACAACCCATTATTTTATTTCTGCAATTTTTGTTTTATATTTGAGTCAAGGTGCTTGTTACTACTGTAGCATTACCTTTGTATCTTTATTTTCATGCATTGTTGTGCCAAGTAAAGTCTCTAATAGAAGGTTGATACTAGATTTGGATTTCTGCGCAGAAACAGATTTCTTATCTGTCACGAATTCGCGTTTTTCTCTCTGTAGAAGAATCAAAATAATCAGCGAAAATTCATGCATGATCACTTTCATTAGTTTTGAGTTTTTCCATCTGAGCAAGTTAAGTGCCTGATGACCCACAAGTATAGGGGGTGTATCGTAGTATCTTCGATAAGTAAGAATGTCGATCCCAACGAGGAGCAGAAGGTGTTTTCGATGAAGGATTCAGTAAATGCTCACAGGCAAGTATTGGGGGTTTTGATATTGCAGATAAATAAAGTACGAGTAAGTAAAATGCGAGAGAAATAATTGCAGCGAGTGGCCCAATCCTTTTTAGCACAAAGGACAAGCCGGTTTGTTTACTTATAATGACCAAACGTTCCTGAGGACACATGGGAATTTTAGTCTAGTGCTTTCGCTTCATGTAGCTAAATAATCTTCATTGTTTTGATAAGTGTTGTGTGGGTGAACCTATGCTAATGCACCGCCCTTCCTAGGACTAATACATACTTGTGATTATACCCCTTGCAAGCATCCGCAACTACAAGAAAGTAATTAAGATAAATCTAACCACAACCTTAAACTCTGAGATCCTGCGATCCCTCCTGCATCGATATACTAACGGGGGCTTAGGTTTCTGTCACTCCGGCAACCCCGCAATTAGCAACCGAATACAAGATGCACTCCCCTAGGCCCATAAATGGTGAAGTGTCGTGTAGTCGACGTTCACACGACACCACTAGAAGAATGACACCACAACTTAAATATCATAACATTGAATATTACTCAACCATAATTCACTACTAGCATTTAGACTTCACCCATGTCCTCAAGAACTAAACGAACTACTCATGAGACATCATATGGAATACAATCAGAGGTGATATGATGATGAATAACAATCTGAACATAAACCTTGGTTCAATGGTTTCACTCAATAGCATCTACAACAAGTATAGAATAACACCGGGAGAGTTTCCCCTATCAAACAATCAAGATTTAACCCGAATTGCTACAGCGGTGACGAGGTGCAGCGGTGGTGATGGCGGTGTAGATGGTGGAGATGATGATGATGATGATGGAGATGATGTCCCGCTCGATGACGATGGCGATGGCGTCGATTTCCCCCTCCGGGAGGGAATTTCCCCGGCGGATTCCTGCCCGCCGGAGAGCTCTTTTCTCTCTGGTGTTCTCCGCCCCGCAGAGGCGGCTGTAACCCTTCGTGAGGTCCTCTCTGTGGCTTAGGTTTTCGGGACGAAGGAGTACGCGAAGAAAAGGAGGCGAAAGGGGCTGTGGGGCCCCCAGAGCACAGGGTGGCGCGGCCAGGCCTTGGGCCGCGCCGCCCTGTGGTCTGGGCCCACATGGCTCTTCTCTTCTCCCCCTTCGGCTCCCTCCGTCATCTGGAAAAATAGGAATTTACGTGAAATTCCCTTCCACAGTTGATCTTCCGAAATATTGCGTTCGACGGTGCTTTTTCCAGCAGAATCCTGGCTCCGGTGCTTGATCCTCCAATAATGATGAAACATGCAAAATAGATGAAATAACATAAGTATTGTGTCCCAATATGAAATATATCAATGAATAACAGCAAATTATGATACAAAATAGTGATGCAAATTGGACGTATCAACCCCCCCAAGCTTAGACCTCGCTTGTCCCCAAGCGAAACTGAGCTCGATAAACAAGACCACATGTTTATAGAGTGAAGAGTCGATAAATAAAATATGGACAAGAAGCATCATATTCATTCACACAAGACATTCTAGTAAACAACTTCCTCATATAACTCATCTCGAAATAAGTAAAGAGAAATCACAAGTAAAGGTGCATAAGAAATCATAATTGGTGATGGCAAACTTTGTTCTTGGTCAGAGAACTACTAACGGATTGTACTTCTAAGCAAAGCTTTCATATTAGAATTTATAGCTGAGCCTTCATATTTAAGCATAACAATCTCTTCATAATCATTGATAACTTCAAAGTTATATTCATTCAGATAAAATTGGTACTAAACAAGAAAGTATAAAAGACATGATTAACTGAATCATAGCATAAATGATTGGTTCACAACAACTCAATTGCTTGCTTGAGATAGAGGGAAATAGGTTTACTGACTCAACATAAAAGTAAAAGACAGGCCCTTCGCAGAGGGAAGCAGGGATTAAATCATGTGCTAGAGCTTTTCAAGTTTTGAAATCATATAAAGAGAATAAAAGTAAGATTTTGAGCGGTGTTTGTTGTTGTCAACGAATGGTAGCGGGTACTCTAACCCCCTTGCCAAACGAACCTTCAAAGAGCGGCTCCCATGAGGGACGGCATCTCTACCAGCAAGGTAGATCATCCCCCTTCTCTTTTGTTTACACATGTATTTTAGTTTTATTAAGGATGACACTCCCCCAACCTTGGCTTTCTCAATCCATGGCTAACCGAATCCTCGGGTGCCTTCCAACATTCACATACCATGGAGGAGTGTCTATTGCAAAATTAAGTTGCTTACTGATAAGTCAGAGCAAAACATGTGAAGAGAATTATTAATGAAGGTTATTAATTGAGGCTGGGAACCTCATTGCCAGCTCTTATTACAAAATTATTGGATAAGCGGATGTGCCGCTAGTCCATTGTGAAAGTCCGCCCAACAAGATTGAAAGATGAAACACCACATACTTCCTCATGAGCTATAGAACATTGACACAAATAAGGAGTAGTAGTTTGAATAATTTAAAGGTAGCACATGAAGTATTTACTTGGAATGGCAGAAAATACCATGTAATAGGTAGGTATGGTGGACACAAATGGCATAGGTTTGGTCTAAGGTTATGGATGTATGAGAAGCATTCCCTCTCGATACAGGTCTTTGGCTAGCAAGGTTTGATAGCAAGCATAAAGGTTGAGGGAAACAAACAAATATACATATGATAGAAACAATCATGCATCTTTCTCATAAGCACAAGCAATTTTAACTTAAGAATACTAAGCATAGAGATAATGGAGTAATGTATCTAAGTGTATTTCTCTCTCCTATTAAACATCAAGATGTTGTTGCTATTGACCAATGCTAAGTTTGCCAAAACCAAATAGATTTACTTGATGCTCCCAAAGTGATATTAATACTCATGTCAAGAGTAATCATATAATAGAGATTGCAAACTAAAATAAGGTGTGCAAAAAGTAAATGATAAGACTTCTCATTAATATTCCATAACGATAACTCACACCAACGGATACATAGATAACTAACTAAGAGAGATACTTCCACATCGCATACTATTCCATATGATAACTTCCCTACTCATGATATGACACTACTTAATAGTAAAAGATAAAGGTGGTGATGTGATACCGCGGCACTCCCCCAAGCTTGGAACAAACCAAGGGGATGCCAATACCGATGATGAATTACTCCTTCGGTGATGGTGGTGATGGATTCCTCTCGCGCTTCATAAGGATCTCCTTCAGCTTCAGCTTCTCAATTTTGTAATTCTGCACCAAAACCTGAAGAGACTCATTGTTACCCGAGTGTGGCGGTGACGGCCTTGTGCTGAGGTTTGAGTAATATTCCAGCATTCTGCGAAGTCGCTGGTTCTCCTCCTGAAGTATCTCCACTTCCCTTTTGAGAGCACGATATTGATCACAAAACTCATCAGCAACCCGTATTGCTTCCTCCACACAAGGGAAAGAGTCGAGGTCCAGAGCAGGCGGAAGAGCTCCCTGCAAGTTATGAGAAAAAGAACGCCCAGTATTAACCGATCCCACCAAAATTGGCTTACTCCTCGTAGTTTCCCACTCTCCTTTTGCTGACGCTATCTTCTCCTTCTCCTTATTGATCCTCTCATCCATCTCTTCCCTCCAAGGCCCCTTGTCTTTGTTGTTGGAGACCATGGTGCTTCTAGATCAAAACAAATCTGGCAGAAAACAGCTCGAAACAAAACACGACGAGAAAACGATATTACGGACCTCCAGGGGTCCGGGGGATTATATAGCAAATATTTTTACGACAAAAGGAAGGTTCCAGGCCGAAAACGAGTGGAAACGGGACACCGAGGCGGCCAGACCATAGGTCGGCGCGGCCAGGGTGGGGCCCGCGCCGGCCTATGGTGGCACGCCCTCGTGCGTCCTTTCCACTCCGTTTCGAACTCGTAATTTTTCATATTTTCTAAAAACAGCAGAAATAATGTTCGGAAAGGTAAACGCGGACTTTTTATTACCTATACTGTTACCTATTCAAAGTCGAGTTCTGGCGGACTGTCAATTTGTCCTTTGATGAAAGCCTCCGGTGTTTCCACTTGAATAATATCAACATCAACATTATAGGAATCACCCGAGATATAATGCTTGAGTCTTTGTCCATTCACCACTTGTGTGGCATTGCCTTGGAGAGAGCTAATTTTAATTGCTCCTGAACGATACACCTCCTCAACAACATATGGTCCTTCCCACTTCGAGAGTAATTTCCCTGCAAAGAATCTGAGACGAGACCGATACAATAGAACTTGATCTCCAACATTAAATTCTCTTTTGATGATCCTTCTATCATGCCATTTCTTAACTTTTTCTTTAAAGAGTTTAGCATTTTCATAAGCTTCACTTCTCCATTCATCTAGAGAACTTAATTGCAACAACCTCTTATTACCGGCTAATTTAGGATCTTTATTTAGTTCTCTAACAGCCCAATAAGCTTTGTGCTCTAGTTCTAAAGGTAAATGACAAGCTTTTCCATAAACCATTTTATAAGGTGACATTCCCATAGGATTTTTATAAGCAGTTCTATAAGCCCATAGTGCTTCTTTCAATTTGCTAGCCCAATTCCTCCTAGATTTATTAACAGTCTTTCCTAAAATAGCTTTAATCTCTCTATTTGATAATTCTACTTGACCACTAGTTTGAGGGTGATAAGCAGAAGCAATTCTATGATTAATACCATACTTAGCAAGAGTTTTTCTAAAACCTCCATGAATAAAATGAGAACCTCCATCAGTCATAATATATCTAGGTACTCCAAATCTAGGAAATATAACATCTACAAGCATTTTTATAGAGGTCTCACCATCAGCACTCCTTGTAGGTATAGCTTCTACCCATTTAGTAACATAATCAACAGCGACAAGTATATGAGTATTACCGTCTGAAGAAGGGAAAGGACCCATGAAGTCGAATCCCCAACAATCGAATGGTTCAATAACAAGAGTATAATTCATAGGCATTTCATTGCGTCTGGAGATATTACCAACTCTTTGACATTCATCACAAGATAAAATAAATTTCCTTGCATCTTTGAAGAGTGTTGGCCAATAAAAACCTGATTGTAGAACCTTTTGCGCGGTTCTATCTCCAGCGTGATGTCCTCCATAAACACTTCCATGACATTTATTCAATATCTCCTGTTGTTCATATTCAGGAACACATCTTCGCATAATACCATCCACTCCTTCTTTATATAAGTGTGGGTCATCCCAAAAATAATGCCGCAAGTCATAAAAGAATTTCCTCCTTTGCTGAGCTGAAAAGGTTGGAGGCAAATACTTCGAAACAATAAAGTTAGCATAATCTGCATACCAAGGGCTCTCTCGCGAGCTCACCTTTATTACAGCCAATTGTTCATTTGGAAAACTATCATTAACAGGAACAGGATCATAAGCAATATTTTCCAATCTAGACAAATTATCAGCAACAGGATTATCAGCACCTTTCCTATCTATAATATGTAAATCAAATTCTTGCAAAGAAGTACCCATCTAATAAGCCTTGGCTTAGCATCTTTCTTTGTCATAAGGTATCTAATTGCAGCATGATCAGTATGAATTGTAACTTTCGAATCAACAATATAAGGTCTAAACTTATCACAAGCAAAGACTACAGCTAACAATTCTTTTTCAGTTGTAGCATAATTTCTTTGAGCAGCATCAAGAGTCTTACTAGCATAATGAATAACATTTAATTTTTTATCTACCCGCTGTCCAAGGACAGCGCCTACAGCAAAATCACTAGCATCACACATAATTTCAAAAGGCAAATTCCAATCAGGAGGTTCAACTACAGGAGCAGTTGTTAAGGCTTTCTTTAGAGTTTCAAAAGCTTCCTTACAATCATCATCAAAAACAAAAGGTACATCTTTTTGAAGAAGATTAGTAAGAGGCTTTGAAATTTTAGAGAAATCTTTAATAAATCTCCTATAAAACCCAACATGACCAAGAACACTACGAATACCTTTAACATCCCTCGGATAGGGCATCTTCTCAATTGCTTCAACTTTAGCTCTATCAACTTCAATACCTCTCTCGAAAATTTTATGTCCCAATACAATTCCTTCATTAACCATAAAGTGGCATTTCTCCCAATTAAGAACAAGGTTAGTTTCTTCACATCTCTGCAAAACTTTATCAAGGTTTCGCAAGCAACTATCAAAAGAATTCCCATAGACAGAAAAATCATCCATGAACACCTCTACAATACTTTCGCAAAAACCATGAAAAATAGCAGACATGCATCTTTGAAAAGTAGCAGGAGCATTACATAAACCAAAAGGCATACGCCTATAAGCATAAGTTCCATAAGGGCAAGTAAAAGTGGTTTTCTCTTGATCTTTAGCTTTAACAGCAATTTGTGAAAACCCAGAATATCCATCAAGAAAGCAAAAATGAGTATTTTTAGACAACCTTTCTAGCATTTGATCAATAAAGGGTAAAGGGTAATGATCTTTCTTAGTAACTTTATTAACTTTTCGAAAATCAATGCACATTCTATAACCTACAACTATTCTTTGAGGAATAAGCTCATCATTATCATTAGGCACAACAGTCATTCCTCCTTTCTTAGGAACACAATGAACAGGACTAACCCATCTACTATCAGCAATAGGATATATAATACCAGCTTCAAGGAGTTTTAATACCTCGTTCCTTACCACTTCCTTCATCTTCGGAATTAGACGACGTTGATGTTCAACAACAGGCTTTGCATCATCTTCCATATTAATAGCATGTTGACAAATAGAAGGAGAAATCCCTTTCAAATCATCAAGAGTATAGCCAATAGCTCCTCGGTGTTTCTTCAATATTTCCAATAACCTTTCTTCCTCAATCTCTGAAAGCTTAGAACTAATAATAACAGGATATATTTTCTTATCATCAATATGAGCATATTTAAGATTATCAGGTAAAGGCTTTAAATCAAAAACAGGATCTTCCTTTGGTGGCGGTGTTGTACCCAAATCTTCCACCGGTAAATCATGCTTGAGAATAGGTTGGCGAAGAAAAATTTCCTCAAGCTCATCTCTTTCTTTCCTAAAAGCTTCACTTTCGCTATTCTCCAAATGTTGCTGCAAAGGATTATTAGGAACAAGAACAATAGATGCACACTGCTCCATTTTAAAATCATTACTAGGCAAGTCAACTTTATAAGGAGTTTTGGTAAATTTAGAAAAGTTAAATTCATAAGGTTCACCAGCAAATCTAGTCAAAATTTTCTCTTTCTTACAATCTATAATAGCTCCACAAGTATTTAGAAAAGGTCTACCAAAAATGATAGGACAATGATCACTAGCAGCAGAACCAAGTACCAAAAAGTCAGCAGGATATTTAATCTTACCACATAGAACTTCCACATCTCGAACAATACCAATTGGAGAAATAGTTTCTCTATTAGCCAGATGAATAACCACATCAATATCTTCAAGTTCACAAGAACCAATTTCGTGCATGATCTCCGTGTAAAGCTCATAAGGTATAGCACTAACACTTGCACCAATATCACATAAACCATAATAGCAATGATCACCAATTCTAACAGATAGCATAGGAACACTAACTTGTTTGGATTTATTAGGATGTGAAACAATATTAGAAGCATCTTCACAGAAAATAATATGACCATCCTCCACATTTTCAGTCACAAGATCCTTAACTATTGCAACAGCAGGTTCAATTTTAATTTGTTCTTCAGGTTCTTTAGGTTTCTTTTCACTTTTATTAACCGCACTAGATATGACAGAGTACTCCTTCATTTTAGCAGGGAAAGGAGTTTTTTCAATATAAGCTTCAGGAATAACATTATCAACAGTTTCAACCACTACACATTTGTTTACAGATGAATCAACTTTATCCTTATACGGTTCATGATACTTATCAAAATTCTTTTTAGGCAGTTCATAATGAGAGGCAAAAGCTTTATAAAGATTTGCAACAACTTGGGAATCAAGACCATATGTAGCACTCATATTACGAAATTTATCAGTATCCATAAAAGCTTCAATGCATTTATAATCATAAATTATACCTGATTCTCTATCTTTGTCGTTCTCCCATCCTTCAGTATTTTCTTGGATCCGATCAAGAAGGTCTCTTTTAAACTCTTCATTCTTGCGTGTAAATGATCCAGAACAAGAAGTATCCAGCAAGGTCTTGTCTTGAAAAGAAAGTCTTGCATAGAAATTATCAATAATAACATTACCAGGAAGCTCATGAATGGGGCATTTGAGCATTAAAGACTTCAATCTCCCCCAAGCTTGGGCAATACTTTCTCCATCATGAGGCCAGAAATTATATATGCGGTTCCGATCTTTGTGAATTTCACTTGGAGGATAAAATTTGGAATAAAATAAAGGCACAATGTCCTCCCAATCAATAGAATCACCATTCTTCAGCAATTTATACCAGTGCGCCGCTTTACCAGACAGCGATATAGTGAATAGTTTCTTCCTAACTTCATTCATAGAAATACCTGCACATTTGAATAACCCGCATAATTCATGCAAAAACAATAAATGATCACCAGGATGGACAGTTCCATCCCCTTCATAGCGGTTATCCATAACACGTTCAATAATTTTCATAGGTATTTTATATGGTACTACTTCCTCACCTGGCGCTTCATCCACTACCGTTGCAGTAGTAGTAGATTTCCCAAATAGAAATTGAAGAGAAGATCTCTCCATAATGATTTATAGCAGCAGGCAGAAATAAAATCAGCACAAACAGTAAAGGTTTTCCTTACCAATTCCGCTTACCAATAGCGTTTCACTCCCCGGCAACGGCGCCAGAAAATAGTCTTGATGACCCACAAGTATAGGGGGTGTATCGTAGTATCTTCGATAAGTAAGAATGTCGATCCCAACGAGGAGCAGAAGGTGTTGGCAGCAGTTTCGATGAAGGATTCACTGTAAATGCTCACAGGCAAGTATTAGGGGGTTTTGATATTGCAGATAAATAAAGTACGAGTAAGTAAAATGCGAGAGAAATAATTGCAGCGAGTGGCCCAATCCTTTTTAGCACAAAGGACAAGCCGGTTTGTTTACTTATAATGACCAAACGTTCCTGAGGACACATGGGAATTTTAGTCTAGTGCTTTCGCTTCATGTAGCTAAATAATCTTCATTGTTTTGATAAGTGTTGTGTGGGTGAACCTATGCTAATGCACCGCCCTTCCTAGGACTAATACATACTTGTGATTATACCCCTTGCAAGCATCCGCAACTACAAGAAAGTAATTAAGATAAATCTAACCACAACCTTAAACTCTGAGATCCTGCGATCCCTCCTGCATCGATATACTAACGGGGGCTTAGGTTTCTGTCACTCCGGCAACCCCGCAATTAGCAACCGAATACAAGATGCACTCCCCTAGGCCCATAAATGGTGAAGTGTCGTGTAGTCGACGTTCACACGACACCACTAGAAGAATGACACCACAACTTAAATATCATAACATTGAATATTACTCAACCATAATTCACTACTAGCATTTAGACTTCACCCATGTCCTCAAGAACTAAACGAACTACTCACGAGACATCATATGGAATACAATCAGAGGTGATATGATGATGAATAACAATCTGAACATAAACCTTGGTTCAATGGTTTCACTCAATAGCATCTACAACAAGTATAGAATAACACCGGGAGAGTTTCCCCTATCAAACAATCAAGATTTAACCCGAATTGCTACAGCGGTGACGAGGTGCAGCGGTGGTGATGGCGGTGTAGATGGTGGAGATGATGATGATGATGATGGAGATGATGTCCCGCTCGATGACGATGGCGATGGCGTCGATTTCCCCTCCGGGAGGGAATTTCCCCGTTCCTGCCCGCCGGAGAGCTCTTTCTCTCTGGTGTTCTCCGCCCCGCAGAGGCGGCTGTAACCCTTCGTGAGGTCCTCTCTGTGGCTTAGGTTTTCGGGACGAAGGAGTACGCGAAGAAAAGGAGGCGAAAGGGGCTGTGGGGCCCCCAGAGCACAGGGTGGCGCGGCCGGGCCTTGGGCGCGCCGCCCGTGGTCTGGGCCCACGTGGCTCTTCTCTTCTCCCCCTTCTGGCTCCCTCCGTCATCTGGAAAAATAGGAATTTACGTGAAATTCCCTTCCACAGTTGATCTTCCGAAATATTGCGTTCTGACGGTGCTTTTTCCAGCAGAATCCTGGCTCCGGTGCTTGATCCTCCAATAATGATGAAACATGCAAAATAGATGAAATAACATAAGTATTGTGTCCCAATATGAAATATATCAATGAATAACAGCAAATTATGATACAAAATAGTGATGCAAATTGGACGTATCTGCCTCAAAAAATCGTCTTTACTGGTTCGTTTGACATTCTGCCTTTTATTTCGCATTGCCTCTTTTACTTTGTTGAGTGGATTTATTTGCTCCATTAAATTTCAGTAGCCTTGGGTAGTGTCCAGAAGTGTTAAGAATGATTGTGTCCTCTCTGAACATGTGAATTTTTGATTATGCACTAACCCTCTAATGAGATTGCTTTAAGTTTGGTGTGGAGGAAGTTTTCAAGGGTCAAGAGAGGATGATGATATGATATGATCAAGAAGAGTGAAAAGTCTAAGCTTGGGGATGCCCCGTGGTTCATCCCTGCATATTTCAAGAAGACTCAAGCATCTAAGCTTGGGGATGCCCAAGGCATCCCCTTCTTCATCAACAAACTTATCAGGTCACTTCTAGTGAAACTATATTTTTATTCCGTCACATCTTATGTTCTTTACTTGGAGCGTATGTTTGTTTTTATTTTTGTTTATGTTTGAATAAATTCGGATCCCAGCAATCCTTGTGTTGGAGAAAGACACGCTCCACTTTTTCATTTGAACACTGGTGTTCTTAGCTTTACTTTAATGTTCATGGCGAAGTTGAAAGCCGCTTCGTTGATTGCTATTTGGTTGGAAACAGAAAATGCTTCATGTGGTAAATGGTATATTATCTTGAATAATTTGATACTTGGCAATTGTTTTGAGCTCTCAAGTAGATCATGTTTAAGCTCTTGCATCATGTAGTTTAAATCTATTAGTGGAGAACTACCGTAGAGCTTGTTGAAATTTGGTTTGCATGATTGGTCTCTCTAAGGTCTAGATATTTTCTGGTAAAAGTGTTTGAACAACAAGGAAGACAGTGTAGAGTCTTATAATGCTTGCAATATGTTCTTGTGTAAGTTTTTGCTGTACCGGTTCATACTTGTGTTTGCTTCAAACAACCTTGCTAGCCAAAGCCTTGTACTGAGAGGGAATGCTTCTCGTGCATCCAAAACCTTGAGCCAAAACCTATGCCATTTGTGTCCACCATAACTACCTATATGTGGTATTTTTCTGCCATTCCAAAGTAAATTGCTTGCGTGCTACCTTTAAAATTTCATTCCTTGTCTTTGCAATACATAGCTCATGGGAAAGTATCCTAAAAAACTATTGTGGTAATGAATATGTTGCTATGTATCTTAGTTCTTATAAGTTGCTTGTTGTGCGGTAACCATGTTTCTGGGGACGCCATCAACTTGTCACACCTTTGTTGAATATCATGTGAGTTGCTATGCATGTTCGTCTTGTCTGAAGTAAGGGAGATTTCTCATGATTAAATGGTTTGAGTATGCATATTGTTAGAGAAGAACATTGGGCCACCAACCAAAGCCATGTATCATGGTGGAAGTTTCAGCTTGGACATTAATCCTCAGAATCTCTTATGAGAATATTATTTGTTGAATGCTTTAAGCATTAAAAAGAGGAGTCCATTATCTGTTTTCTATGTTGTCCCGGTATGGATGTCCTCAAGTTGAGATCTATCAAAATCGAGAAATCAAATGCGATTTATCTCCTTGGACCTTTGTACAGGTGGCATAGAGGTACCCCTTTGTGACACTTAGTTGAAACATATGTAATGCAATGATAATCCATGGAAATCCGAGCTAATTAGGACAAGGTGCGAACACTATTAGTATTCGATGCATGAGGCTTGCAACTTATAGGAAGTTTTATGCATAACTCATATGAATTATTACTACCGTTGACAAAATTGTTTCCATGTTTTCAAAATAAAAATCTCTAGCACATGAGTAATCCTGCTTCCCTCTGCGAAGGGCCTTTCTTTTACTTTATGTTGAGTCAGTTTACCTACTTCTTTCTATCTTAGAAGCAAACACTTGTGTCAACTGTGTGCATTGATTCTTACATGTTTACTTATTGCACTTATTATATTACTTTGTGTTGACAATTATCCATGAGATATACATGTTACAAGTTGAAAGCAATTGCTGAAACTTAATCTTCCTTTGTGTTGCTTCGAAACCTCTTACTTTGAATCTATTGCTTTATGAGTTAGCTCTTATGCAAGTCTTTTTGATGCTTGTCTTGAAAGTACTATTCATGAAAAGTTTTTGCTATATGATTCAGTTGTTTAGTCATTATCTTTTTGTTAGCAAACCATTGCTTTGAATCACTTCATTCATCTCATATGCTTTACAATAATGTTGATCAAGATTATGTTGGTAGCATGTCACTTTAGAAATTATTGTTTTTATCGTTTACCTACTCGAGGGCGGTAGGAACTAAGCTTGGGGATGCTTGATACGTCTCCAACGTATCTATAATTTCTTATGTTCCATGCTAGTTTTATGACAATACCAACATGTTTTAGTCATACTTTATAATATTTTTATGCATTTTCCAGAACTAACCTATTAACAAGATGCCGCGCTTCGTTTTTGCTATTTTTGGTTTCAGAAATCCTACACAGGAAATATTCTCGGAATTGGACGAAACAAAAGCCCACGGTCTTATTTTCCATGGAGCCTTCCAGAACACCGAAGAGGAGACGGAGAAGGGCCACGAGGCGGCCACCCCATAGGGCGGCGGCCCACCCCCGGCGCGCCATATGGTGTGGGTCCCGGGCCTCCTCCGGCCCTTCGCCTACTTAATCCTCCGTCGCGAAAACCCTAGGACCGAGAGCCACGATACGAAAAGTTCGAGACGCCGCCGCCGTCAATCCCATCTCGGGGATTCTGGAGATCGCCTCCGGCACCCTGCCGGAGAGGGGAATCATCACCGGAGGGCTCTACATCACCATGCCCGCCTCCGGACTAATGCGTGAGTAGTTCATCCTTGGACTACGGGTCCATAGCAGTAGCTAGATGGTTGTCTTCTCCTCTTGTGCTATCATGTTTAGATCTTGTGAGCTGCCTATCATGATCAGGATCATCTATTTGTAATGCTACATGTTGTGTTTGTTGGGATCCGATGAATATTGAATACTATGTCAAGTTGATTATTGATCTATCATATATGTGCTATTTATGTTCTTGCATGCTCTCCGTTGCTAGTAGAGGCTCTGGCCAAGTTGATACTTGTGACTCCAAGAGGGAGTATTTATGCTCGATAGTGGGTTCATGCCTCCATTGAATCTGGGACAGTGACAGAAAGTTCTAAGGTTGTGGATGTGCTGTTGCCACTAGGGATAAAACATCGATGCTTTGTCTAAGGATATTTGTGTTGATTACATTACGCACCATACTTAATGCAATTGTCTGTTGTTTGCAACTTAATACTGGAAGGGGTGCGGATGCTAACCTAAAGGTGGACTTTTTAGGCATAGATGCATGGATGGCGGTCTATGTTCTTTGTCGTAATGCCCTAAGTAAATCTCATAGTAGTCATCATGATATGTATGTGCATCTCTATTCTGTCAATTGCCCAACTGTAATTTGTTCACCCAACATGCTATTTATCTTATTGGAGAGACACCACTAGTGAACTATGGACCCCGGTCCTATTTTTTACATCTGAAATACAATCTACTGCAATCACTGTTCTCTGTTGTTTTCTACAAGCAAACATCATTCTCCACACCATACGTTTAATCCTTTGTTTTCAGCAAGCCGGTGAGATTAACAACCTCACTGTTAAGTTGGGGCAAAGTATTTTGATTGTGTTGTGCAGGTTCCACGTTGGCGCCGAAATCTCTGGTGTTGCGCCGCACTACACTCCACCACCAACAACCTTCACGTGGCCTTCATATCCTACTGGTTCTATAACCTTGGTTTCTTACTGAGGGAAAACTTGCCGCTGTACGCATCACACCTTCCTCTTGGGGTTCCCAACGGACGTGTGCTTTACCGTCACAAGCAGTACCTTGAAAGGGAACTTCAAAATTGTCTTGATCCCGAGCTCCCCTTGGACGATTGGATCCACCATGATGATCCTTGAGTCTAGGCGCTTCTCCTGGACTGCTCAATCGAGCTTGGGGTGGCCTCCTCCGTCGAGTTCTTGATTGACTCCGGTGACAGTGCAATGATGATGGCGAGGGTTTGGAAGAAATAGAGAGGGATTGGAAGGGCGGCGAAGAATTAGGGTTCTATGGCGAAGCTACTGGCAGCTTTATAGAGCACGGCGAGGTCCGTATCGGCATTTCACCGGCGGCTATGGCCGGGATGCCTCGCCGACAATGGAGGTCTTTGGGGCGCGAATCTTGGCGCTAATGGATAGGACAGACGCGAGAAGAGTTGGGCGTGGCTCTGAGATGGTCTGCGACGTCCAGGGTCATCCTTATCGCCGTCGAGGTCGTGGTCTACTGGCTCCGACGCGCTGTCGTCGTTGAGGAAGAAGACGACGTTCCTTTTCTTCCACGACGAAATGGTATGCTGGTGTGGGCTGACTTCGTTCGCGGGCTGGGCTGGTTCTAGGCTTCGACGTGGGCTGCTGCGGTCCAGGTAAGCTAGGTAAGCCCCTCTCTTTTTCTCTCTTTTCTATTTTCTGTTTTATTTCCTGATTTGAATTTACTATTTGAATTCAAATTTGAATTCTGTTTTATTTTGCAGGTTCTAAAATATTTGAGTATCAAGATAACTTGATAATCATGCTTATTGCATGGTTTTGTTGTTTAAACAAAAATTGAATTTTGATTAGAGTGACACTTTGTGAGGTTTAATTAAAATGGAAATGGTTTAGATTTTTATCTCAGTTCCATTTTAATTTAGGAACAACTTTTGTTTAAATGATTTGAAAATTTACAACATGTGCATGGTGAACCTATTATTAGGTTTAACTAATGTGCTTAGTAATATTGATGGTTCATATCTATTTCAGTTATGGCTAGAGTTTAAAATAAATGGTAATGAGAATGGATTGGATTATGATTTTATGTGGACTACTATTTCTAAAGGTTTAAGAAAAGTGGTTGGCTTAACTCTATGTTAAATAATCTTGCATAGCAAATTTCTAACTTGAATTATTTAAAATAGATCCTAAGCTCATTATGGTTAATTCACTTGCTAAAAGAATTCTATTTTATAAAACATTACTTTATTTGGTTAGCTAAACAAGTTCCTTGGAATGCAAAATATAATTGGATATTTGGTTCACTCTACTTTCTTGAATAACATTTAAGCTTAGGTACAACTAGTTTGGTTTATACTTGTGATCTATGATACACAATTAAGTTAGGACTTATTATTTTATGTGGAGTGGATCCCACATGAAATGGTTTAGGGTTTTGCATAAGCTTTATTAAATGGAAATACAAATAGGCATGAGGTATGGCAGGGTTCTATTTATGATCCAAAGTGATCCTTGGATTGGAATTCAGATGTGGTCTAGGGTTTTAGTGGTGATCACCCATGTGATACACAACTAGGATTAGGATATGGGCATAAGCTTTGGTTATGTTTCACTAATAGAACATGGCTCTCACCTCCAAGATTAAAGGTTGGTTTGAACAAGTAAGATTTAATACTACACTAGCATTCTCTAGGATAGACATGGCTATGGTTAGCATCTATAATCTCTCTCACTTCTAAATGTCTTTTAATAGCCTAAGGTCCTACTCAAGAGATGATGATATGATCCTCTAAATATATGGTTTGCCTAGGAATTCTACCTTGGTATCTTATGTAGCTTGTTCTTCTGGAAATCTGATAAACCTGCATCTTGTGGCATGCCTCCACCTCCTAGCTTCTTCATATTGATCCTAGCTAATGTATGGAGTGGCTCTATGTGTTGGTTTCCTTGTATCATGCTACAAGATGATCAAATGGATGAAGGGTGTGGCTCCTTTTATAGGCTTGGGAAAGCTCTAGTATCATGACACATAGGTGGGTGACTCTTGTTTTGGTTTGATGAGTAAGGTGCTTGGTTGTCATGCCCTCATCCATAGCAATCCTTTGAGCATGAGGTGGCAAGTCTTGGGATGCAAGTCATGTAGATATTTTCATCCTATGTGGCATGATCATTATCCTCTCATATGATTTATATTTGGATAGCCAAGTGGCATTTGTTACTAAATATCTTGTGGATGGTTTTATTATTGTGGATGAGTCACTATATCATATTTGATTGGATTTATATTATAATATTGGTCAAAAGGTCAAGGTTGAAGGTTATTCCTCAATTTTGGATAGTTGGTGTTTGATTTCACCAAGGCATGATCATATGAGTTTCAAAATACTCATGGGTAGTTTTATTCAAATAGTTTGAACTATAATTTGTAATGTAAATGGATTTAGTTTTATGATATTCCATATATTTAATAAGTTATGATTTAAATAAGAATGTGTGGCCTTTATGCACTTTAGACCCTGTGATTTACCTTATTTATTAATAAGTTTAGAAGTGAATTAAATTACACACAAAGGTAGTTGCTAACTTTTAAGTGTTAATAAGTTAGGGTTTGATTCTTAAAGAATGTGTTGTTGTAAGGAATACCATGTTGAGATCTTTTATAAGATCTTGTAGTTGACCCTTACTTAAGGTGTTATTTGTTGTAAAACTAATTCCATTTGATCTAGCCCATAGATCAAATCATCTCTACCCAAAACAGGGTTTTAGCAAAGATCACAGTGAAGTTTATAGCGCTTGACTTGATGCTCTACTTCAATTCCAGCAAGTCAAGTGAAACTTCAGTTACTGTGGTAAGTTTTATTTGAAAGCGCAAAAATTCCTCGGATTTTCTATGCATGAATGCAATGCACACTTTGGTGTTCTCTCATTTTATAGCCTCTAAACCAGGATATTACAAGCCTCTCTCCCTTAGAGGGATCCCCGCTTACGAAGACATACTCGTCGTCAGGCTGGTTCTTCAGGATCTTCTGCTGTTGCGCTATCTGATCAGGACATTATCCGTGGTCTTCGTGGTCTGCTCGCTGGTACAGGCTCTTCCTCGACGGGTACTGCTGGTTCTGTGCCTGGCTCTTCTGGCACCGCGCGACCACCACCTTCCACACAGTCAGGTACGTCATCCCCGTGGTATCTGGATTCTGGAGCTTCTTTTCATATGACCTCTGCGTCTTCTATTCTTTCTGCTCTTCGCTCTCTTGTTTCTCCTGTTCGTGTTATCACGGCTGATGGTACCTCTCTTCCTGTTTCCAGTCGAGGCACCCTTTCTACTACCTCTTTCTCTGTTCCTGATGTTTCTCATGTTCCTAGTCTTAAGATGAACCTGTTTTCCGCTAGTCAGCTTACTGATTCTGGTTGTCGCGTCATTCTTGACGCTGATTCTTGTGCTGTTCAGGACCGCCGTACACAGGCCCTGGTTGGAGCTGGCCCTCGCAGCCTTGAGTCCCCGGGGCTCTGGGAGTTAGACTGGCTTCGCGTTCCTTCTGCTGCCACTTCATCTGCCAGTTCTCCTGCGGTTGCTGCTTCTGTCACTGGATCTTTTCAGCAGTGGCATCATCGGCTGGGTCACCTCTGTGGCTCCCGTTTATCGTCATTAGTTCGTCGTGGTCTTCTGGGGTCTGTCTCAGGAGATGTGTCTTTGCATTCGTGTCAGGGTTGTAGGTTAGGCAAACAGATTCAGCTTCCCTATCCTACTAGTGCGTCTGTATCTCAGCGACCTTTTGATTTAGTTCATTCGGATGTTTGGGGTCCGGCTCCCTTTCCTTCGAAAGGGGGTCATCGATACTATATTTTGTTTATTGATGATTTTTCGCGATACACCTGGTTGTTTCTTATGCACTCTCGCAGTGAGGTGCTTTCTATTTATCAGCGTTTTGCAGCCATGGTTCGTACTCAGTATTCCACGCCTATTCGTGTGTTTCGTGCTGATTCTGCAGGAGAGTATATCTCCCAGCACCTGCGTGGTGTTCTTGCTGAGCAGGGCACCCTTGCCCAGTTCTCGTGTCCCGGCGCCCATGCTCAAAATGGTGTCGCCGAGCGTAAGCATCATCATATTCTTGAGACTACCCGTGCTATGATGATTGCTTCCTCTCTTCCGCCGCATTTCTGGGCTGAGGCTGTCGCTACGTCGACTTACCTCATTAACATTCAGCCTTCTGCTGCCCTTCAAGGTGGCATTCCTCTCGAGCGTCTTTCTGGTTGCTCTCCAGATTACTCGACACTTCGTTTATTTGGTTGCGTTTGCTATGTTCTTCTCCCTCCTCGCGATCGCACCAAGCTGACCGCTCAGTCTGTTGAGTGTGTTTTTCTCGGATACAGTGATGAGCATAAGGGCTATCGCTGTTGGGACCCCGTTGGTCGTCGGATGCGCATCTCTCGTGATGTCACGTTTGATGAGACGCGTCCCTTCTATCCTCGTCCCACCTCGGGTACTTACCCGGTGGATGATATCTCTTTTCTTCTTTTTCCGGATGCACCCCCTGCTATCCCGTCTCCTCCCCCTCCTAGTCCTGATGCGCCCCCTTCGGCGCCATCCTCTCCTCCGTCTAGTCCACCTAGTACTCCTCGTTCTCCGGCTTCGGATCCTTCTGATGCTGTCCCTTCTTCCTCTTCTTCTGATGAGTTGTCCTCTGCTGATGACCTTCCCCCTTCACGGCCTGTTCGTCAGCGTCGTGCTCCAGCTCGTTACTCTCCTAGTCAGTATGGTCTCTCTGTCGTTTCCGAGCCGACTTCTTATCGGGATGCCGAGCGTCATCCTGAATGGCAGCTTGCCATGGCTGAGGAGATCGCTGCGCTTGAGCGCACTGGCACTTGGGATCTTGTTTCTCCCCCTTCTGGTGTTCGTCCTATCACGTGTAAGTGGGTCTATAAAATTAAGACTCGCTCTGATGGATCTCTTGAGCGCTATAAAGCGCGTCTTGTGGCTCGTGGCTTTCAGCAGGAGCACGGCCGTGACTATGATGAGACTTTTGCCCCTGTGGCTCATATGACTACTGTGCGTACCCTTCTTGTTGTTGCTTCTGTTCGCCGCTGGTCTGTCTCCCAGCTTGATGTTCAGAATGCTTTTCTTAATGGCGAGTTGAGTGAGGAGGTTTACATGCAGCCTCCTCCTGGGTATTCTGTTCCCGATGGGATGGTTTGTCGTCTTCGACGTTCTCTCTATGGTCTCAAACAGGCCCCTCGTGCCTGGTTTGAGCGCTTCGCCTCTGTGGTGACTGCTGCTGGTTTCTCTCCTAGTCTTCATGATCCAGCACTTTTCGTTCACACTTCTCCTCGTGGACGTACTCTTCTTCTTCTCTATGTTGATGATATGATCATTACTGGTGATGATCCTGAGTATATTGCCTTCGTCAAGGCTCGTCTTCGCGATCAGTTTCTTATGACTGATCTTGGTCCTCTTCGCTATTTTCTTGGCATTGAGGTTTCCTCCACTTCTGATGGCTTTTCTATCTCTCAGGAAAAGTACATTCAGGATCTTCTTGCTCGTGCTGCTCTTGGGGATGAGCGCACGGTCGATACTCCTATGGAGCTTAATGTTAAGCTTCGTCCTACTGATGGTGATCCTCTTCCTGATCCCACCCGTTATCGTCATCTTGTTGGGAGTCTTGTTTATCTTGCTGTCACTCGTCCTGATATTTCTTATCATGTTCATATTCTGAGTCAGTTTGTCTCAGCTCCTACCACTGTTCACTATAGTCATCTCCTCCGTGTTCTTCGTTACCTTCGTGGCACGATCACTCGTCGCCTTTTCTTTCCCCGTTCCAGCTCTCTCCAGCTCCAGTGCTATTCGGATGCTACGTGGGCGAGTGATCCTACGGATCGTCGTTCACTTTCTGCTTACTGTGTGTTTCTTGGTGGTTCGCTTGTTGCTTGGAAGACGAAGAAACAGGTCGCAGTTTCCCGTTCGAGTGTTGAGGCTGAGTTGCGGGCTATGGCTTTGTTGATTGCTGAGGTGACTTGGTTACGGTGGTTGCTTGCAGATTTTGGGGTCTCTGTTACGACACCCACTCCACTTTTGTCTGACAGTACATGTGCTATCAGTATTGCACGTGATCCGGTCAAGCATGAGCTGACCAAGCATATTGGTGTTGATGCTTTTTACACACGTGCACAGGTACAAGATGATGTTGTTGCGGTTCATTATGTGCCTTCAGATTTGCAGTTGGCGGATTTCTTTACGAAGGCACAGACTCGAGCGCAGCATGATTTCTTACTCTCCAAACTCAGTGTTGTGGATCCACCATGAGTTTGAGGGGGGTGTTAGATGTATATATCTATATATTGTAGTTTCCTCATATGTTAGGGGCTTTCTGCATATGTGCACCTGTACATGTACTATATATTGTGGCCTTTGGCCCCCTGGTAATACATCAAGCATATTTCCCTAACAACTGGGATATGGATCAGATCATAACAACAATGGGATTTCTCCCGGGTTAATCTCCGAAACTTTGTTGAAATTTAAGATACGTGTATGAAGGAGTTCTCGGCTAAGCATCATCGCACATACAAGGTGGTTTACTTCGACGTTAAGAAGCGCTACACGATTAACTGTGAAGATGATGAATGTTCATGGATTGTGCGTGCAAGACCTTTGAGTCAAGAGCCCGCTTGGCACATGTCTGACAAATCTAGCCAAATTTAAGATGGATTTGAGAGAGTGGAAGAGAGAAACTGCCGACTCAGGGGAGAGAGAGAGAGAGATGAATAGCAGCCTCAGTTCTGGTCCTTGTGGTCAAGGAAGGCCGAGCTCGCATGTCCTATAACTAACAGGAGCATAGCGCCCAGACCCCCTAGTTTGGCCCCGTCACGCCATGCTGGCAGGAGGTGTAGCGCCTAATCATTTGGCTTAGGCACTACCCAAAATGGTTTGATGCGCAAAAGACTTTCACTCATAGTCCATTTTTCATTGCAAGCGCTCATCATATAGTTTAACTATCTTGTTGATTAATTGATGGTCATGGTTTCCTGATCATGAACATTGGATATTGTTATTAACAAGATGGCATCATTAGGAGAAAGATATGATGGACACACACATAGTAAGCATAGTGATAAGATCAAATCATTAAGTTCGTTTTGCTATCAGCTCTTAAATGCATAGTATCATAACCATTCGACCATGAGATCATGTTAATCACCAACACCGAAGGATGCTTTGATGACATCAAACACTACTCCGTAAATGGGTTGTTATAAAGGTGGCATTAAGTGTTCACCACCACCACGCCGCCATGCTGCTGGGATTCCGAGAAAATCTACTACGCCCGTGATTGTTATCACCAGAATTTGACCAAGCCAGAGGTGGGCCGCGATCAAGATGGACTTGAAGATATACATATAGAAGAGATATGTGAATCGGCCTTATTTACCAAGTTTGGGCTAGCTAGCCCGTGTATCTTAGTTTAGAAATTAGAGTTTGTCTCGTGCACGGTTTAGTGCACGCCCACATTAGAAAGTCCCCTGGACTATAAATATGTACCTAGGGTTTATGGAATAAACAACAACCAACGTTCAACACAAACCAATCTCGGCGCATCGCCAACTCCTTCGTCTCGAGGGTTCCTCCGGTAAGCACCATGCTGCCTAGATCGCATCTCGCGATCTAGGCAGCACGAGCCTGCCTAGTTGTTCATGCGTTGCTCGTACTGAAGCCTTTTTGATGGCGAGCAACGTAGTTATCGTAGACGCGTTAGGGTTAGCATCGTTCTTAGCATCATATGCTTGCGTAGTGCAACCCTTGCGCGTCTAGCCGTCCTTGTGCCTCATCATGGGTGCAGGGGCGGCACCCCGCTTGATCTTTATTTAGTAGATCTGATCCGTTATGGTCGCTCCTTGATTCATCAAGGATTAGTTTAATATCTGCAATAGTTAGGCCTTACAAAGGGTTGGAGGATCCAGCGGCATGCAGGGTGTAGTTTGCTGCCCCTAGACAGGACGTTCCGAGGATCAACCTAGTGTTGGTTTTTAGGCCTTGTCTAGGGCTGGCTTACGTTTACCGTGCGTGAGCGCGAGGCCCAATCGTGAGTAGGATGATCCGATTATGCGGTGAAAACCCTAGATCGTCGTGGATCTCATACGCTTTATCTTGATCAAGCAGGACCACCATATATTCGGCCACCTTGGACGAATCATGGGTGGATCGGCTCCATGAGCCGATTCACAGGATAACCTGAGAGCCGATCGAGGCTCGTATTTAACGTGTACGTGTGTGCCCTGCAGGAAACTAAGCGAGGCATCATCCACACCTTCCTGACCAGGTATAGGTCAGGTGGCACGCCCTTGCGACCCGCATCGGCGCGCGACCAGGAGGCTTTGCGGGCCGTCGCTCTGAGGGACTGGGGCCAGCCGCAGCCCTAGTCATTCCCGGCTCTACGGTGTTGGCCAGTCACGCCCGCCGGTGGGTTTCGACGTCAACACATTCTGGCACACCCGGTGGGACACATCTTCAACGACAATCTTCAACGACAACCATCTCGCCATCCACATCAGAGATGGCGAAAGACACCATACCATCTTCATCAGAAGTGGCAGAAGAAACTCCGGTCACGTACGGGGATCTCACTGGCGAGCTCAAGAAGAAGTACGACGAGATCAAGTCTGCCCTCGAAGCCGACCTAATCGGCTCTTTCCACAGGACCCGCTCCCACGGCATCAGATGGAAGGGGTTCACACCTGAAGGCGCACTCGATGGGGTGGACCTATCCACCCCGTCCGAAGAACGCACCAGTCGCTGCGTCAGGAGATCAACTTCATGGTGGCTCATTCGCTACACCGCCATTCTGAGAGCCTGGTGAATACGTTGGAGCGCGTCGCGCTGCGCGTGATCCAGGAGATCATGAGCCATCAGTACTCTCCGTCAGGACCAGCCCTAGGGACTCACCAAGGGGAAGCGCTGCTCCATTCCCGTCCACCGCTGCCGTTCGCGTTGGCAGCGCCCGAAGCGCCGAACTCATCGGCCTATGTCGTCTACAAGATTGGTGGTGACCCCAGTGACTACCAATTCCTACAGGACGCGCCCAAGGAGATCCCGCATGGGTACGCATGCGCATACGTGCCAGACTGCAGCACCTGGGCACCCTCGAACCAGGTTGCTATAGCAGGGACTTCTGGGGCAACAGGAGGAACGTCGGAGGCAGACCCTGAGAAGCAAACGTGGCTAGCTAAATACGCCACCCCGACGAAGCTCCCGAGCCCAGCTCCTGCAGTTGGCTCAGAACCAGAGAAACAGGCATGGCTGGTTAAGTACGCCACTCCGACGAATCTTCAGGGTTCGGCACCTGCAGCCATCACCGCGGATCAAATTTGTACGATCCTGAAAGATCAGTTCGGCATGATGCCGAAAAGAAAGGCGATCGGCTATACCAAGCCGTACCCCAACGAGTACGAATTGATCCCGCTACCACCCAAGTATCGGCTCCCGGACTTCACAAAGTTCAGCGGATCAGATGGCTCCAGCTCCATCGAGCACGTGAGCCGATATTTGGCACAGCTGGGCATGATCTCAGCGTCAGACGAGCTGCGCGTGAGGTACTTCTCGCAGTCCCTCACAGGATCGGCTTTCGGATGGTACACGTCTCTGCCGCCGAACTCAATCCAGACCTGGAAGCAGCTGGAAGAACGGTTCCATGAGCAATACCACTCAGAGGCTTCCGAGGCTGGCATTGCCGATCTAGCACAAGTACGACAGAAGCGCGGAGAAACAGTGTCAGAATACATCCAGCGCTTCAGGACGGTTAGGAACCGATGCTATTCGGTTCACGTGAGCGAAAAAGAAGCAGTCGAATTGGCGGTGGTGGGTCTATCATCATCGATCAAGGAAGTGGCCTCCCAGGCGGACTATCCTTCATTAGCACACATGGTGCAGAAGTTGTCAGCATATGAGCAACGCCACCCGGATATCTACCAAGATAAATTCAAGCGCGTGGTTACCATGGTTGACGCAGGCGAAGATGAAGGTCCTACGGGAGAGCGAGAGGTCGCAGTAGCTGAGTGGACTCGAGCTGCAGGCCCAGTAACCTGCAAATGGGTAAAGCCACCAGGGCCTCCAAGAGGGTTCGACTTCGACGTGACGAAAACCGAGCAGATTTTCGACCTCTTACTCGCGGAGAAGCACATAAAGGTACCCGAAGGCCACAAGTTTCCTACGGTGCAAGAGCTGAACGGAAAGCCATACTGCAAGTGGCATAACACGTTCACCCACACCACCAACGACTGCAGGGTGTGGCGTCAGCAGATCCAAGTGGCGATAGAAAATGGGCGACTAATTTTTAACCAGTATGCCATGAAGGTCGACACACACCCCTTCCCCGCCGTCAACATGGTGGAGTTTACCCACCTTGGAGGGTGCCAGCCTGATTTCTCAGCCAACATCAGCATGGTAGAGCTTGGACACCGCTCTGAGAAGGACGGGGATGAGGACAGCTGCTCTCAGAGCAAGGACACTGAGGGGGCCGCTCCATGCGATCGGCTCCGTCAAGATGGCAAGCGCTACGTCACAGAGGGGGAAGTGAAGAACATAAGATACCAACGACCCCTCTCTGATCACCTCCTCAACAAGTATGTTAGTCGATATGACCAACGCCGGCGATACGACAACAATGATGAAAGAGGTCGGATGACCATAAACGACGGAAGACATCGCCGGCATAATCATGATGAGGAGCGGCAGGAGCGCCACGGCAGGGAGCAGGACGATACGGACAGGCATTGGCACTGCCCCTTCTTCAGACACTGCTGGGATTCAGGAATGAGCCGATTACCAACAATCGGCAACTGCCCAGAATGCAACCGGAAGAAGAAGGAGACAGCCAACGTATCTGTGTTCGAGCGCCTAGGGCCTCTCCCACCGCAAAACAGACGTGCTGAGACCCCTCCGTTGGAAGATCTCGAGGATTCAGAAGACGAAGGGGAATACGAAGAAGACAGGTGCCACCGTCCAAGGTGGTGCCCTGACGGTCTCAGCCATACACAAAAACGCAGGGTTCAGCGATTGCGCGGTCTGGAGGAAGCCGAAAGGATGTACTTGCATACGCTGAGGAAGGCACGACCTGATCTGGCTGCGAAAGTCCAGAGGACCCTGGATGAGGAGGGACTGCCGCAAAGAAAAGAGTGGCGCCCCAAGCAAAAGAGAGCCGATGATGACACATCGGCTGGCACAAACATGGTGTTCATTCGTCCGGCGGAGTGTAGTGCTCCACGATTACACAGTGCACCCGACATGGACAACAGCAAGCGCACCAACGTGCTAAGGTCAGAGATTGGGCTGGTTTTATCCGCCGACATGGACGAGTAGCAAGACTACGTCAATAAGCAACATGGCGAGGCCGATCCTTGCGATCGGCCCTCCGAAACTGATGAAGGGATATTACAAAACCTTCACCGAGCAAGCAACATGGAGGCCGATTCCAGCAATCGGCCCAAATTATCCTCACCATCCATTCTGCCTGGGATCAACGTTTGACCCAACAGGGACTACCTGAAGAGCCGATACCATCAATTCTCTTGACAGAATCGGCTCGGGGGGCACCTAGATGGATAAAACACGAGGATATGAAATAATACTGAGTATGGGGGCCGATACACAAATCGGCCTAAAATTTTTAAACATTTTACAGCCGATGCAAGGGCATCGACTCAAGAGATACAATTGTTAACCAGAAGGTCAGCCCTAGTGAATTACGAAGAGAAGCCCCCATGAAAGAACTCCTCAAGAGAGTAGTTTAACAGCTCAGATCTTCTCTTCAAGAACAATGCTAAGGGCAGCTTGGGTGTCCAGATCAGGTTAAGGGTGGGTCGCATCAGATCCACCAAAAGAAGGGAGCCGATCTGACCTGCAGGGACGAAGAGGCGCATTGAGGAAACTCGGGGGGCAGCCCACCTTGAAGGCTCTCTGCAAGCCGATTTACGTGCAAATCGGCTGGCTCTGCATGATCAAGCCCAGGCTAATTCGGCTAAGTCTCGCCTCGAGTAAGGCTCGGGGGGCAGCAGGCCTGGTGGATGCTTTGTTTTTGCTCTGTTTAAAAGCCGATTGGGATACCAACGGCTGGTCCTTCATTGCAACCTTCTTCACGAATGATGATTATTGAAGAACATTGTTAGGTTTGGTTGGGAAAGTTCGAAGGTTTCCCTGAAGATACTGCATTTTCTGCCAAATTTAGAAAATCATCGGTTGGAGAAGGGAAGGGCGAATCTTGAAGGACCGATACGGTGCTATCGGCTCATTATGCATTGGCAAAGGGGACGAATCGGCAAGGTCAGTGGGAGAGGAAATCGGCAAATCAAATTGGGGAAAAGTTCTTCATTAATAAGAAAGATTTCTTACATAGTAGAACTGATTGCCCTCGAAAGGGGATACATTGCCCCGCCTACTTCTACGGATCCTATGCTAAGGGCCCTATCTACGGGCTGTTGCTGCCCTCGTCGTCGCCGTCATCGCCGCTGTCGGCGCTGCTCCCGGCCGGCTCGTCGTGCTCCAGCGGCCGCCGGCAGGACCTTCATTGTCCTCGTCCTCCTCGTCGTCGTCGTCGTCGCTGTCGAAGTCACTCAGATTTCCCGGCCAGGGGCAATGGCGCTTGGCCGGCTCGTCGGGGGAGCTGTCGTCGTCGTCGTCCTCCTCTTCCTCCTCCTTCACCTCCTCGGAGGTGGCCCCGTCCCAGGGGAAGTGATCATCCTCGCTTTCTTCTACCGCTTCCTTATCGGCAAGGAAGCGGAGATCGCTCTCCCCGTCGGTCAGGGACCTGTCGTCCTCTGACCAGATGGAGAAGTCATGGTCTGACTCCTCCCCGGCCGCAATGGCGCGGCGGATGTTGGGCCGCGTGGACTTCTGCTGGGTTGTACTCCGGCGTCGGCTCGCGGGATGTGGAGGACTGGCTGGAAAAATCCGATGGAGCAGAGGAAGAAGAAGACATCGTGGCGCAGGAGGGCTTTTCGAGATGCTAATGCGAAGAAGATGCAGAGGAGAACTGTTCGTAGCAGTTAAATAAAAGGGGACATAATAGAAATTCAATGCCACAGCAGTTTCCGAGGAAGTGGTGCCAAAACTGTCAAATCGTGCGGAGAAGTTGAGAAGGCAAGTTGTCATGATGAGGGACTCTGCGACGGTTCTGCTCTGCCACGACATGACCCTACGAGAGAAAAGCATAATGATTTTGGAAATGTCATTTCCAAAACCAGGGGGGCATGTGTTATCACCAGAATTTGACCAAGCCAGAGGTGGGCCGCGATCAAGATGGACTTGAAGATATACGTATAGAAGAGATATGTGAATCGGCCTTATTTACCAAGTTTGGGCTAGCTAGCCCGTGTATCTTAGTTTAGAAATTAGAGTTTGTCTCGTGCACGGTTTAGTGCACGCCCACATTAGAAAGTCCCCTGGACTATAAATATGTACCTAGGGTTTATGGAATAAACAACAACCAACGTTCAACACAAACCAATCTCGGCGCATCGCCAACTCCTTCGTCTCGAGGGTTCCTCCGGTAAGCACCATGCTGCCTAGATCGCATCTCGCGATCTAGGCAGCACGAGCCTGCCTAGTTGTTCATGCGTTGCTCGTACTGAAGCCTTTTTGATGGCGAGCAACGTAGTTATCGTAGACGCGTTAGGGTTAGCATCGTTCTTAGCATCATATGCTTGCGTAGTGCAACCCTTGCGCGTCTAGCCGTCCTTGTGCCTCATCATGGGTGCAGGGGCGGCACCCCGCTTGATCTTTATTTAGTAGATCTGATCCGTTATGGTCGCTCCTTGATTCATCAAGGATTAGTTTAATATCTGCAATAGTTAGGCCTTACAAAGGGTTGGAGGATCCAGCGGCATGCAGGGTGTAGTTTGCTGCCCCTAGACAGGACGTTCCGAGGATCAACCTAGTGTTGGTTTTTAGGCCTTGTCTAGGGCTGGCTTACGTTTACCGTGCGTGAGCGCGAGGCCCAATCGTGAGTAGGATGATCCGATTATGCGGTGAAAACCCTAGATCGTCGTGGATCTCATACGCTTTATCTTGATCAAGCAGGACCACCATATATTCGGCCACCTTGGACGAATCATGGGTGGATCGGCTCCATGAGCCGATTCACAGGATAACCTGAGAGCCGATCGAGGCTCGTATTTAACGTGTACGTGTGTGCCCTGCAGGAAACTAAGCGAGGCATCATCCACACCTTCCTGACCAGGTATAGGTCAGGTGGCACGCCCTTGCGACCCGCATCGGCGCGCGACCAGGAGGCTTTGCGGGCCGTCGCTCTGAGGGACTGGGGCCAGCCGCAGCCCTAGTCATTCCCGGCTCTACGGTGTTGGCCAGCCTGCTTGGGGGGAGTTGATACGTCCAAAACGTATCTACTTTCCCGAACACTTTTGCTATTGTTTTGCCTCTAATTTGTGTATTTTGGATACAACTAACACGGACTAATGCTGTTTTCAGCAGAATTGCTCTGGTGTCTCGTTTTTGTGCAGAAATCCAACTTTCGGGAAAATCCTCGGAATTTATGCAGGCCCTATTTTCCCAGAATACTGACGGAGCCAGAAGGAGAAGTAAGGTGGAGGCCCGAGGGCCCCACACCATAAGGCGGCGCGGCCTAGGGCCCGCGCGGCCTATGGTGTGGCCCCTCGGCTGGCCTCCGATGCCCCCTTCGGACTACTTATTGGGTTCGACCTAAAAACGCACGGAGAGAAGTCGAAATCGCCAGAAACCCTCCAGAGAGCCGCCACATCGCGAAACTCCGTCGCGGGAGCCAGAAGTCTCCGTTCTGGCACTCCGCCGGGACGGGGAATTGGAGGAGATCTTCACCGCCATCACCGCCAACGCCTCTCCATCGACCAGCCATGTTTCCCCCATCCATGTGTGAGTAATTCCCCCGCTGTAGGCTGAAGGGGATGGTAGGGATTGGATGAGATTGGTCATGTAATAGTCATAAGATTGTTAGGGCATAGTGCCTAGTATCCGTAGATGTCACTTTTATGATATTGTTGCAACTTGTTATGCTTAATGCTTGTCACTAGGGCCCGAGTGCCATGATCTCAGATCTGAACATGTTATTGATTCATGAAGATATTCGTTGTTTATGATCTTACCTGCAAGTTGTATACACATGTCGCTGTCCGGAACCAATGGCCCCGAAGTGACAGAAATCGGGACAACCGGAGGGGATGGTAGTGATGTGAGGATCACATGTGTTCACGGAGTGTTAATGCTTTGCTCCGGTACTCTATTAAAAGGAGTACCTTAATTTCCAGTAGTTTCCCTAGAGGCCTGCCACCGGCTGGTAGGACAAAAGATGTTGTGCAAGTTTCTCATTGCGAGCACGTACGACTATATATGGAACACATGCCTATTGATTGATTAGTACTTGGATACCGTTTTATTATTATCTGCAAATGCCCCTGCTTTGATTGTTACATGAGTTTCTCTCATCCATGCAACGCCCGTTAAATCCGTCCCTGTGCCTACAGTATTTTAATCCTGCTGTTTACTATAATCACTACTGCTGTCTTTATTTCACCGCTGCTGTTATTTCACTATTCCTACTGCCATAAAACTGTTACTACTGATAAACTCTTGCGAGCAAGTCTGTTTCCAGGTGCAGCTGAATTGACAACTCCGCTGTTAAGGCTTACAAGTATTCTTTGTCTCCCCTTGTGTCGAATCAATAAATTGGGTAATACTTCCCTCGAAGACTGTTGCGATCCCCTATACTTGTGGGTCATCAAGACTATTTTCTGGCGCCGTTGCCGGGGAGCATAGCTTTATTTGGAAGTTCACTTGGATTGATATTGTTCGCTGCAAATTCTCCATCATGGGTAAACCTCGCGATACTAAGATCGCCATATTACCATCCACTACAAGAAAAGGTACAACTCTTAGTACCTCTGCTGCTCTTGATTCACCATCTGTGATAAGTAAACTTGTTTCACCACCACAAGCTTCAAATGCTGGTACTTCTGCTGAATCTGAAAATTCCTCTCATAATTGTGATGATGCTTCTGCTGTGCTTGATAATGATGGTTCGTTAGGATCTTTTCTAGATGCTACAATTGCTAAGTCTAGACAAATTGAAAATACTGAAACTCCTAATGAAAATGCTGCTACACCTGTTAATTCACCTGAGTCTGTTGAATATTCTAGTGATGATCTTGATGAAGATTATGTAGAGCTTGATGATGATTTTATTGAAAAATGCAATGCTACTACTGATGCAAGAAAAATTAAAAAGTTGCTTGCAGAACATGCTGTTAGATATAAACTATCTCCTGATCCTAAATTTGCCACATCTCCTATAAACATTAGGGATAAAGATTATGATTTTTCTCTTGATTTATCTCATATAGCTATTGTTGAGAAAACACCCTTTTGTGGTACTGAAAAAGAAAGTGCTGTTGAACACATGACTGAGTTATCTACTCTTAGTGGTTTGTTTTCTGATGATATTAAGATGCGTACTTATTTTGTCGCTAAAATTTTTCCTTTCTCATTAAAGGATGATGCTAAAACTTGGTATAATAATTTGCCTCCTGGTTCTATTAAAAGTCCAAAAGAATTGCTTGATGTTTTCTTCCGAAAATACTTTCCTGCTAGTGCTCAACATGCTGCTTTGCAGAGAATTTATAATTTTGACCAGGAAGATGGAGAGAAATTGCCTGAGGCTTGGGCGAGATTTTGCTCTCTTATTAGAGCTCAGCCTGACCATGATTTGGAAAAGCATGATTTACTTGATATATTTTATAGTGGACTAACCATTGAGTCTAGGGCATACCTGGATAGTTGTGCTGGTTGTGTTTTCAGGAAAAGAACTCCAGACGACGCTGAAGAATTATTGGCTAAAATAGGCCGGAATCATGATGATTGGTCTACACCTGAACCAACCCCGACACCGATAGTGAAGAAGAGGGGTATGATTAAATTAAATGATGAAGATATGAGGGAAGCCAAGAAGTCTCTTAAAGAGAAGGGTATTAAACCTGAAGATGTGAAGAATTTACCTCCTATAGAAGATTTATGTGAGATAACTCCCCCTTCATCCATGATTGAGGTACACTCTCTTCAACGCTTTACTAGGGAAGATATTCCGTATTCAAAACCTCCTGCTCAATGCTTAGATGAGTTTGATAATTATATTGTTAAGCAAGAAAACTTTAATATGAGAGTAGAGAATCATTTAATGGAAAATTCTCGAGCTATTAGTGAATTGCATGGTATTGTGGAGAGAACCTCCAATGATGTTAAGATACTTGTTAAACATTTTCAAATGGTTCAAACTCAAATTGATCAACTTACTAAAGTGCAAAATGACTTGTTGGGAAATAATTCTAAAGAAAAACATGCTTATGAAGTAACAACTAGAGGTGGTGTTTCTACCCAGGATCCTCTATATCCTGAAGGGCATCCCAAAAGAGTTGAACAAGATTCTCAACTAATTAAAACTAGTGCTCCATCTAAGAAAAAGAAAAAGAAACATAAGAATGTTGTAGAATCCTCTGAACCTGTTAATGATCCTAATAGTATTTCTATTTCTGATGCTGAAACTGAAAGTGGTAATGAACATGAGGAAGATAATGATAAGAATGATACTCCTGATAAAGAAGAAATTGAAAAAGAACCTGAAAAGCATGCTAAAAATAAAAAGTACACTAAAGAAGATTTTATTACTGAGAAACATGGTAATGAAAGAGAACCTTGGGTTCAAAAGCAAATGCCTTTTCCTGTTAAGAAACTAAAATCAAAGGAGGAGGAACATTATAATAAATTTTGTGATTGGATGAAACCTTTATTTTTGCAAATCCCGTTGACTGATGCTATTAAATTGCCTCCTTATTCAAAGTATATGAAAGATATTGTTACTAACAAAAGGAAAATCCCCAATGAGGAAATTTCCACTATGCTCGCTAATTACTCCTTCAATGGTAAGATTCCAAAGAAGCTTGGAGACCCAGGTATACCGACTATTCCTTGTTCCATCAAGAATAATTATGTTAGAACTGCTCTATGTGATTTGGGAGCAGGTGTGAGTGTGATGCCTTTTTCTCTTTATAAGAGACTTGATTTAGATAAATTGATACCAACTGATATATCTTTGCAAATGGCTGATAAATCTACTGCTATTCCTGTTGGTTTATGTGAAAATGTTCCTGTTCAAGTTACTCAACATTGCTTGATATTAACTGATTTTGTTGTGTTGGAAATGCCTGAAGATGATAATATGTCCATTATTCTTGGAAGACCCTTTCTTAATACTGCAGGGGCTGTTATTGATTGCAATAAAGGCATGGTTACTTTCAATGTTGATGATAAGGAACACACTGTCTATTTTCCCAAGAGGATTGATAAAGTATGCGGAGTTAATACAATTTTTAATGTGAAAACTATCAAAGTGGGATCCATTGATTGTCCTATATATGAGCCTAAAGAAGAATATCAAACTCTTGTGATTGGATCCATATCAATTCAATATAAGGTAACATGATTGATTTGAGGTTTATTTCTTCTTATGTCATATAAAATTTATTTGGTAGCAAGACTTGATCAACCTTGTTAACAAGTATATTTTAATGCATAAGAGAGCTAAACAACATTTCTTTCTTTCTTTCTCCCTCCACTTATTTTACTTGCTGTAGCACCTTTTGTTTTGCAATATGCTTTAGTTGTTTAAGATTTTGGAAATCATTTTCCTGCGCAGTAATAATTAATTTAACACCCAGAAATGTGCATTTTTCGAAGTTCTCTAAAAATTACAAAAATTACACCGTTGGTCCTATTTTTCGACGAGGCACCTGGGAGTACCAGAGGATGACCTGTGGGGCACCAGAGGGTGCCACACCACAGGCCGGCGCGGCCAAGGAGGTGGGCGCGCCACCCTGTGGTGTGGGCCCCTCCTTGCCCCACTACTTCATCTCTTCCTCCCAGCATCTTCTCTCTCCCGAAAAAACTCGCACCAAGTTCCTCTCACTCGCGTTTCTGCTCAAGAACTCGCGATTTTTCGATCTCCTTGCTCAGCCCAGATTTCTGTCTGAAATTTGGCACATTTACTCCTTGGTATGTGACTCCTTTGATTGTCCAATTAGAATTTTGTTTGGTTGAGTATATCTTGAATATTTTGCTGCTGTAGATAACATGTTTAGTGAGCTTGCATGCTTGTTCTAAGTGGAAGAAACTAGTTTTGATGCATGTGTAGTACTCTAGCAAGTTCCTATAGTAGTTCCCTTCAATTATATACCTTGAAATCAAATTTTATAATGGTTGTTGAAAATTTCAGAAAATGGAAGGGAGTATGCACCAACTTAACCAACAAGAGTTGGAGGTACAGCAAGTCATGAGAGTTCATCGTGAAGAGGGAGTATACCCCTCTTATTACCCATGCACGGATTTTATGCGGAATGCAGGAATCCTGCAAGATGTTCAAACACTAATTTCCAATGCAGGGTTGGAAGGTTTTACTGTTGGTGAACCTCACCAATATGCTAAACTAACGGTGTCGGTTGTGCAGGATTTCGAATTTCATCGGTCTCAAACTAACCCCATGGTCCGGTACAAGATTTATAACAAAACTATCAACTTGCCTTTCAGTGATTTTTGTGCAGCAATTAGAGTGCCGCGGTGGGGATCCTGCGAGAAGATCAGGGGAACGCCGCGGGAGCTCTCAAATCTTTATACAATGATTTGTAATGGGAGGAGCTTCTCCAATGATAGTGGTAAGATTAGTAGCATTCAACAGCCAGCTATCCGCTACTTTGCTTATTTCGTTACAAAGTGCGTTCTTGCGAGAAAGACTGGAGGTAAATTATCTGTCCAAGATTTGGCTTTCTTAGCTGCTGCTTTGCAACAGGATAGGACTTATAATTTGGGTGCTTTAATAGCTTGTAGACTTGCTACTAACCGTGAGAAAGGAGGAATTTGTGGAGGTCTTATCGCCTCTCGCTTATTAGCTATGCATGGTGTAGGACCTCACCATTTAGATATTCCGCTTTCTATAGAGAAGCTTGATGTTGTTTCCATGATTAAACATGAATTTATTTCAGATGCATCTAATTTGAACAACCTGCATTATAGGATAACTTTGTATAAGAAAAATTGGAGTATAACTAAGAAAATTGAAAAACTAGTACGATTGCCTGCACCTGCTTTGTTTAACCTTGATGCCAGGAAAGGGTGGTCGATCACAGAAAATGAGCTAAACGCATACATAGAAAGGGAAAGCCGTCGTGCAAGGGAAGGTGAGGAGGAGGCCGAGGAGCACCCCGACTCTTCATCCGATGCAGCGAGCTCCTCATATCAACATCATGGTCATGTGGAGCCTCCACGATATTCTTCTGCGCAGGGGCCTTATTATCACTCCATGTATGACCCACCGGCGTGGAACTCCGACCCTCGTTGGGAATGAACTCCACTTGGGCCAAAAGCCTAAGCTTGGGGGGAGGTATACCGGCATCACTCATTCTTTGCATATTATGGTTGCTGGATACTTGTACATACTTGTTTAGTCTCTTAGAGTGGTTTTCTAATGAGAGGGAGATGATATTTGGGGAAGTGCTGTCCAAAAACAGATTCTGGGCTGTTACCAAAAAAATTCGTACGCACAGCCAGAACGTTATTTTGAGTTGCCAATTTTTGAGCATGTTCCCCAGGTTGTTATCTAACTTTCATTAGTTGAACACTTTTTGGTCTGAGCAATGGAAGATTTTTGTTAATTTCGATTTCTGTACTGCTGTCAGGATTTGGCAGATTTCTGTCATCCTGCTTTTCTGTGTTTCTGTTAGTTTGCATTCTTTTGTTTTCGCTTTGTTTCTTTCCTAAAACACAAAAAGACCAAAAATATTTCTGTTGTTTCTCTTCACCATTTGTTTATTTGGTTCTTTGCTCTTATTTTACTTTATTTGCTATCGTTGGTTTGCTATGAGAAAACCCAAAAAGATTTTGCTTTGTTTGCTTGTTTTCTTTTGTTCTTGTTTCCAATTCGAAAACACCAAAAATATTTGCTGTTCTTCTTTGGTTTGTAAAGTTCATCATGAGTTCAATGGTCTTCGGTGGCTGGAGCGTGGTTTTCATTTCATATTATCCAAGCTACACAAGTGAAAGGCAATAATGACGATCTACGACAATCTGATTGTGGTGAGAGGCTGGTATGAACTCTATTTGTTTTCATTTTTGTACATATACTCATCCATGTGAGCATGCTTAGTTGGTTCATGTGAGGTATATGTTATTTGAGAAAGTCTAGTAGTTCATGATCTCTCATGTTTAGCTCCAATTTATTAATATGAGTAGCATGTCATGGATGTTCGCTTGCATTGTTTTATTCATAAGTAAGTATGGCATTGTGGTATCCTCCTCTGAATAATTCATTTATATCGACTTGGCACATGCTCACGCATGCATATGACTGAACAAAAAGTCAATTAAGCCTCGATGATTTATATTGCTTCAGAGTTATTGTATCACTTTTATGCCTCCGTTAATTTATTTTGCCGCAAGCATGATTATGACAGTTACTGCTCTCTTGATTTGTCGCTCCCTAGTCTTTTGCTAGCCTTCACTTGTACTGAGCGGGAACGCTGCTCGTGCTTCCAAACACCTGAAAACCAAGTTATTCCAAAGTGTCCACCATAAATACCTATGCATGGCATTTCAAACCATTCCAAGTAAATTCTCATGCGCTACCTTTAAAACTTTCAAAATGCTTCTCAATTTGTGTTAATGTTTCATAGATCATGAGGAAGTATGTGGTGTTTAGCTTTCAACCTTGTCATTTACTTTTGACGGACTCTCATATGGACTAGTGGCACATCCGCTTATCCAATAATTTTGCAAAAAGAGCTGGCAATGGGATTCCCAGTCCCAAATTAATTAACTTAAATAGACACTCCTCCATGGTTTGTGATTGTTGGACGGCACCCGAAGGATTCGGTTAGCCATGGCTTGTGTAAGCAAAGGTTGGGGGGAGTGTCATCATCATAATAAAACTTAAATAAAAAGGCACTCCTTCATGGTATGTGATTGTTGGCAGGCACCCGAGGATTCGGTTAGCCATGGTTTGTGAAAGAAAGGTTGGAAGGAGTGCCACCCAAAAATAAATAAAATGGGAGCCGCTCTTGGGAGTCCGGTTGATGAGGTAGTTAGTGTACCCATTACCATTCGTTGACAACAACAAACACCTCTCAAAATAATTTTACTCCTGCTTTACAAATGAAAAGCTCTAGCGCATGTTAATCCCTGCTTCCCTCTGCGAAGGGTCAATCTTTTACTTTTATGTTGTGTCTTCATTCTTTCTTTGAGCACTATCTTGAGAGCACAACTGTCATTCTTAGTATAATATGCTTGTCTCAAAATATAATTGATTGTGGTATAACTTTGATGCTTTTATCTTTGACAATCACTACTTCTAGTCTTTCTATGAACTCCAGAGGTGCCTCGGCATTTATGTTTTGCCGATCAAATACAGGCAAGCGAGATACCACTTTATCATATTCTCTTATGAACATTGCAATCCTGCTTATATACATGATTCATGGTGCTTATTATTAATTGTTGGTACTTCTCCATGATTGACATAGCTGTTGGATGATCTTATTTGCATGTGTCTCATTATGAACTGCTTGAGTATTAGCCATAGCATGAGAATATATACATCATATGAGCAAATGTGTTCGTGAAAGTTCTTTTATCGCTCAGTTGTTAACTGAATTGCTTGAGGACAAGCAATAAGCTAAGCTTGGGGGAGTTGATACGTCCAAAACGTATCTACTTTCCCGAACACTTTTGCTATTGTTTTGCCTCTAATTTGTGTATTTTGGATACAACTAACACGGACTAACGCTGTTTTCAGCAGAATTGCTCTGGTGTCTCGTTTTTGTGCAGAAATCCAACTTTCGGGAAAATCCTCGGAATTTATGCAGAAGGCCCTATTTTCCCAGAATACTGACGGAGCCAGAAGGAGAAGTAAGGTGGAGGCCCGAGGGCCCCACACCATAAGGCGGCGCGGCCTAGGGGGGCCCGCGCGGCCCTATGGTGTGGCCCCCTCGGCCGGCCTCCGACGCCCCCCTTCGGACTACTTATTGGGTTCGACCTGAAAACGCACGGAGAGAAGTCGAATCGCCAGAAACCCTCCAGAGAGCCGCCACATCGCGAAACTCCGTCGCGGGAGCCAGAAGTCTCCGTTCTGGCACTCCGCCGGGACGGGGAATTGGAGGAGATCTTCACCGCCATCACCGCCAACGCCTCTCCATCGACCAGCCATGTTTCCCCCATCCATGTGTGAGTAATTCCCCCGCTGTAGGCTGAAGGGGATGGTAGGGATTGGATGAGATTGGTCATGTAATAGTCATAAGATTGTTAGGGCATAGTGCCTAGTATCCGTAGATGTCACTTTTATGATATTGTTGCAACTTGTTATGCTTAATGCTTGTCACTAGGGCCCGAGTGCCATGATCTCAGATCTGAACATGTTATTGATTCATGAAGATATTCGTTGTTTATGATCTTACCTGCAAGTTGTATACACATGTCGCTGTCCGGAACCAATGGCCCCGAAGTGACAGAAATCGGGACAACCGGAGGGGATGGTAGTGATGTGAGGATCACATGTGTTCACGGAGTGTTAATGCTTTGCTCCGGTACTCTATTAAAAGGAGTACCTTAATTTCCAGTAGTTTCCCTAGAGGCCCGGCTGCCACCGGCTGGTAGGACAAAAGATGTTGTGCAAGTTTCTCATTGCGAGCACGTACGACTATATATGGAACACATGCCTATTGATTGATTAGTACTTGGATACCGTTTTATTATTATCTGCAAATGCCCCTGCTTTGATTGTTACATGAGTTTCTCTCATCCATGCAACGCCCGTTAAATCCGTCCCTGTGCCTACAGTATTTTAATCCTGCTGTTTACTATAATCACTACTGCTGTCTTTATTTCACCGCTGTTGTTATTTCACTATTCCTACTGCCATAAAACTGTTACTACTGATAAACTCTTGCGAGCAAGTCTGTTTCCAGGTGCAGCTGAATTGACAACTCCGCTGTTAAGGCTTACAAGTATTCTTTGTCTCCCCTTGTATCGAATCAATAAATTGGGTAATACTTCCCTCGAAGTTGCGATCCCCTATACTTGTGGGTCATCAGCCCGCTGGAACGGGGAGAGGACATCGACACCGCACGTGTGACCGAGTACGAAAGGGTTTACCGATCGCAACACCAGAAAGGACATCTACATCAACCACGTGATCTGATATCGTTAACACTTTGGATCTACGAGCAGGCCGCTGAGGCAGTGCATGCGGTGCGGCCGCACTGGGCCCCTGGTCGCTAGGGGCCCTCACCCAGATATGTTACGTAGAGTATAAATGGTTGATGCTAGGCTCGTTTAGAAAAAAAATCAAATAAAATCAGCCCACGTTGGAGACTTGCAGTACCGCTGTACACCTGTACACCCACCCGCGCATCGGAAATGAAAAGCGCCGGCCGCACCGACCGATAGACCCATCATCTTCTCTCCCCGCCTGCTCTATTTCTTTTGTGTTTCCCAATCCCAATCAGCGCCCAGCCACCGCCGAGGGGTCGCCTCTCGCTGTGGAGATTTCCAGTCTGAATGGATCATAGCGAACAAGAGGGGAGGGGGGTGAATGGGCGCTACGCAATTTTTAGTCTTTTTCAGTTTTTAGTGCAACGGAAGATAAAGGTGATAGCTTTGGTGATGGAGGTGTTCCTAATATGATCCTAGGCTAGTGCAACAAGCAAAGGAACCAAACAACAGTAATAAGGATAAGGAGCGGGACAACCGGAGGGCGCGAAGACGAGGCGAGGATTTGTTTCCCGCAGTTCCTCCCACAAAAGGGAGTACGTCTGCGTTGAGGAGGTGCTAGTCTCACACAAGAGACTAGACGGCCACACCACGAAGGAAGGCCTCACCTTCTTCCTCGAGAGAGCTCCACAAAGGGGCTCCCTTTGCTCCACTAAGGCACCGGTCGAGGCGGTGGTTCCTTCACAAGGTTGGGGCGAGCTCCACAACACCAGGAGGCTCCCAACACCCTATGGGGCTAGCACAACTCCAAGCTAGCCTCCATAGGAGCACTTCATCCAAGATCCCACCATAGGAACCCTAACTCCAAGATCCACAAAGGACTAGCACGAATTGGTGAAATCTCTCTTGGTAGAACTATAGATCGGGGCCTCCTCCACCACTCCTCAAAATTTGGGCAAGATTGGTTGGATGGTTGGGGAGATCCTCAAGGTTTAAGCTCAGCAACAATGGAGGAGAGAGAGAGAGAAGAGATAGAGTGGAGAAGAAGGGTCCTTTAAATAGGTCCCCAAATCCAACCGTTATGTCCAGTTTTTGCCTAAGCGGTACTACCGCTTTGGGAAGCGGTACTACCGCTCTGGATTCGAAATCCCACAGAACTTATCCACGTGGACACATAGCGGTACTACCGCTCGCGGTACCGCTCGAGGTACCGCAATGGTCTCCAGAGCTTTCTGGATCCCAAGCGGTACCGAAGCGGTACCAGAGCGGTATGACCGTAACTTTCGGTACCTAAGCGGTACCTGGGCGGTACTACCGCTCTGAAGTGGTACTACCGCTCGAGCTACCGTAAAGGTAACACGTTACGTGGGTCAATTCCCGTGCACATCTCCAGCGGTACCGTAGGGCGGTACTAGTAGAGGTAGCGGTACTACCGCTACTAGTACCGGTAGTACCGGCCGACAAAAACTGTTTTCTTCTCTTTTCCTCTCCAACCATGTCGCCTCGCGATACACACACAAAACCAGAAAACCTATAAGCTACGCTTCAGTCCTCCGATCTTGACGCGTCCAGCGAGGTCACCGTGCACTTGCAAATCTATCAAAGACACTCTTTGCACACGGTGAGATAATTCAAGTGTTGTCATCAAACACACAAAACACGGTCTTAGACTTTGCTCTTTCAATCTCCCCCTTTTGGTGTTTGATGACAACACAAGAATTGACAATGGCATAATATATTATGATGAGGTTCTTAGGTTTGCAAAAGCTAGACGGAACTCCCCCTAAACGTGTGCATACTTAGAATATGCATTTGAATACATATACACACATCCTAGAGACATAACTCCCCCTAGATTTTACAAACCATACACATATGCAACCATATACTTGACATGTTCATATAGCATATGCATATTATGGAGGCATCACAAGATCATGCAAAGAGCTTTGGGTGAATTGTCATACCTTTGCCTTGAGTATACCCAAACTCACAAAAGAAGCCTCCATAAAGTAGCCAACACGTTCCCATGCAAAAACCCGTCCTAGTTAGATAACTTCTCCCCCTTTGGCATCGGAACACCAAAAAGGAGGAGATGCATACTAACAAGGAAGGTAAGGAAATATGCAACCATGCTCACAAAAAACCAACAAGGTAAAACAAGCTTGGGTGTGACCTCCATAAGGAACATGGAGAACCAAAAACAAAAAGAAGAAAAGCAAGAAGATAATCAAAAAGAAACAAGAAGAACCAAAAAACTCCTCAAGGAGGAGGTTGGTGGCCGAAACCACCGTGTAAGAGTAAAGTAGTGTGAGGTCGCGTAGATGTATCTAGGACTCACGGCTACAACTCAACATGAAGCTCATTAGTCACTTATTTGACAAATAGCATATGTTTTTGGTTTTCTTTATGCATTATGGGGGGAGGGATAGCTCAATAAGTTTAAACCGCACTCCCCCTATGTTCATGCGTGCTTTTCATCTAGACATATAGCTAAAGATTGGTATGTGCGCACGACGGTCAAGCGAAGTTCGACGGATCAATGATATTTAGCTCATGCCTCAACTCAATGAAACGCTTCTCATCCAAGGGCTTTGTGAAGATGTCCGCCAATTGCTCCTTGGTGCCAATGAAGGATAGGACAATGTCTCCTCGAGCAATGTGATCCCGGATGAAGTGATTCCTTATCTCAATGTGCTTCGTCTTGCCATGGAGTACCGGATTGTAGGCGATCTTGATGGCGCTCTCATTATCACATAATAGAGGGACCTTGCTATACTCAAGTCCATAGTCACGCAAGGTTTGCCTCATCCATAATATTTGGGCGCAACTACTTGCCGCGGCAACATACTCGGCTTCCGCGGTGGAGACGGAGACACAATTTTGCTTCTTAGAGGACCAACACACCAAAGATCTCCCAAGGAAGTGACAAGTGCCAGATGTAGACTTTCTATCAACCTTGTCTCCCGCCCAATCCGAATCGGTGAAGCCAACTGATACGTCTCCAACGTATCGATAATTTCTTATGTTCCATGCTACTTTATTGATAATACCTACATGTTTTATGCACATTATATGTCATATTTATTTTTGGAACTAACCTATTAACAAGATGCCGAAGAGCCAGTTGCTGTTTTCTGCTGTTTTTGGTTTCAGAAATCCTAGTAAAGAAATATTCTCGGAATTGGACGAAACTTTCGCCCAGGGTCCTATTTTTGCACGAAGCTTCCAGAAGACCGAAGAGATAACGAAGTAGGGCCACGAGGCGGCCGGAGGGTGGCCGGCGCGGGCCAAGCCCTGGCCGCGCCGACCTCCTGGGCCTTGTGTGGCCCCTCGACCCTCCGCCTACTTAAAGCTTCCGTCGTGAAACCCCCGTCCGAGAGCCACGATACGGAAAACCTTACAGAGCCGCCACCATCGCGAAATCAAAATTCGGGGGACAGAACTCTGTTCCGGCACCACGGACGGGGAATTGCCCCGGAGTCGTCTCCACCGCCTTCTCCACCGCCATCTTCACCGCCATCGCTGCCTCCATGATGAGGAGGGAGTAATTCACCCCCGGGGCTGAGGGCTCTACCGTAGCTATGTGGTTAATCTCTCTCTCTCTGTACTCCAATACAATGATCTCATGAGCTGCTTTACATGATTGAGATCCATATGATGAGCTTTGTATCGCTACTAGTTGTGTGCTACTCATGTGATGTTATTAAAGTAGTCTATTCCTCCTGCATGGTGTAAAGGTGATTAGTGTGTGCACCGTGTGGTTCTTGTCGTAGGCTATGATCATGATCTCTTGTAGATCGTGGAGTTAATTGTCATTATGATAGTATTGATGTGATCTATTCCTCCTTCATAGTGTAATGTGGACAGTGCGTGCGCTATGTTAGTTCTTGGTTTATTTTGCAATGATCTATTATGCTCTAAGGTTACTTAAACATGAATATCGAATGTTGTGGAGCTTGTTAACTCCGGCATTGAGGGTTCGTGTAATCCTACGCAACGAATGATGTTCATTATCAAACAAGAGTGTATGTAGCGCATATGAGAAGAAGTATTTATTATGCGATCAATGTTGAGAGTGTCCACTAGTGAAAGTATGATCCCTAGGCCTTGTTTCCAATACTGAAAACACCGTTTACTTACTGTTTTGTTGCATGTTTACTCGCTGCCATATTTTATTCAGATTGCCATTACCACTCATATACATCCATATTACTTGTATTTCACTATCTCTTCGCCGAACTAGTGCACCTATACACCTGACAAGTGTATTTGGTGTGTTGGGGACACAAGAGACTTCTTGCTTTGTGATTACAGGGTTGCTTGAGAGGGATATCTTTGACCTCTTCCTCCCTGAGTTCGATAAACCTTGGGTAATCCACTTAAGGGAAACTTGCTGCTGTTCTACAAACCTCTGCACTTGGAGGCCCAACACTGTCTACAAGAATAGAAGCACCCGTAGACATCAAGCACTTTTCTGGCGCCGTTGCCGGGGAGGAAAGGTAAAAGGCACTCATACTCCGGTTCCAGGTAACAGTACTTTTCCGCCATTGTGTGTGTACTCGAAGCTATTTCCTTTAGATCCTGCAATTGCATCTTTTTGTTTCTTGTTTTTATTTTCACTAGTTAGGCATAATGGACAACAAAGAGCTTCTTATTCTATTTCCTGATTTAAGACATGGATGGTTTGATACAAAAATTAAAAAACCTATGGAACCTTATTTACATGATAGTAGCAATGTTATTAGTATGAATGCAATTACTGCTAATGCTATGAAGAAGTCTAAGCTTGGGGAAGCTGGTTTACATAAAAATAATCTTTTTAGCTCCTCCGCTTTGGAAGAAATATTTTGTTCTGATAATGCTTTATCTCCCATATGCGATAACTTTAATGATGCTTCTGATATTTTAAATCCACCTGCTGAAAGTATTCCGTATAAAATACCTATGAAAATTATTGAACGTGTTATGGATAACCGCTATGAAGGGGATGGAACTGTCCATCCTGGAAATCATTTACTGTTTTTGCATGAATTATGCGGGTTATTCAAGTGTGCAGGTATCTCTATGGATGAAGTGAAGAAGAAACTATTCTCTATGTCGCTGTCTGGTAAAGCGGCGCATTGGTATAAACTGCTGAAGGACGGGCGCTCTCTTGATTGGAAGGATATTATGCCTCTATTTTGTTCTAAGTTCTATCCTCCAAGTGAAATTCACAAAGATCGAAACCATATATATAATTTTTGGCCTCATGATGGAGAGAGTATTGCCCAAGCATGGGAGAGATTGAAGACTTTAATGCTCAAATGCCCCAATCATGAGCTTCCAGGTAATATCATCATTGATAATTTCTATGCAAGACTTTCTTTTCAAGATAAGACCTTGCTGGATACTACTTGTTCTGGATCATTCACGAGCAATAAAGAAGAGTTTAAAAGGGACCTTCTTGATCGGATTAAGGAGAACGCTGAAGATTGGGAGAACGACAAAGGTAAAGAGTCAGGTATAAATTATGATTATGAATGCATTGAAACTTTTATGAATACTGATAAATTTCGAAATATGAGTGCTACTTATGGTCTTGACTCTCAAGTTGCTGCAAATCTTTATAAAGCCTTTGCTTCTCATTTAGAATTGCCTAAAAAGAATTTTGATAAGTATCATGAACCTTTTAAAGAGGCTTGCATGAAGAATGAAATTGTTGTTAATGATTGCAATAAGCATGCTCAAACTCCTAAGAATGCTATTTCCTATAAGCATGTTAATTTTTGTGGAATACATAGACCTTGTGGAATTAATCAAATAGAAGATGAATATTGTATCCATCACAGAAATGAAAAAACTAGAAAGTGGTCTAGAGCTCTAGATGATCTTGGAGAAAAAGTGTGTGCCCTCTATCCTTTTATTTGTGAACTTTGCCATAGAGTTGGTCATTTTAATTTTCAATGTTCCTCCAATGATAATTCAAACCCCATGAGTGCTGCAAATTTGTATTGTGATGATGAAATTATTCCTAATCAGCATGATGAACTTACCTTATTTTTGAAGTGTGAAGAGTTATCAAGAAAAATTTCTTTGTTAAATATTAACGATCTTGATATTGATGATGTCCTGCATGGTTGTCTTTCTTATTGCATTGATAATAGCCATACAAATACTTACATACAAAATATTTTAGAAGATGACACCTTGCCAAAATATGATAGGACCGCTGTGTGTTTTCAATTAATTAATGAAAAGGAGGGATCCTCCCAAGTTTCTTCTATTGTTTCTAAAAGAAAATCAGGTTATGCGGACAAGCCACCCTTCAAGCCTCTTCCTCCTAAAGAAGGGAACGAGGAGAAGGAGAAGAAGAAGAAGAACGAAGAAGAAGAAGAAGAAGAAGAAGAAGAAGAAGGAGAATAAAAAGAAAGAGGTAACGGCGTATCCCCGCGTGAATGAGATAACGCTAGGTAACCGTAAGTATGTTGCTCCTAATGATTATTATGATAATGAATCTGAGTACGATGATCTTCCTATACCCTTTACCCATATTAGTGATCATGATTTGGATGAGCACACTGCCTTTGATATTGAAAATCTCTTTGGTACTGATTATGAAATTAATGATGATAGCATTATTCATGTCCCCTTAAACGATGATATTGAAAGCTCTAAGCTTGGGGATGTTGTGCTTGAAGATCCTGTATTTGAGACCTCTACTTTTAGTGAAAATGATGATATTACATATTCAGGTTTAGATAATTGCTATAGAGATGTATATGACACATGTTACAATTATCCTTATGAAACTTGTCATAGTTATGATGGGCTTGCCAAAAACAATTCTTTTAATATGCAACTTGTTTACCATGTTCAAATTCTTGATAATAATCTTGCTCCAATTACTATTAATGAGAATAACTCTTCTTATGCCAAAATTAATGATACTTCTATGCATATGAACCATGATAAGAATGTTTTAAGTGACGGGTATATTGTGGATTTCATCAATGATGCTACTGAAAGTTATTATGAGAGAGGGAAATATGGTTATATGCATCTTAATAATATTAAGTTTCCCCTCTTTATGTTGAGAATCTTTAAGTTACTCGTGTTTTATCCTCTTATGCTTGCCACTTTGCTCTTCATGAATTCATTTGTGTATAAGATTCTTTTGCATAGGAAGCATGTTAGGCTCAAATGTGTTTTGAATTGCCTCTTGAAGCTCTCTTTTGCTTCAAATACTATTTCTTGCGGGTGCATCACCAAAATTGCTGAGCCCATCTTAATGGCTATAAAGAAAGAACTTCTTGGGAGATAACCCATGTGTTATTTTGCTACAGTACTTTGTTTTATATTTGTGTCTTGGAAGTTGTTTACTACTGTAGCAACCTCTCCTTATCATGTTTTTGTGCCAAGTAAAGTTTCTATGTCAAAGTTGATGTTATATTTGGGATCGCTGCGCAGAAACAGCATTGCTGTCTGTCACGAATCTGGGCACAGTTTTCTGTAGAAAATTCGAAAAAATCTGCCAATTTACGAGCGTGATCCTCAGATATGTACGCAACTTTCATTAGTTTTGAGTTTTTCCATTTGAGCAAGTCTGGTGCCAACTTTAAATTCGTCTTTACGGACTGTTCTGTTTTTGACAGATTCTGCCTTTTATTTCGCATTGCCTCTTTTGCTATGTTGGATTCATTTCTTTGATCCATTAATGTCCAGTAGCTTTATGCAATGTCCAGAAGTGAAAAGAATGTTTGTGTCACCTCTGAACATGTGAATTTTTGATTATGCACTAACCCTCTAATGAGTTTGCTTGAAGTTTGGTGTGAAGGAAGTTTTCAAGGGTCAAGAGAGGAGGATGATATACTACGATCAAGAAGAATGAAAAGTCTAAGCTTGGGGATGCCCCGGTGGTTCATCCCTGCATATTTCAAGAAGACTCAAGCATCTAAGCTTGGGGATGCCCAAGGCATCCCCTTCTTCATCGACAAAGTATCAGGTTCCTTCTCTTGAAACTATATTTTTATTCGGTCACATCTTATGTACTTTACTTGGAGCGTCTGTGTGCTTTTATTTTTGTTTTTGTTTTGTTATCTTAGTTCTCTGAATAAGTTTATGATTGTTTGGGAGAGAGACACGCTCCGCTGGTTCGTATGAACACATGTGTTCTTAGCTTTTAATTTTCATGGCGAAGGTTGAAACTGCTTCGTTAATTGTTATATGATTGGAAACGGGAAATGCTACATGTAGTAATTGGTGTAATGTCTTGAATAATGTGATACTTGGCAATTGTTGTGCTCATATAGATCTTGTTTAAGCTCTTGCATCATGTACCTTGTACCCATTAATGAATAATTACATAGAGCTTGTTAAAATTTGGTTTGCATGATTGGTCTCTCTAAGTCTAGATATTTTCTGGTTGAGGTGTTTGAACAACAAGGAGACGATGTAAAGTCTTATAATGCTTACAATATGTTTATATGTGAGTCTTGCTGCACCGTTTTATACTTGAGTTTGCTTCAAATAACCTTGCTAGCCTAAACCTTGTATAGAGAGGGAATACTTCTCATGCATCCAAATACTTGAGCCAATATTCATGCCATTTGTGTCCACCATACCTACCTACTACATGGTATTTCTCCGCCATTCCAAAGTAAATTGCTTGAGTGCTACCTTTAAACAAATTCAAAAGTTATTACCTCTTATTTGTGTCAATGTTTTATAGCTCATGATGAAGTATGTGGTGTTTATCTTTCAATCTTGTTGGACAACTTTCACCAATGGACTAGTGGCTTCATCCGCTTATCCAATAATTTTGCAAAAAGAGCTGGCAATGGGATTCCCAGTCCCAAATTAATTAACAAAAATAGACACTCCTCCATGGTATGTGATTGTTGGACGGCACCCGAAGGATTCGGTTAGCCATGGCTTGAGAAAGCAAAGGTGGGGAGGAGTGTCATCATAATAAAACTAAAATAAAAGGGCACTCCTTCATGGTATGAGATTGTTGGCAGGCACCCGAGGATTCGGTTAGCCATGGTTTGTGAAAGAAAGGTTGGAAGGAGTGCCACCCAAAAATAAAATAAAATGGGAGCCGCTCTTTGAAGGTTTGTCTGGCAAGGGGGTTAGAGTACCCGCTACCATTCGTTGACAACAACAAACACCTCTCAAAACTTTACTTTTATGCTCTCTATATGTTTTCAAAATCAAAGCTCTAGCACAAATATAGCAATCGATGCTTTCCTCTTTGAAGGACCATTCTTTTACTTTATTGTTGAGTCAGTTTACCTATTCTTTCTATCTTAGAAGCAAACACTTGTGTAAATTGTGTGCATTGATTCTTACATGTTTACCTATTGCACTTGTTATATTACTTTGTGTTGACAATTATCCACGAGATATACATGTTAAAGTTGAAAGCAACCGCTGAAACTTATATCTTCCTTTGTGTTGTTTCAAAGATTTCTACTAAGAATTTATTGCTTTACGAGTTAACTCTTATGCAAGACTTATTGATGCTTGGCTTGAAAGTATTATTCATGAAAAGTCTTTGTTATATGATTCATTTGTTTACTCATTATCTTCATCATTGCTTCGAATCTCTGCATTCATCTCATGTGCTTTACAATAGTATGATCAAGGTTATGATGGCATGTCACTTCAGAAATTATCTTTGTTATCGTTTTACCTGCTCGGGACGAGCAGAACTAAGCTTGGGGATGCTGATACGTCTCCAACGTATCGATAATTTCTTATGTTCCATGCTACTTTATTGATAATACCTACATGTTTTATGCACATTATATGTCATATTTATGCATTTTCTGGAACTAACCTATTAACAAGATGCCGAAGAGCCAGTTCTGTTTCTGCTGTTTTTGGTTTCAGAAATCCTAGTAAAGAAATATTCTCGGAATTGGACGAAACTTTCGCCCAGGGTCCTATTTTTGCACGAAGCTTCCAGAAGACCGAAGAGATAACGAAGTGGGGCCACGAGGCGGCCAGAGGGGTGGCGGCGCGGCCCAAGCCCTGGCCGCGCCGACCTACCTCCTGGGCCCCTTGTGTGGCCCCTCGCGTTGACCCTCCGCCTACTTAAAGCTTCCGTCGTGAAACCCCCAGTACCGAGAGCCACGATACGGAAAACCTTACAGAGCCGCCACCATCGCGAAATCAAAATTCGGGGGACAGAACTCTCTGTTCCGGCACCCTGCCGGACGGGGAATTGCCCCCGGAGTCGTCTCCACCGCCGTCTCCACCGCCATCTTCACCGCCATCGCTGCCTCCATGATGAGGAGGGAGTAATTCACCCCCGGGGCTGAGGGCTCTACCGTAGCTATGTGGTTAATCTCTCTCTCTGTACTCAATACAATGATCTCATGAGCTGCTTTACATGATTGAGATCCATATGATGAGCTTTGTATCGCTACTAGTTGTGTGCTACTCATGTGATGTTATTAAAGTAGTCTATTCCTCCTGCATGGTGTAAAGGTGATTAGTGCGTGCACCGTGTGGTTCTTGTCGTAGGCTATGATCATGATCTCTTGTAGATCGTGGAGTTAATTGTCATTATGATAGTATTGATGTGATCTATTCCTCCTTCATAGTGTAATGTGGACAGTGCGTGCGCTATGTTAGTTCTTGGTTTATTTTGCAATGATCTATTATGCTCTAAGGTTACTTAAACATGAATATCGAATGTTGTGGAGCTTGTTAACTCCGGCATTGAGGGTTCGTGTAATCCTACGCAACGAATGATGTTCATTATCAAACAAGAGTGTATGTAGCACATATGAGAAGAAGTATTTATTATGCGATCAATGTTGAGAGTGTCCACTAGTGAAAGTATGATCCCTAGGCCTTGTTTCCAATACTGAAAACACCGTTTACTGTTTTGTTGCATGTTTACTCGCTGCCATATTTTATTCAGATTGCCATTACCACTCATATACATCCATATTACTTGTATTTCACTATCTCTTCGCCGAACTAGTGCACCTATACACCTGACAAGTGTATTTGGTGTGTTGGGGACACAAGAGACTTCTTGCTTTGTGATTACAGGGTTGCTTGAGAGGGATATCTTTGACCTCTTCCTCCCTGAGTTCGATAAACCTTGGGTAATCCACTTAAGGGAAACTTGCTGCTGTTCTACAAACCTCTGCTCTTGGAGGCCCAACACTGTCTACAAGAATAGAAGCACCCGTAGACATCACCAACCAATGAGAAGTCCGTGTCCCTTGGATACCATAGACCGAAGTTTGGGGTATCAACTAAATATCGGAAGATCCTCTTCACCGCCATGATATGGCTTTCTTTCGGATTCGCTTGAAACCATGCACACATACCAACACTTAACATGATGTCCGAACGAGAAGCACAAAGGTAAAGAAGCGAACCTATGATCGAACGGTAGAGCTTGGGGTCCACCGCCTTGCTGGTCTCGTCGAGTGAGTTGACACTTTAGGTGCATAGGAGTTCCTATCCCTTGGCTCCCTTCATATCAAAGCGCTTGAGCATGTCTTGAAGATACTTCGCTTGATTGATGAAGGTGCCTTGTCGCATTTGCTTGATCTCGAACCCGAGGAAGTACTTGAGTTCTCCCATCATTGACATCTCGAACCTATTTGTCATCAACTTTGCAAACTCATCATTGAAACTTTGTGTAGTTGAACCAAATATGATGTCATCTACATAGAGTTGGCATACGAAAAGCTCCCCATTGACTTTCTTAGTAAAAAGAGTGGGATCGATTTTCCCCACTTCGAAACCACGGTCTTCAAGCAACTCCTTTAGATGCTCATACCAAGCTCTAGGAGCTTGTTTGAGACCATATAGGGCCTTTTTGAGCTTGAAGACATGGTCCGGGAAATGGGGGTCCTCGAACCCCGGGGGTTGCTTCACATACACCTCCTCATGTAGAGGACCATTGAGAAAAGCACTCTTGACATCCATTTGTTGTAACTTGAAACCATGATGAGCGTAAAGGCCAAAGGATACGGATGGACTCAAGCCTTGCAACGGGTGCAAAGGTTTCTCCAAAGTCCACTCCTTCAACTTGAGAATACCTTGAGCCACCAATCTTGCTTGTTGCGAATGACGATGCCGTGTTCATCTTGCTTGTTCTTGAAGACCCACTTGGTGCCGATAACATTGCGGCAATGATCGGGTCGCTTCATGAGAGTCCACACATCATTCCTCTTGAAGTTGTTGAGTTCCTCTTGCATAGCAATCAACCAATCCGGATCTCCAAGAGCATCGTTGACCTTGAGAGGTTCCACCATAGAGACAAAGGCGTGGTGCTCACAAAATTTTGCTAGTTGCCTCCGGGTAGTTGATACGTCTCAAACGTATCTATAATTTCTTATGTTCCATGCTACTTTTATTACAATACTTGAGTGTTTTACACATACTTTACAGCATTATTTTACATTTTCCGGCACTAACCTATTAATGCCGAAGTGCCAGTTCTTGTTTTTGCTGTTTTTGGTTTCAGAAATCCTAGTAGGAAATATTCTCGGAATTGGACGAAATCAACGCCAGGGGTCCTATTTTTGCACGAAGCTTCCAGAAGACCGAAGAGAGAGTGGGCCCAGGGTGGCCACACACACCAGGCGGCGGGCCACGGCCGCGTGGCCCTAGTGTGTGGCCCCGTGACGCCCTTTGACCTACCCTTTCGCCTACTTAAAGCCTCCGTCGCGAAACCCCACCGAGAGCCACGATACGGAAAACATTACTGAGAGGCCGCCGCAATCCCATCTCGGGGGATTCAGGAGATCGCCTCCGGCACCTGCCGGAGAGGGGAATCATCACCGGGGGGCTCTACATCATCATGCCCGCCTCCGGATTGATGCGTGAGTAGTTCATCCTTGGACTATGTGTCCATAGCAGTAGCTAGATGGTTGTCTTCTCCGCTTGTGCTTTCATTGTATTAGATCTTGTGAGCTGCCTAACATGATCAAGATCATCTATTTGTAATGCTACATGTTGTGTTTGGTGAGATCCGATGAATATAGAATACTATGTTAAGTTGATTATCAATCTATCATATATGTGTTGTTTATGTTCTTGCATGCTCTCCGTTGCTAGTAGAGGCTCTGGCCAAGTTGATACTTGTAACTCCAAGAGGGAGTAATTATGCTCGATAGTGGGTTCATGCCTCCATTAAATCTGGGACAGTGACAGAAAGTTCTAAGGTTGTGGATGTGCTGTTGCTACTAGGGATAAAACATTGATGCTTTGTCTAAGGATATTTGTGTTGATTACATTACGCACCATACTTAATGCAATTATCTGTTGTTCGCAACTTAATACTGGAAGGGGTTCGGATGATAACCTGAAGGTGGATTATTTAGGCATAGATGCATGCTGGATAGCGGTCTATGTACTTTGTCGTAATGCCCTGATTAAATCACATAGTAATCATCGTTGATATGTATTGAATCTTTATTTGTCAATTGCTCACCTGTAATTTGTTCACCCAGCATGTTAGTTATCTTATTGGAGAGACACCTCTAGTGAACTGTGGACCCCGGTCCATTCTTTTACATCTGAATACATTCTACTGCTTTTACTGTTCTTTGCAAACAAACACCATCTTCCACTCGAAAAGTTCTGATAGACAACGTCCCAAAATCGTCAACTAAGGGGCATTTTTCGTCGCCTATGGGCCTAACCCGACGATATGGGTTCTGTTGTCGAAACTGCGTCAGGCAAAGTCCAACGACGATTTTTTCGGTCCGTCGCGCTTGGGCGCCCTTCCGCCACGGAAAATCGGACCGTTGCCCAAGTGTTTCCGGGAGCCCGTTGACTGCTGACGTCATGCAAACTGACACGTGGCAGACGCCGTTAACTGGCAGTTAACGGCGTTAACCGGCTGAAACCCCGTGGTAGATGGTAGGCCCACACGAGGCCTGCCACGTCTTAAGCGGGCCGGGCCAGATGACATAGTTTGACCGGTCAACTATATAGCTGGGCTGGTCCATTAGTTACGTGGGCCGGGCCTAACCCCTAAGAGGAAGGTATGATGCGCACAATAGCAAGTTTTCCCTCAGAAAGAAACCAAGGTTTAATCGAACCAGGAGGAGCCAAGAAGCACGTTGAAGGTTGATGGTGGCGAAATGTGATGCGGCGCAACAACAGGGATTCCGGCGCCAACGTGGAACCTGCACAACACAACCCAAGTACTTTGCCCCAACGAAACAGTGAGGTTGTCAATCTCACCGGCTTGCTGTAACAAAGGATTAACCGTATTGTGTGGAAGATGATTGTTTGCAAGAAAACAGTAAAACAAGTATTGCAGTAGATTGTATGCGATGTAAAGAATAGGACCGGGGTCCACAGTTCACTAGAGGTGTCTCTCCCATAAGATAAAAGCATGTTGGGTGAACAAATTACAGTCGGGCAATTGACAAATAGAGAAGGGCATAACAATGCATGTACATGATATGATAAATATAGTGAGATTTAATCCGGGCATTACGACAAAGTACATAGACCGCCATCCAACTGCATCTATGCCTAAAAAGTCCACCTTCAGGTTATCATCCGAACCCCATTCAGTATTAAGTTGCAAAGCAACAGACAATTGCATTAAGTATGGTGCGTAATGTAATCGACAACTACATCCTTAGACATAGAATCAATGTTTTATCCCTAGTGGCAACAACACATCACAACCTTAGAACTTTCTGTCACTGTCCCAGGTGTCAATGAAGGCATGAACCCACTATCGAGCATAAATACTCCCTCTTGGAGTTAAGAGCAAAAACTTGGCCAGAGCCTCTACTAATAACGGAGAGCATGCAAGATCATAAACAACACATAAACAATAGATTGATAATCACCATAACATAGCATTCTCTATCCATCGGATCCCGACAAACACAACATATAGTATTACAGATAGATGATCTTGATCATGTTAGGCAGCTCACAAGATCCAACAATGAAGCACAATTAGGAGAAGACGACCATCTAGCTACTGCTATGGACCCATAGTCCAGGGGTGAACTACTCACTCATCACTCCGGAGGCGACCATGGCGGTGTAGAGTCCTCCGGGAGATGAATCCCCTCTCCGGGGTGCCGGAGGCGATCTCCTGAATCCCCCGAGATGGGATTCGGCGGCGCGTCTCTGGAAGGTTTTCCGTATCGTGGCTCGGTACTGGGGGTTTCGCGACGAGGCTATAAGTAGGCGAAAGGGTAGGTCAGGGCTCACGAGGGGCCCAGATGACAGGCCGCGCGGTGGGCCGCCGCCGCCCGTGGTCCGCCACCTCGTGGCCCCACTTCGTTATCTCTTCGGTCTTCGAGCTCCGTGCAAAAATAGGACCCGGGCGGTGATTTCGTCCAATTCCGAGAATATTTCCTTACTAGGATTTCTGAAACCAAAAGCAGAAAACAAAGGCTCTTCGGCATCTTGTTAATAGGTTAGTTCCGAAAATGCGTAAATACGACATATAATGTGCATAAAACATGTAGGTATCATCAATAAAGTAGCATGGAACATAAGAAATTATCGATACGTTGGAGACGTATCATGGTCCATTAGTTACGTGGGCCGGGCCTAACCTCTAATGTTGACTGTCAAAACTTAAATGGGCCGGCCCATTTAACATGTGGGGTCCACCTTACAAACTGGGCCGGCCCAAGAAGCAAGTGGGCCGGGCCAAAAACACAGGTGGGTCCCACTTTCTGTTAAAAGGCCGGCCCATTTAGTGTGTGGGGTCCACCGTATAGCAAGTGGGCCGGCCCAACAAGCTAGTGGGCCGGGCCAAAAACACAGGTGGGTCCCACTTTCCAGTTAAAGGGTCGGCCCATTTAGTATGTGGGGTCCACCATATAGCAAGTGGGCCGGCCCAACAAAATAGTGGGCCGGGCCAAAAACACAGGTGGGTCCCACTTTCCTGTTAAAGGGCCGGCCCATTTAGTATGTGGGGTCCACCATATAGCAAGTGGGCTGGCCCACCAAGATAGTGGGCCGGGCCAAAAACACAGGTGGGTCCCACATTCCTGTTAATGGGCCGGCCCATTTGGTATGTGGGGTCCACCATATAGAAAGTGGGCCGGCCCAACAAGATAGTGGGCCGGGCCAAAAACACAGGTGGGTCCCACCTTCCTATTAAAGGGCCGGCCCATTTACCATGTGGGACCACCATAGAGCAAGTGGGCTGGCCCAACAAGATAGTGGGCCGGCCCAATAAGCATGTGGAGCCCATTATCGTGTAACCGGGCCGGCCTACTAAAGAAGTGGGCCGGCCCAAAATGAAAGTGGGTCCCACACTACTGTAAGTGGGCCGGCCCAATCTGTTGTAGGGCCCTACTTGTTTGACTAGTCAACTTGCATTAAATTTCATGAGCCTAAAATCTGATTTCAATGATACACACAAGTACATACACAAATAAAACAAATAGGAAAATTACAAGGCAATTAATGTGCCCAAATAAAAAAATTACATAGAATCATTGAGGACTTCTATTAGCATCATCAATAACACGTTGACATTTGGCAATCGCCTTGATTGAATCTTGTGTACTCTTTGTCAACATATCAGCTACAGATCTTAAAGCAGCAATACCATGTCTTTTATAAAGTACAGCCTTGAGATATTTACTGTTTGATGAAAGAAATGGTCTAGGTTGACGGCTATGAGAAGATGCATCAGAAGAAAGATCAGAACTTTTTGTGGGCCTCACTTCTAATGAAGATTGCTTCATCACAACTGCATTCTGATAATAATGCAAAAAGAGTTAAACGATGAACTATGCAAACATTTATTATGCAATGTAGATATAAGATAATAACAAGTTGCATAAATAAGACATGTATGGAACTTGTACTAAGCACAAACTTACATCATAATGTTGCACAGGGTCGCTACAGATCCTTTTTTGGCGACTATCTTCTAATGATGACTGCTTCATTAAAACTGCATTCTGGTAACATTGTAAACATAGTTACAACAATTAACTATTCAAACATGTATTACGCAATGTAGAGATCAGATAACAGCATGTAGCAGAAATAAGCACAAGATAAGATAAGATGCATGTACTAAGCACATACTGGCTCACTGCAGGTCCTTCTCTTGCGTGCACTAGTCGTGGTCAACATGCCTATCATTTTAGGTTCAGCCATCAAGTGAAATGCTAATCCTCCTGCTCCATTGTCCTTAATCTGTGTTTAGATATCACATTTAAGACCAAGTCAGCTGGTTTCAAATAACAAAAAACTTGAGCTGCCAAATGAATAAGCCAATATTTACCAGATATCAGATTAAAACCAACTAGATGTTGCTTTGCATGAGATACGAATTTCAGACATTCAGATTTAGAGTAGGGTAATGCCAAGGTTTTACACATAAAGTAAACTGGCATTAAGAATGACCAAATGTCAGGTTCAAATCACCCTCGCAGTTTCTCCAAGACAAGCATATCAAATAGGCAGAAACATAGTAAAGCATGAATGGCATTGCTATGGCAGGGTTCCAAGTGTTAATCTCTTGCATAAGGAACAATGCATATAGGTTATAGATAATAACGGAAGTAAACTGCCAAAATTACCAACCACGAACTCAGATTCCAACCTTACCTAGCGTCCCCGCTGTTAATGTTGGATGTTCTAATAAGTGGTTCGCATGATCAATCCCTAGGAAAAATAACATTGACAAGTCAGTCTACGATAATACAAAGACCAGACATGCACGCAGCAATAACTATATAAGCTAAAGACGAGGTATAAGAGCAAGCAGATTGGAAATGCACATAGCATGATTATAAAAGCAGTGTGAGAATAGCAGACACGAGAAAACAGCTAGCGGTGAGCTAATGACGTGGTATAAGAACAAGCAGATTGGAAATGCCCATAGCACGACTATAAAAGCAGTGCGACAATAGCATGCAGTACAAAAACAGTTGGCAGCAAATGAATGGGTACAAGGCTATAAATATGTGGATGCACACAGGTGTCAGTAGAATGAACAGGATGGTAGCGACCGGATAATGCTTTTGTACTGTACAATATTTAAACAAACTTCATGCGAAGCAACACATCAAGAAAGTTAACGGCATATGAGATCTGCAAATAACTACACAAAACATGGCTAAAGAAACACCGCGATCTAACGGGCCAGCGTACTAACCAAGCTGCGGCGGGGTGGACGGGGGCGGCAACTTGCATTCCAGCGGCGGCGAACGCGGGAGACGATGAATCGACCCTGTTTCAGTAGAAGCGGGCGTTAGTGAAGCAGATCTGGTTGGCTGGCAAGGTATTCGGTGAAGTTGATACAGCCGCTGCGGCGAGGTAGTCGGTGGCGAGGTCGGCGGTGAAGCAGATCCGTCGGTGGCGAGGTCGGCGGTGAAGCAGATCCGTCGGTGACGAGGGCGGCGGGGGAGCGGATCAGGTGGGTGGACAGCCAACACGATCAAGGCTACGCTGTGGAGGAGTATGCCGGCGGCGAAGCAGATCTAGTACTGTAGAGAGTCAGAGCTTTGGCGTGTGAGAGTATTTTTGAGCTAATGGGGCGAATGGTTGGTGGGTGGGTGTGGGCCTGTGGGGAGGGTTCGGGATCTAGGCAAGATATTTCATTGTTACCGAATGAGCCCTCCATGGTCGGTGGGTTGTAGCTTCCGGACCAGGGTTAAAAGGGTAAAACTGGTCACGGGATTTTCGAATGGATGCGGCGGGATGATTTGGCGCGCGGCCGAAATTTTCAGTTTCAAGCTACGAGCAGAACGACAAAAATAATGTTCTTCCCCAGGGAGCTCTCATTTCTTCCTCTTCTCTTTCTCTCTCGAGTCTCTCCCACTCCCCCGGCTCCTCTCCCCCTTCTCTCCGGCGGCCTCGCCGGCCGGAGACGAGGCCGACTTCTCTCTGTATATTGTACACCCTCCGAACTAAATTAATTGATTCAACTTTCCTTAGACGTGTATGTATCTAGAGTAAAAACATGTGTGGATACATCCATATTTAGATAAGCAAAGTTGAGTCAGCTAATTTGGATCCGAGGGAGTTAGTGTTGTTGTAAGCTTAGATCCAGTGTTTCCCATGAGCAGAATGGCGCAATGGAGTCGGGGATCTCGTCATCGGCTTCAGATCTGGCCTATGGTGAATCTGGCGGATCTTGCCGGCCAAACCCCGATCTGGTGCCATCAATGTGATGGCGCTAACGGTGAGGCTTGCTTTGGTCAGTGCTTCAGATCTGGCCAATGGGGAAGTCAAGCTGCTAAAGTTCACAAGCTCGGGGCATACGACGGCGTCATCCGTCTTGCCCGTGCACATCTTGGCCTTTCAGCGGCCCTTCTCAGAGCCAATATGCCGTTGCTGAGGCCCTTCTTCTCCTTCGTCCTGGCGACTACCGGCGACACCGTCCCAAGTGGTGCGTCCCCGGCGACGGAGTTGCTGGAAAGGATGCGGAGCAGAGATCTGATGTGCGGTCGAGAAGGACTCGATTGATTTTCTTCTATATGTTTTGGGGTCCTTTTTGTAAAGTTGCAGGTTCTATTAGTTATTGTCTAGTACTTTTGGTCCTCTATGTAATTTTTTGGACTAGTTTCCATTGGCACTGATAAACTTGAATTTTGACAAGTTCACGGGGAAAAAAATTCCTTTGCACATATGGCCTATCATGTATAAACATTCTTGAGATTTAAACTATATGTAATGTGCCATGCATTAACCCTAAACCATATATATGTAACTAACCCTAGCTGATCAAACCCTACTTAATTAAAACAAATAACCCTAAACTATACGCATGCACTTTATGCGCAAAGGCGCGGGTGCCTCTAATAATGTGTGTGCGCACTCGATCGATGATCCCTAAACCTTATACAACCCTGAAACCCTAATCCCTAATCCCTAAACCCTAAACACCCTAAACACTAAACCCTAGACCCTAAACCCTAACCCTAACCCTAAACCCTAATTAAACCCTATATATAGGCCAACGACACTTAATTGTGCATCAAGCAGGCCAGGGGTGCCTCGCGGTCCTCTAATTAAATTAAATGTGCCATGCATTAACCCTAAACCATATATATGTAACTAACCATAGCTAATCAACCCTACTTAATGAAAACACATAACCCTAAACTATACTAGCTATAACCCGATCTAATAAAAACATGCTCTATATATAGCAGCTAGCTAGCAAACCGTAGATTAACACCAATTAATATATACATGGCCTATATCGATCATGTTGTATAACATATCCCTGAGATTCATTAATTAATTATATAATTATCGTGATAAATTAATTAACTTTAATTTTGACAAGTTCTCTCGAATGAAAACACATTTGATTAAGTTGCCTCATAATATATATATATATAATTAGTGTGCATGCATGGCCTACCATGCATTCGTGCATATATTTTAATGTATATTTGAACATATTCTTGGGGATTTCAATCTCTCTCTCTCGATCATCTATATATCGTTGGTGGCCAAAAAACACACATATATATGCATGCAATTTATGCGTAAAGGCGCGGGTGCCTCTAATAATGTGTGTGCGCACTCGATCGATGATCCCTAAACCTTAAACAACCCTAAAACCTTAAATCCCTAATCCCTAAACCCTAAACACCCTAAACACTAAACCCTAAACCCTAGACCCTAAACGTACCCTAACCCTAACCCTAACCCTAACCCTAAACCCTAGCTAACCCTAAACCCCAATTAAACCCTATGTATAGGCCAACGACACTTAATTGTGCATCGATCGAGCGGGTCATGGGTGCCTCGCGATCCTCTAATAAAATTAAATGTGCCATGCATTAACCCTAAACCATATATATGTAACTAACCCTAGCTAATCAACCCTACTTAATTAAAACACATAACCCTAAACTATACTAGCTAGCTATAACCCGATCTAATAAAAACATGCTCTATATATAGCAGCTAGCTAGCAAACCGTAGATTAACACCAATTAAAATATACATGGCCTATATCGATCATGTTGTATAACATATCCCTGAGATTCATTAATTAATTATATAATTATCGTGATAAATTAATTAACTTGAACTTTGACAAGTTCTCTCGAATGAAAACACATTTGATTAAGTTGCCTCATAATATATATATAATTAGTGTGCATGCATGGCCTACAATGCATTCGTGCATATATTTTAATGTATATTTGAACATATTCTTGGGGATTTCAATCTCTCTCTCGATCATCTATATATCGTTGGTGGCCCAAAAAACACACATATATACGCATGCACTTTATGCGTAAAGGCGCGGGTGCCTCTAATAATGTGTGTGCGCACTCGATCGATGATCCCTAAACCTTAAACAACCCTAAAACCCCTAAATCCCTAATCCCTAATCCCTAATCCCTAAACCCTAAACACCCTAAACACCCTAAACACTAAACCCTAAACCCTAAACCCTAACCCTCTACCCTAGCTAACCCTAAACCCTAATTAAACCCTATGTATAGGCCAACGTCACTTAATTGTGCATCGAGCAGCCCAGGGGTGCCTCGCGGTCCTCTAATTAAATTAATTGTGCCATGCATTAACCCTAAACCATATATATGTAACTAACCCTAGCTAATTAACCCTACTTAATTAAAACACATAACCCTAAACTATACTAGATATAACCCGATCTAATAAAAACATGCTCTATATATAGCAGCTAGCTAGCAAACCGTAGATTAACACCAATTAAAATATACATGGCCTATATATATCGATCATGTTGTATAACATATCCCTCAGATTCATTAATTAATTATATAATTATCGTGATAAATTAATTAACTTGAATTTTGACAAGTTCTCTCGAATGAAAACACATTTGATTAAGTTGCCTCATAATATATATATAATTAATTAGTGTGCATGCATGGCCTACCATGCATTCGTGCATATATTTTAATGTATATTTGAACATATTCTTAGGGATTTCAATCTCTCTCTCGATCATCAATATATCGTTGGTGGCCAAAAAACACACACATATATATATACGCATGCAATTTATGCGTAAAGGCGCGGGTGCCTCTAATAATGTGTGTGCGCACTCGATCGATGATCCCTAAACCTTAAACAACCCTAAAACCTTAAATCCCTAATCCCTAAACCCTAAACACCCTAAACACTAAACCCTAAACCCTAGACCCTAAACCCTAACCCTAACCCTAACCCTAACCCTAACCCTAAACCCTAGCTAACCCTAAACCCTAATTAAACCCTATGTATAGGCCAACGACACTTAATTGTGCATCGAGCAGCCCAGGGGTGCCTCGCGGTCCTCTAATTAAATTAATTGTGCCATGCATTAACCCTAAACCATATATATGTAACTAACCCTAGCTAATTAACCCTACTTAATTAAAACACATAACCCTAAACTATACTAGATATAACCCGATCTAATAAAAACATGCTCTATATATAGCAGCTAGCTAGCAAACCGTAGATTAACACCAATTAAAATATACATGGCCTATATATCGATCATGTTGTATAACATATCCCTCAGATTCATTAATTAATTATATAATTATCGTGATAAATTAATTAACTTGAATTTTGACAAGTTCTCTCGAATGAAAACACATTTGATTAAGTTGCCTCATAATATATATATAATTAATTAGTGTGCATGCATGGCCTACCATGCATTCGTGCATATATTTTAATGTATATTTGAACATATTCTTAGGGATTTCAATCTCTCTCTCGATCATCAATATATCGTTGGTGGCCAAAAAACACACACATATATATATACGCATGCAATTTATGCGTAAAGGCGCGGGTGCCTCTAATAATGTGTGTGCGCACTCGATCGATGATCCCTAAACCTTAAACAACCCTAAAACCTTAAATCCCTAATCCCTAATCCCTAAACCCTAAACACCCTAAACACTAAACCCTAAACCCTAGACCCTAAACCCTAACCCTAACCCTAACCCTAACCCTAACCCTAAACCCTAGCTAACCCTAAACCCTAATTAAACCCTATGTATAGGCCAACGACACTTAATTGTGTGCATCGAGCAGGCCAGGGGTGCCTCGCGGTCCTCTAATTAAATTAAATGTGACATGCATTAACCCTAAACCATATATATGTAACTAACCCTAGCTAATCAACCCTACTTAATTAAAACACATAACCCTAAACTATACTAGATATAACCCGATCTAATAAAAGCATGCTCTATATATATAACAGCTAGCTAGCAAACCGTAGATTAACACCAATTAAAATATACATGGCCTATATCGATCATGTTGTATAACATATCCCTCAGATTCATTAATTAATTATATAATTATCTTGATAAATTAATTAACTTTAATTTTGACAAGTTCTCTCGAATGAAAACACATTTGATTAAGTTGCCTCATAATATATATATAATTTTAGTGTGCATGCATGGCCTACCATGCATTCGTGCATATATTTTAATGTATATTTGAACATATTCTTGGGGATTTCAATCTCTCTCTCTCTCGATCATCTATATATCGTTGGTGGCCAAAAAAACACACATATATACGCATGCACTTTATGCGTAAAGACGCGGGTGCCTCTAATAATGTGTGTGCGCACTCGATCGATGATCCCTAAACCTTAAACAACCCTAAAACCCTAAATTAATTATCGATCTCCCTGTGATTCATTAATTAATTATATATATAATTATCGATGATAAATTAATTAACTTGAATTTTGACAAGTTCTCTCGTATGAAAACACATTTGATCAAGTTGCCTAGCTCATAATATATATATAATTAGTGTGCATGCATGGCCTACCATGCATTCGTGCATATATTTTGATATATATTTGAACATATTCTTGGGGATTTCAATCTCTCTCTCTCATCATATATCGTTGTTGGTGGCAAAAAAACACACATATATATACGCATGCACTTTATGCGCAAAGGCGCGGGTGCCTCTAATAATGTGTGTGCGCACTCGATCGATGATCCCTAAACCTTAAACAACCCTAAAACCCTAATCCCTAATCCCCTAAACCCTAAACACCCTAAACACACTAAACCCTAGACCCTAAACACCCTAAACACTAAACCCTAAACCCTAGACCCTAAACACCGTAAACATTAAACCCTAAACCCTAAACACCCTAAACACTAATTAAACCCTAAACCCTAGACCCTAAACACTAGACCCTAAACCCTAGACCCTAAACACCCTAAACACTAAACCCTAAACCCTAGACCCTAAACACCGTAAACACTAAACCCTAAACCCTAAACACCCTAAACACTAATTAAACCCTAAACCCTAGACCCTAAACACTAGACCCTAAACCCTAGACCCTAAACACCCTAAACACTAAACCCTAGACCCTAAACACCGTAAACACTAAACCCTAAACCCTAGACCCTAGCTAAACACCCTAAACACTAAACCCTAAACCCTAGCTAACCCTAAACCCTAATTAAACCCTATATATAGGCCAACGACACTTAATTGTGCATCAAGCAGGCCAGGGGTGCCTCGCGGTCCTCTAGTTAAATTAAATGTGCCATGCATTAACCCTAAACCATATATATATAACTAACCCCTAGCTAATCAAACCCTAGTTAATTAAAACACATAACCCTAAACTATACTAGCTATAACCCGATCTAATAAAAACATGCTCTATATATAGCAGCTAGCTAGCAAATTAAACGGTAGATTAACACCAATTAATATATACATGGCCTATATCGATCATATGTTGTATAACATCTCCCTGAGATTCATTAATTAATTATATAATTATCGATGATAAATTAATTAACTTGAATTTTGACAAGTTCTCTCGAATGAAAACACATTTGATTAAGTTTCCTCATAATATATATATATAATTAGTGTGCATGCATGGCCTACCATGCATGCATTCGTGCATATATTTTAATATATATTTGAACATATTCTTGGGGATTTCAATCTCTCTCTCTCGATCATCTATATGTCGTTGGTGGCCAAAAAACACACACATATACGCATGCACTTTATGCGCAAAGGCGCGTGTGCCTCTAATAATGTGTGTGTGCGCACTCGATCGATGATCCCTAAACCTTAAACCCTAAATAAACCCTAATCCCTAATCCCTAAACCCTAAACACCATAAACATTAAACCCTAAACCCTAGACCCTAAACCCTAACCTCCTAACCCTAAACCCTAAACCCTAATTAAACCCTATATATAGGCCAATGACACTTAATTGTGCATCAAGCAGGCCAGGGGTGCCTCGCGGTCCTCTAATTAAATTAAATGTGCCATGCATATATATGTGTTTAATTTGGGGATTTCAATCGCTCTCTCGTATGTAGCTCTCTCTACCTCTCTCTCTTTCTCTCTCTCTCTCTCTCTCTCTCTCTCTCTCTCTCTCTCGTTGGTGGCCAACAACACACACATGCACTTTGTGCGCAAAGGCATGCGCCTCTAATAATGTGTGCGCAGTCGATCGATCTAGTTTTGATTAATCATAGCACACAAATAAAGAAGTTGTATTTGAATCCACACAACCTAATCTAAAACACATAACCCCTAACATGGCCTAATTAATTAACCCTTCTCGATCTCTACCTAATTAGTGGAAATTGCACAAAATCAAAAGGGGTCCCTCACTAATTATGCATATCTGCTAGATTGTGATAAACTTTTGCCACATATATATTTGGTGGATGGGTGCATCTTGGCATGTAAACAATTAGTGTTTGCAAATGGCGTTGTCAAAATTTATGTACAAATGATTTCTTTCCATCCAAAGTGCATAAAATGGGAGTTTTAATGAAGAAAGTACAAATAAAACAGCTCAACATGCTTCCACACCCCGATTTTCACACGAAGTAGAGCATATTTAAAGGATAATTCCAGAGTTTTACTATTTTTCAAGCAACTTTGCTAATTTTCCCCCACTCACATGACTTTATGTCGATTTAACGAAAATATGGCGAATTTAAACTACATGGGCGGGATAGTTTGAATTGTGCGCGCGGCAAAGGGAACCGCCTATTCCTCAACCTTGTGCACGGCAAATTACACACGCAACTCCATTAAACGCCACCTACCGACCTTAATTATCACCCCGGCGGCCCGGCCGCATGACCCCCCACCCACCCGTACACAACTTATCCCCGTCCGTGCGAAGAGCTTCCCCTCCCCGTCCCGTCCGTGCGAAGAAGAAGCTTCCCCTCCCCGTCGTTCTTCTCGAGACGCACCGGCGGTCAAGTTGATCCACGGTAGGGCTGCTATCTCTAGCTCAATCATGTATCGGGCAAGACAGCCTAACGATTTATATTTTCTTGATGCTGCTAAAAAAATTCGTCAGTATGCTCGAACTAATTGGCACTTTATAGTTTTCCGCTCGATTTGTCATCGATCAATTTGTTCATTTGCGTGGGCATATAGAGTCAGTTCTGCACTCGATCCGTTAATTTGCTGAAATGCCATGGCAGAGTTTTGTACACGATCTGTTTGCTAAAATGTCGATGGGCATTTTTTGTTTTGTACTCGACATGATTGCTGAAATGCATAATCATGTAGTATAGTTTTGTACTCGATGGATATACATTTCCTACTTCGCCTTAAATTAATCACCAACCACTGTATCTCATAATTAAACAGATGGACAGAACTTGGATACTGCATGGACACTTATGTTCCCCTTCATATATAAATGGTGTTCAACCCTTTATGGGGTTTATTAGAGCTCATGATGGTCACAACCTGGACGTGTATTGCCCGCGCTGCACATGTATGAATGGTGAGAAGAGGCCTCACCCTGTAGTGGCAGATCATTTACACATTTTTGGGATGGACCGCACATATGTTAGGCGGGTTTAGCATGGTGAACCATATAATGATCCTTTAGCAGGAGAAGCAGATCTTGCTCACACTGTATGTGTGCTGGCATATGTAGTTAATTATTTATATTGATGCTGCCGCTGTTTCAATCAATAGTTTGCATTGCTGTGCAAGGTTCTGTACTCAAATTTAACTTGTTGCAGATGGATGGACGGGAAGGAGAGAAAAAGCGCTTGCTTCAGGAAACGGGTTTCAGCTCTGGGACATGTGCTGTGCCAGATGAGAAGGTAAATATGTAAAACGGCATTTGTTCAGGTTGCATCCCTTAGATGTTTGTCTAATCGGTTGATGTACTAATTGCAGAAGCATAGAGTTGAAGAGGTCTCTCAGTTTGATGGGAGATTTGAAGATGAATCTCAGTTTGATGCACCTGTGGATGGTACTGATGACGAGCCTTTCATAGACGAAGGTCCTGCACCTGAGATTATCCAGTCTACAGAAGGAGGCCGTGGACCGAGTACACAGCTTTGCGTTGAAGTGGATGCACGCCCGGAGATCATCACGGGCGTCCGGGTAGTCTCAAGACCACCCAGCCCTGATGCACCTGTGGATGGTACTGATGACGAGCCTCTCATAGACGAAGGTCCTGCACCTGAGATTATCCAGCCTACAGAAGGAGGCCGTGGACCGAGTACACAGCTTTGCGTTGAAGAGGATGCACACCCCAACGATCATAATTTCGTTCTTACTTTATGCTACTTTATTGATGATGCACACATGTTTTATGCACATTATATTCGTATTTACCTATTTCTGGAACTAAGATTAAGATTTGCGCCTTTGGCTGCTTGGTTTCAGAAATCCTAGTAAGGAAATATTCTCGGAATTGGACGAAATCACCCCACCGCCCATTTTTGTGAGAGAAGAGAATAACGAAGTGGGGCCACGAGGTGGCCAGACCCACGAGGCGCGGCCCGGCCCTGGCCGCGCGGCCCTGTCATCTGGGCCCCTCGTGCGACCTACCCTTTCGCCTACTTATAGCCTCCGTCGCGAAACCCCCGGAGAGCCACGATACGGAAAACCTTCCGAGACGCCGCCGCCGCGAATCCCATCTCGGGGGATTCAGGAGATCGCCTCCGGCACCCTGCCGGAGAGGGGATTCATCTCCCGGAGGACTCTACACCGCCATGGTCGCCTCCGGAGTGATGAGTGAGTAGTTCACCCCTGGACTATGGGTCCATAGCAGTAGCTAGATGGTCGTCTTCTCCTAATTGTGCTTCATTGTTGGATCTTGTGAGCTGCCTAACATGATCAAGATCATCTATCTGTAATACTATATGTTGTGTTTGTCGGGATCCGATGGATAGAGAATACTATGTTATGGTGATTATCAATCTATTGTTTATGTGTTGTTTATGATCTTGCATGCTCTCCGTTATTAGTAGAGGCTCTGGCCAAGTTTTTACTCTTAACTCCAAGAGGGAGTATTTATGCTCGATAGTGGGTTCATGCCTTCATTGACACCTGGGACAGTGACAGAAAGTTCTAAGGTTGTGATGTGCTGTTGCCACTAGGGATAAAACATTGATTCTATGTCTAAGGATGTAGTTGTCGATTACATTACGCACCATACTTAATGCAATTGTCTGTTGCTTTGCAACTTAATACTGAATGGGGTTCGGATGATAACCTGAAGGTGGACTTTTTAGGCATAGATGCAGTTGGATGGCGGTCTATGTACTTTGTCGTAATGCCCGGATTAAATCTCACTATATTTATCATATCATGTATATGCATTGTTATGCCCTTCTCTATTTGTCAATTGCCCGACTGTAATTTGTTCACCCAACATGCTTTTATCTTATGGGAGAGACACCTCTAGTGAACTGTGGACCCCGGTCCTATTCTTTACATCGCATACAATCTACTGCAATACTTGTTTTACTGTTTTCTTGCAAACAATCATCTTCCACACAATACGGTTAATCCTTTGTTACAACAAGCCGGTGAGATTGACAACCTCACTGTTTCGTTGGGGCAAAGTACTTGGTTGTGTTGTGCAGGTTCCACGTTGGCGCCGGAATCCCTGTTGTTGCGCCGCATCACATTTCGCCACCATCAACCTTCAACGTGCTTCTTGGCTCCTCCTGGTTCGATTAAACCTTGGTTTCTTTCTGAGGGAAAACTTGCTACTGTGCGCATCATACCTTCCTCTTGGGGTTCCCAACGAACGTGTGAGTTACACGCCATCAAGCTCTTTTTCTGGCGCCGTTGCCGGGGAGATCAAGACACGCTGCAAGGGGAGTCTCCACTTCTCAATCTCTTTACTTTGTTTTTGTCTTGCTTTATTTTATTTACTACTTTGTTTGCTGCACCTAAACAAAACACACAAAAATTAGTTGCTAGTTTTACTTTATTTACTGTCTTGCTCTCTATATCAAAAACACACAAAAATTAGTTACTTGCATTTACTTTATCTAGTTTGTTTTATTTACCGTTGCTAAAATGAATACCCCTGAAAATACTAAGTTGTGTGACTTCACAAATGCAAATAATAATGATTTCCTATGCACACCTATTGCTCCACCTGCTACTACAGCAGAATTCTTTGAAATTAAACCTGCTTTACTGAACCTGTTATGAGAGATCAATTTTCTGGTGTTAGTTCTGATGATGCTGCTGCCCATCTCAATAATTTTGTTGAACTTTGTGAAATGCAAAAGTATAAGGATGTAGATGGTGATATTATTAAATTGAAAGTGTTTCCTTTCTCATTAAGAGGAAGAGCTAAAGATTGGTTGCTATCTTTGCCTAAGAATAGTATTGATTCATGGACTAAATGTAAGGATGCTTTTATTGGTAGATATTATCCTCCCGCTAAAATTATATCTTTGAGAAGTAGCATAATGAATTTTAAGCAATTAGATACTGAACATGTTGCTCAAGCATGGGAGAGAATGAAAACTTTGGTAAAGAATTGCCCAACCCATGGACTGACTACTTGGATGATCATCCAAACCTTCTATGCAGGACTAAATTTTTCTTCGCGGAATTTATTGGATTCAGCTGCTGGAGGTACCTTTATGTCCATCACTTTGGGGGCGGCTACAAAACTTCTTGATGATATGATGATAAATTACTCTGAATGGCACACGGAAAGAGCTCCACAAGGTAAGAAGGTAAATTCTGTTGAAGAAACCTCTTCCTTGAGTGATAAGATTGATGTGATTATGTCTATGCTTGTGAATGGTAGATCTAATGTTGATCCAAATAATGTTCCTTTAGCTTCATTGGTTGCTCAAGAAGAAAATGTTGATGTGAATTTCATTAAAAATAATAATTTCAACAACAATGCTTATAGGAACAACTCTGGTAATAACTATAGGCCATATCCTTCTGCTAATGGTAATGGTTATGGTAATTCTTATGGGAATTCTTACAATAATAATAGGAGTGTACCCTCTGGTCTTGAAGCTATGCTTAAAGAATTTATTAGTACACAAACTGCTTTTAACAAATCTGTTGAGGAAAAGCTTGATAAAATTGATATTATTGCTTCTAGAGTTGATAGACTTGCCTCTGATGTTAATCTTTTAAAATTGAAAGTTATGCCTAATAATGATATTGATAATAAGATTACTACTACAGCAAATGCCATCCAAGTTAGAATTAATGAGAATATAAGATTAATGGCTGAATTGCGTGCTAGGTGGGATAGAGAAGAAAATGAAAAACTAGCTAAAGAGAATAATGTAGCTAAAGTTTGGACTATTACCACCACTAGTAATGCTAATTCTTCACATGTTGCTGCACCTCCTACTATCAATGGTAAAATAATTGGTGTTGGCAATGTTTCTACTCCTAGTGCAAAGCGAACAAAACTGCCTGAAATTGCTAAAACTGCTGAAACTGCTTGTGATAAAACTGCTGAAATTTTTTCCAACCTTGGGAACAATGATCCCATTGCTGTAGCTCATAATGATTTAGATTTTGATGATTGCCACATCTCTGAAGTTATAAAGTTCTTGCAAAAACTTGCTAAAAGTCCTAATGCTAGTGCTATAAATTTAGCCTTTACAAAACATATTACAAATGCTCTCATAAAAGCTAGAGAAGAGAAACTTAAACTTGAAACTTCTATTCCTAGAAAGTTAGAAGATGGTTGGGAGCCCATCATTAAAATGAAATTCAATGACTTTGAATGTAATGCTTTATGTGATCTTGGTGCAAGTATTTCTGTTATGCCTAAAAAGATTTATGATATGCTTGACTTGCCACCATTGAAGAATTGTTATTTGGATGTTAATCTTGCCGATAATGTTAAAAAGAAACCTTTGGGGAGGATTGATAATGTGCACATTACGGTTAACAATAACCTTGTCCCCGTTGATTTTGTTGTCTTGGATATCGAATGCAATGCATCTTGTCCTATTGTGTTGGGAAGACCTTTTCTTCGAACTGTTGGTGCTGTTATTGATATGAGGGAAGGTAATATTAAATATCAATTTCCTCTCAAGAAAGGTATGGAACACTTCCCTAGAAAGAGAATGAAGTTGCCTTTTGATTCTATTATTAGAACAAGTTATGATGTTGATGCTTCTACTCTCGATGTTACTTGATTTGCACTTTCTGCGCCTAGCTGAAAGGCGTTAAAGAAAAGCGCTTATGGGAGACAACCCATGTTTTTACTACAGTACTTTGTTTTATATTTGAGTCTTGGAAGTTGTTTACTACTGTAGCAACCTCTCCTTATCATGTTTTTGTGCCAAGTAAAGTTTCTATGTTAAAGTTGATGTTATATTTGGGATCGCTGCGCAGAAACAGCATTGCTGTCTGTCACGAATCTGGGCACAAGTCTCTGTAGAAAATTCGAAAAAATCTGCCAATTTACGAGCGTGATCCTCAGATATGTACGCAACTTTCATTAGTTTTGAGTTTTTCCATTTGAGCAAGTCTGGTGCCATTTTAAAATTCGTCTTTACGGACTGTTCTGTTTTTGACAGATTCTGCCTTTTATTTCGCATTGCCTCTTTTGCTATGTTGGATGAATTTCTTTGATCCATTAATGTCCAGTAGCTTTATGCAATGTCCAGAAGTGAAAAGAATGTTTGTGTCACCTCTGAATGTGTGAATTATTAATTATGCACTAACCCTCTAATGAGTTTGCTTGAAGTTTGGTGTGAAGGAAGTTTTCAAGGGTCAAGAGAGGAGTATGATATACTATGATCAAGAGGAGTGAAAGCTCTAAGCTTGGGGATGCCCCCGTGGTTCACCCCTGCATATTTTAAGAAGACTCAAGCGTCTAAGCTTGGGGATGCCCAAGGCATCCCCTTCTTCATCGACAACATCATCAGGTTCCTCCCCTGAAACTATATTTTTATTCAATCACATCTTGTGTTCTTTACTTGGAGCGTCGGTTTGTTTTTGTTTTTGTTTTGTTTGAATAAAATGGATCCTAGCATTCACTTTGTGGGAGAGAGACACGCTCCGCTGTTGCATATGGACAAATATGTCCTTAGGCTTTACTCATAATGTTCAAGGCGAAGTTTCTTCTTCGTTAAATTGTTATATGGTTGGAATTGGAAAATGCTACATGTAGTAATTCTAAAATGTCTTGGATAATGTGATACTTTGCAATTGTTGTGCTCATGTTTAAGCTCTTGCATCATATACTTTGCACCCATTAATGAAGAAATACATAGAGCTTGCTAAAATCTGATTTGCATATTTGGTCTCTCTAAGGTCTAGATAATATCTAGTATTGAGTTTTGAACAACAAGGAAGACGGTGTAGAGTCTTATAATGTTTACAATATGTCTTTTATGTGAGTTTTGCTGCACTGGTTCATCCTTGAGTTTGCTTCAAATAACCTTGCTAGCCTAAACCTTGTATCGAGAGGGAATACTTCTCATGCATCCAAAATCCTTGAGCCAACCACTATGCCATTTGTGTCCACCATATCTACCTACTACATGGTATTTCTCCGCCATTCCAAAGTAAATTGCTTGAGTGCTACCTTTAAAATTCCATCATTCACCTTTGCAATATATAGCTCATGGGACAAAATAGCCTTAAAAACTATCGTAGTATTGAATATGTACTTATGCACTTTATCTTTTATTAAGTTGCTTGTTGTGCGATAACCATGCTTCTGGGGAACGCCATCAACTATTGTTGAATATCATGTGAGTTGCTATGCATGTCCGTCTTGTCTGAAGGATCTATCACCTTAATGATTGGAGCATGCAAATTGTTAGAGAAGAACATTGGGCCGCTAACTAAAGCCATGAATCATGGTTGAAGTTTCAGTTTTGGACATATATCCTCAATCTCATATGAGAATAATAATTGTTGCTACATGCTTATGCATTTAAGAGGAGTCCATTATCTGTTGTCCATGTTGTCCCGGTATGGATGTCTAAGTTGAGAATAATCAAAAGCGAGAAATCCAAAATGCGAGCTTTCTCCTTAGACCTTTGTACAGGCGGCATGGAGGTACCCCTTTGTGACACTTGGTTGAAACATGGCATGCAAAGATCCGGTAGTCCAAGCTAAGTAGGACAAGGTGCGGGCACTATTAGTATACTATGCATGAGGCTTGCAACTTGTAAGATATAATTTACATAACTCATATGCTTTATTACTACCGTTGACAAAATTGTTTCATGTTTTCAAAATAAAAGCTCTAGCACAAATACAGCAATCGATGCTTTCCTCTTTGAAGGACCATTCTTTTACTTTTATTGTTGAGTCAGTTTACCTATCTCCCTCCACCTTAAGAAGCAAACACTTGTGTGAACTGTGCATTGATTCCTACATACTTGCATATTGCACTTGTTATATTACTTTATGTTGACAATATCCATGAGATATACATGTTATAAGTTGAAAGCAACCGCTGAAACTTAATCTTCCTTTGTGTTGCTTCAACACCTTTACTTTGATTTATTGCTTTATGAGTTAACTCTTATGCAAGACTTATTGATGCTTGTCTTGAAGTACTATTCATGAAAAGTCTTTGCTTTATGATTCATTTGTTTACTCATGTCATTACCATTGTTTTGATCGCTGCATTCATTACATATGTTTACAAATAGTATGATCAAGATTATGATGGCATGTCACTTCAGAAATTATCTTTGTTATCGTTTTACCTGCTCGGGACGAGCAGAACTAAGCTTGGGGATGCTGATACGTCTCCAACGTATCGATAATTTCTTATGTTCCATGCTACTTTATTGATGATACCTACATGTTTTATGCACATTATATGTCGTATTTACGCATTTTCCGGAACTAACCTATTAACAAAATGCCGAAGAGCTTCTGTTTTCTGCTGTTTTTGGTTTGAAATCCTAGTAAGGAAATATTCTCGAATTGGACGAAATCACCGGGGTCCTATTTTTGCACGAGCTTCCAGAAGACCGAAGAGATAACGAAGTGGGGCCCCGAGGTGGCCGGACCACGGGCGGCGCGGCCGGCCCTGGCGCGCGGCCTGTCATCCGGCCCCTCGTGAGCCCCCTCGACCTACCCTTTCGCCTACTTAGCCTCCGTCTCCCCGTACCGAGAGCCACGATACGGAAAACCTTCCAGAGACGCGCCGCCGCGAATCCCATCTCGGGGGATTCGGGAGATCGCCTCCGGCACCCTGCCGGAGAGGGGATTCATCTCCGGAGGACTCTACACCGCCATGGTCGCCTCCGGAGTGATGAGTGAGTAGTTCACCCCTGGACTATGGGTCCATAGCAGTAGCTAGATGGTCGTCTTCTCCTAATTGTGCTTCATTGTTGGATCTTGTGAGCTGCCTAACATGATCAAGATCATCTATCTGTAATACTATATGTTGTGTTTGTCGGGATCCGATGGATAGAGAATACTATGTTATGGTGATTATCAATCTATTGTTTATGTGTTGTTTATGATCTTGCATGCTCTCCGTTATTAGTAGAGGCTCTGGCCAAGTTTTTACTCTTAACTCCAAGAGGGAGTATTTATGCTCGATAGTGGGTTCATGCCTTCATTGACACCTGGGACAGTGACAGAAAGTTCTAAGGTTGTGATGTGTTGTTGCCACTAGGGATAAAACATTGATTCTATGTCTAAGGATGTAGTTGTCGATTACATTACGCACCATACTTAATGCAATTGTCTGTTGCTTTGCAACTTAATACTGAATGGGGTTCGGATGATAACCTGAAGGTGGACTTTTTAGGCATAGATGCAGTTGGATGGCGGTCTATGTACTTTGTCGTAATGCCCGGATTAAATCTCACTATATTTATCATATCATGTATATGCATTGTTATGCCCTTCTCTATTTGTCAATTGCCCGACTGTAATTTGTTCACCCAACATGCTTTTATCTTATGGGAGAGACACCTCTAGTGAACTGTGGACCCCGGTCCTATTCTTTACATCGCATACAATCTACTGCAATACTTGTTTTACTGTTTTCTTGCAAACAATCATCTTCCACACAATACGGTTAATCCTTTGTTACAGCAAGCCGGTGAGATTGACAACCTCACTGTTTCGTTGGGGCAAAGTACTTGGGTTGTGTTGTGCAGGTTCCACGTTGGCGCCGTGATGGCGTGTAACTCACACGTTCGTTGGGAACCCCAAGAGGAAGGTATGATGCGCACAGTAGCAAGTTTTCCCTCAGAAAGAAACCAAGGTTTAATCGAACCAGTAGGAGCCAAGAAGCACGTTGAAGGTTGATGGTCGCGAAATGTGATGCGGCGCAACACCAGGGATTCCGGCGCCAACGCGGAACCTGCACAACACAACCCAAGTACTTTGTCCCAACGAAACAGTGAGGTTGTCAATCTCACCGGCTTGCTGTAACAAAGGATTAAGCGTATCGAGTGGAAGATGTTTGCAAAGAAAACAGTAAAACAAGTAGATTGTATGCTATGTAAAGAATAGGACCGGGGTCCACAGTTCACTAGAGGTGTCTCTCCCATAAGATAAAAGCATGTTGGGTGAACAAATTACAGTCGGGCAATTGACAAATAGAGAAAGGCATAACAATGCATATACATGATATGATAAATATAGTGAGATTTAATTGGGCATTACGACAAAGTACATAGACCGCCATCCAACTGCATCTATGCCTAAAAAGTCCACCTTCAGGTTATCATCCGAACCCCCTCCAGTATTAAGTTGCAAAGCAACAGACAATTGCATTAAGTATGGTGCGTAATGTAATCAACAACTACATCCTTAGACATAGCATCAATGTTTTATCCCTAGTGGCAACAGCACATCCACAACCTTAGAACTTTCTGTCACTGTCCCAGATTCAATGGAGGCATGAACCCACTATCGAGCATAAATACTCCCTCTTGGAGTTAAGAGTAAAAACTTGGCCAGAGCCTCTACTAGTAACGGAGAGCATGCAAGATCATAAACAACACATAAACAATAGATTGATAATCACCATAATCATAGTACTCTCTATCCATCGGATCCCGACAAACACAACATATAGAATTACATATAGATGATCTTGATCATGTTAGGCAGCTCACAAGATCCAACAATGAAGCACAACAAGGAGAAGACGACCATCTAGCTACTGCTATGGACCCATGGTCCAGGGGTGAACTACTCACTCATCACTCCGGAGGCGACCATGGCGGTGTAGAGTCCTCCGGGAGATGAATCCCCTCTCCGGCAGGGTGCCGGAGGCGATCTCCTGAATCCCCCGAGATGGGATTCGCGGCGGCGTCTCGGTAGGTTTTCCGTATCGTGGCTCTTACTGGGGGTTTCGCGACGGAGGCTTTAAGTAGGCGGAGGGTCAACGCGAGGGGCCACACGAGGGGCCCAGGGGGTAGGTCGGCGCGGCCAGGGCTTGGGCGCGCCGGCCACCCTCTGGCTGCCTCGTGGCCCCACTTCGTTATCTCTTCGGTCTTCTGGCTTCGTGCAAAAATAGGACCCTGGCGAAAGTTTCGTCCAATTCCGAGAATATTTCTTTACTAGGATTTCTGAAACCAAAAACAAAAGCAACTGGCTCTTCGGCATCTTGTTAATAGGTTAGTTCCAGAAAATGCATAAATATGACATATAATGTGCATAAAACATGTAGGTATCATCAATAAAGTAGCATGGAACATAAGAAATTATCGATACGTTGGAGACGTATCAGCATCCCCAAGCTTAGTTCTGCTCGTCCCGAGCAGGTAAAACGATAACAAAGATAATTTCTGAAGCATGCCATCATAATCTTGATCATACTATTTGTAAACATATGTAATGAATGCAGCGATCAAAGCAAAGGTAATGACATGAGTAAACAACTGAATCATAAAGCAAAGACTTTTCATGAATAGTACTTCAAGACAAGCATCAATAAGTCTTGCATAAGAGTTAACTCATAAAGCAATAAATCAAAGTAAAGGTGTTGAAGCAACACATAGGAAGATTAAGTTTCAGCGGTTGCTTTCAACTTATAACATGTATATCTCATGGATATTGTCAACATAAAGTAATATAACAAGTGCAATATGCAAGTATGTAGGAATCAATGCACAGTTCACACAAGTGTTTGCTTCTTAAGGTGGAAGGAGATAGGTAAACTGACTCAACAATAAAAGTAAAAGAATGGTCCTTCAAAGAGGAAAGCATCGATTGCTGTATTTGTGCTAGAGCTTTTATTTTGAAAACATGAAACAATTTTGTCAACGGTAGTAATAAAGCATATGAGTTATGAAAATTATATCTTACAAGTTGCAAGCCTCATGCATAGTATACTAATAGTGCCCGCACCTCGTCCTACTTAGCTTGGACTACCGGATCTTTGCATGCCATGTTTCAACCAAGTGTCACAAAGGGGTACCTCCATGCCGCCTGTACAAAGGTCTAAGGAGAATGCTCGCATTTTGGATTTCTCGCTTTTGATTATTCTCAACTTAGACATCCATACCGGGACAACATGGACAACAGATAATGGACTCCTCTTAAATGCATAAGCATGTAGCAATGATTATTATTCTCATATGAGATTGAGGATATATGTCCAAAACTGAAACTTCAACCATGATTCATGGCTTTAGTTAGCGGCCCAATGTTCTTCTCTAACAATTTTGCATGCTCCAACCACTAAAATGATAGATCCTTCAGACAAGACGGACATGCATAGCAACTCACATGATATTCAACAATAGTTGATGGCGTTCCCCAGAAGCATGGTTATCGCACAACAAGCAACTTAATAAAAGATAAAGTGCATAAGTACATATTCAATACTACGATAGTTTTTAAGGCTATTTTGTCCCATGAGCTATATATTGCAAAGGTGAATGATGGAATTTTAAAGGTAGCACTCAAGCAATTTACTTTGGAATGGCGGAGAAATACCATGTAGTAGGTAGGTATGGTGGACACAAATGGCATAGTAGTTGGCTCAAGGATTTTGGATGCATGAGAAGTATTCCCTCTCGATACAAGGTTTAGGCTAGCAAGGTTATTTGAAGCAAACTCAAGGATGAACAAGTGCAGCAAAACTCACATAAAAGACATATTGTAAACATTATAAGACTCTACACTGTCTTCCTTGTTGTTCAAAACTCAATACTAGATATTATCTAGACCTTAGAGAGACCAAATATGCAAATCAAATTTTAGCAAGCTCTATGTATTTCTTCATTAATGGGTGCAAAGCATATGATGCAAGAGCTTAAACATGAGCACAACAATTGCCAAGTATCACATTATCCAAGACATTTTAGAATTACTACATGTAGCATTTTCCAATTCCAACCATATAACAATTTAACGAAGAAGAAACTTCGCCTTGAACATTATGAGTAAAGCCTAAGGACACATGTGTCCATATGCAACAGCGGAGCGTGTCTCTCTCCCACAAAGTGAATGCTAGGATCCATCTTATTCAAACAAAAACAAAAACAAACCCGACGCTCCAAGTAAAGAACACAAGATGTGATTGAATAAAAATATAGTTTCAGGGGAGGAACCTGATGATGTTGTCGATGAAGAAGGGGATGCCTTGGGCATCCCCAAGCTTAGACGCTTGAGTCTTCTTAAAATATGCAGGGATGAACCACGGGGGCATCCCCAAGCTTAGAGCTTTCACTCCTCTTGATCATAGTATATCATACTCCTCTCTTGACCCTTGAAAACTTCCTTCACACCAAACTTCAAGCAAACTCATTAGAGGGTTAGTGCACAATTAATAATTCACACATTCAGAGGTGACACAATCATTCTTTACACTTCTGGACATTGCATAAAGCTACTGGACATTAATGGATCAAAGAAATAAATCCAACATAGCAAAAGAGGCAATGCGAAATAAAAGGCAGAATCTGTCAAAAACAGAACAGTCCGTAAAGACGAATTTAAAGCTGGCACCAGACTTGCTCAAATGGAAAAACTCAAAACTAATGAAAGTTGCGTACATATCTGAGGATCACGCTCGTAAATTGGCAGATTTTTTCGAATTTTCTCCTGTGCCCAGATTCGTGACAGACAGCAATGCTGTTTCTGCGCAGCGATCCCAAATATAACATCAACTTTGACATAGAAACTTTACTTGGCACAAAAACATGATAAGGAGAGGTTGCTACAGTAGTAAACAACTTCCAAGACTCAACAAAACAAAAAATTGCTGTAGTAAAATAAACACATGGGTTATCTCCCAAGAAGTTCTTTCTTTATAGCCATTAAGATGGGCTCAGAAATAAGAGTTGAAGCAAAAGAGAGCATCAAGAAGCAAATTCAAAACACATTTAAGCCTAACCCACTTCCTATGAAAAGGAATCTTGTACACAAATAGATTCATGAAGAACAAAGTGGCAAGCATAGAAAAGCAACACAAGTGCAATTTCAAGATTCTCAACATAAAGAGGGGAAACTTAATATTATTAAGATGCATATAACCATGTTTCCCTCTCTCATAATAACTTTCAGTAGCATCATGAACAAACTCAACAATATAACTATCACATACAACATTCTTGTCATGAGCTACATGCATAAAATTATTACTCTCCACATAAGCATAATCAATTTTATTAGTTGTAGTGGGAGCAAATTCAATAAAATAGCTATCATTATTATTCTCATCACCATAATCATCATACATAGGAGGCATATTGTAATCATAATTAATTTTCTCCTCAATAGTAGGTGGACTGAAAATATCATATTCATCATTGCAAGCATCATATATAGGAGGTAAAGTATCATCAAAGTAAATTTTCTCCTCCATGCTTGGGGGACTAAAAATATCACAACCAGCTTCCCCAAGCTTAAATTCTTCCATAGCTTTAGCAATAATGGTGTTCAAAGAGTTCATGCTAATAACATTGCTACAACTATTTTGCAAACAAAGTTCCATGGGTTTTTTAATTTTCTCTTCAAACACATCATGTCCTAACTCAAGATAAATACTATAAAGATCTCTAATTTTTTTGTTGTTTTCCATTATGCCTAACTAGTGAAAATAAAAACAAGTACAGGACTAGACATGATAACAAAATAAATTAAATGCAAGTAACTAATTTTTTTGTGTTTTTGATATAGAGAGCAAGACAGTAAATAAAGTAAAACTAGCAACTAATTTTTTTGTGTTTTGTTTAGGTGCAGCAAACAAAGTAGTAAATAAAATAAAGCAAGACAAAAACAAAGTAAAGAGATTGAGAAGTGGAGACTCCCCTTGCAGCGTGTCTTGATCTCCCCGGCAACGGCGCCAGAAAAAGAGCTTGATGGCGTGTAACTCACACGTTCGTTGGGAACCCCAAGAGGAAGGTATGATGCGCACAGTAGCAAGTTTTCCCTCAGAAAGAAACCAAGGTTTAATCGAACCAGTAGGAGCCAAGAAGCACGTTGAAGGTTGATGGTCGCGAAATGTGATGCGGCGCAACACCAGGGATTCCGGCGCCAACGCGGAACCTGCACAACACAACCCAAGTACTTTGTCCCAACGAAACAGTGAGGTTGTCAATCTCACCGGCTTGCTGTAACAAAGGATTAAGCGTATCGAGTGGAAGATGTTTGCAAAGAAAACAGTAAAACAAGTAGATTGTATGCTATGTAAAGAATAGGACCGGGGTCCACAGTTCACTAGAGGTGTCTCTCCCATAAGATAAAAGCATGTTGGGTGAACAAATTACAGTCGGGCAATTGACAAATAGAGAAAGGCATAACAATGCATATACATGATATGATAAATATAGTGAGATTTAATTGGGCATTACGACAAAGTACATAGACCGCCATCCAACTGCATCTATGCCTAAAAAGTCCACCTTCAGGTTATCATCCGAACCCCCTCCAGTATTAAGTTGCAAAGCAACAGACAATTGCATTAAGTATGGTGCGTAATGTAATCAACAACTACATCCTTAGACATAGCATCAATGTTTTATCCCTAGTGGCAACAGCACATCCACAACCTTAGAACTTTCTGTCACTGTCCCAGATTCAATGGAGGCATGAACCCACTATCGAGCATAAATACTCCCTCTTGGAGTTAAGAGTAAAAACTTGGCCAGAGCCTCTACTAGTAACGGAGAGCATGCAAGATCATAAACAACACATAAACAATAGATTGATAATCACCATAATCATAGTACTCTCTATCCATCGGATCCCGACAAACACAACATATAGAATTACATATAGATGATCTTGATCATGTTAGGCAGCTCACAAGATCCAACAATGAAGCACAACAAGGAGAAGACGACCATCTAGCTACTGCTATGGACCCATGGTCCAGGGGTGAACTACTCACTCATCACTCCGGAGGCGACCATGGCGGTGTAGAGTCCTCCGGGAGATGAATCCCCTCTCCGGCAGGGTGCCGGAGGCGATCTCCTGAATCCCCCGAGATGGTATTCGCGGCGGCGGCGTCTCTGGAAGGTTTTCCGTATCGTGGCTCTCGGTACTGGGGGTTTCGCGACGGAGGCTTTAAGTAGGCGGAGGGTCAACGCGGGGGGCCACACGAGGGGCCCAGGGGGTAGGTCGGCGCGGCCGGGCCGCGCCGCCCACCCCCTGGCTGCCTCGTGGCCCCACTTCGTTATCTCTTCGGTCTTCTGGAAGCTTCGTGCAAAAATAGGACCCTGGGCGAAAGTTTCGTCCAATTCCGAGAATATTTCTTTACTAGGATTTCTGAAACCAAAAACAGCAGAAAACAGCAACTGGCTCTTCGGCATCTTGTTAATAGGTTAGTTCCAGAAAATGCATAAATATGACATATAATGTGCATAAAACATGTAGGTATCATCAATAAAGTAGCATGGAACATAAGAAATTATCGTTGGGACGTTGGCGCCGGAATCCCTGTTGTTGCGCCGCATCACATTTCGCCACCATCAACCTTCAACGTGCTTCTTGGCTCCTCCTGGTTCGATTAAACCTTGGTTTCTTTCTGAGGGAAAACTTGCTACTGTGCGCATCATACCTTCCTCTTGGGGTTCCCAACGAACGTGTGAGTTACACGAGCATGCACACCCGGAGATCATCAGGGGCGTCCCGGTAGTCTCAGGACCACCCAGCCCTGATGCAAAATGTTGAGCTACTTTATGATTCGTACTCTTATGTTCTGGTGCTGTAGTATGTTATGATTTGTACGCCTTTGGCGCTAGATTAAGCATTCAGTGGATGATCGCGTTGCAAAATTCGACACCCACACAATCAGTTCATCGTATGAGTAGTAGCACAATTACTTCTACAGCGATTCCTGCCAGCGCATTAGTTGGTAGCATGAAACACTTTCAGGTACTCCCCTCTGATTCATATTAATTGACTCAATTCTGTCTAGATATGGATGTATCTAGATGCATTTGTTAACTAGACTAACAAACTTGAGTCAGTTAATATGAATCCGTGTAAACCGCCCAAGTCCTCGAGCAGCTAGTTTATTGACTCTGGACTCCAAGCCTCTCGCGGCAAGCCATCGACGAAGCTTTGACCAGATCTTGGCCCGCAATTTTTTTTGTGTGGCGAATAGCAAAGCTTTGACCAGTTCCTCTCGGGATACAGCACGCCGGTGAGCTTGCACGGTTGCCATGAGCACTTTCCGGCGGAACTTCCTCTTCAGCGCCCTCAAGCCGCTGCTGCGAGACAGCACGCAGTGCCTCGAGGTGGACGGAATTCTGGATCTCAGGGCGGGTGGTCCGCATCGTCCGGGAACGATCTCCAGCGGGTTAACGAGGACATGCATGGCGGCCAGGGGATTTGTTTTTTGTTTTTTTTTTGGTTTGAGCTTGGGATTTGGGGTTTTTTCGGATAGGGGAGGAGGAACCGAGGAAGAGGAAGGAACAGCCGCGTGCTTGGCGCGTGGCGGTGTGCTTGAATTTCGAATTTTTGTGAAATGTTTCATTTCCCCGCTACAATTCGGGGGTTTCTTGACGCGCCAATGCGTCCCGCCGGGCAGTTCAAGTCCTTTGGGGTAGCCAGTGTTGGGCCTCCAAGTGCAGAGGTTTGTAGAACAGCAGCAAGTTTTCCCTTAAGTGGATCACCCAAGGTTTATCGAACTCAGGGAGGAAGAGGTCAAAGATATCCCTCTCATGCAACCCTGCAACCACAAAGCAAGAAGTCTCTTGTGTCCCCAACACACCTAATAGGTGCACTAGTTCGGCGAAGAGATAGTGAAATACAGGTGGTATGAATATATATGAGCAGTAGCAACGGTGCCAGAAAATAGCTTGCTGGCGTGTAGTTGATGGTGGTAGTATTGCAGCAGTAGTAACACAGTAAAACAGTAAACAAGCAGTAGTAACTCAGCAGTATTTAGGAACAAGGCCTAGGGATTACACTTTCACTAGTGGACACTCTCAACATTGATCACATAACAGAATAGATAAATGCATACTCTACACTTTTGTTGGATGATGAACACATTGCGTAGGATTACACGAACCCTCAATGCCGGAGTTAACAAGCTCCACAATAATGCTCATGTTTAAGTAACCTTAAGTGTAAGATAGATCAAAAGACTAAACCAAGTACTAGCATAGCATGCACACTGTCACCTTCATGCATATGTAGGAGGAATAGATCACATCAATATTATCATAGCAATAGTTAACTTCGCAATCTACAAGAGATCATGATCATAGCATAAACCAAGTACTAACACGGTGCACGCACTGTCACCTTTGCACACATGCAGGAGGAATAAAACTACTTTAATAACACATCACTAGAGTAGCACATAGATAAATTGTGATACGATGCACATTGCAATCATAAAGAGATATAAATAAGCACTTCACTACGCTCTTCAACAGTGAATAAGTACTTCGTGAAATATAGCCTAAGAGACCCACACGGTGCACACACTGTCACCTTTACACACGTGGGACAAGGAGTCTCCGGAGATCACATAAGTAAAACCCACTTGACTAGCATAATGACATCTAGATTACAAGCATCATCATATGAATCTCAATCATGTAAGGCAGCTCATGAGATCATTGTATTGAGGTACATAGGAGAGAGATTAACCACATAGCTACCGGTACAGCCCCGAGCCTCAATGGAGAACTACTCCCTCCTCATGGGAGCAGCAGCGGTGATGAAGATGGCGGTGGAGATGGCAGCGGTGTCGATGGAGAAGCCTTCCGGGGGCACTTCCCCGCTCCGGCAGGGTGCCGGAACAGAGACTCCTGTCCCCCAGATCTTGGCTTCGCGATGACGGCGGCTCTGGAACTTTTCTCGTATCGTGGCTTCCTCCGTAAGGGTTTTCGATGCAGGGGCTTTATATAGGCGAAGAGGCGGCGCAGGAGGGTCAACGAGGCGACGAGACCATAGGGTGGCGCGGCCAGGGCCTGGGCCGCGCCACCATGTCATCTGGGCCCACCAGGGCCCCCCTCTGGCGGCTCTCGGGTGTTCTGGATGCTTCCGGGCAAAATAGGAACCTGGGCGTTGATTTCGTCCAATTCCGAGAATATTTCGTTACTAGGATTTCTGAAACCAAAAACAGCAGAAAACAGGAACTGGCACTTCGGCATCTTGTTAATAGGTTAGTTCCATAAAATGCGTAAATACGACATAAAATGTGCATAAAACATGTAGGTATCATCAATAAAGTGGCATGGAACATAAGAAATTATCGATACGTTGGAGACGTATCAGCATCCCCAAGCTTAGTTCTGCTCGTCCCGAGCAGGTAAAACGATAACAAAGATAATTTCTTAAGTGACATGCCATCATAACCTTGATCATACTATTGTAAGCATATGAGATGAATGCAGCAATTCGAAGCAATGATGAAGATAATGAGTAAACAAATGAATCATATAACAAAGACTTTTCATGAATAATACTTTCAAGACAAGCATCAATAAGTCTTGCATAAGAGTTAACTCATAAGCAATAAATTCTTAGTAGAAAGCTTTGAAACAACACAAAGGAAGATATAAGTTTCAGCGGTTGCTTTCAACTTTAACATGTATATCTCGTGGATAATTGTCAACACAAAGTAATATAACAAGTGCAATAGGTAAACATGTAAGAATCAATGCACACAATTTACACAAGTGTTTGCTTCTAAGATAGAAAGAATAGGTAAACTGACTCAACAATAAGGTAAAAGAATGGTCCTTCAAAGAGGAAAGCATCGATTGCTATATTTGTGCTAGAGCTTTGATTTTGAAAACATATAGAGAGCATAAAAGTAAAGTTTTGAGAGGTGTTTGTTGTTGTCAACGAATGGTAGCGGGTACTCTAACCCCCTTGCCAGGCAAACCTTCAAAGAGCGGCTCCCATTTTATTTTGTTTTTGGGTGGCACTCCTTCCAACCTTTCTTTCACAAACCATGGCTAACCGAATCCTCGGGTGCCTGCCAACAATCTCATACCATGAAGGAGTGCCTTTTTATTTTAATTTTATTATGATGACACTCCTCCCCACCTTTGCTTTCTCAAGCCATGGCTAACCGAATCCTTCGGGTGCCTTCCAACAATCACATACCATGGAGGAGTGTCTATTTTTGTTAATTAATTTGGGACTGGGAATCCCATTGCCAGCTCTTTTTGCAAAATTATTGGATAAGCGGATGAAGCCACTAGTCCATTGGTGAAAGTTGCCCAACAAGATTGAAAGATAAACACCACATACTTCCTCATGAGCTATAAAACATTGACACAAATAAGAGGTAATAACTTTTGAATTGTTTAAAGGTAGCACTCAAGCAATTTACTTTGGAATGGCGGAGAAATACCATGTAGTAGGTAGGTATGGTGGACACAAATGGCATAGTGGTTGGCTCAAGGATTTGGATGCATGAGAAGTATTCCCTCTCGATACAAGGTTTAGGCTAGCAAGGTTATTTGAAGAAAACTCAAGGATGAACCGGTGCAGCAAAACTCACATAAAAGACATATTGTAAACATTATAAGACTCTACACCGTCTTCCTTGTTGTTCAAAACTCAATACTAGATATTATCTAGACCTTAGAGAGACCAATTATGCAAACCAAATTTTAGCAAGCTCTATGTATTTCTTCATTAATGGGTGCAAAGTATATGATGCAAGAGCTTAAACATGAGCACAACAATTGCCAAGTATCACATTATCCAAGACATTTTAGAATTACTACATGTAGCATTTTCCAATTCCAACCATATAACAATTTAACGAAGAGGAAACTTCGCCATGAATATTATGAGCTAAGAACACATGTGTTCATACGAACCAGCGGAGCGTGTCTCTCTCCCACACAAGGATGAACTTATTCAGAGAACTAAGATAACAAAACAAAAACAAAAATAAAAGCACACAGACGCTCCAAGTAAAGTACATAAGATGTGACCGAATAAAAATATAGTTTCACTAGAAGAAACCTGATAAGTTGTCGATGAAGAAGGGGATGCCTTGGGCATCCCCAAGCTTAGATGCTTGAGTCTTCTTAAAATATGCAGGGATGAACCACCGGGGCATCCCCAAGCTTAGACCTTTCACTCTTCTCGATCACATTATATCACCCTCTTCTATTGACCCTTGAAAACTTCCTTCACACCAAACTTCAAGCAAACTCATTAGAGGGTTAGTGCATAATCAAAAATTCACATGTTCAGAGGTGACACAATCATTCTTAACACTTCTGGACATTGCACAAAACTTCTGAAAGTTAATGGAACAAAGAAACTCATTCAACTTAACAAAAGCGGCAATGCGAAATAAAAGGCAGAATCTGTCAAAAACAGAACAGTCCGTAAAGACGAATTTTAAGATGGCACCAGACTTGCTCAAATGGAAAAACTCAAAACTAATGAAAGTTGCGTACATATCTGAGGATCACGCTCGTAAATTGGCAGATTTTTTCGAATTTTCTACAGAGAACTGTGCCCAGATTCGTGACAGACAGCAATGCTGTTTCTGCGCAGCGATCCCAAATATAACATCAACTTTGACATAGAAACTTTACTTGGCACAAAAACATGATAAGGAGAGGTTGCTACAGTAGTAAACAACTTCCAAGACTCAACAAAACAAAAATTGCTGTAGTAAAATAAACACATGGGTTATCTCCCAAGAAGTTCTTTCTTTATAGCCATTAAGATGGGCTCAGCAGTTTTAATGATGCACTCGCAAGAAATAGTATTTGAGGCAAAAGAGAGCATCAAGAGGCAAATTCAAAACACATTTAAGTCTAACATGCTTCCTATGCATAGGAATCTTGTAAATAAACAAGTTCATGAAGAGCAAAGTAACAAGCATAGGAAGATAAAACAAGTGTAGCTTCAAAAATTTCAGCACATAGAGAGGTGTTTTAGTAACATGAAAATTTCTACAACCATATTTTCCTCTCTCATAATAACTTTCAGTAGCATCATGAGCAAACTCAACAATATAACTATCACATAAAGCATTCTTATCATGAGTCTCATGCATAAAATAATTACTACTCCCAACATAAGCATAGTCATTCTTATTAATTGTAGTGGGAGCAAATTCAACAAAGTAGCTATCAAATATAGGAGGTATATTGTAATCATAATCAAATTTATCCTCCATAACAGGTGGTAACAAAAGACTACTATCATTATAATCATCATAAATGGGAGGCAAAGTATCATCAAAGTAAATTTTCTCCTCAATGCTTGGGGGACTAAAAATATCATGCTCATCAAAGCCAGCTTCCCCAAGCTTAGAATTTTCCATAGCATTAGCAACAATGGTGTTCAAAGCATTCATACTAATAACATTCCCATTATCATGCATATAAAGTTCCATGGGTTTTTTAATTCTCTCTTCAAACACATCATGTCCTAATTCAAGATAAAGTTCATAAAGATCTCTCATATTTTTGTTGTTTTCCATTATGCCTAACTAGTGTAAACAAGAAACCAAATGTCGCAATTGCAGAGTCTAAAGGAAATAGCTTCGAGTACTTACAACGGCGGAAAATAGCTTGGTAGCCGAGGTCCGGAGTGTGAGTACCTTTTACCTTTCCTCCCCGGCAACGGCGCCAGAAAATAGCTTGATGTCTACGTTCCCCCTCCTGTAGACAGTGTTGGGCCTCCAAGTGCAGAGGTTTGTAGAACAGCAGCAAGTTTTCCCTTAAGTGGATCACCCAAGGTTTATCGAACTCAGGGAGGAAGAGGTCAAAGATATCCCTCTCATGCAACCCTGCAACCACAAAGCAAGAAGTCTCTTGTGTCCCCAACACACCTAATAGGTGCACTAGTTCGGCGAAGAGATAGTGAAATACAGGTGGTATGAATATATATGAGCAGTAGCAACGGTGCCAGAAAATAGCTTGCTGGCGTGTAGTTGATGGTGGTAGTATTGCAGCAGTAGTAACACAGTAAAACAGTAAACAAGCAGTAGTAACTCAGCAGTATTTAGGAACAAGGCCTAGGGATTACACTTTCACTAGTGGACACTCTCAACATTGATCACATAACAGAATAGATAAATGCATACTCTACACTTTTGTTGGATGATGAACACATTGCGTAGGATTACACGAACCCTCAATGCCGGAGTTAACAAGCTCCACAATAATGCTCATGTTTAAGTAACCTTAAGTGTAAGATAGATCAAAAGACTAAACCAAGTACTAGCATAGCATGCACACTGTCACCTTCATGCATATGTAGGAGGAATAGATCACATCAATATTATCATAGCAATAGTTAACTTCGCAATCTACAAGAGATCATGATCATAGCATAAACCAAGTACTAACACGGTGCACGCACTGTCACCTTTGCACACATGCAGGAGGAATAAAACTACTTTAATAACACATCACTAGAGTAGCACATAGATAAATTGTGATACGATGCACATTGCAATCATAAAGAGATATAAATAAGCACTTCACTACGCTCTTCAACAGTGAATAAGTACTTCGTGAAATATAGCCTAAGAGACCCACACGGTGCACACACTGTCACCTTTACACACGTGGGACAAGGAGTCTCCGGAGATCACATAAGTAAAACCCACTTGACTAGCATAATGACATCTAGATTACAAGCATCATCATATGAATCTCAATCATGTAAGGCAGCTCATGAGATCATTGTATTGAGGTACATAGGAGAGAGATTAACCACATAGCTACCGGTACAGCCCCGAGCCTCAATGGAGAACTACTCCCTCCTCATGGGAGCAGCAGCGGTGATGAAGATGGCGGTGGAGATGGCAGCGGTGTCGATGGAGAAGCCTTCCGGGGGCACTTCCCCGCTCCGGCGGTGCCGGAACAGAGACTCCTGTCCCCCAGATCTTGGCTTCGCGATGACGGCGGCTCTGGAACTTTTCTCGTATCGTGGCTTCCTCTGTAAGGGTTTTCGATGCAGGGGCTTTATATAGGCGAAGAGGCGGCGCAGGAGGGTCAACGAGGCGACGAGACCATAGGGTGGCGCGGCCAGGGCCTGGGCCGCGCCACCATGTCATCTGGGCCCACCAGGGCCCCCCTCTGGCGGCTCTCGGGTGTTCTGGATGCTTCCGGGCAAAATAGGAACCTGGGCGTTGATTTCGTCCAATTCCGAGAATATTTCGTTACTAGGATTTCTGAAACCAAAAACAGCAGAAAACAGGAACTGGCACTTCGGCATCTTGTTAATAGGTTAGTTCCATAAAATGCGTAAATACGACATAAAATGTGCATAAAACATGTAGGTATCATCAATAAAGTGGCATGGAACATAAGAAATTATCGATACGTTGGAGACGTATCGTCCCGCCGGGCAGCTTCAAGTAAATTTGGGGTGCCACACTATGGGCCCTAGTTTCAGTGAGACATGTAATGACTAGTCACATCAGTAAGTTCACTGTGTAATAAAATATGTTACCCCTCCCCTTTATGTAGCACCCCTTCTCTCCCGATCGAGTGCCGATTGCCGACGGATGCAAGCCGCTAGCTCGATCCCCTCCTTTCGCCTCCACCGTCCAGGCATCCAGCTTGGAGGGGCAAGCTGCATCTAGCCCAAGCGGATTAGGTAGGACTAGTAATGTTCTCTCCTTTCTCGAGATCGGTTCTTTTTTCCTCTCCTCGATATCTTGCGCATCTCTTTCCTATTCTGGGCGAAGGGGTGTCTTTCTGGTCACCCTCGAGCTGGGAGTGATTGATGGGGGTGGGGGGCGGGGGCTACCTTTGCTTGGATTGGGGTGTTCTTCCTTTATTTGTCGACATTTGCAACCTTTGTAGTTTCTGCTGATCCTCACTGTATCTTTTGTCAGCTTGTACAGGAAAGGTAAGACCTCGGCGGTGGGGGCAATGGAGCGTAAGGCCACCACGCATGTGGGCAGTTGGCTGAGCCTGAGCTGCGTCCCCAGCCCCGCGAAGCAGGTACTCCGTTTGCTTATCCACTCTTTACCTTTTAAGTGTCTCTCTGCATCCTCAATCTGTTCCTGTTCTGGAATATGCTTAAAGTAGCACATGTCTTCAGCTGTTTGTGCGTAAAGCCTCTGTGACACCATGCTCTATATTCTCTGTATCAGGTTGGTACCTCCAGGTTCCGTGCTGAGGCTATGGGGAACGAGAATAGCGCCCCACCTGCTGCAGGAGCATGGCCCGATCTGCAGCACAAGAAGCGAAATGCCACTGCCGAGCTGGGCAGGGACCGCCCAGGGGTAATTTTTTTAACCAACTTACCATGATGTAGTCTGAATCTGATACTCCCTCAGATCCAAATTAATTGACTCAACTATCTGTAGATACGGATGTATCTAGATGTGTTTTAGCTCTAGATACTACTGCCTCCATCCCAAAGCTTTGGGCTTATATTATTTTTAGAAAGTCAAACTATACCATGTTTGACTAAGCTTTTACCAAAAATCAGTAACGTCTCCAACGTATCGATAATTTCTTATGTTCCATGCTACTTTATTGATGATACCTACATGTTTTATACACATTATATGTCATATTTATGCGTTTTCTGGAACTAACCTATTAACAAGATGCCGAAGTGCCAGTTCCTGTTTCTGCTGTTTTTGGTTTCAGAAATCCTAGTAACGAAATATTCTCGGAATTGGACGAAATCAACGCCCGGATTTCCCGGAAGCATCCAGAACACCCGAGAGCCGCCAGAGGGGGGCCCTGTGGGCCCCAGATGATAGGGTGGCGCGGCCAGGGCTGGGCCCGCGCCACCCTATGGTGTGGTCGCCCCTTTGACCCTCCTGCGCCGCCTCTTCGCCTATATAAAGCCCCTGCATCGAAAACCCTTACGGAGGAAGCCACGATACGAGAAAAGTTCCAGAGCCGCCGCCATCGCGAAGCCAAGATCTGGGGGACAGGAGTCTCTGTTCCGGCACCCTGCCGGAACGGGGAAGTGCCCCCGGAAGGCTTCTCCATCGACACCGCTGCCATCTCCACCGCCATCTTCATCACCGCTGCTGCTCCCATGAGGAGGGAGTAGTTCTCCATCGAGGCTCGGGGCTGTACCGGTAGCTATGTGGTTAATCTCTCTCCTATGTACTTCAATACAATGATCTCATGAGCTGCTTTACATGATTGAGATCCATATGATGAGCTTTGTATCGCTACTAGTTTATGTGCTACTCATGTGATGTTATTAAAGTAGTCTATTCCTCCTGCATGGTGTAAAGGTGCTAGTGTGTGCACCGTGTGGTTCTTGTCGTAGGCTATGATCATGATCTCTTGTAGATTGTGGAGTTAATTATCATTATGATAGTATTGATGTGATCTATTCCTCCTTCATAGTGTAATGTGGACAGTGCGTGCGCTATGTTAGTTCTTGGTTTATTTTGCAATGATCTATTATGCTCTAAGGTTACTTAAACATGAATATCGAATGTTGTGGAGCTTGTTAACTCCGGCATTGAGGGTTCGTGTAATCCTACGCAACGAATGATGTTCATTATCAAACAAGAGTGTATGTAGCACATATGAGAAGAAGTATTTATTATGCGATCAATGTTGAGAGTGTCCACTAGTGAAAGTATGATCCCTAGGCCTTGTTTCCAATACTGAAAACACCGTTTATTTACTGTTCTATTGCATGTTTACTCGCTGCCATATTTTATTCAGATTGCTATTACCACTCATATACATCCATATTACTTGTATTTCACTATCTCTTCGCCGAACTAGTGCACCTATACACCTGACAAGTGTATTTGGTGTGTTGGGGACACAAGAGACTTCTTGCTTTGTGATTACAGGGTTGCTTGAGAGGGATATCTTTGACCTCTTCCTCCCTGAGTTCGATAAACCTTGGGTAATCCACTTAAGGGAAACTTGCTGCTGTTCTACAAACCTCTGCTCTTGGAGGCCCAACACTGTCTACAAGAATAGAAGCACCCGTAGACATCAAGCACTTTTCTGGCGCCGTTGCCGGGGAGGAAAGGTAAAAGGCACTCATACTTCGGTTCCAGGTAACAGTACTTTTCTGGCGCCATTGTGTGTGTGCTCGAAGCTATTTCCTTTAGACTCTGCAATTACGACATTTTGTTTCTTGTTTACACTAGTTAGGCATAATGGACAACAAAGAGCTTCTTATTCTATTTCCTGATTTAAGACATGGATGGTTTGATACAAAAATTAAAAAACCTATGGAACCTTATTTACATGATAGTAGCAATGTTATTAGTATGAATGCAATTACTGCTAATGCTATGAAGAAGTCTAAGCTTGGGGAAGCTGGTTTACATAAAAATAATCTTTTTAGCTCCTCCGCTTTGGAAGAAATATTTTGTTCTGATAATGCTTTATCTCCCATATGCGATAACTTTAATGATGCTTCTGATATTTTAAATCCACCTGCTGAAAGTATTCCGTATAAAATACCTATGAAAATTATTGAACGTGTTATGGATAACCGCTATGAAGGGGATGGAACTGTCCATCCTGGAATCATTTACTGTTTTTGCATGAATTATGCGGGTTATTCAAGTGTGCAGGTATCTCTATGGATGAAGTGAAGAAGAAATTATTCTCTATGTCGTTGTCTGGTAAAGCGGCGCATTGGTATAAACTATTGAAGGACGGGCGCTCTCTTGATTGGAAGGATATTGTGCCTCTATTTTATTCCAAGTTCTATCCTCCAAGTGAAATTCACAAAGATCGAAACCATATATATAATTTTTGGCCTCATGATGGAGAGAGTATTGCCCAAGCATGGGAGAGATTGAAGACTTTAATGCTCAAATGCCCCAATCATGAGCTTCCAGGTAATATCATCATTGATAATTTCTATGCAAGACTTTCTTTTCAAGATAAGACCTTGCTGGATACTACTTGTTCTGGATCATTCACGAGCAATAAAGAAGAGTTTAAAAGGGACCTTCTTGATCGGATTAAGGAGAACGCTGAAGATTGGGAGAACGACAAAGGTAAAGAGTCAGGTATAAACTATGATTATGAATGCATTGAAACTTTTATGAATACTGATAAATTTCGAAATATGAGTGCTACTTATGGTCTTGACTCTCAAGTTGCTGCAAATCTTTATAAAGCCTTTGCTTCTCATTTAGAATTGCCTAAAAAGAATTTTGATAAGTATCATGAACCTTTTAAAGAGGCTTGCATGAAGAATGACATTGTTGTTAATGATTGCAATAAGCATGCTCAAACTCCTAAGAATGCTATTTCCTATAAGCATGTTAATTTTTGTGGAATACATAGACCTTGTGGAATTAATCAAATAGAAGATGAATATTGTATCCATCACAGAAATGAAAAAACTAGAAAGTGGTCTAGAGCTCTAGATGATCTTGGAGAAAAAGTGTGTGCCCTCTATCCTTTTATTTGTGAACTTTGCCATAGAGTTGGTCATTTTAATTTTCAATGTTCCTCCAATGATAATTCGAACCCCATGAGTGCTGCAAATTTGTATTGTGATGATGAAATTATTCCTAATCAGCATGATGAACTTACCTTATTTTTGAAGTGTGAAGAGTTATCAAGAAAAATTTCTTTGTTAAATATTAACGATCTTGATATTGATGATGTCCTGCATGGTTGTCTTTCTTATTGCATTAATAATTGCCATACAAATACTTACATACAAAATATTTTAGAAGATGACACCTTGCCAAAATATGATAGGACCGCTGTGTGTTTTCAACTAATTAATGAAAAGGAGGGATCCTCCCAAGTTTCTTCTATTGTTTCTAAAAGTAAATCAGGTTATGCGGACAAGCCACCCTTCAAGCCTCTTCCTCCTAAAGAAGGAAGCGAGGAGAGGGAAGAAGAGAAGAAGAAGAAGAAGGGAACGAAGAAGAAGAAGAAGAAGAAGAAGAAGAAGAAGAAGGAGAATAAAAAGAAAGAGGTAACGGCGTATCCCCGCGTGAACGAGATAACGCTAGGTAACCGTAAGTATGTTGCTCCTAATGATTATTGTGATAATGAATCTGAATACGATGATCTTCCTATGCCCTTTACATACATTAGCGATCATGATTTGAATGAGCACACTACCTTTGATATTGGAAATCTCTTTGGTACTGATTATGAAAGTAATGATGATAGCATTATTCATGTCCCCTTAAACGATGATATTGAAAGCCCTAAGCTTGGGGATGTTGTGCTTGAAGATCCTATATTTGAGACTTCTACTTTTAGTGAAAATGATGATATTACATATTCTGGTTTAGATAATTGCTATAGAGATGTATATGACACATGTTACAATTATCCTTATGAAACTTGTCATAGTTATGATGGGCTTGCCAAAAACAATTCTTTTAATATGCAACTTGTTTACCATGTTCAAATTCTTGATAATAATCTTGCTCCAATTACTATTAATGAGAATAACTCTTCTTATGCCAAAATTAATGATACTTCTATGCATATGAACCATGATAAGAATGTTTTAAGTGACGGGTATATTGTGGATTTCATCAATGATGCTACTGAAAGTTATTATGAGAGAGGGAAATATGGTTATATGCATCTTAATAATATTAAGTTTCCCCTCTTTATGTTGAGAATCTTTAAGTTACTCGTGTTTTATCCTCTTATGCTTGTTACTTTGCTCTTCATGAATTCATTTGTGTATAAGATTCTTCTGCATAGGAAGCATGTTAGGCTTAAATGTGTTTTGAATTGCCTCTTGAAGCTCTCTTTTGCTTCAAATACTATTTCTTGCGGGTGCATCACCAAAATTGCTGAGCCCATCTTAATGGCTATAAAGAAAGAACTTCTTGGGAGATAACCCATGTGTTATTTTGCTACAGTACTTTGTTTTATATTTGTGTCTTGGAAGTTGTTTACTACTGTAGCAACCTCTCCTTATCATGTTTTTGTGCCAAGTAAAGTTTCTATGTCAAAGTTGATGTTATATTTGGGATCGCTGCGCAGAAACAGCATTGCTGTCTGTCACGAATCTGGGCACAGGCCTCTGTAGAAAATTCGAAAAAATCTGCCAATTTACGAGCGTGATCCTCAGATATGTACGCAACTTTCATTAGTTTTGAGTTTTTCCATTTGAGCAAGTCTGGTGCCAGCTTTAAATTCGTCTTTACGGACTGTTCTGTTTTTGACAGATTCTGCCTTTTATTTCGCATTGCCTCTTTTGCTATGTTGGATTCATTTCTTTGATCCATTAATGTCCAGTAGCTTTATGCAATGTCCAGAAGTGAAAAGAATGTTTGTGTCACCTCTGAACATGTGAATTTTTGATTATGCACTAACCCTCTAATGAGTTTGCTTGAAGTTTGGTGTGAAGGAAGTTTTCAAGGGTCAAGAGAGGAGGATGATATACTACGATCAAGAAGAATGAAAAGTCTAAGCTTGGGGATGCCCCGGTGGTTCATCCCTGCATATTTCAAGAAGACTCAAGCATCTAAGCTTGGGGATGCCCAAGGCATCCCCTTCTTCATCGACAAAGTATCAGGTTCCTTCTCTTGAAACTATATTTTTATTCGGTCACATCTTATGTACTTTACTTGGAGCGTCTGTATGTTTTTGTTTTTGTTTTTGTTTGAATAAATGATTGTTTGGGAGAGAGACACGCTCCGCTGGTTCGTATGAACACATGTGTTCTTAGCTTTTAATTTTCATGGCGAAGGTTGAAACTGCTTCGTTAATTGTTATATGATTGGAAACGGGAAATGCTACATGTAGTAATTGGTGTAATGTCTTGAATAATGTGATACTTGGCAATTGTTGTGCTCATATAGATCTTGTTTAAGCTCTTGCATCATGTACCTTGTACCCATTAATGAATAATTACATAGAGCTTGTTAAAATTTGGTTTGCATGATTGGTCTCTCTAAGTCTAGATATTTTCTGGTTGAGGTGTTTGAACAACAAGGAGACGATGTAAAGTCTTATAATGCTTACAATATGTTTATATGTGAGTCTTGCTGCACCATTTCATACTTGAGTTTGCTTCAAATAACCTTGCTAGCCTAAACCTTGTATCGAGAGGGAATACTTCTCATGCATCCAAATACTTGAGCCAATATTCATGCCATTTGTGTCCACCATACCTACCTACTACATGGTATTTCTCCGCCATTCCAAAGTAAATTGCTTGAGTGCTACCTTTAAACCATTCAAAATTTATCACCTCTGATTTGTGTCAATGTTTTATAGCTCATGAGGAAGTATGTGGTGTTTATCTTTCAATCTTGTTGGGCAACTTTCACCAATGGACTAGTGGCTTCATCCGCTTATCCAATAATTTTGCAAAAAGAGCTGGCAATGGGATTCCCAGTCCCAAATTAATTAACAAAAATAGACACTCCTCCATGGTATGTGATTGTTGGACGGCACCCGAAGGATTCGGTTAGCCATGGCTTGAGAAAGCAAAGGTGGGGAGGAGTGTCATCATAATAAAACTAAAATAAAAAGGCACTCCTTCATGGTATGAGATTGTTGGCAGGCACCCGAGGATTCGGTTAGCCATGGTTTGTGAAAGAAAGGTTGGAAGGAGTGCCACCCAAAAACAAAATAAAATGGGAGCCGCTCTTTGAAGGTTTGTTTGGCAAGGGGGTTAGAGTACCCACTACCATTCGTTGACAACAACAAACACCTCTCAAAACTTTACTTTTATGCTCTCTATATGTTTTCAAAATCAAAGCTCTAGCACAAATATAGCAATCGATGCTTTCCTCTTTGAAGGACCATTCTTTTACTTTATTGTTGAGTCAGTTTACCTATTCTTTCTATCTTAGAAGCAAACACTTGTGTGAACTGTGTGCATTGATTCTTACATGTTTACCTATTGCACTTGTTATATTACTTTGTGTTGACAATTATCCATGAGATATACATGTTAAAGTTGAAAGCAACCGCTGAAACTTATATCTTCCTTTGTGTTGTTTCAAAGCTTTCTACTAAGAATTTATTGCTTATGAGTTAACTCTTATGCAAGACTTATTGATGCTTGTCTTGAAAGTATTATTCATGAAAAGTCTTTGTTATATGATTCATTTGTTTACTCATTATCTTCATCATTGCTTCGAATCTCTGCATTCATCTCATGTGCTTTACAATAGTATGATCAAGGTTATGATGGCATGTCACTTCAGAAATTATCTTTGTTATCGTTTTACCTGCTCGGGACGAGCAGAACTAAGCTTGGGGATGCTGATACGTCTCCAACGTATCGATAATTTCTTATGTTCCATGCTACTTTATTGATGATACCTACATGTTTTATACACATTATATGTCATATTTATGCGTTTTGGAACTAACCTATTAACAAGATGCCGAAGTGCAGTTCTGTTTTCTGTTTTTGGTTTCAGAAATCCTAGTAACGAAATATTCTCGGAATTGGACGAAATCAACGCCCAGGTTCCTATTTTGCCCGGAAGCATCCAGAACACCCGAGAGCCGCCAGCGCGGCCAGGGCTGGGCCCGCGCCACCCTATGGTGTGGTCGCCCCTTTGACCCTCCTGCGCCGCCTCTTCGCCTATATAAAGCCCCTGCATCGAAAACCCTTACGGAGGAAGCCACGATACGAGAAAAGTTCCAGAGCCGCCGCCTCGCGAAGCCAAGATCGGGGGACAGGAGTCTCTGTTCCGGCACGCCGCCGGGAAGGGAAGGCTTCTCCATCGACGCTGCCATCTCCACCGCCATCTTCATCACCGCTGCTGCTCCCATGAGGAGGGAGTAGTTCTCCATCGAGGCTCGGGGCTGTACCGGTAGCTATGTGGTTAATCTCTCTCCTATGTACTTCAATACAATGATCTCATGAGCTGCTTTACATGATTGAGATCCATATGATGAGCTTTGTATCGCTACTAGTTTATGTGCTACTCATGTGATGTTATTAAAGTAGTCTATTCCTCCTGCATGGTGTAAAGGTGCTAGTGTGTGCACCGTGTGGTTCTTGTCGTAGGCTATGATCATGATCTCTTGTAGATTGTGGAGTTAATTATCATTATGATAGTATTGATGTGATCTATTCCTCCTTCATAGTGTAATGTGGACAGTGCGTGCGCTATGTTAGTTCTTGGTTTATTTTGCAATGATCTATTATGCTCTAAGGTTACTTAAACATGAATATCGAATGTTGTGGAGCTTGTTAACTCCGGCATTGAGGGTTCGTGTAATCCTACGCAACGAATGATGTTCATTATCAAACAAGAGTGTATGTAGCACATATGAGAAGAAGTATTTATTATGCGATCAATGTTGAGAGTGTCCACTAGTGAAAGTATGATCCCTAGGCCTTGTTTCCAATACTGAAAACACCGTTTATTTACTGTTCTGTTGCATGTTTACTCGCTGCCATATTTTATTCAGATTGCTATTACCACTCATATACATCCATATTACTTGTATTTCACTATCTCTTCGCCGAACTAGTGCACCTATACACCTGACAAGTGTATTTGGTGTGTTGGGGACACAAGAGACTTCTTGCTTTGTGATTACAGGGTTGCTTGAGAGGGATATCTTTGACCTCTTCCTCCCTGAGTTCGATAAACCTTGGGTAATCCACTTAAGGGAAACTTGCTGTTATTCTACAAACCTCTGCTCTACCATGTTTGACTAAGCTTTTACCAAAAATCAGTAACATGCAAAATACAAAATTAATATCATTAAATAGATAATAAAATATATTTTCCTACGGTATCTACACAGTATTATATTTGTTGATAGAATGTTCTAAAATTTTGGTCAAACTTTGCTTGTTTTGATTTCTCAAAAATAAATAAGGCTTAAGCTTTTGGATGGTGGTAGTACATTCATATCTAGACAAAGCTGAGTTAACTAGTTTTTTTGTCTGTCCATAGCTAGTGTTCACGCTGCAAAAGGCTAAGAGCATCCACTATATGCATCAGTCTATCTCATACAGTAATTCAATATCACTGCTGAGGTCTGCCTTTTGTTTTGCTATTCATATGCAGACTGAAACTTTAGGGCCTTTACTCAAAAGGAAGATCAAAACTGCGGCTGATCAGGCTGCCAGTATGTTGATGCCGCCCCCATCTTCTAAATGCCTCTACAAGCACAAGGCCACGCACCAGCTGGGTGGTGATCTTTTAATGAATATGGTATATTTTCTTAATCCACAAAACATGCCTTGATTTTTCTCTGTTTATTGTCGGTTTTTTCTATGCTTGCCAAAAGTTTACAACAACAACAACAACAACCAAGCCTTTCAGTCCCAAACAAGTTGGGGTAGGCTAGAGTTGAAACCCATAAGATCTCGAAGCCAAAAGTTTAGAAACACCAAATTCGTTTGCTTACAATCATCATACAGTAATGTTCATCTACTCCAGTTCCCCTAACCCAACATAAAATGATGTTAATTACGATTTTTAGATTAAAAGAGCACCATTAGGCGCTGTTAATTACGACTTTGAGATTAAAATGTCATTTGCAATTGTTAATTACAATTTTGAGACAATTGGTTAGTTTAACCTCGATCTCTTCTGCTCTCCATTTTTCCCAACCGAACAAAAATGTAACCATTCCATTCCTCTGAAATGGAACCATTCCATTCCATTCCACGCTGTTTCAGAACCGAACACACCCTTGCATTGTTGTGAACTGTTGTCCATACACGGCCATACCCTTCCACTTACATCTAGCACTATATGCATCAGTCTGTCTCAGAGTCATTCAATATCACTGCTGAGATCTGTTCCCATTCTTATGCAGGCTGAAACTGCTGCGCCTTTACTCAAGTGGATGCAAAATGAGGCTAATGAGGCTGCTGTGAGGACGATGGTGCCGGCACCATCTTCCGAAAACCTCTACAAGCACGAGGCCATGGGCCAGCTGGGTGGTGACCTTTTAATGAATCTGGTATATTTTCTTAATCCACATACATGATTTCATTATTATCTGTTTAATTACTGTTGGCTTTGTCTAATGCTTACCAAAAGTTCAGAAACACTGCGTTTGCTTACAATCATCATACACTAATTTTTCACTTTTCAGTCTGTCTCATCCAGTATATAAACTGTTGATTTCCATTGGCTTCTTTTGTAATCATTTGCATTGTTGTCAACTGTTCTCTATGCACAACCCTATTCTTCCACTTACACCCGCACTATTTGCATCAGTCTATCTCATAGATTTATTAAATATCAATGATGAGTTCTGTTGCTATTCATATGCAGGATGAAACTTCTGTGCCTCTACTCAAATGGATAAAAAATGATCCTGATGAGGCTGCTGTGAAGACGATGGTGCTGCCACCATCTTCTGAAAACCTCCTCAAGCACAAGGCCACGGGCCAGCTGGGTGGTACCCTTTTCAGTAAGCAGGTATATTTTCTTAATCCTCATACATGATTTGATTTTTGTCTGTTTATTGCCGGCTTTGTCTAATGCTTACCAATAGTTCAGAAACACACACACCTATTCTTCCACTTACATCCAGCACTATATGCATCAGTGTCTCATAGATTCATTTTATATATCACTGCTGATGTCTGTTGCTCTTCAATTTTTATATGCAGACTGAAACTGCTAAGCCTTCATTGGTCAAAAGGATTGCAACTGCTGCTGATGAGGCATCTGCAGAGGCTGCCACCAAGTTACTGTCAGCCCCACCTTCTGGATGCTTATATAAGCTCAAGTCCAAGGACCAGCCGGGCCGTAACCATCCAAGGGTTCGGGTATATTTTCTTAAGCCACATATACATGCCATGATTTATGTCTGATATTATCACTGGCTCTGTCTAATGCTTTTTGGAATTCGGAAACACCAAATTAGCATGCTTATATTCATCATACACTAATTTTTCACTGTTCAGTTTGTAACATAGTGTTATGCACTTGCTTGTCAACATTTGCATTGCTCTGAACTATGCACTTTACACAACCTAATTCTTCCACTTACGTTCAGCGCTACGCACCAGTAGTACCTCCCATGTTTCCTTCACCATCCCGATGCCGAGCTTGCGGGAATATGGCGGGCCCATGTACATACCCCGCATATAACACCTCCTATGGCTCTATCTACCTTTCTAGTAGCTCCTTCACAGAGTTACAGGTATGTATTCTCAGTGGTTTAGCATGAATTGGCATATAGTAAAGTCTTGTTTTTAGTCTTCCTGCTTCTTACATTTGTATCAATTTTCACATGCAGACTGTACCTTGTGAACTTCGTCCAATGATTAACCAGATGTGTCCGCATGAAGGATCTTTCACTATGCATGGCAATGGCAAATTGATGAACACCTACACGGTCTATGAGGTGTATGTCTACAAGACGCAGGCCATCACATATTTGTATGGACATGATTGGAGAAAGTTTGCTTTTGACTACGGTCTGAAGAAGGGCGACGAGCTGAGGATCAGAAACTCAAACGGGCAGATATACGTAACTGCTTACAGAGTTGGAGACACTTCCAAATATATAATATGTAACTTTTTTCTACTCATATCTTTTGATAACTGCATTCTGAGCAGTTGTTCTAAACCATTCCCTCTGTTCTAGCTTGCTGGGTTTAACATGATCAAAGCTGCAGATCCCCTGATGGAACAGGAGCGGATGTCACAAAGGGCAACCACACCAGCACCGGCACCGGCTTCCCACTCTCCTGCATCAGCACCGGTTCCTGTACCAGCTCCGTTTACTGCATCTACCCAGCAGTCCCCTACATCAGCATTGGTTCCTGTAGAGGCCCCATATACTACACATGCCCAGCAGGCTCCTGCATCAGCACTGGTTCCTCTAGCTGCACCGTTTACTGCACCTGCCCAACAGTCTCCTGCATCAGCACCGGTTCCTCTAGAGGCACCGTTTACTGCACCTGCCCAGCAGTCTCCTGCATCAGCACCAGCTCGTGTACCAGCCCAGGCTCATGCACCTGCCCCAGCCAGATCACCGAGGTCTCAGCTCATTGCTGTGGCCACCCGTGTGGTGACCAGGACGCATCTGAAGGCTATGTTCGTGAGTATATGACAGCATAACTGCTCTTATCTTGATGTCTTCTCTGCTCAAAGTCTCACATGGTTCAGTGCATTGGTGCCATTGACTAATTTTTGGTGGTATCTCTTGCTTTGAATCAGAAATTGCCTAAAAGTATCTCCAAGGATCTCAATGCTGGCCGAAGGGGCAAGATATCCCTCGTCATGGAGAGTGAAGGTCTCACCGTGGAGGGACGGTACTCTGTCAGTCCCACAGATGGCCGCTTGGCTGTTACTTCCAGGTGGAAAAAGTTCATTGACGGTGCCAAACTTCGCATTGGATCAAAGTTGAAGGTCAAGATCTTTCGATGCCGCTGTGACATGCTGGTCATAAAGTTCGCGGTTGTCTAGTTCTGTTGTCCCATGAGCCCTTAGCAAATGCATTTGTAGTTATACTTATATAAGGTTATCTTATCTGAACTGCTAATTAATTGTATGGGTGGTAAAACTCTGGCAAGCTTTTGCTCTTAGCAAGTATGTATGTATGATCAGCTATTATGATAACTAATGTTTGTGTTCATCTTAATTTGCATTTCCGTTTTAGAAAAAAACTTAATTTCTATTTTGGCTGACCTGTTAGAGAACTATCAGATTGAACCCACAACATGATTCATATAGATTCATTACACCGAGCCACATGTCTTGACCTTGCGATACACTACTTCCATTAATTAGTGCAAGAAGGCTTACCTGAGCTGCCTGAACCATGGCAGATTCGAATCCACCTTATCTATCTAGAAATACAACCTTTGCAGAAAGAGGATTTGCAGTATGGGGAGGCTGACATTGGGGACCCATGAGCCAGCAGCGTCGTCAACGTTTTAAGGGGAAGGTATGATGCGCAAGAAAAAATTTTCCCTCAGAAAAAACCAAGGTTTAATCGAACCGAGAAGCCAAGAAGCACGTTGAAGGTTGATGGTCGCGAAATGTGATGCGGCGCAACACCAGGGATTCCGGCGCCAACGCGGAACCTGCACAACACAACCCAAGTACTTTGTCCCAACGAAACAGTGAGGTTGTCAATCTCACCGGCTTGCTGTAACAAAGGATTAAACGTATCGAGTGGAAGATGTTTGCAAAGAAAACAGTAAACACAAGTATTGCAGTAGATTGTATGCTATGTAAAGAATAGGACCGGGGTCCACAGTTCACTAGAGGTGTCTCTCCCATAAGATAAAAGCATGTTGGGTGAACAAATTACAGTCGGGCAATTGACAAATAGAGAAAGGCATAACAATGCATATACATGATATGATAAATATAGTGAGATTTAATTGGGCATTACGACAAAGTACATGGCCAGAGCCTCTACTAGTAACGGAGAGCATGCAAGATCATAAACAACACATAAACAATAGATTGATAATCACCATAATCATAGTACTCTCTATCCATCGGATCCCGACAAACACAACATATAGAATTACAGATAGATGATCTTGATCATGTTAGGCAGCTCACAAGATCCAACAATGAAGCACAACAAGGAGAAGACGACCATCTAGCTACTGCTATGGACCCATGGTCCAGGGGTGAACTACTCACTCATCACTCCGGAGGCGACCATGGCGGTGTAGAGTCCTCCGGGAGATGAATCCCCTCTCCGGCAGGGTGCCGGAGGCGATCTCCTGAATCCCCCGAGATGGGATTCGGCGGCGGCGTCTCTGTAAGGTTTTCCGTATCGTGGCTCTCGGTACTGGGGGTTTCGCGACGGAGGCTTTAAGTAGGCGGAGGGTCAACGCGAGGGGCCACACGAGGGGCCCAGAGGCTAGGTCGGCGCGGCCAGGGCCTGGGCCGCGCCGGCCTAGCCTCTGGCCACCTCGTGGCCCCACTTCGTTATCTCTTCGGTCTTCTGGAAGCTTCGTGCAAAAATAGGACCCTGGGCGAAAGTTTCGTCCAATTCCGAGAATATTTCTTTACTAGGATTTCTGAAACCAAAAACAGCAGAAAACAGCAACTGGCTCTTCGGCATCTTGTTAATAGGTTAGTTCCAGAAAATGCATAAATATGACATATAATGTGCATAAAACATGTAGGTATCATCAATAAAGTAGCATGGAACATAAGAAATTATCGATACGTTGGAGACGTATCAGCATCCCCAAGCTTAGTTCTGCTCGTCCCGAGCAGGTAAAACGATAACAAAGATAATTTCTGAAGTGACATGCCATCATAATCTTGATCATACTATTTGTAAACATATGTAATGAATGCAGCGATCAAAGCAAAGGTAATGACATGAGTAAACAACTGAATCATAAAGCAAAGACTTTTCATGAATAGTACTTCAAGACAAGCATCAATAAGTCTTGCATAAGAGTTAACTCATAAAGCAATAAATCAAAGTAAAGGTGTTGAAGCAACACATAGGAAGATTAAGTTTCAGCGGTTGCTTTCAACTTATAACATGTATATCTCATGGATATTGTCAACATAAAGTAATATAACAAGTGCAATATGCAAGTATGTAGGAATCAATGCACAGTTCACACAAGTGTTTGCTTCTTAAGGTGGAAGGAGATAGGTAAACTGACTCAACAATAAAAGTAAAAGAATGGTCCTTCAAGAGGAAAGCATCGATTGCTGTATTTGTGCTAGAGCTTTTATTTTGAAAACATGAAACAATTTTGTCAACGGTAGTAATAAAGCATATGAGTTATGAAAATTATATCTTACAAGTTGCAAGCCTCATGCATAGTATACTAATAGTGCCCGCACCTCGTCCTACTTAGCTTGGACTACCGGATCTTTGCATGCCATGTTTCAACCAAGTGTCACAAAGGGGTACCTCCATGCCGCCTGTACAAAGGTCTAAGGAGAAAGCTCGCATTTTGGATTTCTCGCTTTTGATTATTCTCAACTTAGACATCCATACCGGGACAACATGGACAACAGATAATGGACTCCTCTTAAATGCATAAGCATGTAGCAACAATTATTATTCTCATATGAGATTGAGGATATATGTCCAAAACTGAAACTTCAACCATGATTCATGGCTTTAGTTAGCGGCCCAATGTTCTTCTCTAACAATTTTGCATGCTCCAACCACTAAAATGATAGATCCTTCAGACAAGACGGACATGCATAGCAACTCACATGATATTCAACAATAGTTGATGGCGTTCCCCAGAAGCATGGTTATCGCACAACAAGCAACTTAATAAAATATAAAGTGCATAAGTACATATTCAATACTACGATAGTTTTTAAGGCTATTTTGTCCCATGAGCTATATATTGCAAAGGTAAATGATGGAATTTTAAAGGTAGCACTCAAGCAATTTACTTTGGAATGGCGGAAAAATACCATGTAGTAGGTAGGTATGGTGGACACAAATGGCATAGTAGTTGGCTCAAGGATTTTGGATGCATGAGAAGTATTCCCTCTCGATACAAGGTTTAGGCTAGCAAGGTTATTTGAAGCAAACTCAAGGATGAACAAGTGCAGCAAAACTCACATAAAAGACATATTGTAAACATTATAAGACTCTACACTGTCTTCCTTGTTGTTCAAAACTCAATACTAGATATTATCTAGACCTTAGAGAGACCAAATATGCAAATCAAATTTTAGCAAGCTCTATGTATTTCTTCATTAATGGGTGCAAAGTATATGATGCAAGAGCTTAAACATGAGCACAACAATTGTCAAGTATCACATTATCCAAGACATTTTAGAATTACTACATGTAGCATTTTCCAATTCCAACCATATAACAATTTAACGAAGAAGAAACTTCGCCTTGAACATTATGAGTAAAGCCTAAGGACACATGTGTCCATATGCAACAGCGGAGCGTGTCTCTCTCCCACAAAGTGAATGCTAGGATCCATTTTATTCAAACAAAAACAAAAACAAAAACAAACCGACGCTCCAAGCAAAGAACACAAGATGTGATTGAATAAAAATATAGTTTCAGGGGAGGAACCTGATGATGTTGTCGATGAAGAAGGGGATGCCTTGGGCATCCCCAAGCTTAGACGCTTGAGTCTTCTTAAAATATGCAGGGGTGAACCACGGGGGCATCCCCAAGCTTAGAGCTTTCACTCCTCTTGATCATAGTATATCATACTCCTCTCTTGACCCTTGAAAACTTCCTTCACACCAAACTTCAAGCAAACTCATTAGAGGGTTAGTGCACAATTAATAATTCACACATTCAGAGGTGACACAATCATTATTTTCACTTCTGGACATTGCATAATGCTACTGGACATTAGTGGATCAAAGAAATAAATCCAACATAGCAAAAGAGGCAATGCGAAATAAAAGGCAGAATCTGTCAAAAACAGAACAGTCCGTAAAGACGAATTTAGAGATGGCACCAGACTTGCTCAAATGGAAAAACTCAAAACTAATGAAAGTTGCGTACATATCTGAGGATCACGCTCGTAAATTGGCAGATTTTTTCGAATTTTCTACAGAGAATTGTGCCCAGATTCGTGACAGACAGCAATGCTGTTTCTGCGCAGCAATCCCAAATATAACATCAACTTTGACATAGAAACTTTACTTGGCACAAAAACATGATAAGGAGAGGTTGCTACAGTAGTAAACAACTTCCAAGACTCAATAAAACAAAAAATTGCTGTAGGTAAAAACATGGGTTGTCTCCCATAAGCGCTTTTCTTTAACGCCTTTCAGCTAGGCGCAGAAAGTGCAAATCAAGTAACATCGAGAGTAGAAGCATCAACATCATAGCTTGTTCTAATAATAGAATCAAAAGGCAACTTCATTCTCTTTCTAGGGAAGTGTTCCATACCTTTCTTGAGAGGAAATTGATATTTAATATTACCTTCCCTCATATCAATAACAGCACCAACAGTTCGAAGAAAAGGTCTTCCCAACACAATAGGACAAGATGCATTGCATTCGATATCCAAGACAACAAAATCAACGGGGACAAGGTTATTGTTAACCGTAATATGCACATTATCAATCCTCCCCAAAGGTTTCTTTTTAACATTATCGGCAAGATTAACATCCAAATAACAATTCTTCAATGGTGGCAAGTCAAGCATATCATAAATCTTTTTAGGCATAACAGAAATACTTGCACCAAGATCACATAAAGCATTACATTCAAAGTCATTGAATTTCATTTTAATGATGGGCTCCCAACCATCTTCTAACTTTCTAGGAATAGAAGTTTCAAGTTTTAGTTTCTCTTCTCTAGCTTTTATGAGAGCATTTGTAATATGTTTTGTAAAGGCTAAATTTATAGCACTAGCATTAGGACTTTTAGCAAGTTTTTGTAAGAACTTTATAACTTCAGAGATGTGGCAATCATCAAAATCTAAATCATTATGAGCTACAGCAATGGGATCATTGTTCCCAAGGTTGGAAAAAATTTCAGCAGTTTTATCACAAGCAGTTTCAGCAGTTTTAGCAATTTCAGGCAGTTTTGTACGCTTTGCACTAGGAGTAGAAACATTGCCAACACCAATTATATTACCATTGATAGTAGGAGGTGCAGCAACATGTGAAGAATTAGCATTACTAGTGGTGGTAATAGTCCAAACTTTAGCTACATTATTCTCTTTAGCTAGTTTTTCATTTTCTTCTCTATCCCACCTAGCACGCAGTTCAGCCATTAATCTTATATTCTCATTAATTCTAACTTGGATGGCATTTGCTGTAGTAGTAATCTTATTATCAATATCATTATTAGGCATAACTTTCAATTTTAAAAGATTTACATCAGAGGCAAGTCTATCAACTCTAGAAGCAATAGTATCAATTTTATCAAGCTTTTCCTCAACAGATTTGTTAAAAGCAGTTTGTGTACTAATAAATTCTTTAAGCATGGCTTCAAGACCAGAGGGTACACTCCTATTATTATTGTAAGAATTCCCATAAGAATTACCATAACCATTACCATTAGCAGAAGGATATGGCCTATAGTTATTACCAGAGTTGTTCCTATAAGCATTGTTGTTGAAATTATTATTTTTAATGAAATTCACATCAACATTTTCTTCTTGAGCAACCAATGAAGCTAAAGGAACATTATTTGGATCAACATTAGATCTACCATTCACAAGCATAGACATAATCACATCAATCTTATCACTCAAGGAAGAGGTTTCTTCAACAGAATTTACCTTCTTACCTTGTGGAGCTCTTTCCGTGTGCCATTCAGAGTAATTTATCATCATATCATCAAGAAGTTTTGTAGCCGCCCCCAATGTGATGGACATAAAGGTACCTCCAGCAGCTGAATCCAATAAATTCCGCGAAGAAAAATTTAGTCCTGCATAGAAGGTTTGGATGATCATCCAAGTAGTCAGTCCATGGGTTGGGCAATTCTTTACCAAAGTTTTCATTCTCTCCCATGCTTGAGCAACATGTTCAGTATCTAATTGTTTAAAATTCATTATGCTACTTCTCAAAGAAATAATTTTAGCGGGAGGATAATATCTACCAATAAAAGCATCCTTGCATTTAGTCCATGAATCAATACTATTCTTAGGCAAAGATAGCAACCAATCTTTAGCTCTTCCTCTTAATGAGAAAGGAAACACTTTCAATTTAATAATATCACCATCTACATCTTTATACTTTTGCATTTCACAAAGTTCAACAAAATTATTGAGATGGGCAGCAGCATCATCAGAACTAACACCAGAAAATTGATCTCTCATGACAAGATTTAGTAAAGCAGGTTTAATTTCAAAGAATTCTGCTGTAGTAGCAGGTGGAGCAATAGGTGTGCATAGGAAATCATTATTATTTGCATTTGTGAAGTCACACAACTTAGTATTTTCAGGGGTATTCATTTTAGCAATAGTAAATAAAACAAACTAGATAAAGTAAATGCAAGTAACTAATTTTTTTGTGTTTTTGATATAGAGAGCAAGACAGTAAATAAAGTAAAACTAGCAACTAATTTTTTGTGTTTTGTTTAGGTGCAGCAAACAAAGTAGTAAATAAAATAAAGCAAGACAAAAACAAAGTAAAGAGATTGAGAAGTGGAGACTCCCCTTGCAGCGTGTCTTGATCTCCCCGGCAACGGCGCCAGAAAAAGTGCTGTTGCGTGGGAGGCAATTCTGTGGTGTAACTTTTCTTCGTTCCCCGGCAACGGCGCCAGAAAAAGTGCTTGATGCGCGTAGATGTACACGTCCGTTGGGAACCCCAAGAGGAAGGTATGATGCGCACAGTGGCAAGTTTTCCCTCAGAAAGAAACCAAGGTTTAATCGAACCAGTAGGAGCCAAGAAGCACGTTGAAGGTTGATGGTCGCGAAATGTGATGCGGCGCAACACCAGGGATTCCGGCGCCAACGCGGAACCTGCACAACACAACCCAAGTACTTTGTCCCAACGAAACAGTGAGGTTGTCAATCTCACCGGCTTGCTGTAACAAAGGATTAAACGTATCGAGTGGAAGATGTTTGCAAAGAAAACAGTAAACACAAGTATTGCAGTAGATTGTATGCTATGTAAAGAATAGGACCGGGGTCCACAGTTCACTAGAGGTGTCTCTCCCATAAGATAAAAGCATGTTGGGTGAACAAATTACAGTCGGGCAATTGACAAATAGAGAAAGGCATAACAATGCATATACATGATATGATAAATATAGTGAGATTTAATTGGGCATTACGACAAAGTACATAGACCGCCATCCAACTGCATCTATGCCTAAAAAGTCCACCTTCAGGTTATCATCCGAACCCCCTCCAGTATTAAGTTGCAAAGCAACAGACAATTGCATTAAGTATGGTGCGTAATGTAATCGACAACTACATCCTTAGACATAGAATCAATGTTTTATCCCTAGTGGCAACAGCACATCCACAACCTTAGAACTTTCTGTCACTGTCCCAGATTCAATGGAGGCATGAACCCACTATCGAGCATAAATACTCCCTCTTGGAGTTAAGAGTAAAAACTTGGCCAGAGCCTCTACTAGTAACGGAGAGCATGCAAGATCATAAACAACACATAAACAATAGATTGATAATCACCATAATCATAGTACTCTCTATCCATCGGATCCCGACAAACACAACATATAGAATTACAGATAGATGATCTTGATCATGTTAGGCAGCTCACAAGATCCAACAATGAAGCACAACAAGGAGAAGACGACCATCTAGCTACTGCTATGGACCCATGGTCCAGGGGTGAACTACTCACTCATCACTCCGGAGGCGACCATGGCGGTGTAGAGTCCTCCGGGAGATGAATCCCCTCTCCGGCAGGGTGCCGGCGATCTCCTGAATCCCCCGAGATGGGATTGCGGCGGCGGCGTCTCTGGAAGGTTTTCCGTATCGTGGCTCTCGGTACTGGGGTTTCGCGACGGAGGCTTTAAGTAGGCGGAGGGTCAACGCGAGGGGCCACACGAGGGCCCAGAGGCTAGGTCGGCGCGGCCAAGGCCTGGCGCGCCGGCCCTCCTGCCACCTCGTGGCCCCACTTCGTTATCTCTTCGGTCTTCTGGAAGCTTCGTGCAAAAATAGGACCCTGGGCGAAAGTTTCATCCAATTCCGAGAATATTTCTTTACTAGGATTTCTGAAACCAAAAACAGCAGAAAACAGCAACTGGCTCTTCGGCATCTTGTTAATAGGTTAGTTCCAGAAAATGCATAAATATGACATATAATGTGCATAAAACATGTAGGTATCATCAATAAAGTAGCATGGAACATAAGAAATTATCGATACGTTGGAGACGTATCGGGACCCATGAGCCAGCGTCGTCAACGTTTTAAAGGTGGCAGGAGATCGAAAGAAAAAATAAGCCAAAAATCAGTTGGTAAACAAATTCAAGAAAAGAAACATTTACCTTTCTGAGAGGATGACATGCGGGACCCATGAGGCAGCAGCATCCTCAACTATTTCAAGGCGGCAGGGGATCAAAATAAAAAAGGAAATAGCCAGAAATTAATTAGGGTCAAAAATAAATCCATCAAAGGAAACTTTTATTGTTCATAGAGGATGACATGTGGGACCGACTTGCCAGCTGCGTCGTCATCGTTTCAAAGGGGGCAGGGGATCAAAAGAAAAAGACAAATAGCCAGAAATTAGGGGAAAAAATAAATCCAACAAAGAAAACTTTTATTGTTCATAGAGGATGACATGCGGGACCCATGAGCCAGCAGCTTCCTCAACGTTTCAAAGTCGGCATGAGATTGAAAGAAAAAGTCAAGTGACATAATATCAGGAGCCAAAAATAATCCAAGAAAAGAAACTTTATTGTACATAGAGGATGACATGCGGGTCCCATTTTGTAGCAGCGGTCTCAACGCTTCCAAGGCGGCACAGGACCGAAAGAAAAATGAAGTAGCCAGAAATCAGGGTGTGAAAAAAATCCAAGAAAAGAAAGATTTCAATTGGGCTGTATCTGGACATCTGGGCCTTCGAACTATCCTGCTGGGCCTTTTGACTCGTACAATTTCAGCCCACTCCAAAACAGGAAAGGTCGGATTTTTCTCAAAAAAAAAACAGGAAAGTCCTATGCTTCGCAAAAACAAAAAACAAGGAGATTCAACATATAAGTTTGTTTATGTAGATATAAAGATTTAATTTATCCGTTTGCAATAGCTCAGAGCGAAATACAACGTTTATTGTCTGCAAAATAAAATATCACATGTTTCTTGTACGGGGAGGCTGACATCGGGGACCCATGAGCCAGCAGCGGAGTCAACGTTTCAAAGGCGGCAGGGGATCGAAAATAAAAAAAGCCAAAAATCAGTTGGTAAAAAAATACAAGAAAAGAAAACATTTATCGTTCTGAGAGGATGACATGCGGGACCCATGAGGCAGCAGCATCCTCAACGTTTCAAAGTCGGCATGAGATCGAAAGAAAAAGGCAAGTGACATAATATCAGGAGCCAAAAATAATCCAAGAAAAGAAACTTTATTGTACATAGAGGATGACATGCGGGTCCCATTTTGTAGCAGCGGTCTCAACGTTTCCAAGGCGGCACAGGACCAAAAGAAAAATGAGGCAGCAGCATTCTCAACAATTCCAAGGCGGCAGGGGATCAAAAGAAAAATAAAGGAAATAGCCAGAAATTAATTAGGGGTCAAAAATAAATCCACCAAAGGAAACTTTTATTGTTCATAGAGGATGACATGTGGGACCGACCTGCCAACAGCGTCCTCATCGTTTCAACGGGGGCAGGGGATCAAAAGAAAAAGGCAAATAGCCAGAAATTAGGGGTAAAAAATAACTCCAAGAAAGGAAACTTTTATTGTTCGTAGAGGATGACATGCGGGACCCATGAGCCAGCAGCTTACTCAACGTTTCAAAGGCGGCATGAGATCGAAAGAAAAAGGCAAGTGACCAAATATCAGGAGCCAAAAATAATCCAAGATTTATTGTACATAGAGGATGACATGTGGGTCCCATTTTGCAGCAGCGGTCTCAATGTTTGTAATGCGGCTTGAGATCAAAAGAAAAAGAAAGTAGCTAGTAATTAGGGGGTGAAAAAAATCCAAGAAAAGAAAGTTGATGGACATAGAGGATGACATGCGGGTCCCTTGAACCAACAGCTTACTCAACGTTTCAAAGGGGGCAGGGGATCAAAAGAAAAAGGCAAGCCAAAAATCAGAGGGTGAAAAAAAATCCAACAAAGGAAACTTTTATAGCACACAGAGGATGACATGCGGGTCCCATGAGCCAGCAGGTTCCTCAACGTTTCAAACGTGGCATGAGATCGAAAGAAAAAGGCAAGTGACCAAATATGAGATGCCAAAAAAACTCCAAGAAAATAAAGTTGATTGCTCATATAGGATGACATGCGGGTCCCATTTAGCTGCAGCGGTCTCACCGTTTGAGAGGCGGCAGGGGATCGAAAGAAAAAGTCAAGTGACCAAATATGAGGTGCCAAAAATAATCCAAAAAAAGAAAGTTTTATAGTACATAGAGGATGACATGCGGGTCCCATTTAGCAGCAGCGGTATCACCGGAGGCAGGGGATCGAAAGAAAAAGTCAAGTTACCAAATATGAGGTGCCAAAAAAATCCAAGAAAAGAAAGTTTTATAGTACATAGAGGATGACATGCGGGTCCCATTTAGCAGCACTCACACGTTTGAGCAGGGATCGAAAGAAAAAGTCAAGTGACCAAATATGAGGTGCCAAAAAAAATCCAAGAAAAGAAAGTTTTATAGTACATAGAGGATGATGGCGTGTAACTCACACGTTCGTTGGGAACCCCAAGAGGAAGGTATGATGCGCACAGTAGCAAGTTTTCCCTCAGAAAGAAACCAAGGTTTAATCGAACCAGTAGGAGCCAAGAAGCACGTTGAAGGTTGATGGTCGCGAAATGTGATGCGGCGCAACACCAGGGATTCCGGCGCCAACGTGGAACCTGCACAACACAACCCAAGTACTTTGTCCCAACGAAACAGTGAGGTTGTCAATCTCACCGGCTTGCTGTAACAAAGGATTAAGCGTATCGAGTGGAAGATGTTTGCAAAGAAAACAGTAAACACAATTGCAGTAGATTGTATGCTATGTAAAGAATAGGACCGGGGTCCACAGTTCACTAGAGGTGTCTCTCCCATAAGATAAAAGCATGTTGGGTGAACAAATTATAGTCGGGCAATTGACAAATAGAGAAAGGCATAACAATGCATATACATGATATGATAAATATAGTGAGATTTAATTGGGCATTACGACAAAGTACATAGACCGCCATCCAACTGCATCTATGCCTAAAAAGTCCACCTTCAGGTTATCATCCGAACCCCATTCAGTATTAAGTTGCTAAGCAACAGACAATTGCATTAAGTATGGTGCGTAATGTAATCGACAACTACATCCTTAGACATAGAATCAATGTTTTATCCCTAGTGGCAACAACACATCACAACCTTAGAACTTTCTGTCACTGTCCCAGGTGTCAATGAAGGCATGAACCCACTATCGAGCATAAATACTCCCTCTTGGAGTTAAGAGTAAAAACTTGGCCAGAGCCTCTACTAATAACGGAGAGCATGCAAGATCATAAACAACACATAAACAATAGATTGATAATCACCATAATCATAGTATTCTCTATCCATCGGATCCCGACAAACACAACATATAGTATTACAGATAGATGATCTTGATCATGTTAGGCAGCTCACAAGATCCAACAATGAAGCACAATTAGGAGAAGACGACCATCTAGCTACTGCTATGGACCCATGGTCCAGGGGTGAACTACTCACTCATCACTCCGGAGGCGACCATGGCGGTGTAGAGTCCTCCGGGAGATGAATCCCCTCTCCGGCAGGGTGCCGGAGGCGATCTCCTGAATCCCCCGAGATGGGATTCGCGGCGGCGGCGTCTCTGGAAGGTTTTCCGTATCGTGGCTCTCGGTACTGGGGTTTTCGCGGAGGCTTTAAGTAGGCGGAAGGGCAACGCGGGGGCCCACACGAGGGCCCCACACCCTAGGTCGGCGCGGCCAGGGCCTGGGCCGCGCCGCCCTATGGTGTCGGCGCCTCGTGGCCCCACTTCCTTCCCTCTTCGGTCTTCTGGAAGCTCCGTGCAAAAATAGGACCCTGGGCGAAGATTTCGTCCAATTCCGAGAATATTTCCTTACTAGGATTTCTGAAACCAAAAACAGCAGAAAACAGCTGGCTCTTCGGCATCTTGTTAATAGGTTAGTTCCAGAAAATGCATAAATATGACATATAATGTGCATAAAACATGTAGGTATCATCAATAAAGTGGCATGGAACATAAGAAATTATCGATACGTTGGAGACGTATCAGCATCCCCAAGCTTAGTTCTGCTCGTCCCGAGCAGGTAAAACGATAACAAAGATAATTTCTGAAGTGACATGCCATCATAATCTTGATCATACTATTTGTAAACATATGTAATGAATGCAGCGATCAAAACAAAGGTAATGACATGAGTAAACAAGTGAATCATATAGCAAAGACTTTTCATGAATAGTACTTCAAGACAAGCATCAATAAGTCTTGCATAAGAGTTAACTCATAAAGCAATAAATCAAAGTAAAGGTGTTGAAGCAACACAAAGGAAGATTAAGTTTCAGCGGTTGCTTTCAACTTATAACATGTATATCTCATGGATATTGTCAACATAAAGTAATATAACAAGTGCAATATGCAAGTATGTAGGAATCAATGCACAGTTCACACAAGTGTTTGCTTCTTAAGGTGGAAGGAGATAGGTAAACTGACTCAACAATAAAAGTAAAAGAAAGGTCCTTCAAAGAGGAAAGCATCGATTGCTGTATTTGTGCTAGAGCTTTTATTTTGAAAACATGAAACAATTTTGTCAACGGTAGTAATAAAGCATATGAGTTATGTAAATTATATCTTACAAGTTGCAAGCCTCATGCATAGTATACTAATAGTGTCCGCACCTCGTCCTACTTAGCTTGGACTACCGGATCTTTGCATGCCATGTTTCAACCAAGTGTCACAAAGGGGTACCTCCATGCCGCCTGTACAAAGGTCTAAGGAGAATGCTCGCATTTTGGATTTCTCGCTTTTGATTATTCTCAACTTAGACATCCATACCGGGACAACATGGACAACAGATAATGGACTCCTCTTAAATGCATAAGCATGTAGCAATGATTATTATTCTCATATGAGATTGAGGATATATGTCCAAAACTGAAACTTCCACCATGATTCATGGCTTTAGTTAGCGGCCCAATGTTCTTCTCTAACAATTTTGCATGCTCCAACCACTAAAATGATAGATCCTTCAGACAAGACGGACATGCATAGCAACTCACATGATATTCAACAATAGTTGATGGCGTTCCCCAGAAGCATGGTTATCGCACAACAAGCAACTTAATAAAAGATAAAGTGCATAAGTACATATTCAATACTACGATAGTTTTTAAGGCTATTTTGTCCCATGAGCTATATATTGCAAAGGTGAATGATGGAATTTTAAAGGTAGCACTCAAGCAATTTACTTTGGAATGGCGGAGAAATACCATGTAGTAGGTAGGTATGGTGGACACAAATGGCATAGTAGTTGGCTCAAGGATTTTGGATGCATGAGAAGTATTCCCTCTCGATACAAGGTTTAGGCTAGCAAGGTTATTTGAAGCAAACTCAAGGATGAACAGGTGCAGCAAAACTCACATAAAAGACATATTGTAAACATTATAAGACTCTACACCATCTTCCTTGTTGTTCAAAACTCAATACTAGATATTATCTAGACCTTAGAGAGACCAAATATGCAAATCAAATTTTAGCAAGCTCTATGTATTTCTTCATTAATGGGTGCAAAGCATATGATGCAAGAGCTTAAACATGAGCACAACAATTGCCAAGTATCACATTATCCAAGACATTTTAGAATTACTACATGTAGCATTTTCCAATTCCAACCATATAACAATTTAACGAAGAAGAAACTTCGCCTTGAACATTATGAGTAAAGCCTAAGGACATATTTGTCCATATGCAACAGCGGAGCGTGTCTCTCTCCCACAAAGTGAATGCTAGGATCCATCTTATTCAAACAAAAACAAAAACAAAAACAAACCGACGCTCCAAGCAAAGAACACAAGATGTGATTGAATAAAAATATAGTTTCAGGGGAGGAACCTGATGATGTTGTCGATGAAGAAGGGGATGCCTTGGGCATCCCCAAGCTTAGACGCTTGAGTCTTCTTAAAATATGCAGGGGTGAACCACGGGGGCATCCCCAAGCTTAGAGCTTTCACTCCTCTTGATCATAGTATATCATACTCCTCTCTTGACCCTTGAAAACTTCCTTCACACCAAACTTCAAGCAAACTCATTAGAGGGTTAGTGCACAATTAATAATTCACACATTCAGAGGTGACACAAACATTCTTTTCACTTCTGGACATTGCATAAAGCTACTGGACATTAATGGATCAAAGAAATGAATCCAACATAGCAAAAGAGGCAATGCGAAATAAAAGGCAGAATCTGTCAAAAACAGAACAGTCCGTAAAGACGAATTTAAAGCTGGCACCAGACTTGCTCAAATGGAAAAACTCAAAACTAATGAAAGTTGCGTACATATCTGAGGATCACGCTCGTAAATTGGCAGATTTTTTCGAATTTTCTACAGAGGACTGTGCCCAGATTCGTGACAGACAGCAATGCTGTTTCTGCGCAGCGATCCCAAATATAACATCAACTTTGACATAGAAACTTTACTTGGCACAAAAACATGATAAGGAGAGGTTGCTACAGTAGTAAACAACTTCCAAGACTCAACAAAACAAAAAATTGCTGTAGTAAAAACATGGGTTGTCTCCCATAAGCGCTTTTCTTTAACGCCTTTCAGCTAGGCGCAGAAAGTGCAAATCAAGTAACATCAAGAGTAGAAGCATCAACATCATAGCTTGTTCTAATAATAGAATCAAAAGGCAACTTCATTCTCTTTCTAGGGAAGTGTTCCATACCTTTCTTGAGAGGAAATTGATATTTAATATTACCTTCCCTCATATCAATAACAGCACCAACAGTTCGAAGAAAAGGTCTTCCCAACACAATAGGACAAGATGCATTGCATTCGATATCCAAGACAACAAAATCAACGGGGACAAGGTTATTGTTAACCGTAATGTGCACATTATCAATCCTCCCCAAAGGTTTCTTTTTAACATTATCGGCAAGATTAACATCCAAATAACAATTCTTCAATGGTGGCAAGTCAAGCATATCATAAATCTTTTTAGGCATAACAGAAATACTTGCACCAAGATCACATAAAGCATTACATTCAAAGTCATTGAATTTCATTTTAATGATGGGCTCCCAACCATCTTCTAACTTTCTAGGAATAGAAGTTTCAAGTTTTAGTTTCTCTTCTCTAGCTTTTATGAGAGCATTTGTAATATGTTTTGTAAAGGCTAAATTTATAGCACTAGCATTAGGACTTTTAGCAAGTTTTTGTAAGAACTTTATAACTTCAGAGATGTGGCAATCATCAAAATCTAAATCATTATGAGCTACAGCAATGGGATCATTGTTCCCAAGGTTGGAAAAAATTTCAGCAGTTTTATCACAAGCAGTTTCAGCAGTTTTAGCAATTTCAGGCAGTTTTGTTCGCTTTGCACTAGGAGTAGAAACATTGCCAACACCAATTATTTTACCATTGATAGTAGGAGGTGCAGCAACATGTGAAGAATTAGCATTACTAGTGGTGGTAATAGTCCAAACTTTAGCTACATTATTCTCTTTAGCTAGTTTTTCATTTTCTTCTCTATCCCACCTAGCACGCAGTTCAGCCATTAATCTTATATTCTCATTAATTCTAACTTGGATGGCATTTGCTGTAGTAGTAATCTTATTATCAATATCATTATTAGGCATAACTTTCAATTTTAAAAGATTAACATCAGAGGCAAGCCTATCAACTCTAGAAGCAATAGTATCAATTTTATCAAGCTTTTCCTCAACAGATTTGTTAAAAGCAGTTTGTGTACTAATAAATTCTTTAAGCATAGCTTCAAGACCAGAGGGTACATTCCTATTATTGTTGTAAGAATTCCCATAAGAATTACCATAACCATTACCATTAGCAGAAGGATATGGCCTATAGTTATTACCAGAGTTGTTCCTATAAGCATTGTTGTTGAAATTATTATTTTTAATGAAATTCACATCAACATTTTCTTCTTGAGCAACCAATGAGGCTAAAGGAACATTATTTGGATCAACATTAGATCTACCATTCACAAGCATAGACATAATCACATCAATCTTATCACTCAAGGAAGAGGTTTCTTCAACAGAATTTACCTTCTTACCTTGTGGAGCTCTTTCCGTGTGCCATTCAGAGTAATTTATCATCATATCATCAAGAAGTTTTGTAGCCGCCCCCAATGTGATGGACATAAAGGTACCTCCAGCAGCTGAATCCAATAAATTCCGCGAAGAAAAATTTAGTCCTGCATAGAAGGTTTGGATGATCATCCAAGTAGTCAGTCCATGGGTTGGGCAATTCTTTACCAAAGTTTTCATTCTCTCCCATGCTTGAGCAACATGTTCAGTATCTAATTGTTTAAAATTCATTATGCTACTTCTCAAAGATATAATTTTAGCGGGAGGATAATATCTACCAATAAAAGCATCCTTACATTTAGTCCATGAATCAATACTATTCTTAGGTAAAGATAGCAACCAATCTTTAGCTCTTCCTCTTAATGAGAAAGGAAACACTTTCAATTTAATAATATCACCATCTACATCCTTATACTTTTGCATTTCACAAAGTTCAACAAAATTATTGAGATGGGCAGCAGCATCATCAGAACTAACACCAGAAAATTGATCTCTCATAACCAAATTCAGTAAAGCAGGTTTAATTTCAAAGAATTCTGCTGTAGTAGCAGGTGGAGCAATAGGTGTGCATAGGAAATCATTATTATTTGCATTTGTGAAGTCACACAACTTAGTATTTTCAGGGGTATTCATTTTAGCAACGGTAAATAAAACAAACTAGATAAAGTAAATGCAAGTAACTAATTTTTTTGTGTTTTTGATATAGAGAGCAAGACAGTAAATAAAGTAAAACTAGCAACTAATTTTTTTGTGTTTTGATTTAGTGCAGCAAACAAAGTAGTAAATAAAATAAAGCAAGACAAAAACAAAGTAAAGAGATTGAGAAGTGGAGACTCCCCTTGCAGCGTGTCTTGATCTCCCCGGCAACGGCGCCAGAAAAAGAGCTTGATGGCGTGTAACTCACACGTTCGTTGGGAACCCCAAGAGGAAGGTATGATGCGCACAGTAAAGTTTTCCCTCAGAAAGAAACCAAGGTTTAATCGAACCAGTAGGAGCCAAGAAGCACGTTGAAGGTTGATGGTCGCGAAATGTGATGCGGCGCAACACCAGGGATTCCGGCGCCAACGTGGAACCTGCACAACACAACCCAAGTACTTTGTCCCAACGAAACAGTGAGGTTGTCAATCTCACCGGCTTGCTGTAACAAAGGATTAAGCGTATCGAGTGGAAGATGTTTGCAAAGAAAACAGTAAACACAATTGCAGTAGATTGTATGCTATGTAAAGAATAGGACCGGGGTCCACAGTTCACTAGAGGTGTCTCTCCCATAAGATAAAAGCATGTTGGGTGAACAAATTACAGTCGGGCAATTGACAAATAGAGAAAGGCATAACAATGCATATACATGATATGATAAATATAGTGAGATTTAATTGGGCATTACGACAAAGTACATAGACCGCCATCCAACTGCATCTATGCCTAAAAAGTCCACCTTCAGGTTATCATCCGAACCCCATTCAGTATTAAGTTGCTAAGCAACAGACAATTGCATTAAGTATGGTGCGTAATGTAATCGACAACTACATCCTTAGACATAGAATCAATGTTTTATCCCTAGTGGCAACAGCACATCACAACCTTAGAACTTTCTGTCACTGTCCCAGGTGTCAATGAAGGCATGAACCCACTATCGAGCATAAATACTCCCTCTTGGAGTTAAGAGTAAAAACTTGGCCAGAGCCTCTACTAATAATGGAGAGCATGCAAGATCATAAACAACACATAAACAATAGATTGATAATCACCATAATCATAGTATTCTCTATCCATCGGATCCCGACAAACACAACATATAGTATTACAGATAGATGATCTTGATCATGTTAGGCAGCTCACAAGATCCAACAATGAAGCACAATTAGGAGAAGACGACCATCTAGCTACTGCTATGGACCCATGGTCCAGGGGTGAACTACTCACTCATCACTCCGGAGGCGACCATGGCGGTGTAGAGTCCTCCGGGAGATGAATCCCCTCTCCGGCAGGGTGCCGGAGGCGATCTCCTGAATCCCCCGAGATGGGATTCGCGGCGGCGCGTCTCGGAAGGTTTTCCGTATCGTGGCTCTCGGTGGGGTTTTCGCGACGGAGGCTTTAAGTAGGCGGAAGGGCAACGCGGGGGCCACACGAGGGCCCCACACCCTAGGTCGGCGCGGCCAGGGCCTGGGCCGCGCCGGCCTATGGTGTCGGCGCCTCGTGGCCCCACTTCCTTCCCTCTTCGGTCTTCTGGAAGCTCCATGCAAAAATAGGACCCTGGGCGAAGATTTCGTCCAATTCCGAGAATATTTCCTTACTAGGATTTCTGAAACCAAAAACAGCAGAAAACAGCAACTGGCTCTTCGGCATCTTGTTAATAGGTTAGTTCCAGAAAATGCATAAATATGACATATAATGTGCATAAAACATGTAGGTATCATCAATAAAGTGGCATGGAACATAAGAAATTATCGATACGTTGGAGACGTATCAGCATACGGTCCCATTTAGCAGAGCGGTATCACCGTTTGAGAGGCGGCAGGGGATCGAAAGAAAAAGGTAAGTGACCAAATATGAGGTGCCAAAAATAATTCAAGAAAAGAAAGTTTTATAGTACATAGAGGATGACATGCGGGTCCCATTTAGCAGCAGCGGTATCACCGTTTGAGAGGCGGCAGGGGATCGAAAGAAAAAGGCAAGTGACCAAATTTGAGGTGCCAAAAAAAACTCCAAGAAAAGAAAGTTGATTGCACATAGAGGATGACATGCGGGTCCCATTTAGCAGCAGCGGTCTCAACGTTTCCAAGGCGGCAAGGGATCAAAAGAAAAAGGAAGTAGCCAGAAATCAGGGGGTCAAAAAAATCCAAGAATAGAAAGAATTTTGGTTCATAGAGGATGACATGCGGGACCCATGATCCTGCATCGTAAACGGCTCGATCGGAGAACGTTGAACGAGATGGCGCGATCTAGAAAAAAACAATGCCAGAGAGGCTGCCATCTGGGCCCTACATCCCTCGGCGGTGCGGATTTGCGTTGACTCGGCCGGCGAACCCGAGATTTCGAGATGCACCACGTCCCGGGCCACCATACGCGACGTTTTGGCCGCTTTCGTCGGGCTAGGTGGCCTCAAAAACGAGAAAAAAAAGTTTTGACATGCACCACGGAGGGACCAAAAATCGTCGGCCATGGTACACCAGCAACCACGGCGCGACTTCAACTTCGTCGGCCATGGCAACTTTTCTTGTAGTGTTCCACTCGATACGTTTAATCCTTTGTTTTCAGCAAGGCGGTGAGATTGACAACCTCACTGTTACGTTGGGGCAAAGTACTTTGATTGTGTTGTGCAGGTTCCACGTTGGCGCCGGTTTCACTGGTGTTGCGCCGCACTACATTCCTCCACCAACAACCTTCACGTGCTTCTTGGCTCCTACTGGTTCGATAACCTTGGTTTCTTTCTGAGGGAAAACTTACTGTTGTGCGCATCACACCTTCCTCTTGGGGTTCCCAACGGACGTGTTGACTACACGCCAGCAGTAGTGACTTTGCTCTTCAAATCCCCAATGACATTTTGCAAGGAATGAGACTTGAGACGTAAATGTCTTGTGGTAGCATCTTCATGGCGAGTATCAACCATTTGAAATGGGTTCTTGTGAGGGCTCTTGATCTTCATCATGGTTTTGGTCCTCGCCTTGACCTTCATTGTTGTTGTTGAAAGCATCATCATCATCATTATCATCATGAGTACCGGATGACTCGGGGGTATTGGGAATGTTAATATGCGGAAAGATTATCCCCGAATCACTTGGTGAAGAACTTGAAGCTTGGCCTTGATCACTTGATGTCGGTTGTTGTTGTTGTGGTAGATGAGCTTGCGGTTGTTGATGTTGAACTTGTGGTTGTAGTAGTGGTTGACTTGGACTTGGTTGTTGATGTCGAACTTGGGGTTGAGGTAGCGGTTGGCTTGCATTTGGTTGCTCAATGGAAGAAGCTTGGCCTTGTGGTGTAGATGGCTCCATATGGGTGGAACTTGGTTCTTCCTCGGCACTCATAGAAGGTAGTGGTTGAGATCGACGAGTGCCAATACCCATCCTTCCTATGGTAACCGGGGGAATTGCATCTCCTTTCTCACAAGAAGCACTTCGCTCCTCCAAAGATCTACCATCTTCATCGAATGTCACATCACAAGATTCTACAACTCGCCCATTTGACTTGTTGAAGACTCTATAGGCGTGAGAGTCCGTTGCATAGCCAACAAAGATACCTTCTTGAGCTCTTGAATCAAACTTGGATAGACGCGTGTCCTTGACTAGCACATAGCATTTGCATCCGAAGACCTTGAAGTATGACACATTAGGCTTGTTGCCGGTAAGGATCTCATATGGTGTCTTCTCCAAACCCTTGCGGAAGTAGAGGCGGTTAGTGGCATGACAAGCGGTTGAGATAGCTTCCACCCAAAATTATACTTTGAATTGTACTCCATCATCATTGTTCGAGCGGCTTCAATTAAGGTTCGATTCTTCCTTTCGGCGACCCCATTTTGTTGGGGAGTAATGGCGAGGAGTATTGATGTTGGATTCCTTCTTCGCCGAGGAAGTCATCCAAGGTGTAGTTCTTGAACTCCGTTCCATTGTCACTCCTTATTGCTAGGATCATGGCGTTGTACTTGCGTTGAACTTGGTTAGCAAACTCCATCATGGTCCGTTGAGTCTCACTCTTGTACTTGAAGAAGAATACCCAACAATAACGTGAATAGTCATCAACGATGACAAGGCAATACTTCTTTCCTCCAAGACTTTCATGAGATGGCGGACCGAAGAGATCAACATGTAGGAGCTCCAAGCATCCTTGTGGTAGAGATGATAGTCTTGGCTTTGTGCGGAGAGTCATGCATTTTGCCTTCAACACAAGCCCTACAAACACGATCTTTGGCAAAAGAAACATTTTCCATTAGTCCCACAATATGGTTCCCCTTGTGAAGACTTTGCAAAGTCCTCATGTTGACATGGGCTAGTCGGCGATGCCATAACCAACCCTTGTCACCTTTGCGAATAGGCAAAGAGCGGATGATGTTGTCTTTCCGGAGAAATCAACAACATACAATCCGTTCTCCACATATCCAACAAAGGCTACACGGAGTGTCTTGCTCCACAAGAGGACCACCATATGTTCATCGAAAAAGGTACAAAGACCCATGCGTGCAATTTGATGAAACGGAAAGTAAATTGTAACCAAGGGTCTCGACAAGGAGGACATTCACAAGTGAAATGTCGGGTGTTACCACCACTTTGCCAAGACCCAATACCTTTGAGCTTGTGTTGTCGCCATACGAAACAGTAGAATGAGATGGCTCGAGGTCGACAACAATTTCCTTGCTTTCGGTCATATGACTTGTGGCTCCACTATCAACCACCCATTTAGCGCCACCGGAAGCATAGTCCTACAAGAGATCAAGTCTTGGATTTAGGTACCCATTTTTCAATGGGTCCTATTGATACGTCTCAAACGTATCTATAATTTCTTATGTTCCATGCTACTTTTATTACAATACTTGAGTGTTTTACACATACTTTACACCATTATTTTACATTTTCCGGCACTAACCTATTAACAAGATGCCGAAGTGCCAGTATAGGGGTGTATCGTAGTACTTTCGATAAATAAGAGTGTCGAACCCAACGAGGAGCAGAAGGTGTTGACAAGCAGTTTCGATGAAGGATTCACTGTAAATGCTCACAGACAAGTATTCAGGGGGTTTTGATATTGCAGATAAATAAAGTACAAGTAAATAAAATACGAGAGAAATAATTGCAGCGAGTGGCCCAATCCTTTTTAGCACAAAGGACAAGCCGGTTTGTTTACTTATAATGACCAAACGTTCTTGAGGACACACGGGGATTTTAGTCTAGTACTTTCGCTTCATGTGGCTTAATAATCTTCATTGTTTTGATAAGTGTTGTGTGGGTGAACCTATGCTAATGCACCGCCCTTCCTAGGACTAATACATACTTGTGATTATACCCCTTGCAAGCATCCGCAACTACAAGAAAGTAATTAAGATAAATCTAACCACAGCCTTAAACTCTGAGATCCTGCGATCCCTCCTGCATCGATATACTAACGGGGGCTTAGGTTTCTGTCACTCCGGCAACCCCGCAATTAGCAACCGAATACAAGATGCACTCCCCTAGGCCCATAAATGGTGAAGTGTCGTGTAGTCGACGTTCACACGACACCACTAGAAGAATGACACCACAACTTAAATATCATAACATTGAATATTACTCAACCATAATTCACTACTAGCATTTAGACTTCACCCATGTCCTCAAGAACTAAACGAACTACTCACGAGACATCATATGGAATACAATCAGAGGTGATATGATGATGAATAACAATCTGAACATAAACCTTGGTTCAATGGTTTCACTCAATAGCATCTACAACAAGTATAGAATAACACCGGGAGAGTTTCCCCTATCAAACAATCAAGATTTAACCCGAATTGTTACAGCGGTGACGAGGTGCAGCGGTGGTGATGGCGGTGTAGATGGTGGAGATGATGATGATGATGATGGAGATGATGTCCCGCTCGATGACGATGGCGATGGCGTCGATTTCCCCCTCCGGGAGGGAATTTCCCCGGCGGATTCCTGCCCGCCGGAGAGCTCTTTTCTCTCTGGTGTTCTCCGCCCCGCAGAGGCGGCTGTAACCCTTCGTGAGGTCCTCTCTGTGGCTTAGGTTTTCGGGACGAAGGAGTACGCGAAGAAAAGGAGGCGAAAGAGGCTGTGGGGCCCCCAGAGCATAGGGTGGCGCGGCCAGGCCATGGGCCGCGCCGCCCTATGGTCTGGGCCCACAGTGGCTCCTCTCTTCTTCCCCTTCTGGCTCCCTCCGTCATCTGGAAAAATAGGAATTTACGTGAAATTCCCTTCCACAGTTGATCTTCCGAAATATTGCGTTCTGACGGTGCTTTTTCCAGCAGAATCCTGGCTCCGGTGCTTGATCCTCCAATGATGATGAAACATGCAAAATAGATGAAATAACATAAGTATTGTGTCCCAATATGAAATATATCAATGAATAACAGCAAATTATGATACAAAATAGTGATGCAAATTGGACGTATCAACTCCCCCCAAGCTTAGACCTCGCTTGTCCCCAAGCGAAACTGAGCTCGATAAACAAGACCACATGTTTATGGAGTGAAGAGTCGATAAATAAAATACGGACAAGAAGCATCATATTCATTCACACAAGACATTCTAGTAAACAACTTCCTCATATAACTCATCTCGAAATAGGTAAAGAGAAATCACAAGTAAAGGTGCATAAGAAATCATAGTTGGTGATGGCAAACTTCGTTCTTGGTCAGAGAACTACTAACGGATTGTACTTCTAAGCAAAGCTTTCATATTAGAATTTATAGCTGAGCCTTCATATTTAAGCATAACAATCTCCTCATAATCATTGATAACTTCAAAGTCATATTCATTCAGATAAAATTGGTACTAAACAAGAAAGTATAAAAGACATGATTAACTGAATCATAGCATAAATGATTGGTTCACAACAACTCAATTGCTTGCTTGAGATAGAGAGAAATAGGTTTACTGACTCAACATAAAAGTAAAAGACAGGCCCTTCGCAGAGGGAAGCAGGGATTAAATCATGTGCTAGAGCTTTTCAAGTTTTGAAATCATATAAAGAGCATAAAAGTAAGATTTTGAGCGGTGTTTGTTGTTGTCAACGAATGGTAGCGGGCACTCTAACCCCCTTGCCAAACGAACCTTCAAAGAGCGGCTCCCATGAGGGACGGCATTTCTACCAGCAAGGTAGATCATCCCCCTTCTCTTTTGTTTACACATGTATTTTAGTTTTATTAAGGATGACACTCCCCCCAACCTTGGCTTTCTCAATCCATGGCTAACCGAATCCTCGGGTGCCTTCCAACATTCACATACCATGGAGGAGTGTCTATTGCAAAATTAAGTTGCTTACTGATAAGTCAGAGCAAAACATGTGAAGAGAATTATTAATGAAAGTTATTAATTGGGGCTGGGAACCCCGTTGCCAGCTCTTATTGCAAAATTATTGGATAAGCGGATGTGCCGCTAGTCCATTGGTGAAAGTCCGCCCAACAAGATTGAAAGATAAAACACCACATACTTCCTCATGAGCTATAGAACATTGACACAAATAAGGAGTAGTATAGTTTGAATTATTTAAAGGTAGCACATGAAGTATTTACTTGGAATGGCAGAAAATACCATGTAGTAGGTAGGTATGGTGGACACAAATGACATAGGTTTGGTCTAAGGTTATGGATGTATGAGAAGCATTCCCTCTCGATACAGGTCTTTGGCTAGCAAGGTTTGATAGCAAGCATAAAGGTTGAGGGAAACAAACAAATATACATATGATAGAAACAATCATGCATCTTTCTCATAAGCACAAGCAATTTTAACTTAAGAATACTAAGCATAGAGATAATAGAGTAATATATCTAAGTGTATTTCTCTCTTCTATTTAAACATCAAGATGTTGTTGCTATTGACCAATGCTAAGTTTGCCAAAACCAAATAGATTTACTTGATGCTCCCAAAGTGATATCAATACTCATGTCAAGAGTAATCATATAATAGAGATTGCAAACTAAAATAAGATGTGCAAAAAGTAAATGATAAGACTTCTCATTAATATTTCATAACGATAACTCACACCAACGGATACATAGATAACTAACTAAGAGAGATACTTCCACATTGCATACTATTCCATATGATAACTTCCCTACTCATGATATGACACTACTTGATAGTAAAAGATAAAGGTGGTGATGTGATACCGCGGCACTCCCCCAAGCTTGGAACAAACCAAGGGGATGCCAATACCGATGATGAATTACTCCTTCGGTGATGATGGCGATGGATTCCTCTCGCGCTTCATAAGGATCTCCTTCAGCTTCAGCTTCTCAATTTTGCAATTCTGCACCAAAACCTGAAGAGACTCATTGTTACCCGAGTGTGGCGGTGACGGCCTTGTGCTGGGATTTGAGTAATATTCCAGCATTCTGCGAAGTCGCTGGTTCTCCTCCTGAAGTATCTCCACTTCCCTTCTTAGAGCACGATATTGATCACAAAACTCATCAGCAACCCGTATTGCTTCCTCCACACAAGGGAAAGAGTCGAGGTCCAGAGCAGGCGGAAGAGCTCCCTGCAAGTTATGAGAAAAAGAACGCCCAGTATTAACCGATCCCACCAAAATTGGCTTACTCCTCGTAGTTTCCCACTCTCCTTTTGCTGATGCTATCTTCTCCTTCTCCTTATTGATCCTCTCATCCATCTCTTCCCTCCAAGGCCCCTTGTCTTTGTTGTTGGAGACCATGGTGCTTCTAGATCAAAACAAATCTGGCAGAAAACAGCTCGAAACAAAACACGACGAGAAAACGATATTACGGACCTCCAGGGGTCCGGGGGATTATATAGCAAAAATTTTCACGACAAAAGGAAGGTTCCAGATCGAACACGAGTCGGAAAGGGGCAACGAGGCGGCCAGACCATAGGTCGGCGCGGGCCCAGGTCAGGCCGCGCCGGCCTATGGTGGCACCCCTCGTGCGTCCTTTCCACTCCGTTTCGAACTCGTAATTTTTCATATTTTCTAAAAACAGCAGAAATAATGTTCGGAAAGGTAAACGCGGACTTTTTATTACCTGTACTGTTACCTATTCAAAGTCGAGTTCTGGCGGACTGTCAATTTGTCCTTTGATGAAAGCCTCCGGTGTTTCCACTTGAATAATATCAACATCAACATTATAAGAATCACCCGAGATATAATGCTTGAGTCTTTGTCCATTCACCACTTGTGTGGCATTGCCTTGGAGAGAGCTAATTTTAATTGCTCCTGAACGATACACCTCCTCAACAACATATGGTCCTTCCCACTTCGAGAGTAATTTCCCTGCAAAGAATCTGAGACGAGACCGATACAATAGAACTTGATCTCCAACATTAAATTCTCTTTTAATGATCCTTCTATCATGCCACTTCTTAACTTTTTCTTTAAAGAGTTTAGCATTTTCATAAGCTTCACTTCTCCATTCATCTAGAGAACTTAATTGCAACAACCTCTTATTACCGGCTAATTTAGGATCTTTATTTAGTTCTCTAACAGCCCAATAAGCTTTGTGCTCTAGTTCTAAAGGTAAATGACAAGCTTTTCCATAAACCATTTTATAAGGTGACATTCCCATAGGATTTTTATAAGCAGTTCTATAAGCCCATAGTGCTTCTTTCAATTTGCTAGCCCAATTCTTTCTAGATTTATTAACAGTCTTACCCAAGATAGCTTTAATCTCTCTATTTGATAATTCTACTTGACCACTAGTTTGAGGGTGATAAGCAGAAGCAATTCTATGATTAATACCATACTTAGCAAGAGTTTTTCTAAAACCTCCATGAATAAAATGAGAACCTCCATCAGTCATAATATATCTAGGTATTCCAAATCTAGGAAATATAACATCTACAAGCATTTTTATAGAGGTCTCACCATCAGCACTTTTTGTAGGTATAGCTTCTACCCATTTAGTAACATAATCAACAGCGACAAGTATATGAGTGTTACCATCTGAAGAAGGGAAAGGACCCATGAAGTCGAATCCCCAACAATCGAATGGTTCAATAACAAGAGTATAATTCATAGGCATTTCATTGCGTCTGGAGATATTACCAACTCTTTGACATTCATCACAAGATAAAATAAATTTCCTTGCATCTTTGAAGAGTGTTGGCCAATAAAAACCTGATTGTAGAACCTTTTGCGCGGTTCTATCTCCAGCGTGATGTCCTCCATAAACACTACCATGACATTTACTCAATATCTCCTGTTGTTCATATTCAGGAACACATCTTCGCATAATACCATCTACTCCTTCTTTATATAAGTGTGGGTCATCCCAAAAATAATGCCTCAAGTCATAAAAGAATTTCCTCCGTTGCTGAGCTGAAAAGGTTGGAGGCAAATACTTCGAAACAATAAAGTTAGCATAATCTGCATACCAAGGGCTCTCTCGCGAGCTCACCTTTATTACAGCCAATTGTTCATTTGGAAAACTATCATTAACAGGAACAGGATCATAAGCAATATTTTCCAATCTAGACAAATTATCAGCAACAGGATTATCAGCACCTTTCCTATCTACAATATGTAAATCAAATTCTTGCAACAGAAGTACCCATCTAATAAGCCTTGGCTTAGCATCTTTCTTTGTCATAAGGTATCTAATTGCAGCATGATCAGTATGAATTGTAACTTTCGAATCAACAATATAGGGTCTAAACTTGTCACAAGCAAAGACTACAGCTAACAATTCTTTTTCAGTTGTAGCATAATTTCTTTGAGCAGCATCAAGAGTCTTACTAGCATAATGAATAACATTTAATTTTTTATCTACCCGCTGTCCAAGAACAGCGCCTACAGCAAAATCACTAGCATCACACATAATTTCAAAAGGCAAATTCCAATCAGGAGGTTCGACTACAGGAGCAGTTGTTAAGGCTTTCTTTAGAGTTTCAAAAGCTTCCTTACAATCATCATCAAAAACAAAAGGTACATCTTTTTGAAGAAGATTAGTAAGAGGCTTTGAAATTTTAGAGAAATCTTTAATAAATCTCCTATAAAACCCAGCATGACCAAGAACACTACGAATACCTTTAACATCCCTCGGATAGGGCATCTTCTCAATTGCTTCAACTTTAGCTCTATCAACTTCAATACCTCTCTCGGAAATTTTATGTCCCAATACAATTCCTTCATTAACCATAAAGTGGCATTTCTCCCAATTAAGAACAAGGTTAGTTTCTTCACATCTCTGCAAAACTTTATCGAGGTTTCGCAAGCAATTATCAAAAGAATTCCCATAGACAGAAAAATCATCCATGAACACCTCTACAATACTTTCGCAAAAACCATGAAAAATAGCAGACATGCATCTTTGAAAAGTAGCAGGAGCATTACATATAGGGGATCGCAACAGTCTTCGAGGGAAGTAAAACCCAAATTTATTGATTCGACACAAGGGGAGGTAAAGAATACTTATAAGCCTTAACAACTGAGTTGTCAATTCAGCTGCACCTGGAAAAGCACTAGTAACAGGGGTGATGTGAAAGTAGCAGTAATATGAGAGCAATAGTAACAGTAACACAGCAGCAGTAATAGCAATATGAGAGCAATGGCACCAGAGAATAGTTGATACTACTTCCAATGACATGTAGAACGAGTATATAATGATGCGAGATGGACCGGGGTTCCCAGCTATCTACACTAGTGGCAACTCTCCAATAACAAGTGTTGGGTGAACAAATTACAGTTGGGCAATTGATAGGATTGATAAGGCATTAAGAAAGAACATCAATTCATTAATCATGTAGGCATGTTTTCCATATTTAGTCGTACGTGCTCGCAATGAGAAACTTGCACAACATCTATTGTCCTACCAGCCGGTGGCAGCCGGGCCTCAAGGGAATCTACTGGATATTAAGGTACTCCTTTTAATAGAGCACCGGAGCAAAGCATTAACACTCCGTGAAAACATGTGTCCCTCACATCACCGCCATCCCCTCCGGTTGTCCCGATTTCTGTCACTTCGGGGCCTTTGGTTCCGGACAGTGACATGTGCATACAACTTGTAGATACAATCTAAGCAATAATTATAGAGCTCAAATCTAAGATCATGCCACTCGGGCCCTAGTGACAAGCATTAAGCATAACAAGATTGCAGCAACAATAACTTCACAAACTTTATAGATAGACTAATCATAATGTATCATCCATCGGATCCCAACAAACACAACACCGATTACATCAGATGAATCTCAATCATGTAAGGCAGCTCATGAGATCATTGTATTGAAGTACATGGGGGAGAGAATACCAACTAGCTACAGCTAGAACCCGTAGTCCATGGGGGAACTACTCACGGAGCATGATGGAGGCGATGGCGTTGATGGAGATGGCTTCCGGGGGCACTTCCCCGTCCCGGCAGGGTGCCGGAACAGAGACTTCTGTCCCCCGAATTGGAGTTTCGCGATGGTGGCGGCGCCCCTGGAGTCTTTCTGGAGTTTCGTCAAGTGGTACGGTGTTTTTAGGTCGAAAGGGATTTTATAGGCGAAGAGGCGGCGCAGGGGGGCACCTGGGGGCTCCCCACCACAGGCCGGCGCGGGCCCAGGCCAGGCCGCGCCGCCCTATGGTGTGGTGGCCCTCTGGCCCCTCTCCGACTCTTCTTCGGTGTTCTGGAGCCTTCCGGGAAAAATAGGAGGTTTGGTCTTCGTTTCGTCGAATTCCGAGAATATTGCCCGAACAGCCTTTCTGGAACCAAAAACAGCAGAAAACAGGAACTGGCACTGTGGCATCTTGTTAATAGGTTAGTTCCGGAAAACGCATAAAAACATCATAAAGTGCAAGCAAAACATGTAAGTATTGTCATAAAACAAGCATGGAACGACAGAAATTATGGATACGTCGGGGACGTATCAGCATCCCCAAGCTTAGTTCCTGCTCGTCCCGAGCAGGTAAACGATAAAAAGAATAATTTCTGTAGTGACATGCTACTTACATAACCTTGATCATACTATTACAAAGCATATGAAATGAATGAAGTGACTCAAGGCAATGATCTATAGTTGCTAACAAGTAGATAACATATAGCAAAACTTTTCATGGAGAGTACTTTCAAGACAAGCATCAAAAGTCTTGCACAAGAGTTAACTCATAAAGCAATAAGTTCATAGTAAAGGCATCGAAGCAACACAAAGGAGGATATAAGTTTCAGCGGTTGCTTTCAACTTTCAACATGTATATCTCATGGATATTGTCAACATAGAGTAATATGATGAATGCAAATAAGCAAGTATGTAAGAATCAATGCACAGTTGACACAAGTGTTTGCTTCTAAGATGGAAGGAAATAGGTAAACTGACTCAACATAAAGTAAAAGAATGGCCCTTCAAAGAGGAAAGCATCGATTGCTATATTTGTGCTAGAGCTTTGGTTTTGAAAACATAAAGAGAGCATAAAAGTAAAGTTTTGAGAGGTGTTTGTTGTTGTCAACGAATGGTAGTGGGCACTCTAACCCCCTTGCTAGACAAACCTTCAAGAGCGGCTCCCATGAATTATTTTTATTTTTGGGTGGCACTCCTTCCAACCTTTCTTTCACAAACCATGGCTAACCGAATCCTCGGGTGCCTGCCAACAATCTCATACCATGAAGGAGTGCCCTTTTATTTTAGTTTTATTATGATGACACTCCTCCCCACCTTTGCTTACACAAGCCATGGCTAACCGAATCCTCGGGTGCCGTCCAACAATCACATACCATGGAGGAGTGTCTATTTTTGTTAATTAATTTGGGACTGGGAATCCCATTGCCAGCTCTTTTTGCAAAATTATTGGATAAGCGGATGAAGCCACTAGTCCATTGGTGAAAGTTGCCCAACAAGATTGAAAGATAAACACCACATACTTCCTCATGAGCTATAAAACATTGACACAAATCAGAGGTAATAAATTTTGAATTGTTTAAAGGTAGCACTCAAGCAATTTACTTTGGAATGGCAGAAAATACCACATAGTAGGTAGGTATGGTGGACACAGATGGCATAGGTTTTGGCTCAAGGTTTTGGATGCACGAGAAGTATTCCCTCTCGATACAAGGCTTAGGCTAGCAAGGTTGTTTGAAGCAAACACAAGTATGAACCGGTACAGCAAAACTTACATAAGAACATATTGCAAGCATTATAATACTCTACACTGTCTTCCTTGTTGCTCAAACACTTTTACCAGAAAATATCTAGACCTTAAGAGAGATCAATTATGCAAACCAATTTTAACAAGCTCTACGGTAGTTCTCCACTAATAGGTTTAAACTACATGAAAAAAACTTAATCATGATCTACTTGAGAGCTCAAAACAATTGCCAAGTGTCAAATTATTCAAGACATTATGAGGCATTTTCTATTTCCAACCAAATACCAATAAGTATTGTAGCTTCCAACTTTTATCATTGAACATTAAAAGTAAAACGAAGAACAAGTGTTCATATGAAAAAGCGGAGCGTGTCTCTCTCCCAAACAAGGATTGCTAGGATCCATCTTTATTCAAACACAAACAAAAATAAAAAAACACAGACGCTCCAAGTAAAGCACATAAGATGTGACCGAATAAAAATATAGTTTCAATAGAAGAAACCTGATAAGTTGATGAAGAAGGGGATGCCTTGGGCATCCCCAAGCTTAGACGCTTGAGTCTCCTTGAAATATGCAGGGATGAACCACGGGGGCATCCCCAAGCTTAGACTTTTCACTCTTCTTGATCATATATCATCCTCCTCTCTTGACCCTTGAAAACTTCCTTCACACCAAACTTCTCATAAACTTCATTAGAGGGGTTAGTACTCAAAAAACTTGAATCCACCTTGGTCCTGTAGTGACACATTGCAAGAACTCAATAAAACATTAGCTACAGCTCTCCACGTCTAGAAAACCTCGCTTAAAGTCCACAAGAGACAATGCAAAAAACAGAGACAGAATCTGCCAAAACAGAACAGCCAGTAAACACGAATTTTAAAATGGTACTTCCGTTGCTCAAATCAGAAAACTCAAAACTAATGAAAGTTGCGTACATATCTGAGGATCACGCACGTAAATTGGCAGATTTTTCTGAGTTTCCTACAGAGAAATATGCCCAGATTCGTGACAGATAGAAATCTGTTTCTGCGCAGAAATCCAAATCTAGTATCAACCTTCGATTAGAGGCTTCACTTGGCACAACAAAACACAAAACTAAGATAAGGAGAGGTTGCTACAGTAGTAAACAACTTCCAAGACACAAATATAAAACAAAGTACTGTAGCAAAATAACACATGGGTTATCTCCCAAGAAGTTCTTTTCTTTATAGCCATTAAGATGGGCTCAGCAGTTTTAAATGATGCACTCGCAAGAAATAGTATTTGAAGCAAAAGAGAGCATCAAAAAGCAAATTCAAAACACATTTAAGTCTCACATGCTTCCTATGGAAAGGAATCTTGTACACGAATAAGTTCATGAAGAACAAAGTGACAAGCATAAGTAGATAGAACAAGTGTAACTTCAGCAATTTCAGCATATAGAGAGGTGTATTAGTACCATGAAAATTTCTACAACCATATTTTCCTCTCTCATAATAATTTTCAGTAGCTTCATGGATAAACTCAACAATATAACTATCACATGCAGCATACTTTTCATGATTTCCAAACACATAATTTTTATCAAGCTCAAATATAGTAGGATCAAAACTTCCAAACTCACTTTTATCAATAATATAACAAGGTGATCGATCAATCTCAAGAGATATGGGACTCTTAAATAAAGTCAATACTTTTCCAATCCCATTTTCATTAGTAGTACAATTAATATTATCAAGTAACATAGGACCATCATCTAGAGCTTTATCATAAACATTTGCCAAGCAAAATTCTTTAGTACCATGCATTTCGACATCAGGCACAAACAAAGCATTATCATAAGATTTATCAAAGTAGCATGGATTATCATATATAACAGCAGCATAATTATTCTCACAAGTATTACTCATAGGTACTATTTCAAGAGAATCCACAGGAACATAACATTCAACCTCTTCCGGTAAGCATGGAGGACAATCAAATAGTGTAAGAGATAAAGAGTTACTCTCATTAGAAGGTTGACATGGGTAGCTAATCCATTCTTCCTCCTTTTGTTCGTCGCTCTCTTCTTCTTTTTCATCCAATGAGCTTTCAGGTTCATCAATTTCCTCCTCTTTTTCATCCAATGAGCTTTCAGGTTCATCAATTTCTTCTTCCACCGGTTCCTGCAAATTGTGAGTGCATTCTTGTGCATTAATGTGTCTCTCTTTATAATCAAGGATATAAGGATTCCTACTGTAGCATTCTATACAAGAATTAAGGATAGTAGAGACATAATCTTTAAGGCCCTTACAAACAACACAAGTTTCATAATTCTCAACCATGAAGGATTCTATCTCGGAGGCTCCCATAAATAAGACAAATTGTTCTACCTCTTCGAACCCATAATGAATATAGCAATTCCGATTATAGTTCTTAATTAAAAATTCCTCACTAAAGCCACATTGAAATTTAAGATGTTTAGTATCCTGTTGAGAGCAACAGTTTATATTATGGCGTTCAAGCAAGATTTCAGCAATTGTATTCAATTTTTCTATCATAGCACTCATTATTTTACCAGTTCTTGATTCTCTATAATTATTATAACATTCTATAAGCTCCAAGTAGGTTGTTGGTTCTCCCATAACAGCAGTTTTTAATTTTTAGGTTTTTCAAATTTTTATGGATTTTCGGGTATATAGGGAAAATAAAACAAGACAAAAATAAACTAGACAAAAGTAAACTAAGCAAAGTAAAACTAGACAGAAATAAACTAAGCACAAATAAACTAGACAGAAATAAACTAGCAAGACAAAATAAAATAAAAGCAGAGAGAGAGGTAGAGTGTACTCCCCAGGTGAACTTATGAGTAGAGCTATGCCTCCCCGGCAACGGCGCCAGAAAATAGTCTTGATGACCCACAAGTATAGGGGATCGCAACAGTCTTCGAGGGAAGTAAAACCCAAATTTATTGATTCGACACAAGGGGAGGTAAAGAATACTTATAAGCCTTAACAACTGAGTTGTCAATTCAGCTGCACCTGGAAAAGCACTAGTAACAGGGGTGATGTGAAAGTAGCAGTAATATGAGAGCAATAGTAACAGTAACACAGCAGTAATAGCAATATGAGAGCAATGGCACCAGAGAATAGTTGATACTACTTCCAATGACATGTAGAACGAGTATATAATGATGCGAGATGGACCGGGGTTCCCAGCTATCTACACTAGTGGCAACTCTCCAATAACAAGTGTTGGGTGAACAAATTACAGTTGGGCAATTGATAGGATTGATAAGGCATTAAGAAAGAACATCAATTCATTAATCATGTAGGCATGTTTTCCATATTTAGTCGTACGTGCTCGCAATGAGAAACTTGCACAACATCTATTGTCCTACCAGCCGGTGGCAGCCGGGCCTCAAGGGAATCTACTGGATATTAAGGTACTCCTTTTAATAGAGCACCGGAGCAAAGCATTAACACTCCGTGAAAACATGTGTCCCTCACATCACCGCCATCCCCTCCGGTTGTCCCGATTTCTGTCACTTCGGGGCCTTTGGTTCCGGACAGTGACATGTGCATACAACTTGTAGATACAATCTAAGCAATAATTATAGAGCTCAAATCTAAGATCATGCCACTCGGGCCCTAGTGACAAGCATTAAGCATAACAAGATTGCAGCAACAATAACTTCACAAACTTTATAGATAGACTAATCATAATGTATCATCCATCGGATCCCAACAAACACAACACCGATTACATCAGATGAATCTCAATCATGTAAGGCAGCTCATGAGATCATTGTATTGAAGTACATGGGGGAGAGAATACCAACTAGCTACAGCTAGAACCCGTAGTCCATGGGGGAACTACTCACGGAGCATGATGGAGGCGATGGCGTTGATGGAGATGGCTTCCGGGGGCACTTCCCCGTCCCGGCAGGGTGCCGGGAGAGACTTCTGTCCCCCGAATTGGAGTTTCGCGATGGTGGCGGCGCCCCTGGAGTCTTTCTGGAGTTTCGTCAAGTGGTACGGTGTTTTTAGGTCGAAAGGGATTTTATAGGCGAAGAGGCGGCGCAGGGGGGCACCTGGGGGCTCCCCACCACAGGCCGGCGCGGGCCCAGGCCAGGCCGCGCCGCCCTATGGTGTGGTGGCCCTCTGGCCCCTCTCCGACTCTTCTTCGGTGTTCTGGAGCCTTCCGGGAAAAATAGGAGGTTTGGTCTTCGTTTCGTCGAATTCCGAGAATATTGCCCGAACAGCCTTTCTGGAACCAAAAACAGCAGAAAACAGGAACTGGCACTGTGGCATCTTGTTAATAGGTTAGTTCCGGAAAACGCATAAAAACATCATAAAGTGCAAGCAAAACATGTAAGTATTGTCATAAAACAAACATGGAACAAATTATGGATCTTTGGAAAGTAGCAGGAGCATTACATAAACCAAAAGGCATACGCCTATAAGCATAAGTTCCATAAGGACAAGTAAAAGTGGTTTTCTCTTGATCTTTAGCTTTAACAGCAATTTGTGAAAACCCAGAATAACCATCAAGAAAGCAAAAATGAGTATTTTTAGATAACCTTTCTAGCATTTGATCAATAAAGGGTAAAGGGTAATGATCTTTCTTAGTAACTTTATTAACTTTTCGAAAATCAATGCACATTCTATATCCTACAACTATTCTTTGAGGAATAAGCTCATCATTATCATTAGGCACAACAGTCATTCCTCCTTTCTTAGGAACGCAATGCACAGGACTAACCCATCTACTATCAGCAATAGGATATATAATACCAGCTTCAAGAAGTTTTAATACCTCATTCCTTACCACCTCTTTCATCTTCGGAATTAGACGACGTTGATGTTCAACAACAGGCTTTGCATCTTCTTCCATATTAATAGCATGTTGGCAAATAGAAGGAGAAATCCCTTTCAAATCATCAAGAGTATAGCCAATAGCTCCTCGGTGTTTCTTCAATATTTCCAATAACCTTTCTTCCTCAATCTCTGAAAGCTTAGAACTAATAATAACAGGATATATTTTCTTATCATCAATATGAGCATATTTAAGATTATCAGGTAAAGGCTTTAGATCAAAAACAGGATCTTCCTTTGGTGGCGGTGTTGTACCCAAATCTTCCACCGGTAAATCATGCTTGAGAATAGGTTGGCGAAGAAAAATTTCCTCAAGCTCATCTCTTTCTTTCCTAAAAGCTTCACTTTCACTATTCTCCAAATGTTGCTGCAAAGGATTATTAGGAACAAGAACAATAGATGCACACTGCTCCATTTTAAAATCATTACTAGGCAAGTCAACTTTATAAGGAGTTTTGGTAAATTTAGAAAAGTTAAATTCATAAGGTTCACCAGCAAATCTAGTCAAAATTTTCTCTTTCTTACAATCTATAATAGCTCCACAAGTATTTAGAAAAGGTCTACCAAAAATGATAGGACAATGATCACTAGCAGCAGAACCAAGTACCAAAAAGTCAGCAGGATATTTAATCTTACCACATAGAACTTCCACATCTCGAACAATACCAATTGGAGAAATAGTTTCTCTATTAGCCAAATGAATAACCACATCAATATCTTCAAGTTCACAAGAACCAATTTCGTGCATAATCTCCGTGTAAAGCTCATAAGGAATAGCACTAACACTTGCACCAATATCACATAAACCATAATAGCAATGATCACCAATTCTAACAGATAGCATAGGAACACTAACTTGTTTGGATTTATTAGGATGTGAAACAATATTAGAAGCATCTTCACAGAAAATAATATGACCATCCTCCACATTTTCAGTCACAAGATCTTTAACTATTGCAACAGCAGGTTCAATTTTAATTTGTTCTTCAGGTTCTTTAGGTTTCTTTTCACTTTTATTAACCGCACTAGATATGACAGAGTACTCCTTCATTTTAGCAGGGAAAGGAGTTTTTTCAATATAAGCTTCAGGAATAACATTATCAACAGTTTCAACCACTACACATTTGTTTACAGATGAATCAACTTTATCTTTATACGGTTCATGATACTTATCAAAATTCTTCTTAGGCAGTTCATAATGAGAGGCAAAAGCTTTATAAAGATTTGCAACAACTTGGGAATCAAGACCATATGTAGCACTCATATTACGAAATTTATCAGTATCCATAAAAGCTTCAATGCATTTATAATCATAAATTATACCTGATTCTCTATCTTTGTCGTTCTCCCATCCTTCAGTATTTTCTTGGATCCGATCAAGAAGGTCCCTTTTAAACTCTTCATTCTTGCGTGTAAATGATCCAGAACAAGAAGTATCCAGCAAGGTCTTGTCTTGAAAAGAAAGTCTTGCATAGAAATTATCAATAATAACATTACCAGGAAGCTCATGAATGGGGCATTTGAGCATTAAAGACTTCAATCTCCCCCAAGCTTGGGCAATACTCTCTCCATCATGAGGCCAGAAATTATATATGCGGTTCCGATCTTTGTGAATTTCACTTGGAGGATAAAATTTGGAATAAAATAAAGGCACAATGTCCTCCCAATCAATAGAATCACCATTCTTCAGCAATTTATACCAGTGCGCCGCTTTACCAGACAGCGATATAGTGAATAGTTTCTTCCTAACTTCATTCATAGAAATACCTGCACATTTGAATAACCCGCATAATTCATGCAAAAACAGTAAATGATCACCAGGATGGACAGTTCCATCCCCTTCATAGCGGTTATCCATAACACGTTCAATAATTTTCATAGGTATTTTATATGGTACTACTTCCTCACCTGGCGCTTCATCCACTACCGTTGCAGTAGTAGTAGATTTCCCAAATAGAAATTGAAGAGAAGATCTCTCCATAATGATTTATAGCAGCAGGCAGAAATAAAATCAGCACAAACAGTAAATTTCCTTACCAATTCCGCTTACCAATAGCGCTTCACTCCCCGGCAACGGCGCCAGAAAATAGTCTTGATGACCCACAAGTATAGGGGGTGTATCGTAGTACTTTCGATAAATAAGAGTGTCGAACCCAACGAGGAGCAGAAGGTGTTGACAAGCAGTTTCGATGAAGGATTCACTAAATGCTCACAGACAAGTATTCAGGGGGTTTTGATATTGCAGATAAATAAAGTACAAGTAAATAAAATACGAGAGAAATAATTGCAGCGAGTGGCCCAATCCTTTTTAGCACAAAGGACAAGCCGGTTTGTTTACTTATAATGACCAAACGTTCTTGAGGACACACGGGGATTTTAGTCTAGTACTTTCGCTTCATGTGGCTTAATAATCTTCATTGTTTTGATAAGTGTTGTGTGGGTGAACCTATGCTAATGCACCGCCCTTCCTAGGACTAATACATACTTGTGATTATACCCCTTGCAAGCATCCGCAACTACAAGAAAGTAATTAAGATAAATCTAACCACAGCCTTAAACTCTGAGATCCTGCGATCCCTCCTGCATCGATATACTAACGGGGGCTTAGGTTTCTGTCACTCCGCAACCCCGCAATTAGCAACCGAATACAAGATGCACTCCCCTAGGCCCATAAATGGTGAAGTGTCGTGTAGTCGACGTTCACACGACACCACTAGAAGAATGACACCACAACTTAAATATCATAACATTGAATATTACTCAACCATAATTCACTACTAGCATTTAGACTTCACCCATGTCCTCAAGAACTAAACGAACTACTCACGAGACATCATATGGAATACAATCAGAGGTGATATGATGATGAATAACAATCTGAACATAAACCTTGGTTCAATGGTTTCACTCAATAGCATCTACAACAAGTATAGAATAACACCGGGAGAGTTTCCCCTATCAAACAATCAAGATTTAACCCGAATTGTTACAGCGGTGACGAGGTGCAGCGGTGGTGATGGCGGTGTAGATGGTGGAGATGATGATGATGATGATGGAGATGATGTCCCGCTCGATGACGATGGCGATGGCGTCGATTTCCCCCTCCGGGAGGGAATTTCCCCGGCGGATTCCTGCCCGCCGGAGAGCTCTTTTCTCTCTGGTGTTCTCCGCCCCGAGAGGCGGCTGTAACCCTTCGTGAGGTCCTCTCTGTGGCTTAGGTTTTCGGGACGAAGGAGTACGCGAAGAAAAGGAGGCGAAAGAGGCTGTGGGGCCCCCAGAGCATAGGGTGGCGTGGCCAGGCCATGGGCCGTGCCGCCCTATGGTCTGGGCCCACAGTGGATCCTCTCTTCTTCCCCTTCTGGCTCCCTCCGTCATCTGGAAAAATAGGAATTTACGTGAAATTCCCTTCCACAGTTGATCTTCCGAAATATTGCGTTCTGACGGTGCTTTTTCCAGCAGAATCCTGGCTCCGGTGCTTGATCCTCCAATGATGATGAAACATGCAAAATAGATGAAATAACATAAGTATTGTGTCCCAATATGAAATATATCAATGAATAACAGCAAATTATGATACAAAATAGTGATGCAAATTGGACGTATCAAGGCCGAAGTGCTTCTTTTTTTTCTGCTTTTGGTTTCGAAATCCTAGTAAGGAAATATTCTCGAATTGGACGAAATCAACGCCCAGGGTCCTATTTTTGCACGAAGCTTCCAGAAGACCGAGGTACGGAAGTGGGGCCACGAGGCACCACAACAGACGGCGCGGCCGGGCCCGCGCCGGCCCTGTGTGTGGGGCCCTCGTGCCGCCACTTGACCTACCCTTCCGCCTACTTAAAGCCTCCGTCGCGAAACCCTGTACGAGATACACGATACGGAAAACTTTACTCGAGAGGCCGCCGCCGCGAATCCCATCTCGGGGGATTCAGGAGATCGCCTCCGGCACCCGCGGAGGAGGGGAATCATCACCGGGGCTCTACATCATCATGCCCGCCTCCGGATTGATGCGTGAGTAGTTCATCCTTGGACTATGGACCATAGCAGTAGCTAGATGGTTGTCTTCTCCGCTTGTGCTTTCATTGTTATAGATCTTGTGAGCTGCCTAACATGATCAAGATCATCTATTTGTAATGCTACATGTTGTGTTTGGTGAGATCCGATGAATAGAGAATACTATGTTAAGTTGATTATCAATCTATCATATATGTGTTGTTTATGTTCTTGCATGCTCTCCGTTGCTAGTAGAGGCTCTGGCCAAGTTGATACTTGTAACTCCAAGAGGGAGTAATTATGCTCGATAGTGGGTTCATGCCTCCATTAAATCTAGGACAGTGACAGAAAGTTCTAAGGTTGTGGATGTGCTTGTTGCTACTAGGGATAAAACATTGATGCTTTGTCTAAGGATATTTGTGTTGATTACATTACGCACCATACTTAATGCAATTATCTGTTGTTTGCAACTTAATACTGGAAGGGGTTCGGATGATAACCTGAAGGTGGATTATTTAGGCATAGATGCATGCTGGATAGCGGTCTATGTACTTTGTCGTAATGCCCTGATTAAATCACATAGTAATCATCGTTGATATGTATTGAATCTTTATTTGTCAATTGCTCACCTGTAATTTGTTCACCCAACATGTTAGTTATCTTATTGGAGAGACACCACTAGTGAACTGTGGACCCCGGTCCATTCTTTTACATCTGAATACATTCTACTGCTTTTACTGTTCTTTGCAAACAAACATCATCTTCCACTCGATACGTTTAATCCTTTGTTTTCAGCAAGCCGGTGAGATTGACAACCTGTTACGTTGGGGCAAAGTACTTTGATTGTGTTGTGCAGGTTCCACGTTGGCGCCGGTTTCACTGGTGTTGCGCCGCACTACATTCCTCCACCAACAACCTTCACGTGCTTCTTGGCTCCTACTGGTCGATAACCTTGGTTTCTTACTGAGGGAAAACTTACTGTGCGCATCACACCTTCCTCTTGGGGTTCCCAACGGACGTGTTGACTACACGCCAACAAGACTTTTCTGGCGCCGTTGCGGGAGATCAAGACACGCTGCAAGGGGAGTCTCCACTTCCAATCTCTTTACTTTGTTTTTGTCTTGCTTTATTTTATTTACTACTTTGTTTGCTGCACTTAAACAAAACACAAAAAAATTAGTTGCTAGTTTTACTTTATTTATTGTCTTGTTCTCTATATCAAAAACACAAAAAAATTAGTTACTTGTCTTTACTTTATTTGCCTAGTTTACTTTTGATATCATGTCTAGCTCCGTACTTGTTACTTCTTCACCTGAAGAATTAGTCTTTACTTTTAAACAAGGGGATGAGGAGAGTTTTAAAGATGCTTGGTCTAGAATTTTTGATGCTTATCGTAAAAACCTCAAATGACTCTAAGTTTGCTCCTTAGTAATTTTTATTTTGGGCTTATGATTCGCTATAGATATGCCTTAGATGCTATAGTGGGAGGAGATTTCCTTCATTGCAACGGTGATCAAGCTTTTAATGCCATAAAAAAATTGGTTGCATCACATAGTTCGGCTAATAACTTTGATTCAGCTCTCATTAGCATTTATAATAGATTAAACACTCTTGAGACAAATGCATCTTACTTGAAGGAAAGTTGTGGTTATGTTCGAAACCGTCTTGATGAAGTTTTAGTGAACTCTGAACCCTCAATGTGAAAACCTACTATTAAAGTTATTATTGGTGGTGAAACTTTTCATGCCCGTTGTGATATTATGTCTGAATTTTGTCTTATGCCTAAGAGTATTTATGAATCTTTGACACTTTGGGGGCTTGTTGAAGGGGGAGAAGGAATAACTCTTATTGATAACTCCGTTATAATACCTAAGGGAATAGCCGAGAGCGTGCATACAACCCATTCTTGGAAGAACGGTATCCACTGATTATCTTGTTATTGAATGTGTAGGAACTGGACAAATCACACTTGGAAGATCCCTGCTGAAACTATTGGGAGCAATCATAAATGCAGGAGAAGGCACCCTAAAAATCCCACTAGGAGGCTGACATGTATTCCCTAAACCAAAAATAAGAAAAAGAAAGGTAAGTGTAGGTAATGTTGATGCTTCTCTCTTGATGTTACTTGATTTGCACTTTCCTAGCTGAAAGGCGTTAAAGAAAAGCACTTCTTGGGAGATAACCCATGTGTTTATTTTACTACAGCAATTTTGTTTTGTTGAGTCTTGGAAGTTGTTTACTACTGTAGCAACCTCTCCTTATCATGTTTTTGCCAAGTAAAGTTTCTATGTTACAGTTGATGTTATATTTGGTATCGCTGCGCAGAAACAGCTGTCTCTGTCAATTCTGGCATAAGTCTCTGTAAAAAATTCGAAAAAATCTGCAAAATTACGAGCGTGATCCTCAGTATATGTACGCAACTTTCATTAGTTTTGAGTTTTTCCATTTGAGCAAGTTAAGTGCCCAGTCCAGATGCATCTTTACGGACTGTTCTGTTTTGACAGATTCTGTCTTTTATTTCGCATTGCCGCTTTTGCTATGTTGAATGAGTTTCTTTGTTCCATTAACTTTCAGAAGCTTTGTGCAATGTCCAGAAGTGTTAAGAATGATTGTGTCACCTCTGAATATATGAATTTGTGGTTATGCACTAACCCTCTCATGAGTTTGCTTGAAGTTTGTGTGAAGGAAGTTTTCAAGGGTCAAGAGAAGAGGATGATATACTATGATCAAGAAGAGTGAAAGGTCTAAGCTTGGGGATGCCCCGATGGTTCATCCCTGCATATTTTAAGAAGACTCAAGCATCTAAGCTTGGGGATGCCCAAGGCATCCCCTTCTTCATCGACAACATTATCAGGTCACTTCTAGTGAAACTATATTTTTATTCCGTCACATCCTATGTTCTTTACTTGGAGCGTCGGTTTGTTTTTGTTTTTGTTTGAATAAAGTTGGATCTCGCCATTCTTATATTGGAGATATTACGCTCCGCTTTTTCATATGGAACACTTGTGTTCTTAATTGTGCTTTAATGTTCATGGCGAAAGCTTATTGCTTCGTTAAATTGCTATATGGTTGTAATTGGAAAATGATGCATATGGTTTGACAATTTGGCAATTGTTTGAGCTCTCATAGAACATGTTTAAGCTCTTGCATCATGTAGTTTAATCTATTAATGAAGAACTACTGTAGAGCTTGTTTAATTTGGTTTGCATGATTGATCTCTCAAAGTCTAGATATTTTCGGGTAAAGTGTTTGAACAACAAGGAAGACAGTGTAGAGCTTTATAATACTTGCAATATGTTCTTGTGTGAGTTTTGTTGTACCTGTTCATACTTGTGTTTGCTTCAAACAACCTTGCTAGCCCAAACCTTGTACTGAGAGGAAATGCTTCTCGTGCATCCAAACACCTTGAGCCAAACACCATGCCATTTGTGTCCACCATATCTACCTACTATGTGGTATTTCCTGCCATTCCAAAGTAAATTACTTGAGTGCTACCTTTAAATTTCATTCCTCTACCTTTACAATATATAGCTCATGGGACAAATTGCTTAAAAACTATTGTGGTGATGAATATGTAGTTATGTGTCTTAATTCTTATAAGTTGCTTGTTGAGCGGTAACCATGTTTTCTGGACGCCATCAACTTTACCTTTGTTGGATATCATGTGAGATGCTATGCATGTTCGTCTTGTCTGAAGTAGTGGATTTTATGATCAAATGGTTTGAGTATGCATATGTTAGAGAAGAACATTGGGCCGCTAACTAAAGCCATGTATCATGGTGGAAGTTTCAGTTTGGACATACAACCTCAATCTCTTATGAGAATATTAACTATTGTTGAATGCTTAAGCATTAAAAAGAGGAGTCCATTATCTTGTCTATGTTGTCCCGGTATGGATGTCTAAGTTGAGAATAATCAAAAGCGAGAAATCCAATGTGTGCTTTCTCCTTAGACACTTGTACAGGCGGCATAGAGGTACCCCTTTGTGACACTTGGTTGAAGCATATGTTATGCGATGAGAATCCGTGTTTTCCGAGATAGTAGGACAAGGTGCGAGCACTATTGGTACTCTATGCATGAGACATGCAACTTGTAGGAAGTATTATGCATAGCACATATGAATTATTACTACCGTTGACAAAATTGTTTCCATGTTTTCAAAACAAAAAGCTCTAGCACAAAAATAGTAATCAATGCTTCCCTCTGCGAAGGGCCAATCTTTTACTTTATTGTTGAGTCAGTTTACCCATTCCTTTCTATCTTAGAAGCAAACACTTGTGTTAACTGTGTGCATTGATTCTTACATGTTTACTTATTGCACCTGTTATATTACTCTATGTTGACAAATATCCATGAGATATACATGTTACAAGTTGAAAGCAATCGCTGAAACTTAATCATCCTTTGTGTTGCTTCAATTCATTCTACTTTGAATTTATTGCTTATGAGTTATCTCTTATGCAAGTCTTATTGATACTTGTCTTGAAAGTACTATTCATGAAAAGTTTTGCTATATGATTCATTTGTTTAGTCATTATCTTTGTTAGCAATATTTTGTTCAGATCACTCCATTCATCTCATATGCTTTACAATAATGTTGATCAAGACTATGTTGGTAGCATGTCACTTCAGAAATTATTTGTGTTATCGTTTACCTACTCGAGGACGAGTAGGAACTAAGCTTGGGGATGCTTGATACGTCTCAAACGTATCTATAATTTCTTATGTTCCATGCTACTTTTATTACAATACTTGAGTGTTTTACACATACTTTACAACATTATTTTACATTTTCCGGCACTAACCTATTAACAAGATGCCGAAGTGCCAGTTCCTGTTTTTCTGCTGTTTTTGGTTTCAGAAATCCTAGTAAGGAAATATTCTCGGAATTGGACGAAATCAACGCTCAGGGTCCTATTTTTGCACGAAGATTCCAGAAGACCGAGGGAGGTACGAAGTGGGGCCACGAGGCGCCGACACAACAGGGCGGCGGGCCCGGCCGCGCGGCCCTGGTGTGTGGGGCCCTCGTGCCGCCACTTGACCTACCCTTCCGCCTACTTAAAGCCTCCGTCGCGAAACCCCACATGAGAGCCACGATACGGAAAACTTTGAGAGGCCGCCGCCGCGAATCCCATCTCGGGATTCGGAGATCGCCTCCGGCACCTGCCGGAGAGGGGAATCATCACCGGAGGGGCTCTACATCATCATGCCCGCCTCCGGATTGATGCGTGAGTAGTTCATCCTTGGACTATGGGTCCATAGCAGTAGCTAGATGGTTGTCTTCTCCGCTTGTGCTTTCATTGTTATAGATCTTGTGAGGTGCCTAACATGATCAAGATCATCTATTTGTAATGCTACATGTTGTGTTTGGTGAGATCCGATGAATAGAGAATACTATGTTAAGTTGATTATCAATCTATCATATATGTGTTGTTTATGTTCTTGCATGCTCTCCGTTGCTAGTAGAGGCTCTGGCCAAGTTGATACTTGTAACTCCAAGAGGGAGTATTATCGATAGTGGGTTCATGCCTCCATTAAATCTGGGACAGTGACATAAAGTTCTAAGGTTGTGGATGTGCTTGTTGCTACTAGGGATAAAACATTGATGCTTTGTCTAAGGATATTTGTGTTGATTACATTACACACCATACTTAATGCAATTATCTGTTGTTCGCAACTTAATACTGGAAGGGGTTCGGATGATAACCCGAAGGTGGATTATTTAGGCATAGATGCATGCTGGATAGCGGTCTATGTACTTTGTTGTAATGCCCTGATTAAATCACATAGTAATCATCGTTGATATGTATTGAATCTTTATTTGTCAATTGCTCACCTAATTTGTTCACCCAGCATGTTAGTTATCTTATTGGAGAGACACCACTAGTGAACTGTGGACCCCGGTCCATTCTTTTACATCTGAATACATTCTACTGCTTTTACTGTTCTTTGCAAACAAACATCATCTTCCACTCGATACGTTTAATCCTTTGTTTTCAGCAAGCCGGTGAGACCAACGAACGTGTTGACTACACGCCAGCACCTATCATGTTAGCAACAAGGGGTTTGGGAACCCAAATAGTCCAATCAACATTGTCCTCATAAGGACCAATAAAGCGAGCACGAATATGTCCATAGTAATCAACAAAAAGAACATGAGAAGGGTTGTTAGGACCGGCGTAGCCCCTTGTGGTCGGATCGGGGACGTCACCCCTTCTTGGGTTAGGTTCACCACCCTCATGGATGGTGCTCATGTCCTTGTTGTTCTTCTTCTTCTTGGTCCTTCTCCTTCTCTTCCTCTTGGGCTTGGTAGTCACTCCTCCTTCTTTGCATGAGCCCTCATTGGCTCCTTCCTTAGCATCAATAACTCCTTCCAAGTACCGGGCTTGGATTTGGAGTCTATCAATTTTGGCCTTCAAGCGATTAACTTTGTCTTCATGTTCCGGATGAGGGTGAGTGATGTCAAACACTTGGACCTCCTTCTCCTTGTTCACCCGGAAATGTTCCTTAAAAGCTTCTTCTTGGAGAGAATTCTTCTTCATCAGTACGAGCTTGTGACTCTCCAACTTGGCAATGTCAACTTCATGATTGCAACAAGCACGGTCCTTGCTCAAAGGAAAGTACTCCTTCAAGGCTTCTTCTTGCATTGAGTTGACCTCCATGAGCTTAGCTTTGCTCCTCTTCAAGGAGGCAATTTCTTCCTCATGATCACAACAAGTAACCTTCTCTTTGCTCATGTGGAGGCACTCCATCAAGGACTCTTCTTGCATGCCACTCAAACTTAGGAGCTTCGCCTTGGTCTTCTCAAGAGTGGAAATTTCTTCTTCATGATTGCAACATGAAGTCTTCTCCTTGCACAAGCGGTAATACTCATCCAAAGCTTCTTCTTGAAGGGCATTGACTTCCAAGAGTAAAGCATTATGCTTCTTCAAGGATGCAACTTGATCAACAAGCTCATCACAACATGAGTTTCGGCCTTCACCCACAATCTCCTTAGGAGCTTCCTCTTGAGGATGATCACATGTCTTGGAGAGAAGCGCGTACTTACTCTCCAAGGATTTAAAATCCTTGGTGAGAGTACCAACTTCCTCAAGGAGTGATTTGTGGTCATCCTCAAGAAGAAGCTTCTTCTTCTTGAGCTCACCCACCAAACCAATTGCATGATCTCGGTCCTTTGTGAGTTGGGAGATGAGAGCATTGTTGGAGTCTTCAAGGACAATGACACTAGCTTCAAGTGACATACGCAAATCTTGCTCTTCCTCATGAGCTTGAGTGAGGGAGGCAATCTCATTTGCCGCCTCCCTCTCAAGCCTCTCCTTCTCCTCAATAAGGTCTTGAGCCGCACCAAGTTGATCCATGAGGGCCTCAAAGTGGATCTTGGTATCCCCTTGCATGTTAGTGAGAAAAGCATCCAAATCCACAATCTCACGCTTAATGGTGAGACTAGTGGCATCATCAAAAGATATGTCTTTAGAGGAGGATGTGAGTTTGGAAGGGGATTTTACCTCCGAGGATACCTTTGCCATAAGACAATGGGAGTTGTTGGTGACGCGGTTCTCATTTGGAGAGTCAAAGAGGGAGACGGAGGGAGTGTAAATGGTGATGGCGGCCACTCCCTCTTCCTCCTTGTTTGAGATCTTATCTTCATGTTCTTCACCTTCATCGGAGGAATACTCCTCACGGATAATGAATGCTCTAGGCTTCTTGGTGAAGGGGACCTTGGCGTCACCGGGCTTGGAGGAGAACTTGGAGAACCCTTTGGAGAGAGACTTGAACTTGTCCTTGCGGACGAGCCTTCCACCATTGTCTTCCCTTCTCTCAAAGATGCATTCCGCGACAAAGTGACTCTTGTCGCCGCAATTGTAGCATGTTCTCCCCTTTTTCCCTTCCCTTGGGCTCTTGGAGGAATTTCTTGGAGAGTCACGAGGAGAGTATCTTCTCGGTCTTGAGCTTCGAGTCTTGTTTCCATCCCAAAAATTCTTTGCGGCGAGAGCCATATGCTCATGGTAGTTTGCCTTGAGATCATCCGGACTCCACTCCATGGGATCCTCATCGCTCTCGCTTTCTTCATGCTCCCTCATCTTCAAAGCAAGATTGGGCTTGCGGGTGTTGTGAGCACGAGCAACAAGATCCTCCGCATTCTTCTTAGAGATGTCCAAAGCAATGACTTCACTAAGGACTTCATCGGAGGTCATAGCGCGGAAGGAGGCATTTTGGCGGATGGCCGTCAACTTTACTTCCTCATAAGGGAGGAGAGCATTGTAGAATTTCCTTTTGATCCAATGGTCATCCACAAAAGTAGCTCAAAGGTCTTGCATTTGTACGGCGAGAGCAATGAGGCGCCGGTACATTTCTTCGGGAGATTCTCCTTTAATCACGACGAAGTTGTCAGCCATGTTGTTCACTTCATCGAAACGAGAGCTTTGAATGCTCTCATTTCCGAGGAAGAGCTTGTCGAGCTTATCCCATGCTTCCTTGGCGGTCTTGAGAGAGCGGATATGGGCGCGGTCCTTGGGCGTGACGTCCATGTGTATCATGTTGATGGCGGTGGCATTAAGTTGATCATCCACCACTTCTCTTCTAGTCAAGTGCTTCGGGTCTCGTGGTGAGTATCCCTCCTCAATGATGCGCCAAAGCTCGGTGGATGCGCTGCGCACATGAGACTTCATCAAGAATTGCCAATTTTCAAAGCTATTTGATTTAAGTAACGGTGGTGAACCATGAGATAAAATATGAGGCATGGGGATTGGAACATTTACGGTGTAATCACTTGATGGAGGCACCGCATGATTACCCCCTAGTTGTTCCGCCACCAAAGGTTCATCCTTCCCTTTTGTAGAGGTTCCGACTTCCCCAAGCTTTTCTTCTTGTTGAGTTTTTGCCGTTTGAGCGACAAAATCAACAAGAGGAAATGGAGTAACTTTGGGTGGGGGAACCTCGGCACTAGCATTAGGATCTATGGTGGTGGTTGGTTTTGGAGCTACCATCTCCATCATCATAGCCTTCAATTGGTTAACGATGGATGACTCCAATTTCTTGAGGTCATCCAACGTAGCCGTTGTGCTATTGACGGTAGATGGTGGAGGTGGTAGCTCACCGGGAAGGGACCCATTCTCTCCATTCTCTTGTTCGGCCATTTCTTAGGCGGTAAAGCCCGAGCAAGAAACCTCGCTCTGATACCAATTGAATGGATCGTAGCGAACAAGAGGGGGGGGATAGGCGCTACGCAATTTTTAGTCTTTTCGGTTTTTAGTGCAACAGAAGATAAAGGTGATAGCTTTCGTGATGGAGGTGTTCCTAATATGATCCTAGGCTAGTGCAACAAGCAAAGGAACCAAACAACAGTAATAAGGATAAGGAGCGGGACAACCGGAGGGCGCGAAGACGAGGCGAGGATTTGTTTCCCGTTCCTCCCACAAAAGGGAGTACGTCTGCGTTGAGGAGGTGCTAGTCTCACACAAGAGACTAGACGGCCACACCACGAAGGAAGGCCACACCTTCTTCCTCAAGAGAGCTCCACAAAGGGGCTCCCTTTGCTCCACTAAGGCATCGATCGAGGCGGTGGTTCCTTCACAAGGTTGGGGCGAGCTCCACAACACCAGGAGGCTCCCAACACCCTATGGGGCTAACACAACTCCAAGCTAGCCTCCATAGGAGCACTTCATCCAAGATCCCACCATAGGAACCCTAACTCCAAGATCCACAAAGGACTAGCACGAATTGGTGAAATCTCTCTTGGTAGAACTATAGATCTGGGCCTCCTCCACCACTCCTCAAAATTTGGGCAAGATTGGTTGGGTGGTTGGGGAGATCCTCTAGGTTTAAGCTCAGCAACAATGGAGGAGAGAGAGAGAGAAGAGATTGGGCGAGCTGGAGAAGAAGGGTCCTTTAAATAGGTCCCCCCGAAATACAACCGTTACCCCCAGTTTTGCCTAAGCGGTACTACCGCTTTGGGAACGGTACTACCGCTCTGGATTCGAAATCCCAGAACTTATCCACGTGGACACATAGTGGTACTACCGCTGTGCAGCTCGAGGTACCGCAATGGTCTCGAAGCTTCTTGGATCCCAAGCGGTGAGCGGTACGGAGCGTAACTTTCGTTACGGTACCTAAGCGACACTGGCGGTACTACCGCTCGAGCGGTACTCGAGGTACCGTAAGGTACCGTAACACGTTATGTGGTCAATTCCCGTGCACATCTCCAGAGCGGTACCGTAGGGCGGTACTAGTAGAGGTAGCGGTACTACCGCTACTAGTACTAGTACCGGCCTGACAAAAACTGTTTTCTTCTCTTTTCCTCTCCAACCATGTCGCCTCGCGATACACACACAAAACCAGAAAACCTATAAGCTACGCTTCAGTCCTCCGATATTGACGCGTCCCGCGAGGTCACCGTGCACTTGCAAATCTATCAAAGACACTTTTGCACACGGTGAGATAATTCAAGTGTTGTCATCAAACACACAAAATACGGGTCTTAGACTTTGCTCTTTCACAGCCTTTTTGTGTTCCAGATTTGCAACGGTCAGTAAAATACTCTTCTAGTATTCATCTAGATTAGTTTGTTCTTGCCCATCCCTCCCGTTTTGATTTGATTTGTTCTCCACTTATCTTCCTTATTCCCCAATCCTCATGTTCTTGAGCAAGACAAAAGGTTGAACAAAGCGGAAGGAGCGTGCAGGGGCCGGTGGCAGCGCCCGGCGGTCAGCAGCAAGGAGCCAACACGGTAGTTGACTGGTAGGACAAGGCGGAAAGCCGGCGAAAGCGAGTCGAGCATCATCGCCACCATCCTGGCTCCAGGTGCATTTTGGAAGAAAACGCTTTACATAATTAAATGATTATATTTCTATGAAATAAAATATCCCCCTAACATGCGAGATGAGTTCAAGAGTCCTTGGCTCGAAAAACATCAGCTTCTTTACATAGAAGAAAATATTTGTATTAAATGATTAAAATTCAACGAAATAAAATATCAGAAATTATCTCTATTGCTTGTGTATGGGGGCCTTTTTATTTGTCTTGCACCGGGACCCCTGACATGTTAGGGCTGGCCCTGTCTACGAGGGGTAGTTTTTCATCTATCTCGTTGCATAAGTTTCATAGATTGAATCTTAGTTTTTTCATAGATTGAATTTTGGTTTTATTCGTTCTTACGGTAGCAAATTTTATTTTCTATGCTACGAACGCTACAGCAAGTTTCATATACACCCGTCCAAAATATGTGTACAGTTTGCATTGGCAAGACAGTATACATTCTGGCCATGATTGTTTTACTTACTTTGCTTATGAAAGGGAATCGCTTCTACCTCACGAAACGCTTCAGTTAGATGGTAATCATGACACAAATCGACGGAGTATAGGAGACGACGCACAGTAGTATACATCAATTTTCTTTTTTATTTGGCAGGATTAATGAACGGACGCCGCAAATCAGATAAAATCAGAAGCAAGGTGCGATGATAATTAGCTATAGCATCTGGCCAGGAGAGATAAAGTACCCAGATAAGTTTAGGCTGTAGAATGGCCCCTCTCCGTGTTAATTTAATCCAGGTGCAGGCTGGCTTTTAAAAGCATGGACCAGATCATATCCTACTGTTTACAGGCGCGCCGTGGAGCTGACACGTAGTATATCCATCCGCAAAAGATCGAGCAGATTCGTGGTGCATGCAGGACAGTTCATTCTCCCATTTCGTTAATCTCGCATCATGTTGCTCATGTGTTGTCCTCCCTTTCTACCTAGTCCCTTGACTAGTGACACCAAAAGAAACAGCAGGTCCAACATGGCTAAGGGTGACTCTAACGGGTTAGCGGCTGTTCGTTTTGGTCTGCTTGGACAGAGCATACGAAAACTCCAGCCCAGAGAAACGATGCAAACGAAATAATATGTCCACGTCCTGACGTCCATCCATTTTAACCCTAATTTTGGACTGCAAATGTTTCGCCGCAGATAACACACGAGTGCACGCGTGCATCGGCTAGCTAGGCGCTGAGCTGCACGCACACCACAGCTGTGCCGCGCTGGGCTCAACCTGAACCTGGAGGCCGTAACTTTAAAAATGTTCGATACGTCAGGTAGGAATGTTGGCTACTACGTTTCTCGGTTGCGCGACCGGACTGCTGGAGCGCCGACGGATGGGGGACGTCCCGGCCGGCGTCCCGCGGCCGCGCTGTTCTGCCGCCGTACGCTGTCGTGCTCGCCTCCCGTTTCATACCGGCAGGACTGGAGCCTGGAATCTTGGATGTCTGGCTACGGGCCTACGGCTCCGGCGATATTGAGCACGCCGGTCGTTAGCTGTCCTGCTTCAGCGTTTCCTGTTGATGATTGATGGAGACACACGCGCATGCAGGACGACGCTGCTGCTTTCAGGACAGGTTCTGTCCCTTGGGGCTTCTTCCATCGTACGTCGTCACCTCATGTCGACAATCGGATAGGCAATCACAACTCAATGTTAGTGATAATATCAGCCTACTCCATCCGTCCGCAAATAATTATACATTTTCGTTTTTTAGAAGTTAAATAATTTTAAAGTTCACTAGTTTTTTGCAAAAAGAAATTAACGTCAGATGTGACATCTAACTACTACCTTCGTCCCGATTTAGAGGACCTACGCGCATCCATAGATTCTCAATTTGATCAACATAATATAAATTATACAATATAAAAATTATAGCATTAAAAAGTAGAACATCTAAATTTTCTAATGATATATTTTATAATTTATTTGTTGTATTATGTTGTTCAAATTTACGATCTAGAATACGGGCAGAGCCTATAAATCGGGATGGAGGTAGTATTACATTATTAATTGAACTACATATCAAGATGAGTTTAGCCATACTAATTTGGTGTCATAAATGCTGCTACTTTTTTCTAAAAAGTTACTCCCTCCATACTGGTTTACAGGACAATTACGCATTTCGAGAAAGAAGTTTGGCTACAAATTTTGTCAACAAAATATAAGATATACTATATCCATCACAAAGCTTAGGCTTATATTAATTTTGAAAAGTCCAACCAAGTAAAGTTTGACCAAACTTTAAGAACAATCTATCAACAAATATAATATTTTATAGATGTCACGCAAAAATATATTTTATTATCTATTAATGATATTAATTTTGTATTTCGCATGTTAATAATTTTTGGTAAAAGCTAAGCTAAATTCGACATAGTTTGACTTTCTAAAAATAATATATGCCTTCTGCTAAGTCAAACTTGACAAAGTTTGACTTTCTAAAAATAATATAAGCCTTAAACTTTGGAATGGAGGTAGTATGTCACAAAAATTATACCATTGGAATTCCAGTGTACTAGTACTTTATATTTTATTGATCAAATTAGTAATCAAAGTTTTTCCTCGAAAAACGTAGTAGCCCTGTAAACCGGTATGGAGGGAGTAGTCAAAGTTAATAGAGTTTGACGAGAAGTCTAGGTATTGTACAACAATGAATTTTTTTTTGCACTGATACAGCATTATTGTCTAGGCATGCAAACCGTGACGAGACGCTGTACGGTATACTCTGTGTGTAATGGAAACTGAGGAGGGGTTGCCATCGCGCGCTGTGATCGACCCGTCGGTCTCACGGCCGTGCTAATCTGGTTCTTAGTCGATCGGGTCGTGCCAGCCATGCTTAAGGGATCCGCGGAAAAAGATCGGCACCATCGGTACAAAGCTGCTTGGTGCGTTACACGCACAGCATGAGACCTCTCTACGCTTTCGGCTTCGTCGCGAGTCGTCGTATACCGCCCCGAGGCCCAAGCGCGGCACGCCACTGGTAATCCACTAGTTTAGTAAAGTTTGTTTCAAACCCTGAGTTTGTAGTGGTGGTCGAAATCAAACCCTAAACTCTGAATCCCTGAAATCTGCACCCTGTACTCTCAATCCCGGTCGTTTCTCGCCCACCGCTTATTTCTCTCCTGGATTTACTGATGTGGCCGTAGTACACTCCGGGAACATTGTCTAATCTCTGACTAGCAAACTGAACCGCAGATGGCCATCTTCTTTGTGGATTTTCCTCTCACGACGTTGTCCTTTCTAGAGGAAAATGGGATCAGTAGCAGGCATGTCGTTGGAGTCTTTTAGTCCTCGTGTCGCGCCGCCGCCCGTAGTTTCCTTGAGACCATGGTCGACTAGACGCATGCCGTCGCGGTCACCCAGCTTCCCGGCAGTATTCGGATCGCCGTCCAGCCCTTGCACGAGGAGCGCGTGCGCCTCCATGAAGGCCAACTACTTCTCGAGGTGCTCCTGGAGCGCGTCTTCCGAAAGCAGGGCTAGCTCGGAAGTGAGCTCGTCCTAGAAAATTGCACCGGAAGTGACGAAGAGCACAAGCACGTTCGTGCGTATGCAGCAACTGACAGCTCAAAACCTCCGCGCGTTAGTGCGGCTCAAATTAGTTCTCTTGAACTAGGCATAATGAATCCTCTACCAACTCAATTGTATTAGCCATTAGATGGAGAACGATCTAATTGGAAGACCAAAATTAGATTGGGGATGTCGATAGAAACACACTTATGCTAAGTAGCGATGATTGGTGATCAAAGATTTGTTTGGAGGGGAGATCTTGCGCGAGCGGCCGACCTCAGATTTGGAGGAGCTTCTCGAGCTGATTGGGACGGAGACGCCGCGCAGCTGTGGTAAGGAACTGCTTATCCGGACGTGGGCAGCAGCTGTTGCTCTGGACGGGGTGAGTGTCCGTGGAGACAGATAAAGATCGGTGGAGGGGCTCCGACCCGCAGATGGTGCTTATAAAATGGGACGCTAGTGATATCCAGGCCCTTGCTATCTCCTTGGGATATGAGCCGACAGTTGACTACTCTGCATGTATGTAACTGTATATCAGAGTATTGAATGTATAACTCCTTTTCTAGACATATGTATTTGGTAGAAGATTCCTTCTGTGGGGCCACAGTAGGACACGTACCTGACTGGCCTACCACATGCGGCGGGCCTCCTTTTCAGAACCTCCTTTTTCCGTCAAAGTGTGTAACAATTAGTCAATAAAGTTATATTTAAGACGATATATGTTTGCAGAAATTTGCTAATTCCGGGATTTGACATTTGTGTCAGAAAAAAGCAAGGTTGTACCACTTTAAGATATGCGTAGAGCTCTGCTCATGAAAATCGTAGAGTTCTGCTGATGAAAATCATAGAGTTCTCTGTTTTGTTGGACCCTTAGTTCAACATAGGCATAAAGTTCACTGCCTAAACTGAACAATTCAAATTTATTCTGGGAAACTGTGTGCAAAATCATCAAGAGATCAATAATTACTTAAATATGTGTGCATAGTCTGTGTGCAAAACCAATTGCACGGCAGGAGACCAAACAACTCTTTGCAAAACCAATAACACAACAGGATCTATATTCCATAGGTACCAAACAATTCAGCAAACCACATAAAGAAATAAAAGAGAAAGCAAAAGAAGAACGGGAAACTAGATCTTGCAGCAGCTCAATTCCATCAGATCGGCGCTTGCGGACGCGGGTCGCCGTCGCCAGCCCCGACGCGCTCAATACCGGCGCGGCTTGTGGGGGAAGGAGCGGCTGCGGCACGCGGCACCGGAAGGTTGTCGTTGTAGATCGGCAGTACGCAAGCAGAGCCGCTGCCGGTGAGGACGAGCGGCTTTGGTGGCGACGCCCGGTCTCGCGAGACAGGGTGGGTGGGGGGAATCTCAAGGGGAGGAAGGCAGATGGGGTGCCCTGTGGCCTGTGGGTCTCTCTGCACCTAGCGGGAAGGAGGGGATCGATAGCGGCGGCGGGGATTGAAGTCGATTGAAGCTGAGAAAGTCTGTGTCTAGTTTAGGGTTGTGGCCTTGGGGGTCGCGTTTGCGGTGGGTGGGGGTTCTATATTGGGCTAGGTGGGCTGGATAGTTGTTGGTCTGTTCGACGGATATTATGAAGTCCTTCGTAACTTGGCCACCAGTACTCTCGCCCATCCGTTTTATTTTCGAGTCGAGAAAACACACTACGGAGATTGGGGTTGTCGTTCGCGGCGTCTCGCACAGATCGGCAACATTTCTGGCACGGTTCTACAAACTTCAAGGTTTGACTTGTGGTTTATTTTATGGGAGCGTCTAGCGAGCACCGCTGTACCAGATGGACATGAGCTGGTCGACGCGGTTCCTGCAAATAGCAAGTCCAGGCTTGTTTCATCTCCTCTTCCCGCACGTGCCCTACTATCTCACATATTTTTCTGGCCACGCGGGAGCATACGTACTCGTTGTATGCAGCTTCTAACATGTTTTAATTTTTTTTTTAAAGCCATAACTTTCAAACAGAGCGTCGAGATTAAAATCCGTTTTCACCGTTAGATTTATCATGATAAATTCTTTAGAACTAGATCCACTATCGACATATTTTGGGAAACTTTTTTTGACAAACGACTTCGGTGCTATGGGGTGCAACTTTAATGCTACGTGAGTCAACTTTGTTGTTAAGTTGTCTACCATGACTACATATCAATTTTGGTACAGTTTAGTTTGAGTTCCGAGGATACCCTAATGATGACTCACTCACAAGGACAACCTCAAGAGCTACCGTATGGAATAGAACACCGACAAGAAGCTAGAACAACGGAGATTCAAACCACTAGTGTCGTCTGATGTGGCTGCGATATGGGTCCAGGGCACAACAATATGACCGTGTCATATCCCCTGAACTCCTAGACAAGAATAAGTAACCGAAGCGATACACCATGGTCGTGAATCATATGATGCATAACATGTGTGGTGTCCTCTCATGGCCACCGCGCGAAGTAGCATCAAAATCCTCGCTATCAAGAACAATGGAAAAGGAAAGACCAATAATTGTAGGAAATCTTGTAGATTTCTAGCAAATCTTGTATACCAATGTCTAGTCTATAGGGCATCTAAGAAAAACCAAAATGTCCGTAGCATGCACTCCTTAGAAAGTATCTCACATGGTACATTCTTTTATCTCGTAGAGTCCTCTTTATAGTAGGGGTCGTTTATAGCCACCCGTTTCCGACATAGCTTTGTGTTCTCTGAATGAATAGTTTATGTTGAATTACTCTAAGGTACGATGATAAACTATATATAGTTTAGTTTGAGTTCCAAGCATACCCTAATGATGACTCACTCACATCTCTATTTTGATACACATGTATGTGAAATTTTTTCTTAACCGTTTAGATTGTCAATATGTCCGCTGGACGAGAAGCCCTAGTTGATAGTTCAACATGACAAATCATGTTGCAGGTTTTAGGACCCAAACAAATAGTCTTGGGTCAGAAAAAGGTGACTTCAACATTCAGTTTTTTCATTGTGGTTACTACAAACATCAAATTTTGGGCAAAGCTTGTAAACCAATGTCTATAGGGCATCCAGGAAAAAAGACAATTGTCCGAGCATGCGGTCCTTTAAAAAGTCTCCCATATGGTACATCATTGCATCTCGACGAGTCCTTTTTACCATTGGGGTCGTGCATAGTAAATCGTTTTCGACAATTATTTGTGCTCTTTGAATGAATAATTTATGATCAATATCCCTAGGGCACGATGATATAAATACTATATATATAGTTTAGTTTTATTTCAGAGGATACCCTAATGACGACTCACTCACATATCTATTTTGATACACATGCATGTTGAGAGAGACGTCTTAATTTTCAAATATCATCAACCTTTTAGATTGTTGATATGTCTACTGGAAGAGAAGCTTTGGTTGATAGGTATTTCAACATGCCAAATCATGTTACAGGTCTTAGGGCCCACACAAACAATTTAGGAGTTTGGGCGCCTACAAGAAAAACCTCCAGGGCTACCGTATGGAATAGAACACCGACAAGAGGCTAGAACAACGGAGATACGACTCACCAATGCCGTCTGAGGTGGTTGCGGTATGGTTCGGCGGCACAACAACATGATCGTGTCATATCCGTTAAGAGCCTAGACGACAACAAGTACCCAAAGCGATATACCATTGTCACGAATCAGATGATGCATAACCTGTGTGGTGTCCTCTCATGACCACCGCAGAAAGTATCATCAAGATCCTCGCCATCAAGAACAATGGAAAAGGAAAGGCGCAGAATTGTAGAAAATCTTGTAGATTTGTAGCAAATCTATTATACCAATGTCTATAGGGAACCTAACAAAACCAAATTGTCCAGAGCATGCATTCCTTCGTAAATATCCCATATGGTACTTTTTGTATCTCGTAGAGTCCTCTTTATAGTAGGGGTCGTTTATAGTCACCCATTTACGACATAGCTTTGTGTTCTTTGAATAAATAATTTATGTTGAATTACAATACGGTACGATGATATTATATATATAGTTTAATTTGAGTTCCGAGGATACCGTAATGATGACTCGCTCACGTCTCTATTTTGATACACGTGTATGTGACACATTTCCTTGACCGTTTAGATTGTCAATATGTCCGTTGGACGAGAAGTCCTAGTTGATAGTTTGACATGACAAATCATGTTGCAGGATTTATGACCCAAACAAATAGTCTTGGGTCAGAAAAAGGTGACTTCAGCATTCAATTTTTCATTGTGATTACTACAACAACATCAAATTTTGGGCAAAACTTGTAAACCAATGTCTATAGGGCATCCATGAATAAATACAATTATCCGGAGCATGCGGTCCTTTGAAACTCTCCCATATGGTACATTGTTGCATCTCGACGAGTCCTCCCTATAGTTGGGGCCGTTCATAGTAACTCGTTTTCAAAAATTATTTGTGCTCTTTGAATGAATAATTTATAATCAACGTCCCTAGGGCACGATGATATATATATACTATACTTAAGTGGGAGGCTCTCCGGGTTGCAGACGATTAGAGCATTGCTCTCAAGGAGATGAATGTGAGGGCCGTCAGAGGGAAGTTGATGGCCAAGGCGGACAAGGTGTAGTCCAATGCTAGAGCCACAAACATCTGAATCATGATGGCGGACATTTAGGTATACGGGTAGGCTAGATGTAGTCATAGATCACGAGATTACCACGTAAACAAAATTTTCTATCGGATTAGGCTATGAAGCACGTCAGGCAGTCCCTTGAGAAGCTCCCTCATGTGCGGCTCGTCCAAGTGCTACAGATGCAACACCTCTAAATTATCAACACCTACGAAGTGGAAGCATCGCATGCCGAACTGCTAGGTCAACATGTGCAACTAAGGCGTGAGAGGAGTGGCGGCTAGGTGTAGTGGTTCAACCCTAATCAGCTCGCCCCACCCTCTCTTATATAGGCGTCCTGATGGGCTTAAACACTTGAGTCCCATTAGGACCCTTAGCCTAGTCAAATGCGGATCCAATTCAGATTAGGCTTTCGACCCCTTAAGTGTGTGACCCAATATGTTCACACGTGAATAGACATGACACATGTACTTCTACTCGGACAATAGTTGGCAGCGGCCTCTAGTTGTTCATAACATGTGTCCACATCACTGGTTTGATATCTCCATGTCTATGGTATGCGTAACACACAGTTATAACCCAATCAATATGCTAGTCTAATATTCACATGTGTCCTCACATGAACTTCAACTAAGGACAACTTTAGAAAATCCTACCAGTAAATAGTTTCATAAACAATTTACTCAATTGTCATTCAACATAAGTTGCATGGTGATATAATTTTCTTGCCATTTTTTGGATATATGTAGAACAAAATTCTCCAAATACGGGGACTGCACGATAAAGAATACATGATCAATAATAACTCTCAACATAGAGATATTAACCCTCAGTATAGTACCTTTACATATGTATGGATTCGAGAACAAATTTCTTAGGCATGCGGTTCATTGATATCCCCCCTGAAACTACATTTTGACTAGCCATGCGTTCTCGACAAACTGGCATCGGTTTTATTTAGGAGATAGATTGTGTTCGATACATTAAATTCATACTAGCCAAGGCCAGACTTAGATAAATCCTAATGATTTCTTAATGTAAGAAATAACACACAGTTGAATCTTAAAAAATCTCAATAATTATGCACTTGCATCCTTATCTATCTCGTTGAACCGTAATCTAGCCATGTGGTACTCAATAGACTAGCTATAACGTACTCTAGGTTTTATCGATTTAACTCATGTGATACATTGTGTTTGCATATGATAGTATTGATGTGTATTATTCCTCCTACATAAGCATGAAGGTGACAGTGTGCATGCTACGTTAGTACTTGGTTTAGTCGTATTGATCTATCTTACACTCTAAGGTTACTTAAATATGAACATTGAATTGTGGAGCTTGTTAACTCCGGCATTGAGGGTTCGTGTAATCCTACGCAATGTGTTCATCATCCAACAAGAGAGTGTAGAGTATGCATTTATCTATTCTGTTATGTGATTAAAGTTGAGAGTGTCCACTAGTGAAAGTCTAATCCCTAGTGGTCCTTTGTTAAAATCTCTAGTCACGGCTAGACTAATATAAATCTTGGTGATTTCTTAATGTAAAAAACAACATAATACAACACAATGCATTTCATGAGGTCCTTTGTTAAAATCTATATATGGTACACAATGCATTAGTAAATGATACTATTAGATTACCATATGACTCACATGATGAAATCATTAATATTTTAGCACCATACATGAGGAGTAGAAACTTAACACTCATAAAACTCAGGTGTAGCAAATGAGTGTGAATTTTCAACATACAGGAAGAGCCTAAGAAACTGCGATGGAAATTTGAAACCTAAGGGAAAATCAGAGATGCAATACATAGATGAAATGCTACTGTACTGCATATAATCCTCATCAGAACTTGGCGGTGAATAACTCGGACTAGTGCAAAGGACCTAGAGAATTGAAACACTATCTGAACTCAAATCCAGAACTTAAAAAAAGACATGTTATTGGGGACGAATCATTTGTTAAGTGGAAAATACAACTAAACAATGAATGAACCAACATTGAAGCCGGCCCTTATTGAAGTGTTGGAGATACTACACCTGCATCTACAAATGAAATTGTACATCACACCAGACAATTGCAATAATGCCATGGAGTGCTTGCCGTATTTTAACACACACACGTAAAATAAATCGAGAATGTTTTATCGTACACCCACATAGTACATTGTTGCGTCTCATGGAGGAGACAAGTCACACCAAAAATAATCTGAAGAATTACGCAGTTGTATCCTTCTCTATCTCGACGAACCCTAATTTAGTCATGCGGTCCTCGGCAAACTAGCCATATCGTCCTCTAGATTTTATCATAAAGTCCTTATGTTATCCTCTATGCATTGGTTTGTTTAGGCGATAGATTGTGTTTGGATACATTAAATTCATACTAGTCAAAGCCAGACATAGATAAATCTTAATGTTTTTTTAATGTAAGAAATAATTCACAATTGAATCTGAAAAAAATCTCCAGAATTTCGCAGTTGTATCCTTCCCTATCTTGTGAAACCCTAATCTAGCCATGCGGTCCTCAACAAACTAGACATGATGTACTCTAGGTTTTATCATAAACTCTTTACGATATACTCTATGCATCGACTTAACTAATGTGTGATAGATTTTGTTTGCATATAAATTTATACTAGTCACAACCAGACTAATATAAATGTTGGTGCTTTCTTAATGTAAAAAAAAAACATAATAGAACACAATATATTCCATGAGGTCCTTTTTAGAATCTCCATGTGGTACAAAAAATAATACCATAGAGTGCTTGTCATTTTATCATACACACATGGAAAATAAATCGAGAATGTTTTATCGTACACCCACATAGTACATTGTTGCGTCTCATAGAGGAGACAAGTCACACCAAAAATAATCTGAAGAATTACGCAGTTGTATCCTTCTCTATCTCGATGAACCCTAATTTAGTCATGCGGTCCTCGGCAAACCAGCCATATCGTCCTCTAGGTTTCATCATAAAGTTCTTATGATATCCTCTGTGCATCGGTTTTGTTTAGACGATAGATTGTGTTCAGATACATAAAATTCATACTAGTCAAGGTTAGACTAAGATAAATCTTAATGCTTTCTAAATGTAAGAAATAATACACGATCGAATATGAAAAAATCTCCATAATTACGCAGTTGCATCCTTCCCTATCTTGTAGAACCCTAATCTAGACATGTGGTCCTCAACAAACTAGACATGACATACTCCAGGTTTTATCATAAAGTCCTTACGATATCCTCTATGCATCGACTTAACTCATGTATGATATATTTTGTTTGCATATAAATTTATACTAGTCACAACCAGACTAATATAAATGTTGGTGCTTTCTTAATGTAAAAAAAAACAACATAATAGAACACAATATATTCCATGAGGTCCTTTTTAGAATCTCCATGTGGTACAAAACATAAAGTCCTTATGATGTCCTCTGTGCATCGGTTTTGTTTAGGTGATATATTGTGATCGGATACATTAAATTCATACTAGTCAAGGCCAGACTGAGATAAATCTTAATGCTTTCTTAATGTAATAAATAATACACAATCAAATCTGAAAAAATCTCAAGATCTACAAAGTTGCATCCTTCTCTATCTTGTGGAACCCTAATCTAGCCATGCGGTACTCGATAAACTAGCCATGACGTAATCTAGGTTTTATCATAATGTCCTTACGATATCATCTATGCATTGACTTAACTCATGTGTGATAGATTTTGTGTGCATATAAATTTATACTAGTCACAGCCACACTAATATAAATGTTGGTGCTTTCTTAATGTAAAAAAAAACAACAAATAAAACATAATACCATGGAGTGCTTGTCGTTTTATCATGCACACGCGGAAAATACATCGAGAAGGTTTAATCGTACACCCCCATAGTACATTGCATCCTTCTCTATTTTGACGAACCCTAATATAGCCATGCGGTCAGGAACAAACTAGCCATATCGTCCTCTAAATTTTATCATGAAGTCCTTATGATATCCTCTGTGCATTGGTTTTGTTTACGCGATAGATTGGTTCGGATACATTAAATTCATACTAGTCAAGGCCAGAATGAGACAAATCTTAATGCTTTATTAATGTAAGAAATAATACACAATTAAATCTAAAAGTCTCTAGAATTACGCAGTTGCATCCTTCTCTATCCCGTCGAACCGTAATCTAGCCATGCGGTCCTCAACAGACTAGCAATAACACACTCTAGGTTTTATCATAAAGTCCTTACGATATCCATTTAACTCATGTGATATATTGTGTTTTCATATAAATTAAATTTATACTAGTCACGGCCAGACTAATATAAATCTTGGTGCTTTCTTAATGTTAAAAAACAACATAATACAGCACGATATATTTCATGAGATCCTTTGTTAGAATCTCCATATATTATGCAACATAATACCATAGAGTGCAAGAATCATAGAGGGATTTGATTGGTCAAGATGTATATCTAGATCTCCTCTCTCTTTTCCCCAAATATGAGCAAGAATCATGGAGCAGCTAGAGGGAGAGGAAGCTTCTCAAAGTCAACAATGGAGTAGGGGGGGAGAGGGAGAAGCCACCAGCCCAAAGAGGAAGAAGGGGGTATTATATACCTTCTCCCAACGAAATATGACTGTTGGGAATCTCCAAGGCCGGATTATCCGCCCTTAGCCCTCGAAAAAACCACTAAGGACCTTAGCGGGACAAAAAACGTGAGCCCCTGTATAGCGGCCGGATATTTGGCCGGATTATTCATTTGGGACGGATATTTCGTCGGCCGGATAATCCGCCCCCAACTAGGGTTGTATAATCCGCCCCCGAAAACTGGCAGGAACAATAAAACAATATTTGCATGGGACAACCCTCAAATAAATAGAACACCATCTTGCTTACATGACTTGGGGGATAAATACCTGACCAACTCGGAGATGCCACCACCCTATCCATCCGGACTTTCACGTTCTTAATACATTCTTGCTTGTTATCAAATGTCCATGGAGTCCCATTAAACCCCAGGTCTTGAAGATCACAGAAGGATAAAGTTTCTCCAAATTCCCACATCTGTTTTTCATTTCTTTCCTTTTTTTGAGAAATGTTCACTTTGCCACATTGTTTCGTTGAAATTTCCCATCATAAGCCATGGTAGATTCATCAGAGATTTTTTTCTAACAAATCCCACATATGATGTCGCATGTGGGTTCGAGGTTCCCCATAGACAAACGTGCACCTCTATTCCTTTTTTCATATCAGCAATGAGTACATCGACAATTCTCTCATTTATTTTAAAAACTCTAGTCTTTTCTTTAACGATGCCTTCTTGCCTTGTTCATCAAGAATTCGTATTATGGTAAGTCTTCTTTGCTGGAACCGATGTATGGGTCCACCTTAGTTGTTGGGCAATCTTCATGGGCCCCTAGTTGGGCCGGAGGGGGTAGACTAATGTCGGGTACCCGAAGGGTGATGCCCACATCACTCGACTTCTAAACTCTCATGCAAGAAGAGGGCTAGACCTCCCCCTTCCCTTCCTCGTGAAACGAAACTACATGCTTCGGACCAAGCCTCCAATGAAGGCTTTCCACGACATCTTTTCTTTATCGTGTCTCCGACAGCAAGACGAGTTGAGGGCGATGAGTGTGCACGAGGCGTTCGAGCTCTTGAACCGTGTGGGAGTCGCCCACCCCCGGAGGTTCCAACCCAAAGCTCTCATGGCTCCTGATGAGCATTGAATACATTGTTCTTGATCAAGGTCTATAGGGTACTCCGATTGTATGATATAGAGTACATTGTTGAATGATATAGAGTCCTTTCCATATGAAAATGATATGGTGGCAGCAAACATATACACACTGTTCGATACTTTAAGTTTGATAAACTCCATGTGGTACATTGTTGTCTCCCATAGTGTGTCATTTATCGATGAGGGGTCCTAATATTCTAAGGGCCATGGAACGAAAAATGGCTAAAACATTTTTTCCTTAATCCCATACAGTGCTTTCACTGTTTATTACCACACCAACACAAACATTTGGTGCAGAGCTTTGATGACAAAGCATCCAGTATGGAGGTGGGGTGTGCCTCCGTGGTCGCAATGAGCGGTTTCCATCATGTGAGATGATATTTTTAGTTAGATTAACTTTACTATCAAATAATTGACCAAAACTTTGCCAAATCCAATACATCAAAAAAAAAACTGCAACATTAGTCTTTTTGAATATTTAACCGTCAAGATGAATGTTTAAGTTCTTCTAGCCCTGAAATGGAATTTCTCCCGGTTGACCACTCGAAGATACATTTGTTTTGAAATGCATTTGGCCCAACTAAAATTTATGATTATTAATCAGTGCAAACACCAATTTTGGTAGATGATAACAATTAAAATTGTTTTATTTATATGCCACCAAACAAATTTTTATGATTACTAAACAATCCATGTTCACCTCGGGGCAAACTTCGTTTTTCCGAGCAACCGTGAAACCAACTACTAAAATATTCATGACGGACCAATCACTATTTATAAAGTTCTTTGGAGATATTCGCGATATACCAATCCCTCATTTATGAAGTTCTACATGGATCATCTCCCCCTATTACATATAAGTTCACAAATCGTCACACGGAGGGCGACCAGCTGCTGGTTGTCAGTCCTTGCCCCCATCACCTTCATTCGGCAGATCCACGACACCAGCGTTGGCGGCTGTCCCCACATCACCAGTTCTGTCCTGCCACCGCTACCCAATTCTTGAGGGATATAATTTTCCTGCCATATTTGGATTTCTGTAGAACAAAATTCTCCCAAGGCAGGACTGCACAATAAATAACACACGATCAATTATAATTACCCTTCGAGGAGTTCTCCTCGGGGGTAAATATGTCAGAAAATAGGCAATATTTGAACTCAGATACCGATGGACGAGGAAAGAAATACTTTCTGAAACTGAAGCATGCGCCACTATGACAATGCAATCTCAGGTCTGAGAGTGTGTAAAATGAAGAATCCACGAGTCTAAGAAAATGATTCTCGTTTAGGAGCTAATTCTCCTACAAACAATATGGCTATCAAGAATGAATTGATAGTCTAAACTCATACAAACATAAATGCATAAGTAAATAATAATATTAGATTACCAGATGACTCACGTAATAAAATCCAACACTGTGTGAATTTTTAACATACAGGAAGAGCCTAAGAAACTGCGATGGAAATTTGAAACCTAAGGGCAAATCAGAGATGCAATACATAGATGAAATGCTACTGTATTGCATATAATCCTCATCAGAACTTGGCGCTGAATAACTCAGGCTCGTGCAAAGGGCCTGGAGAATTGAAGGACTATATCTGAACTCAAATCCAGAAGTTAAAAAAAGGACATGTTATTGGGGACTAATCATTTGTTACTTCGAAAATACAACTAAACAATGAATGCACCAACTTAGGTCAAAATAAGCTGGCCCTTATTGAAATGTTGGAGATGCTACACCTGCATCTACAAATGAAACTGTACATCACACCAGACATGCTGAATTGCAATCAAACGCATTAGCTATCAGCTTGTTAAAAGAAATTCTTCTGAAAATAGCATTTGTCCGCGATTTTGCATGACCTCATAGGTATAATTTCAGCCGCAACTACCGACCCGCCTTGGCACACTAAAAGTAGGAAAATAATTCTGCTAACATACGAGATCAACGATGAGCATCCTGATATTGACAGGAAATCAACGAACCTCTTCTTCCATGGATGTGGAGATGGAGGCGATTCTGAGGCGCAGATGGGATAATTCATATGTTTGGGTATCATCTGGCCTGAATTATGAAGCCATAAAATTATATCATGATCAACAATAAATAGGAGCGATTCCAAAACGCGAAGGGGGGAATCCTCCGGCTGCAGTTGGTTGTTATATGACCTGCATTTAAGGTACAGAGTGTCCAAGTTAAACAGCATGTATTAAAGTGGATGCTACTACACTATCTGAGAATACATCATTCCACTTCCTAGAACTGTTTGATCGGAGAAGCAAAAGAAGCAGAAAAGTCAAAGAAAATTCACGCAGAAAATCTCTCAGCGTAATATCATCTCAGTATTAAAAAAATTACAGACAAAATTAGAAAGCATAGAAGCAATATATGTAAAATTAGAAGATGTCTACAACTTCAAATTCGTCAAACACAAGCAGATAACGAACTGCAACTATGGACAGTCGTATGTGACCAGACGAGAAAGCACCGGGAAAAATAAGGAGAGCCCCCGATTGCGTGTACTTGGCCGGGATCTCATGTGCCGGCGTCGTGCCAGGATATGGTGACATACAAAACTGGCTTTACTTTCGTACCTGAAGCGAGATCCACTTGGATGGATGGCGGCATGGTTGGATCCCGGCGAGGTGGCCCCTCCACCAGGCACCAACCCAACCTACCTCTGCGGCGTCTTCCTGGCTTGACGAGCTGCGAGACGACAGCGAGCTGCAGATCCAACTGACGGGCACGAGCTGCAGGCGGCCTTGAGGCCGGTCGCCGACGACGAACTTCTCCAGGCAGTCGATCTGCTGCCACGCTAGGCCGCTCATCACTGTCGCATACGGTCACCTTCCCTGCAAGGAAATTCATATCTCCCCGTGGAAAACATGATACTAACTGAGGAATAGGAACTGGATCTCAGATGAGGAGTCGGTAACTGGATTGACCCGCAATAAAGAAGCATCTCCCCACATGAGTAGATCTGTGCTCAAGAAAAAGAGCAGAGACAGCGGAGGAGGATCGGGGACGAAGGGGATTCAAATGCTCTCGCCTGGATCTTGCAGTAGACTCCGCTCTCGTTTGACGCAGGAGAGGGGCGGAGCGACTGGAATCTGAACTGGGCAACTGGATCCCGACTCCCATCCCTCGACGGCCACGGGCCCACCGTTAAGAATACGATACGGTACAGGGCGCGTATACGGATCTGGCTCACTCGTATTGTCGAAATGTGCGGTCAAACCTTCCAGCGCGTGGGCCCTGCACGCGAATCTTACAGCGGCGCTGGACGGGGACGATATCACTTGCGCCCCATTTTATAAGCACCAGCGCATTTTCGGAGGCGCTCGACCCGCAGATGGTGCTTATAAAATGGGACGCTAGTGATATCCAGGCCCTTGCTATCTCCTTGGGATATGAGCCGACAGTTGACTACTCTGCATGTATGTAACTGTATATCAGAGTATTGAATGTATAACTCCTTTTCTAGACATATGTATTTGGTAGAAGATTCCTTCTGTGGGGCCACAGTAGGACACGTACCTGACTGGCCTACCACATGCGGCGGGCCTCCTTTTCAGAACCTCCTTTTTCCGTCAAAGTGTGTAACAATTAGTCAATAAAGTTATATTTAAGACGATATATGTTTGCAGAAATTTGCTAATTCCGGGATTTGACATTTGTGTCAGAAAAAAGCAAGGTTGTACCACTTTAAGATATGCGTAGAGCTCTGCTCATGAAAATCGTAGAGTTCTGCTGATGAAAATCATAGAGTTCTCTGTTTTGTTGGACCCTTAGTTCAACATAGGCATAAAGTTCACTGCCTAAACTGAACAATTCAAATTTATTCTGGGAAACTGTGTGCAAAATCATCAAGAGATCAATAATTACTTAAATATGTGTGCATAGTCTGTGTGCAAAACCAATTGCACGGCAGGAGACCAAACAACTCTTTGCAAAACCAATAACACAACAGGATCTATATTCCATAGGTACCAAACAATTCAGCAAACCACATAAAGAAATAAAAGAGAAAGCAAAAGAAGAACGGGAAACTAGATCTTGCAGCAGCTCAATTCCATCAGATCGGCGCTTGCGGACGCGGGTCGCCGTCGCCAGCCCCGACGCGCTCAATACCGGCGCGGCTTGTGGGGGAAGGAGCGGCTGCGGCACGCGGCACCGGAAGGTTGTCGTTGTAGATCGGCAGTACGCAAGCAGAGCCGCTGCCGGTGAGGACGAGCGGCTTTGGTGGCGACGCCCGGTCTCGCGAGACAGGGTGGGTGGGGGGAATCTCAAGGGGTTCCCAACGTGCAAGAGAAAGAAAGAGGGACGAAGAAGACAGACTGCCTGGCTGGGAGAAAAAAATAAGTATATGATCCGTGGGCCATGGATTTCTGTGTGAGAGTGTTAAGAGTAAGTTGCCACGTCAGCAATCCCATTGTTTGGGAACTACTACTTTAGACCGGGAATGATAAGTTTAGGGTGCTGATTTCTGGGATTAGAAGTTCAGGGTTCAATCACGACACCTTCTACGAGTTCAAGGTTTATTTCAGACTTTACTCTTTGCACGTACGTTTTCTCGGTTACCGTCCTAATCTGGTGATTTGGACGGATGATGATGGAGGCGGAATGATAATGCACGTACGGTGCAGAGGCAAGTCGGCTCCGTCGGCTTCAGAGGCCCCGCACGCCTGCTCGATCGACTCCAGCCACAGCCAAGGGGTTCGAGCGCGAAACCAAAACGTAAGTTCTTCACGTTGCACAACGAGATCGGTCTTGACGTGTGATGGTTTGTCCATTAGCGATGGTTTCAAGAGGGCACGGCCCCATATACCAATTATTATGTCACGCCTATTATCAGAAGCGCCCCCCACACTTAATCAGAAGATCGAGATTTCGCCATGGAATGTGTGTGGAGGGATCGAGATAACGCAGTGTGTGTATACTGTATACACGCTCATCAAACTGTTTTCGAAAGATAAACAAATGATTGCGGAAACGTCCAAGCTAAACGGGTGGAATGTCACTGGCAGTGAACATGTGTACCAGTCTCACATGCAAACTGTTTCATCGCTTTGCTGATCATGTAACGGAATCGCTTCTAGTAGCAGCTCACGAAACCCCTCATTTCGACTGCAAGTTCCCTGTACGCGTTCTAAACACATTTTTGTACAGTTTCGTCCATCGGTGTACATTCCGGTCATGATTGTTTTCCTTACTTTCCTTATCAAAAAGGAATTGCTTCTACCTCACGAAACGCTTCAATTAGATGGTAATCATGACATGGATCGATGGAGTATAGGAGAACTATATACAATAATGAACAAGAAAACTTTGTTTTATTTGGCAGGAAATGAACAGAAGCCGCAAGTCAGATCAGATGAAACCAGAACGTACGGTGATTAATTAGCTAGCACCTGGCTAGGCGAGGGCAAGTACTACTACTGTACCCAGCTAAGAATCGGAATTGCTTCACACACGACGTTTCTAGTCCGATAACTATACGATAATAGCCCAAACACTAACCGTACGTGAAGCACTTTTGTGTGAACAGAACACGAATCTGATATTCTAGCATCCCTTCCCTTCTATGCATGTGCTCTAACCCTTCCACCACTCCGTCTCTTCCCTCTACAACATGATAACTCATCTTCTTCATGATATCTTCTTTGCTGATCTACAAATCTAGTCTCGGTTATTTGTGATCTTTCAGGGCATGTGAAGCCAATCTGGTGAGATGCAACCTGACAGCGACAATAAGGTATCACGAGCGTCCCGGCGTATTTCGGATATTAAAACTGATTGTGCGCGCCCGTTTGTGTCAGCCCGCGGATGCGAAAATATCTTTCAGGTTACGACTGTCTGTTTGTGTATGGAGGTGCCCCGAGCGGCATGAAGCATTTCACTGTTCACACAAACTTTTTTTTTTCCATTATGTCGCAAAAATAAAAACATGAAAATTAAAAAAGGCCATGGCCTGCTAAAACCCTAACCCTAGAATATGATTCGTCGTCGTTGGGCACCTGAGACAGCTTGACGAAGTTGGGGACCGGTAGAGGAAATGCCGGTGCGGCCGGTGGTGGAGGTGGAGCGGCCGCTGGTGCCCACGTGCTCGATCTCTTCTTCCTTCTCCAGGCCGGAGTGCGGCATCGGCGAGATGGGCACCAATGCAATGTTGAGGCTCCACCCGCCTGGCAGCTGCACGTCCCTCCACCCCGTGCACGGATGCTAGTGCTCATAGAACATCCGAGCGACGTCGGAAAGGAGGGGGACCCTCATCCGTGGTTTCTTCTCCTTCGCCGCATTCGGCGACCATGCCTCGTGGTCGTTCTTCTTTTTGCCCATGGTGTTGTGGCGACGTGGTGCGGCTGTCGGCCTGTTCGGGTGAAAGCGTGGCTCGGGAGGTGTGGACGATGACAGGATGTTGCCGACCCAAATTTTACATCCACGCGGTCGCAAGCTAATGCAGAGCGTCCGTTTACCGGGCACAAGGGAGAATAGACGTCGATTTCTTCTAATGGATTGGTCTTGGGCACAGTAGTTCAGCTTTGTCCTGGGCTTAGATGTTGGTTGAGCAAGTTTTCGCTTATGCTAGTCAGAAAAGTGGAGTCCTCCGTGAAGCCACGCTGCCATCGTACAGTCGTCGGACGCGTTTCGTCGTACGTATAGCAGAACTCGCTAAGAATAGGCTGTAGAGTGGCCCATCTCTGTGTTGAATCCAAGTATAGGCTGAGAAGGAACTGGACCCTTTGTATACCCACGAAACAAAAGATTGAGAGATTGGTGGTCCGTGCATATGCAGGATAGATCACTCACCCTATTCAGGGCCGTTCTGGACAGTTTAGAGGCCCTGGGGCCCACCTTTGTATAAATTATAAGTGAACACAAGGATGATTTTTTTCTCTTGAAAATTAATTAACAACGAATCGACATAGTGTCTAATTCATCAGATTTTACTACCCCCTCCATCCAAATTATTTATTGCAAATTCAATGAACATAGAGAAACTATATGTATGCGGGGTGGGGCCCTTGGGCTCAGGGCCTTGGGCGGTCGCCCTAGTTGACCTGCCTCAGGAATGGCCCTGACACTATTCCACAACTTTGCGTCATGGTCGTTCGTGTGTGTCCTCCTTCCTATACCGAGCTAGTCCTATCTTTCCTCCCCCTTCTAGTTGAGAGTTGACTGCTCTGCCTCGGCTCTATGCCCTTCCTCTTTGGCAGCCTCGCCGACAGGATGCAACGGGGGATAGGAGGCATGCCTCCTCTTGTGCATAGTAGTGGTAGGTCCAAGACTAGGTTAGGGTTTGCCTCTACGGTGACAGGCGTCATGCCTTTGGGGATTTCATCGTTGGAGCTCACAAGCGGCTGGTGGTGGTGGGTAGTCGTGATGCTGCTGGTGGTGGTGCTACTGTGGAAGGAGCTCGCAAGGTTAAAGTTCATAGCTGCTATTCCTTGGTGTTCTTCCTCCCGGCCTTTCGACGACATCTTGCTACTGACCCTTCTGGCCGAAAGACGGCCTTGCCATATTCCGGCGCTGGCTCGTCGTTGATCCAGTAATTCCTTCCGACAAACAATCCAAAAGGGAGGCAGATTGTGTTTCCTATAGTCAACTCCAGGCGGTTGCTGTGGAAGCTCCTTATAGTCAACTCCAGGCGTGGACTCAATCGTGTTTCCTATATCAAATCAAGGGCCATTTCTGTAATTTGCAAGGAAGGTGATGTAATTTTACCTTCCTGGAGGGTCCTTGTGTAAAATGTATATCACCACTCGATATTTGTAATCGACTAATGCAGCTATGAGCTATCTAGGCCCTTCGGGTCCTTTGCTTGTTAAAAAGAAAAAAATAGTCGTTTGACTAATGACTAGTGATAGACTGACAGTAAAAGAAAGCACAGCTTCCTAGTCCGTGGCATCTATACTATTTCAAGATAAGGTGAGAGATCACCCACTCTGCTACACCAGGTTCTAGATTCTAATTAGCCAGACACGAGTACACTCCACTTTCACCTACCAGTGTCCATTTTTACCGGAAAAGAGGACAACGTGTACGAGCGGAATCTCGCGAGAGCGCGAGTGCGCGCTCGTGTGTGCATCGGCGAAGCGGTGAGCTGCACTGGGCGAGGCTGTCCACTACCTGGAGGCCGTAGCAGACGCACGCGGCGGCGCCGACCTGGCGCCGAGCGCAAACCGCCGTAGCTTTCCGGGAGTGGTACGGTACTTCAGGTAGGAATGTTCGCTAAGTTTTCTGTAGCGCAGCGCCGGGCCGCCGCGAAACGAGACGCTGGCGTGCCGGCACATGTACGCGCAACTACGACTGTGCTCAGCTGGCTTGTCGTGCTTGCGTCCCGTTTGGCCACGGCTCCGGCGATGTGATGATTTCTGGTGGGCGGACCGGACAGCTGTGAGGACGCCAGTCGTCGCGTGTTTCAGCGTTTCCGGTTGATTGATGGAGACGCGCCCATGCAGGACGAGGCTGCTGTTTTCAGGACACCTTCTGTCCCTTGGGCAATGCTTCCCTTCGTGGTCATGTCGTCTTCTCATGTCGACCATCGGATAGCAATCACAACAACTCGTTGTTCGCTTCACAGGCTCAAGTGATAAGAGCATCTTCAGTCGTCTCCCCGACTATACCTGGCAGCTTTTTTTCCTCATTCGACGCCGTTATTCGGTTCAGTCACGTCCACGGCTTCTCATTTTCCCCCTTATTTAGCCTTTAATCCATCCGGAAAGCCCATGCCAACCCGACACCCCGGGGTGCGCTCGGGGACTCTGGACGAGAGAAAAGCAGGGACGGGCCCGCTCTGTCAGCGAGAGAACACACGAACCCCACCACTTTCTCGTCACAAACCCCCCTCCCCTCTCGTTGCCCTGCCGCTGCCAGCACCACCCCTCGCCAATCCATTGGCCGGTTGCCTAAACTCCGCCGTCCCTCCACCCAACGGCCTATATTTCGTCGTCCATCGTGCCATCTGCCTATATTCCGCCATCAGGCAACTCGCTCGCGTCGCGTCTCGTCGACACACCCGGTAGGTGTTCGTCCTATTCTCATGCTCAAGTGATAATATCATGCTGCTATACAGCACATGTACGGGCGAGGGAGTGTGCTGTAGCTGTGCGTGACGCCTATGTGTTGTACTCCAACGCGAGATTTTAGATATAGCTGGTGAAATGGTGAAATCTCGCTGGATGTTACGGCATCTCTAGCGTCCCCACATATTTTAGATATTGTTTGTATTTGTTTGGATCGAGTCACAAATACAAAAATTATCAGTTTTCAGTTTATGTCCGGTTGGGTCGGGATCAGCCCCAACAGCCGGGACGTATTTCTTACAATAATCTTTTTTATTGTTAATACAAAGTAATTTACATAATGCCAAAACAAATAAAATAAACTTAAATTAAAACCCTAACAAGGGTCTGTGCCATGGACAGCTGCGACCGGAAGCACCCACGGGCCACGACCAGGGTATGTACGGGTTAAGTGCATTTATAAGGGTGAGCGTATATACGAAGTCACCAACGTCAAGGTTTGTACTGCCTTCTGCAGAAAAAAAAAACAAGATCGATGGATGAGTATGTCATTCAACAAAGGCAATACGAAAGCGATGGTTTCTGTGCTCATGTATGTTTCTTCAAATATCGTGATCTAGACTAAGGGACTCCTAAACCCATGACCAGATTGGGACCGAAAAAATCATATTTACAATTTTCTGAAGAAAAACGAGATAGATCATACCTGTATATACCGCATTGATACTTGTGTAAATTTTCATGAAAATGTACGACTTTATATAGACTACACAAAAAGGACATTTTTTTTTTTTTTGCTGGTTGGCTCATCGCTAAGACTAAGGATGAGACTAGGATGTAGAGCATAGCCGGAGCGAAATTCGGGGGGAGTGTGACTGCGGGAGAGCAGGCTCAAGTTTAAAGTCCAAGATTGTTCTAGGCAAAAACTCTAAATGTCTTAATTAATGAAAAATGACAATTTTTGCCTTGTTTTAAAATAAACTGTTTGGAAGAAGAAAAAAGGGTTGCCGAAACGTCCAAGCAAAACAGGTGAGAGATCAATGGCAGTGAACCTATATACGTGCCACATCAACATGTACTGTAATTGTTTCCTTACTTTGCTTTTATGAAACGGAATCGCTTCTAGCTCACGGAAACTCCTCAATTTGACCCGCAACCGGCTCGGATGGGCTACGGCAATGTGTGCAACAAAGCTTTGTTTGTTTGGCAGAACGTCGCAAAACACGTGCCAGCGGGAGATCATCGTGTTGTACCACTTGCAAGTCGGAGGGTCAGTGGATTATATTTGTCCTCGTTAATTAGCAGGTTTTCTACACCCGTCCAAAAAGAACTTGACGGTTTCGTCCAGCGGCGTACAATCTGGTCATGATTGTTTACCTTACTTGGCTTAACGAAAAGGAATGGTGATCATTACATGAGTCGATGTAGATGGAGTATTGGATAAGTACGGCAATGCCGTCCACCAAAAGCTGTGTTTTATTTAGCAGGAAATGAACAGAAATCGCAAGTGGGACATAAGATCAGAAGGTACGGCGATTAATTAGCCAGCATCTGGCCATGCGAGAGCAAGTACTCCAGTACTTCCTGGTAGTAGTACTAGTACAACGAGCTAAGTACGGAGTGGCCCCTGTCTACGTTGAATCCAAGTATAGGCTGGGGTTTACTTTTGGGAGGCGCGCCACTGGAGCTAGCACGAGAAGGAACTGGACCCTTCCTTTGTCATCCATCCAGGAAAAGATGGGTACGTAGATTCGTGGTGCATGCAAATTTAGGATAGATCACTCACCCTTTTCCACAATCTCGCATCATTTCGTTCATGTGTGTCCGCTCTTTCTACCTACTCCTTTGACTAGTGACACTGGTAAAAGAAACCACAGCTCCTACGTGACTTACGTACGTCGCGACTGTCCCAAGATAATGTTAGAGATCACCCACCTCTACTGCTCCATGTTCTAGTAGTGTACTTAACTAGACAAGGGCGGCACCGTAACAAAATCCTCCACTTTGACCTACCATTGTCCATTTTGACGGGAAAAGAGGGCAATGTGTACGAGCAGAATCTCACGAGAGCGCCCAAGCGTGCATCGGCGACGCGCTGTGCAGTCAATTGAACAACGTAGTTCATAATCAACCATAGTTTGTGTTAGCCTACGGTCGGCCCGATAGCGGAAAAAAGGTAACCACCTAATGCGAGGGCGTGGTCACTGAAGTCAGCCACTTTATCATCTTCAAGTACGATGGCCACAACATGCTCATCGTTAAGGTTTTCGATGGGACCACGTGTCACCACCACTACCACTCGTCCACTCCGACGACAATGACTAGGGCAAGATATAAAAAAAATACAACGGTCTCATGGCATGTTTTTATTAATTTTTAGTTCATTGTATCAATTTGCTTGAAGTAAATTGTGTGAAAAATATGTATGTCATCCATCGATTTAGCCAAAATTTCATATTATTTTAAAGCAAATTCAATCGAACCGTGGAGTGAATGGATCGCGTCTCTGAATACATTATCTTAGCCGGTCAGATCGTGACCCAAATTCGTCCGCAAAACGATCTAAACGAACGCACGAGAGAACCGACCAGTGGTCGGGTGGCTTGCGCTGCCGTCGTGCACGCAGCCCGCCCGGGTTCGACTCCCTCAGGGAGCGAATTTCCGGTGTGTCTCACCCCGCGCACTGTTCACTAGGAACAGTGTTAGCGTTACTGTTCACTAGGAACAGTAAAATAAAATCTTCGGCGCCTCCCGCGCGTGTTCGTGCCACAACTGTCAGAGCTCAAAACACGCGTGCTCCGTGTGTGTAGTTGTAGGTCTAGCTTGTGTACTAGGGTGTGTGTGCGTGCGGTGTGCGTGTGGTGTGAGTTAGTACACGAGTTCAGATACTACAGCTGTACCACCGATCAAGAGGCATCAAAAAAAAAAAAAAACGCACGCACGATCCCCACGTCAGTCCGTATGTGCATTCCGTAACAACTAGTCCGTAGGTTTAGGATTTCCGCGGCGGAGCCGAGCTGGCGCAAGCGCATGCAACCGCCGTTGCTTTGCCGGAATGGTACCTGTACACGCAGCCGGAGCGCCGGATGGGGACGGCGCGCGCGTAGCTAGCGCATGTACGTACAAGTGTACAGCTACGAGACCGCTACGGCTTTGCCGTGCCCGCGTACCGTTTCATACCGGCCTGAAGTCTGGATATCATAATATCTGGTGACCGGACAGCTGTGTGGACTGGATGACGCGTGCTTCAGCTGAAATCGTTGTGCGATTTTCATTTTCGACGTTTACGAGTGACGGAGACGTGCCCATGCAGGACGAGAGGCTGCTGTTTTGTCCATCTCTCGTGTCGACAGTCGGATAGCAATGATTTATCCCTGCAAGACGGGAGGAGAACACGAAATTGGGGCACAGCTTGTTCAGAGCTTTCTGTTAAATATGAACAGTTCGTAGCCGGAACTCGGAAGATAACTCAGTGTGAAGCGCTTCCACTTCTCAGGACGATCATGTCAGGCTACTGGACAACACATGCTTCGAGTACTGTACAGGTGTGGGGTTGCTGAGCCCGTGCATCTCACGCGCATATGTTCTCTCGAACGCGGGGTTTTAGGTACGGAGTACAGTAGCTTAAATTGTGACAGCTCCTGAATATTACGTCACACTGAACCCATGAATGTTGCGTCACACTGTTCCCTTGTAATCTGATGTTAGCAACCTTCCTATCACCGTCATGGGCTGGACGCCTGCACCTATTTGGGACTGGGCTGCTCGGAAGCCACCGAAGCCAGCGGCAGTGGGAGAATACGAACAACTTGGGCTTGTAACTGGATGGCTTCGGCCTCCACCGGCTTTCTGTTTCATTCTTCCTCCTTTGTTCCTCTTTCTGTAATGGGTAGAACCTGGTGAATCCAAGGCGTGCAATTTCTCCTACTGAGTAATAGAGCTGAGATACTAATGTGCTGCTAAGTGCTAACATCTAATGTCCTTCTTTTTAGAACGGATCACGTGGTTAACTGGACACGATCACACAACCTGGCTCGCCGGACAACCCTTTTTGTTTTTAGATCCACGGTAATTTTAATTCTACCGCGAAAACACATCCAGGAAAAGATTTTAACTTTCATAGGCATTTTCAACTTTGACATCTCTATCATTCTCGTGTCTATCACTCCAGAGTCCAGGATATTCAAGTACAATGACTTGGTTGTGTTTTCCTGATTCTTCGATAGTTATGCAATAGCCAACATCTTGCGCATCCGACAGGCTGACAGCATTAAGGAGGAGTCCGAGGTCACCCTACTCCGTGGTTCCCCTAGGGCCAAACGATCTACATGAACGTCTTGCAATCTGATGTCTTTGGATGAATTTTACGGTTTATATAAATGTCTCAAATAACTTAGGAGGAGGATACGATAATAGAGTGAGTTTTGTTATTAATAAATGAAGCAAAGCTTCTGCCTCTGATTCAAAAAAGAAAATTACTCAAACGACTATCGCTAGATGCTATGACTTAAATATGCGAACGGATCACCATTAGGTACACTCGGGTCCTCTTTTTAGTACAAAGAAATGGACTCATAGTACAGATCAAACCTTAAATATTCATTTATTTACATACTAAAAGAAATTTAATACAAGAAAATTATTTTTGGAGCACCCACTAGTGTTTAGATTGGGCCTTTTAAGGCCCCATGTGACAAAAAAATGACTTTTTTACGTGTGATGCGGAACAACGGTGACGCCTAGTAATTTTGACCTGTGCGCGTGGTCTAGGCAGTTCCCAAAGTGGATTCATACAACGCCCACGGAAATGCTTCCGAAAGTGTAACAGGAAATTCTGACAAGACCCAGCCTAGAAAAAGCGTCAGCGCATACGACCATGACCACCATCGCAAACGATTGCCATATTATTCATCGTGTGTAAACTTTTTGTGACACTTTTTTTAATGAGCCCGTCTCATTTTATTCTACCAATCCCAAGCGCTAAAAAGTTAAAATTCTTGTGTATTTCCTCATCCGCATCGCCTACCACTCGACTTCATTGGCCGCGCTATGTAAAACCCCGTTGCGGTCCTGTTGGCACACACCACCACTATGTTAGACACACAACACTTCAACAATGTTCATAGCAAGAAGACCACCCACCTCTCTTGCATCTTGCAGCGCCTGCCGGCGCAACGTAGCCTTGTTCATCAGGCACCTCCAGTGGCAAAGTAGGGACGAGCATGATCATTGAGAGCGTGCATAGATTTTCAGTGTTTGACACTGAACCGTATGTAAGGATGTGTCCTTTTGCATATGTTGATCACCAGGTGCCGCACGCGTTTGATGTTTTCTCGCTAGGCGAAGATATTCGAGACACAGATACTCATCACCAACTACAACATGATCCGGTGAAGCATTTGTGGAGGTTTAAAGGAGCCGCCTCGTTTGTTTATTTGTTTGCCATTGTGATTCAAACTTGTTAAATTATTTGTTTCTTGCGAATTATTTCTATAATTTATTTTAACTTGTAATAAATTATTGTAGTTTTTTTTTGTTTGAAATTTAAATTATATCACAAATAGTGTATGGGGCGTATGGGGTGAACAGCAGGGCGCCAATACCTCCCCGCAACCACATGCGGGCCAACGCCTCCAATACGGGCCAAAAAAGGGCTTCACGTGACGTATTGGGGGCGAATAGAAATGCTCTTAGTACTAGATGATACCCCGAGCGTTGCTCCGGGATTCTTAGCTGCCATTATGAATTTTGGCACTTTGATGATCGATACAATTGGCATCTGACCATATATATGATCAATGAATTTCTCGGATGAACATGGATCCAGTGCTTGAGGTTTTTCAGTTTATAATCTAATCACTAAGTAATAGAATAAGAAAGGGAATCTTATCTAACATTAAGAATTTTTATGTAAATACAAAATAGGATGCTTCTTGTTTTCTCAAGTTTTCAAGTAATAGTGAATTTTTTATCCGAATCAGTCAACAAATGAATGGTAAACAAAACATTTTGGAACTAAGCATATTAGCAAACATGACCTCTACTGAGATCAGAAGGTTAATTTAGATGAACGACTGTAAAATTCTGAAGACATTTGGGGAAAACCTGTAAGGGAGATCACGTCCAATTATTGCTAGCCTGCATGGATATGTAACCTGCAAATATAGAATATGCTCAGTAGTTTAGATTTGAACATTAACTCAACCCATCTATCTCCAATTCAGTTGAAACGCTGCTGGCATATTAGAAAGAGTAGTCCAAGTTCCGTATCTAAACAAAGCAAAAAAATATTACCTGAAAATATACCAGTTCAAATATGCTACAAAAAATTGAAAAAAATATATTAGTACTTCTGAAATATGCGCTATGCTTCAGTTACAATCTGTCAAATGAACAATACGTGCACTTTATTAAACCATTGCCTGATTTATTTGCCACAGTATAATATGAGAGACAGAGAGAATTAGCCTGATGGTAAAAGAGTATAAATATTATCACCTTCTCGATCGTTTAAGTAGAAAGGTAGCAGAAAGATTTCATCAAGCATTAGGAAGTTTAGGCAGCTTCAAACGACTGTGTTGTAAATAATTTGTAGATCAGGAAATTTCCCTTGTAGTTCCCTTGATTTGTAGAAAGTAAATCTGTGTCACATTGTTGCTCCTGCCCAAGCATCATCTAGACGTAAGCACAGAAAAAAGAACTCGCGGAGAAAACACGTGTTCTGGGATGATCATGCGCACCGTGGATATCAGTGGCGGAAGAAAAAGAAAAGTACCACAGCTATCATCACCCGTGAATGATGTGGGCTCTCTGCTCAAGGGATGAAGGTATACGTGGCATTAATTCAATCCAACACTTAGGTTCGGCAAAAGCCCAAACTATAAGAGGAATCCCAACTTCAAACTCAAAGATTTACAGCATGAAGTGTTGAAGATTATCTGTACCTTTACACGTTTGTGTCGGTGAAAGTTTCAACTGTCTACATCCGCCAGTGGAGTTCTTAAGCCCAAGAAGAAGATGGTGTGAATCCAAACATATTAGAATTTACTCAAAAAAACCTGAAGAACAAAATAATAGAACAAATTTAACATAACATTTAGATGTTACAGTGACCAGTTTGAAGCTATATCTCATTAGCCTACAATAGTTGTAAAACTAAATTTGAACAAATATTCACATAATTCATAGAAGCAGAAGTGTAGGTACTCACCTGACTCCATCTACTTTTTTGCAATAATGATGGAAAAGTTGCAATTTTAAAACTATTGCAGAGTTCAGTAGATAATCGTTGTAGATTGGTTATTGGAAGCACATTTCAGTCTTTCAGACTACAAAGAGCTGCTATCCAACCAGAAATAAATTTCCACCGTCTGTGTCCCTCAATATACTCTGACACGAGGAAAGTTGTATGGATGAGGCAGTCAATAATACCAAGAAGATGGGGCATTATATGACTTGAAATTTGGAACCTATGATTCAGTGAATGCATCGCTTGGTTCTCCTTTGTGGCACCAGGTGCATAAGAAATCCATGCACCATTGTAGTCCTCTGAAATTTTCTGTTGAATGTAATATTTCACGTAAAAGAATAAATCAGAGCACAGAGAAGCCAAATGCTTAATCCAGTATCTCTAAATTCTGAAAACTGACGGCAGCAGTTGCATGAAGGCCAATGTGAGATGGCAGGAGAGGAGATCGGTGAAGAGATTAGAAGATCAGTCGGAGCAGCCATACCGCAGTTCCACAGACAGAATTTCTTCTGGCCGAGAGATGATTGTTGTGATGAAGGCCGTGAGATTATGCCATATAAGGAAGCTCCTCGGGGAGATCAGAAGACCAGACACAGATAGACAATAGCAGTCCCTCGGTTGCCTAGATTATCGTGGGGCCAGGGAGTTGATTCTGGAGATCTCCTTGGCATTTGGGCATCAACGCCTCAGCAATCCAGGAGTCATTGGCATCGGCCCTAGCTTTGATCGGCCTTGCAAGCAGCGGGTATGGCGAGGCTGGAGGCACAGCGTGGTTTGGGGGACGGGAGGGGAAGGTTTGAGAAAGGGAAGGTGATTAGGAGATCGGGGCTCTTTAAAAGGCACCAATGTCCCTTCAGCTCTACCTCCACGAGATTTTTCCATAGACGTTATCTACGTTAGTGATTTGTTGGGAGAGACCAGTTTCCTACTGATTTATTTCTTGGTTCTGACCATGCGGAGAGGAAAGGATGAGGCACTTTTGTGCTCTTTTATTGACTGAAAGAGAGAAGAATCGTTTACTTGCCTCCTTGTAGAAGATGAACAGTAACTGCATGGGCTTAAATGAGTCATGCGTGCACTTCTGCTTCTGAAATTAAATGAGTATTGGGCTGGTAAAAGTGATGCTGTCTTATGTGATTGGAAGAGGAAGCAGCCACGTCTAAAAGTATCATCACAGCCTGAAGAGAGGACTGACACACATGCATGGGATGCGATGACGTGGACGGGAAATGACTGATTTTGTGGGACCGCTGAGGTGGCATAGCTGCATGTTTAGAGAAATAGGTTAGTGGGGATGAACTACTTAGTTATATAGGATTTTTTTTGAGAGGATGCTCTTAGGATGATAAGAGCCAAAACCTATTTTTCGACCAGCAAAGGCGCGGATTAACACCCGCACACGTGCGGGAGAGAGAGGGCCTTGTCCCATTTGGTTCGGTTTTTTGTTTTCTTGTTTTTTTTCTCCAGCTCTTCTCTGGTTTGGTCAATTTTTGTCGGTTTTTTGATTTGGGTTTTTATTTTTTTAGTTTTTTTGCTTTCCCCTTTTTGGTTTTGCTTTTTCTATTTTGAACTTATTTTTCAAATTGGAGGAAATTTCGAATTCAAGCAAATTTTCAAACTGAAGTTATTTTCAAATTCGAGAAAATTTTAAACTAGAGTAATTTTCTAATTTGAGAAAACTTCAAATTTGAGCAATTTTTCAAATTTGAACATTTTTGTAATCCGAACTTTTTTAGATATGATTTTTAAAAATCTAAAAAAATTCAAATCTAGAATTTATTCAAAGTGTCAAAATCAATACTTCCTCGATTCATATTACTTGTCATTAATATGAATGTATCTATAACTAAAATGTATCTAGATACATCCATCTTAGAATTAACTAATATGGATCAAAGGAAATAGAAAAAATTGCAGGTAACTCTCTCTAGACGGCTGGGCCCGCCCAATAGGAGCGATATAGGAGGAGGTGCTGCGTGCGTGCCTTAATCCCGCACAAAAGGCAGTGGGGTATAGGCTACAAATCTTATACATCGCCCGTTTGCGGCGGGAATACGCCCTGCCCGCTAACGGGGCGAATTAAGCCGCGGCCCATTAGTGCGGGGTTTTTCTGTATACGCACGGTTTTTTCGTTATTCGGTTTTTTTTTGGTTTTTCGATTTACTTCGGTCCTTTTTTTCCTTTTCTGCTTTTTATTTTTTCTATTTCTGATTTATTTTTAAAAAAAATCAAGTTTTTTAAATATAGATATTTATTTTTCTGAACCAAAAAATTGAGCAATTTTTCCTTTTTTTGAAAAAATAATTTTGAGCAAAAAAAAATTTGAGCAAATTTTAAAGTTAAGCAGATTTTGAATGTGAGAAAATTTCAAATCTGAGTACTGTCAAATATGGTACGGGGCCAATCCTAACGATAAGATGACTTTGTGAGTTGTGACGCATAGGACTCCAGGCGACGTCATACAATCTAGCCCATTAACTAAAATGGATTCGTAGCTACCCAACCAGCCCATTAATAGGATCAGCCGTCAATCCGTCAATCCGTCATGGATTGTACTAGGCAAAGTGTTTCGCCAATGAGCCCATTAACAAGATCCAGCCGCCACGGAGTCTAGGGTTCATTCCTTCGGCGTAGGTTTGCTTATCAGGGCAGGACCCCCAAAACCGCCACCGGCTTCCTCTCTATCTCTGTGCGCGTACAAGGTAAACCCGCCTCCGCCGTCCCCATCTTCAGTATTGTTCGATTTGCTTTCATCGCGATACGAGCACTTCATATGCGTCCGGATCAATCCATCCATCAACGTTGTCGCAGGTTCTCTCTGGTTCGGCTTGTCGAATTGTGGTGCTCCGGAGGCGAATTCGTTCTGCTGCAAGAGAGGTCAGTTATCTTTACTCAGTTATTGAAATCTAGGTTGGTGTTCATGTATAGATTCTGTGTTGAAGTTTGTTAGAGAATACAGTTTCTTAGGATCAAGTGATCAATTTTTTTCGGGGTGTTAGTTCGTGATCTGTGATGGGAACTGTCCTTCATGAAGAACGCGTGTGGTGAGCCTTGTTAGCAAGTTAGCATCTTTGGATTCTACACCAGTATTTCTAGAGCTGTAATTGTGCATTGGAATCCAACTTAAATGCCCTGAAATTGTTGAAGTGATACTGCAAACTGTTTCATCCTCTCGCCCAGTCCCCATAGTATTGTGCTTTCAAGCCTGCATTGTTGAACTGCTATGTGTACAGTCTGCGTATGGATTTCGGTTGGCATCACTTTGTCCGTTGTCAGAATAAAGATGCGAATTTGTCCTAATCGGTAGTTTTCAGTTCTTGTCTAGACAGAGTTTAGATGCAGAGTTTGTGCGCGACTTCATTTTGCATCACTTTGTTGTTGCGCACATATAGGATGAAGTCATCTGGATGAGTGTATTTGTCCAAATTACTAGTATTTCTTTTGTCTAAAAAGAGTTCGATGCAGAGATTGTGTGCGATGCGGTTAGGCAACTTGTGTTCACCGGAACAAAATAAAGGGTGTACTAGTAGCCCTTAATTGTTTATTTGTTCGTCTCATTTTCTCTTGGAAGCTGCTCTTCTATCCTTCCTGTAAAATATGAAACCCCGACCCTCTATTTGATATCCTAGCAAAACCATCCTCTCCGATTTTGAAGTGTGTTTCAGGCACTTCTGGAACATCCAATGGTTCACTTTATAGCCGTCAAATATGGTAGCTTGTTTGTTAGTATAGAAGAAGAGGATCTGTTTCTCGGTTCCTTATTAACGATAATTCTTACAATGCTACCTTGTGAAGAGTAGGTGTTCCACATAATTTATCTATACCCCTGGAACAAATGTGTTACTCCCTTGTTCCCGAAAAGGATGCCGCAGATTTGTATAGATACGCATGTATCTATACACTAAAACACGTATCTAGACAAATCTGCGACATCCTTTTCTGGATGGAGGGAGTATATTAGTAATATATAGCTTGATGACTATGTTACTTCTCAAGCCTTCTTACCATTCCCTGGTTCATATATTGCTTATTTGTTTAACTACTTTCTTTTCTTTTCTTTGCAATCTGTCGGTATGAGTAGTCAAATTGTGCTTGTATCTTATAACAGGTGTGTAAGCTGGGGCATGCTGTAATAATCAGAAATGGAAATAAAGACAGTGAAGGATGCATTTGACCATGTTGTAAAAAAACAGAAACTTACGTCATCGAAAGCTATTGATCTGGTGAATCATGTTGGGAAAGAAATTGAGCAGGCCATCAGTGCCATTCAGGAAAACGGCACGGATGGGGATGTTGCATCAAAACTGAACCATGAAATTCTTCTTAATCTGAAGAAGAAGCTGAAAGAGATGGTCCCAGTGAAGCAGCTTGAAAGCTGTCAGAAAGAAATGAACACTGTTATTGGAAAATGGGTCAAGACCACTGATAAGTTCTTCATCGAGGATATTTCGAAAGCCTACAGAAATGTGGATATGGAACCTCATCTACTTAGTGAACTTATTGCAAACCATCTGTATCGTGAGGCATTATTCGACATAGGTGATAAATTTATTGGAGAGGCCAGTTGCCAGGCATCTATAGAAATGAAGCAACTGTTTCAGATGATGTATGAGATTCATGGCGCATTGAGGGCTGGGAAACCTGAGCCAGCTCTGAGTTGGACAATGAATAATCATGACGCACTACTGCAAAACGGTTCCTATCTCGAACTGAAGCTTCACCGAATCAAGTTTGTCGAGATACTTAAGGAAGGAAACAGAGATGAGGCTCTGCTTTATGCCAGGGCATACCTGACACCATTTGCTCCCATACACAAGGATGAGTTCCAGAGGCTGTCAGCATCCATAATATGGGCTGGGCGCCTCGACCAGTTGCCCTATACAGATTTCTTATTACCAACAAACTGGGAAAAATTAGCGGAGGAATTTGCTCAACAGTTCTGCAATCTGAAGGGTCAGTCCTCCACAGGTCCCATGGGTATGACGGTTGCAGCCGGAGGTCAAGTGTTGCCAATTATTCTTAAGCTGATGACTGTACTAACTGCGAAGAGGGAGTGGCATTCAATGAAGCAAGTCCCATTCCCGCTGGACCTCCATAAGGAGTTTCAGTTCCACTCGGTGTTTGTCTGCCCTGTGCTCCGTGAGCAAGGTAGCGACGACAATCCTCCGATGCTTCTGCCATGTGGGCATGTCTTGTCGAAGCAGTCGACCATGAAGTTATCGAAGAACAGCTCCCGGTCATTTAAGTGCCCATATTGCCCATTGGAAGCATTGACATCTGAGTGTAAGCAGCTCCATATCTGAGAATTTCGTACTGTATGCGTCGCCTTTTGTGTGCAGCAGTTTATCCTCATTCTTTTCCTATCAAGAGTGCTACCTTTCATTACCTTGCTAACTGCTATGTTTTTGTATATAGAATATGAAAGAAATGTAATAAGGTTATATTGGGTTGTAAAGTCGTGTTAGATTGACTTGGAAGTGCTGATGAAACTTTGCTGAGATTTTTTACCAACCATTTTCTTTCTCAAGTTTGAGACAATAGATGTCAAGCTTGTACTATGTTCACTTCTGATGCTTTCTTTGTAGGGAAGACCACCATAGGTAGTTTTATTGATATCAGATAGTTGTTACATTGTCCTCAAAGGTTTGCAAGGTAAAACTAGTGGTTTATCGGCCCAGATATACGAAGATTTAGAATGAAAACTATACCTAGCTATTCCATGGGCTACATTGTTTGCCTCCTGAGGGCAGTGCTCAAGCTCCACCTTCTGATCATTGATGTATACGTCATACAATCTGCATAGATTGCCGTCGCTTCATTCCGTCTTCTTTTGTGGCCAGAACATAAGTTAACTACCCCATAGAATTGGAATATCGGGGTCGATGAACCAATCGATGCAATAGGTATGTCAATCGGAGCTTAACGTACCTCCCAGGAGGTTTCAGGCAGCCACACCTATTGCATCTGGGAGTCGATGAACCGATCTTTGAATGGTTTGCGCCAACGTTCGGATTGACATAGCACACCAAGAGATTGGTGGCACATCCTCCCAATGTGTCTTCCGCCATATACCATGCCGTCGTCGCAACTAGCTCATGCATTTTCTTTTCGAAATGTATATTAAAATTGGGATAACCAGGCATGTTCACTCTCGGGGCTTGGAGTAATAGCTCGAGGATTACAGATCCAGACTGGTCATCGTATGCAGCATCGTTCACTATATTCTCCAACCTGGAAGCTTCCATAGTTCAGAAGCCCTTTGGGGTTTAAAAATCATGTGTCGCATGTCTTCAGGCCAGAGATCACATATCAGACATTGATGGCTCGTTGGGACATGTGTACCAGCCAGGATCTACTTCAAAGGTGGAATGCCATGCAAGGATTTCCAACAAAAGAAATTTACCTTTGCTGGTAGCCTGGTACCTTAAATTTCCAGAGAACTGTCCAAATTGGGCTGTACACTGATGTTCCTTAACCAGGGGTCGACAAGTGCGCCCATTATACAGACGTTGCCACCCGATGTGATATATGCTGATCGGAAAAATGCAGACCTGTTGCCATTCCAAGAAACAAAATCTTCAAAGGCATTAAGGTTTAGAGGGCATTTCTATATGCATTTCACATCCAATGGGTTAAATAATGTCCTCAATAGCTCAGCATCCCATATTTTTACAATTTACAAAAAACCCACCCCTCGCGTCGTCCCCCCAAGGCGGCACCAGGGGCGACCAAATCCGCGCAGCCGGGTCTTCCTCATCCAAGGGCTCCCCTGCCGTCGCAGGCCTCCTCCACGGCGGTGGCGGCACCCCCCGCTGCCAAAGGTGGTTGGGGGGCGGGCTTGTTTCTCGCGGTGGAAGGCCGTCCCGTGGGGGCGTCGGCGGCCGGGATTGGGGATGCCGAGTCGGCAGGCTCGGGTCGACGTGGTGGTGGCGGCTGCTCGCCGGCATCTGCGGCGTGGTGGCGTGGGCGGAGGTCGAGCTCGGGGCGGGGCTGCGGGGAGGATTCGGTGATGGGCGTTTTCGCCCAGATCTGCAGCGGCTGGGGCTCGCCGGCATTCGGGGGCCAGGGCGGTGGTCCTAGCTAGTGGCAACCCTCCCATGGGTGTGCTGGAGTGGCGCGGAAGAGCTCATGGTGGCGGTCCATGGGAGAAGTTCTGGTGGTGGCTGCAGGGGCGGGAGCGGTGCTGGATGGTGGGCGGCGGTCGCGTGTGTGCTCTGCGTAGCTTGGCGGCCGCTGTGGCCGCGAGGGCGGCTGGACCGGGGAGCTCGCGCTGCTGCGGATGATGGATCGGCCTTGGACCCTTGTGTTGGCGTTCGTCGAAGCTCCCTCTCTGTGGCGGTTAGCGGCGTCCGCGAAGCTCTTCTCCGCGAGCTTGGTCAGCAGTAATGGTGCGACTCGGCTCTTCAACCCCGCACGGTGCGGGTGGTGGCAGCGGAGCTCCTTGGTCTGGTTATGGTGGCAGTGGTGGCTTGTGTGCGGAGGTGGTGCCACTTCTGCACATGAGGTGTGTCTGCGGAGTGCGATCTAGCAGCGCTTTCAGTCTTCGTCTCGCTATCCGGCCGCTGAGGGTGTGGTGGCTCGTTTGCTCCGGGCGAAAGCCTGACCGCGTGGAGTTTGTGGATGTCGCCGTCCTTCTTGGGGGCGGTCGTGGAGCACTACGACCTTCGCTGCCACGGGTTCACGTCTTCGGGTGAAAGCCTAGATCCCGCGGGATCGGACGACGGCGTCGATTCTTCGTCGTGTCCCCTGTTGAGGGCGTCGTCTAAGTTGATGATCCCCTTCCCGCACTCCGGCGGGATAGACACACAGGGCATCTGGGTTGATAGGAGGTTAACCGGAGATGCGGGTGTTCCAGGTGGAGGCTTGTGAGGCAACGACGTTGGTGGTGGCCAAGGGTTGGCTGCGGCAAGGTCATGTTGGTCGGCTCCGTTCCGGCGTGTCCGAATGTCTTCGTGGTGATCTCCTCTTGCTGTGAAGTCGAAGCTGGCGTTGGGCGGTGTACGATGACCTTCGAGGGGCGGTCCGGTGAAGGTCCTATTTGGCGCTTGTCTTGCGCATCTCCTCTCCGAGGCTCGTCTTCAGAATCGGAGCTACCGGTTTCTCCTCAAAGAGCCATCTGTTTGGCATAGACCAACTTGAGCTTTTGTGTAGCTTTTGTGGATAGCCAGAGTGGCTAGGTGTGTCGCTTGTGGCGGAGTGTGCGGTTGTAGGTGTGCTTTGGCACGGTTGTTGTTGGTTTTCGCCTGGTTTTCTCCAAAAAAACTGGACACCTTCTGCTGAATCAATGGATAAGGCCAAACTTTCACCTCTGTTTCAAAAAAAAAGCTCAGCATCTCATTGATCAAAAACAGGGTCAATCAGGTCATTTACTTTTGTGAGAAGTATATCACCTCTTGGCGAGATAACCTTGGTCGGGGCTGCTAGGAATCCATGGATCCTGCCAAATATCTAGCTTCTCCATTCCCAACAAGCAATATGTATCCCCTCTTGAAAGTTTAAATTCTAGCCAATGTGCTCTGCCATGTAAACGAGGATCTCGCCTTAGGACCCGCCTTCAAAATATTACCATCATGGTAGTATTTAGCTCTCAAAACTCATGCACACAATGATTCAGGTTCAACGATCAACATCCACACTTGTTTTCTAAGCGTAGCTAGATTAAAAGAGTGTAGATTTCTAAACACCATGCCTTTTTTTTCCGTTTTGGAAAGCACAATTTTCACAATGCATACCAGTGCATCTTCTTATCTTGATCATCAGTGCCCCACCAAAATTCAGATATGGCATCAATTCTTTTCTTACGCACTCCCTTGGTAATTCGAAAACAGCCATTGCATATAAAAGGGTTGATTGTGCCATAACTTTCAGCAAGACGTCCTTCCCTCCAATAGATAAAAGCTTTTCCCTTCATCCATTTATTCTCCGAATAATTTTCTCATAGAAATGCATGAAACAATCACTTCTGTCAGCTCCAACTAAAGTCCCATCTACTTGTCTGAAAGAGCCTCTGTGTGTATATGCAGAATATTAGTCATGTTTATCCTAGGTTCCACATCTGTATTAGGGCTAAATAGTCATCATTTACATTTTTCAATGAGGTTGCATAATTCTTATCCGCCTTCAAGAGAATCAAGAAATCATCAACAAATAAAAGATGTGAAACGGATGGTGCCTTTTTGCACACCTTTATCCTTTAATCGCACCAACCTCCTCTTCACGCACCAAAATACTTTGCGGACCTTCGAGCTTCGACACACAAAAAAGAACAAGTATGGAGAGAGGGATCAGCCCTGGCCGCGTAAAAACAAAAGTGACAGAAGCCATAATAAGATCCACCCATCTACCGTGGTACCCCATCTTTTTTGTCACCATGTTTCTAGAAAATACCACTCCACTCTGTGATAAGCCTTATGCATATCACCTTACAAAGATCTGATTCCCATTTCATTTTTTATTAGTTCTATATCTTATGCACACATTCATAGGCGACAAGCAAATTGTCAGCAATAAGTATCCCAGTAACAAAAAAACACTTTGGGTAGGTGAGATGATATCTTGAAGAGGCTTCAGTCTTGTAGCTAATATGTTGGAGATTATTTTATAAGTCACATTACAAAGAAAAATAGGACAAAATTGTGCCACTTCCTATGGTGAATCAGCTTGCCGTATGGTACAATTATAGTTTCATTCCACCCTTAGGGAATAACACAAGAATCTATTATGTGTAATACATCTTGAGTAATTTTCTCTCCTAACACATGCCAAAACTTTTTAATAAAAAGTGCATGCATCCCATCCAGAATGGGAGCTTTCAAATATCCAATTATGTAAATAATTTTCTTGGCATCATCATCCTAGTAGGGAGCCAAGAGTTTTGCATTTTTATCGCTAGACTAAAGCGGCAATCTTAGCCAAGAAATTTGGGTTTTTATCCCCAACATCAGACGTAAAGAGATTAGTGAAGTAATTGATAAAGAGATGATTAAGACCACATAATCTCTTTCAAGATTTCTCATTTTTTGATACGATTTTATTCTTTCTTGATGTAACTTGTGGAAGAATGAGGTGTTTCTATATGCACTTCTGAGCCAACTTGCTATGTATCGTTGATTCCAATACATTTCTTCATGCTCGAGATTTTTCTCAATTTCTTGCGCTAATCCATCATTTTTCATCATTAATGGGCCCTCTCGTGACAGTTTGAAGCACTACTAGGCCTTGAACAACTCTTCTTGGGCCACTTCAGCACGCGTTTGTCCCATCCGTGGAGCTTCAGATGCATGCTTATGAGCCGCCCGAGGAGGTCTCCATGACCGACGTAAGACTTGGTGAGATCCCATGCTTCCTTCACAAGCTCTCCAAAACTTTTTTCCCGCGACCATTTGGCCTACACTAGCATTGCATGTAACCGAATTCTGAGAATAGTATTTGGTATCCAAAAACAAAGGTCGATGATCGAACCGTCCAAATTCCAAGTGAAGTAGTATATCATTCTCATGCATTTTTACCCAACTAATATTCACGAGAGCCCGATCAAGCCACCCTCATATACTTCCTCTTCTCCAAGTAAATATATCTCCAATGCAATCCAATGCACATGCATAAATAGTGTCAATAAATGCTTAGATGCATCGTTTTGGCCTTACATTCCACTGCTCCTTATCATGTTAATAGATTATCTCATTGAAATCTCCGACAATTAACCATGGGAGGTTGTGTTGTTCATGAAATTGATGGGGGTTTATCTATCCTCCAATATGCCAATGATACAATTCTATTTATGGATCACGATCTCGAAAAGGCTCGCAGTCTGAAATTAATTTTGGCGGCTTTCGAGCAGTTGTCGGGATTGAAAATCAATTTCCATAAAAGTGAATTGTTCTGTTTCGGTGATGCCCAAAATGATATGACCCTATATACAGAGTTGTTTGGTTGTGGGCAAGGCCAATTTCCTATTCGCTATTTGGGTATACCGATTCATTATCGGAGACTTACAATTGCTGAATGGAAAATTGTGGAAGAAAGATTACAGAAACGCCTTAGTAGTTGGAAGGGTAAATTATTGTCCCTGGGGGAAGATTGGTACTCATTAATTCGGTACTGACAAATATGGTATTGCATATGTTATCATTCTTTCTTCTACCGAAAGGAATTCTGCATAAACTCGATTATTATCGATCCAGATTTTTTTAGCAAGGGGACAGCGAGAAAAATAAATATTGACTGGTTAAATGGAGTATAGTTTGTAGTCCCAAGGATCAAGGCGGGCTCGGAGTTCACGACCTGGAGGTCAAGAATTCAGCTCTGCTGGGTAAATGGTTTTTTAAGCTTCTTACCAAGGATGGGATTTGGCAAACTATTCTTCGGAGAAAGTATATTGGATCAAAGACGCTATCCCAAGTGGTTTGGAAACCTGGGGATTCTCACTTCTGGGCTGATCTCATGGCGACAAAAAATGTCTTTTTTCGCCATGGTACTTTCTCTATTAAGAATGGAGCACAAATACGGTTCTGGGAAGATGTTTGGTTAGACAATGCTCCCTTAAGTGAACAATATCCTGCTTTATATAGTATTGTTCGTCGTAAAGGTGATACCATAGCCACAGTAATGGCTACCTCACCCCCGAATGTGACGTTCAGACGGGTTTTGCTTGGACAAAGGCTACTGGCATGGAATAATCTAATTCACCGACTGGGAGATATTCACCTATCGTCTGAACCAGACGAATCTAGATGGAATCTTCATGTAGATGACACTTACTCAGTCAAATATTTATACAATGCGATCCTTCATTCTGATGTACCAGTTGATAATAATAAGGAAATTTGGAAGATGAAGATACCATTAAAAATTAATTTTTTTGGATGGTATCTCCATCGAGGGGTTATTCTTACCAAAGATAATCTTGTTAAGCGGAATTGGCACGGAAGTTCACGGTGTGTTTTCTGTCATCATGATGAAACCATTAAACACCTTTTTTTCCAGTGCCATTTTGCGAGATCTATATGGTCAGTCATCCAAGTAGCGTCTACCCTGTATCCCCCGACTAGTGTGGCCAATGTCTTTGGTAATTGGCTTCACGGTATCGATTCAAGGTTTAAGTTGCTTCTTAGGGTGGGGACGCTAGCAGTTATCTGGGCGCTTTGACTAAGTAGAAATGACAAGATTTTTAACGATAAAAATTGTTCTTTGTTGCAGGTCATCTACAGATGTACAGGTATTCTCCGTTCGTGGTTACCTCTTCAGCGGATGGATAACCGAGACCTATTTACGGAGGTCTGTACACGGTTGGAGGCTAAGGCGAGGGATGCTTTTTCCCTACATGGGTGGCAGCATAGTCTACGGATAGCAGCCCCACCCTCACCTTAGGCGTTATATGATTCATCGTTTCGATATGTATTTCGCCTAGTTTTTTATATATTTTGACTTCAGACTCTTGAACGGTTGTGTGTATCCTGGTTATGCAGAGGCTGGATGTACTTGCTTATCAAAGTAATAAAGCATCCTTTATAAAAAAAAATTATCTACACATCGAAATTTCCCATAAATCTCTTGAATCTCCATGTATTATTACCTTGCATAATAGTGACATCAATATAATTTTGGTAAGAAAACAACAGCGGCACATTTACTTCCATGCACCAAAACAAAATTAGCCCACCTCCGCTTCCTTTCTTTGCTCTTTGGACTACTTTTAGGTCCATTTTCATGCTCGTCCTCAAACAATCAGCTAGGAGTTGTCCAGATGGGCCTCCGACGGGAACACCACATCAGGGTTATGATGCTCCTGGACATCCATTGTGACCGAATGGAGCCCTCATGGGAGCCCACCGATCCTAGAGGCACACTGGAGTTTTCACCCACTTTTTTTTACTTCTTCACTTGATATTTCCCTCCCACGGTGGAACCTTTCCCTGCTGGCCTGGCATCATGTTAGTTATCATAGAATTACCATTTGTCATTTATCGTCCTCTGCCATATTAGCTTCAGGGTCATCAACACTTGCAAGTCAATATCAAGTCTCTTTGCCCCCACATATGATTACTCACTTTTTGACACATACAATATTTCCCTTGGTATAATAAGACTTGCTCGTGTGTCCTTTAAATGATCATATGTCTCCAAATTTTCCAGGACGGGTAAACCGTTATGGCGCCAACTGGGATTTGGAGAAGTACCACACCCACAAGATCCAAGCCATTCCTACGGAGGCCACCCATATCTCGACCAAGACCTCCGTGGTTACCTCTAAAGGCAAAATGTGCATGCCAAGTCTCCCTATCAGCTTTAAGGAAATCTCCCCTCTTCATCTCTTTTTCATCTCATGTTCTTCACCATCGCATTCTACATGGTATGCCCAAACATACCACATGCACCATAAAACTTGGGGGCCTTTTCAAACTGGATTTTGTAAAATTCTCTCTTCCCCGCCCTCCATATGATCACAAAGTGTGCGAATGGTTTACGAAAATCTAGCTTCAGCCTTACTCTAATGAAATTTATCAATATGTAGGGTTCAATATCACCTCAAAGTTTGTACCAAATCCTTTGTTTTGCTAGATTCTTGATCATCGATAGTGCCCTATACTCATCTAGTAGTTTGTAGATTTGAACCCAAACCGCAAGGAAGTTTGGATCTACTGATTTCGACGCCCGAGAGTCCATCATACTTCTCAATAGTGACTAAGTTCTGCCAAAACAATCACAAACCCCCTTTAGTTACGTTCATCCAATATCCTAAGAAAAACTGGAAGGTGAAGAGATTATCCTCCAAAGATCCGCTCATATGTTGTTCGAAAGTCCGGGGTGAAGTAATTCATCGAGTGAACATTTGGCAGCGCCATCAACTTCATTCCCTCTTTCGGTGCATACTCCCGTTCCTCGAAGACGAGATCATCAATCTCATCTTTGTCAATACCCAAACGTTGTAGCAAATCACCTAGCTTAGTATAATGCACATAATCTAGACCTCACAAAGTTTGTTAAAAATTGTGTGCTGAGCCCAAGCACGCGACCTAGGTGACATAGGCATCCCCAATGGGCATGCCGAAGAAGGTACCCGGGGTTTACTGAAGGCCCACGACCCGAAGTTTTACAAAGCACGGAAGCCCAATCGAGAGATGGTTTGGAAAGATAGAATTGTATTAGGAATATTGACTTGTAATTATTACGGGACGGCTTAGAAACCCTACCGGACTCGGTAACTTGTACATCACGAAACCCTCGGCTCCACCTCCTATATAAGGGGGAGTCGAGGGACAAAGAAAGGATCGATTCATTGTTTTCATACAACCCTAGTTTTCATAGCAGTCGAGTACTTTTCCGGATGAAACCTTCGAGATCTACTTGCCGTCTACTTCCAACTAAACCCTAATCTACAATTTGTAGGCATTGATAAGTTAATCCCTTATCACTAGGAAAATCAACTTTCTCTTGGAGTCCGAGCATCTCCACGCGTGCCTCCTATATGGCGTCTGGCGCAACAGTTTTTTCTGTATGGGAAGCCATCGTCGGGCATACGGAAATGGAAGTTCGTGGCTCCCAGCCGCGTCCCCCATTAAAAAAATGTAAACCTTAAATTTAGTTGAAATTTATTTAAAAGAACGATTGCATAGTTAGTTCAGGCATTGCATACGTAGTTTGTACAAAAAAAATTAAAAAACATTGAAAAAACACCTAAAAAACTAATGGCGGCCACGTCCTGTGCCTAGGTGGCGGTACATCGCATCCGCGCAGTCCATCAGGTCCTCGTTGTCGTCGCTAGGTGATACGTCCAAAACGTATCTACTTTCCCGAACACTTTTGCTATTGTTTTACCTCTAATTTGTGTATTTTGGATACAACTAACACGGACTAACGCTGTTTTCAGCAGAATTGCTCGTGTCTCGTTTTTGTGCGAAATCCAACTTTCAGAAAATCCTCGGAATTTATGCGAAAGGTCCTATTTTCCCAGAATATTGACGGAGAGAAGGGCAAGTGGGGGCCCGAGGCCCCACACACTAGGCCGCGCGGCCCAGGAGGGGGCGCGCCGCCTTGTTGTGTGGCGCCTCGGCCCCCCGACGCTCTCCTTTGGACTACATATGTCTTTCGACCTAAAAACGCCAGGGGTTCGACCATATTTCCAGAGACCATCCAAACGCCGCCGCCATCGCCAAACTCCGCCTCGGGACCGAAACTCCGTTCGGCACTCCGGGACGGGGAATTGGAGGGATCTTCACCGCCATCACCACCGACGTCTCTCCATCGACCAGCCATGTTTCCCCATCCATGTGTGAGTAATTCCCCGCTGTAGGCTGAAGGGGATGGTAGGGATTGGATGAGATTGATCATGTAATAGTCACAAGATTGTTAGGGCATGGTGCCTAGTATCCGTAGATGTCACTTTTATGATATTGTTGCAACTTGTTATGCTTAATGCTTGTCACTAGGGCCCGAGTGCCATGATCTCAGATCTGAACATGTTATTGTTTCATCATGATATGCATTGTTTTATGATCTTACCTGCAAGTTGTATACACACGTTGTTGTCCGGAACCCGAGGCCCCAAAGTGACAAATTGGGACAACCGGAGGGGGGTGATGTGAGGATCACATGTGTTCACGGAGTGTTAATGCTTTGCTCCGGTACTCTATTAAAAGGAGTACCTTAATTTCCAGTAGTTTCCCTAGAGGCTGCCACCGGCTGGTAGGACAAAAGATGTTGTGCAAGTTTCTCATTGTGAGCACGTACGACTATATATGGAACACATGCCTATTGATTGATTAGTACTTGGATACCGCTTTATTATTAGCTGCAAATGCCCTACCATGATTGTTACATGAATTCTCTCATCCATGCAATGCCCGTTCATCCGTCCCGTGCCTACTATTTTAATCCTTCGTTTACTATAATCACTACGATGTCTTTATTTCACCGCGTTATTTCACTATTCCTACTGCTATAAACTGTTGCTGATAAACTCTTGCGAGCAAGTCTGTTTCAGTGCGTGAATTGACAACTCCGTGTTAAGGCTTACAAGTATTCTTTATCTCCCTTGTGTCGAATCAATAAATTGGGTAATACTTCCCTCGAAGACTGTTGCGATCCCCTATTCTTGTGGGTCATCAAGACTATTTTCTGGTGCCGTTGCCGGGGAGCATATCTTTATTTGCAAGTTCACTTGGATTGATATTGTTCGCTGCTCCATCATGGGTAAACCTCGCGATACTAAAGTCGCCATATTACCATCCACTACAAGAAAAGGTACAACTCTGAGTACCTCTGCTGCTCTTGATTCACCATCTGTGATAAGTCAACTTGTTTCACCACCACAAACTTCACGTGTTGGTATTTCTGTGAATCTGAAAATTCCTATGATAATTTTGATGATGCTTCTATTGTGCTTGATAATACTGGTTCATTAGGTCCTTTTCTAGATGCTATAATTGCTAGGTCTAGACAAATTGAAAATACTGAAACTCCTAATGAAAATACTGTTACACCTGTTAATTCACCCGAGATTGATGATCTTGATGAAGATTATGTGGAACTTGATGATGATTTTATTGATAAATGCAATGCTACTACTAGTACAAGTAACCTTAAAAAGCTTATTGCACAACATGCTGTTAGATATAAACTCTCCTGATCCTAAATTTGCCACATCTCCTATAAACATTAAGGATAAAGATTATGACTTTTCTCTTGATTTATCTCATATATCTATTGTTGAGAAAACACCTTTTTGTGGTACTGAAAAAGAAGTGTTGTAGAACATATGAATGAGCTTTCTACTTTAAGTAGCTTGTTTTCTGATGATGTTAAGATGCGTACTTATTTTGTTGCTAAGATTTTCCCATTCTCATTAAAGGATGATGCTAAGATTTGGTATAATAATTTGCATCCTGATTCCATTGATAGTCCAAGTTGTTTGCTTGATGTTTTCTTTCGGAAATACTTTCCCGCTAGTGCTCAACATATGGCTCTGCAGAGAATTTATAGTTTTGATCAAGAAGATGGAGAGAAATTGTCTGAAGCTTGGGCAAGATTTTGCTCTCTTATTAGAGCTCGGCTGGACATGATTTGGAAAAGCATGATTTACTTGATATATTTTATAGTGGACTAACCATTGAGTCTAGGGCATACCTGGATAGTTGTGCTGATTGTGTTTTCAGGAAGAGAACTCGGACGAAGCTGAAGAATTATTGGCTAAGATAAGCAAAAATCATGATGATTGGTCTACACCTGAACCAACTCCGACACCTATATTGAAGAAGAGGTGTATGATTGAATTAAATGATGAAGATATGAGGGAAGCCAAGAAATCTCTTATGGAGAAGGGTATTAAATCTGAAGATGTGAAGAATTTGCCTCCAATAGAAGACCTATGTAAGATAATTCCCCCTTCATCCACAATCGAGGTACATTCTCTTCAACGCTTTGATAGAGGAGATATTCCATATTCAAAACCTCCTGATCAATGTTTAGATGAATTTGATAATTATATTGTTAAGCAAAATAATTTTAATATGAGAGTAGAGAATCATCTAATGGAAAATTCTCAAGCTATTGGTAAATTGCATGATATTGTGGAGAGAACCTCCAATGATGTTAAGATGCTTGTTAAACATTTTAATATGATTCAAACTCAAATTGATCAACTTACTAAAGTGCAAAATGACTTGTTAAAAAATACTCATGAAGTGAAACATGCTTATGAAGTAACAACTAGAGGCGGTGTTTCTACCCAGGATCCTCTATATCCTGAAGGGCACCCCAAAAGAATTGAACAAGATTCTCAACAAACTAAAGAAACTGATAGTCCTTCTAAGAAAAAGAAGAAGAAACATAAAGCTGTTGTAGAATCCTCTGAACCTGTTAATGATCCTAATAGTATTTCTATTTCTGATGCTGAAACTGAAAGTGGTAATGAACATGATGAAGATAATGATAAGAATGATGCTCCCGATAAAGAAGAAATTGAAAAAGAACCTGAAAAGCATGCTAAAAATAAAAAGTACACTAAAGAAGATTTTATTACAAAGAAACATGGTAATGAAAGAGAACCTTGGGTTCAAAAGCAAATGCCTTTTCCTGCTAAGAAACTGAAATCAAAGGAGGAGGAACATTATAATAAATTTTGTGATTGGATGAAACCTTTATTTTTGCAAATCCCTTTGACTGATGCTATTAAATTGCCTCCTTATTCAAAGTACATGAAAGATATTGTCTCTAACAAAAGGAAAATTCCTAATGAGGAGATTTCCACTATGCTCGCTAATTACTCCTTTAATGGTAAGGTTCCAAAGAAGCTGGGAGACCCAGGTATACCGACTATTCCTTGTTCCATCAAGAATAATTATGTTAGAACTGCTCTATGTGATTTGGGAGCAGGAGTTAGTGTGATGCCTTTTTCTCTTTACAAGAGACTTGATTTAGATAAATTGATACCAACTGATATATCTTTGCAAATGGTGATAAATCTACTGCTATTCCTGTTGGTGTATGTGAAAATGTTCCTGTTCAAGTTACTCAACATTGCTTGATATTAACTGATTTTGTTGTGTTGGAAATGCTGAAGATGATAATATGTCTATTATTCTTGGAAGACCCTTTCTTAATACTGCAGGGGCTGTTATCGATTGCAATAAAGGAAAAGTTACTTTCAATGTTGATGACAAGGAACATACTGTCTATTTTCCAAAGAGGATTGATAAAGTATATGGAGTTAATACAATTTGTAATGTGAAAACTATCAAGGTGGGATCCATTGATTGTCCTATATATGAGTCTAAAGAAGAATATCAAACTCTTGTGATTGGATCTATATCAATTCAATATAAGGTAACATGATTGATTTGAGGTTTATTTCTTCTTATGTCATATAAAATTTATTTGGTAGCAAGACTTGATCAACCTTGTTAACAAGTATATTTTAATGCATAAGAGAGCTAAATAACATTTCTTTCTTTCTTTCTTCCTACACTTGTTTTACTTGCTGTAGCATTTTTAGTTTTGCAATATGCTTTAGTTGTTTAAGATTTTGGAAATCATTTTCCTGCGCAGTAATAATTACTTTAACACCCAGAAATGTGCATTTTTCGAAGTTCTCAAAAATTTACAAAAATTATATTGGTAGTCTTATTTTTCGAAGGGGCACCGGAAGCACTGGGATGACCGTGGGGCACCCGGGTGGCACCCCACGGCGGCAAAGGGGCGCGCCTGGTGTGTGGGCCCCTCCTTGCCCCACTTCATCATCTCTTTCACCCATTCTCTTCTCTCTCCGAAAAACTCGTACTCACTTTCTCTCACTCGCGTTTCTGCTCAAGAACTCGAGATTTCTCGATCTCTTTGCTCAGCCCAGATTTCTATCTGAAATTTGGCACATTTGCTCTCCGGTATGTGACTCCTTTGATTATCCAATTAGAATTTTGTTTGGTTGAGTATATATTGAATATTTTGCTGCTGTAGGTAACATGTTTAGTGAGCTTGCATGCTTGTTCTAAGTGGTAGAAACTAGTTTTGATGCATGTTTATACTCTAGCAAGTTCCTATAGTAGTTTTCCTCAATTATATACCTTGAAATCAAATTTTATAATGATTGTTGAAAAATTTCAGAAAAGGAAAATGAACAACTACAACTTTGGAGAGGTGTTCGAAGGAGAGACGACGAGCACGGGGAGGCCCTCGAGGGCATCCACTCGGATTAGACGATCCTATAATGAGGACGTGATTGCACCAAGCTTCGATGAGGACAATGGAGCCCCTAATGCTTCATCTTTTCCATGTTATGACTTTTTGAGCAATGCAGGGTTGCTGGATGATTTCTTGACTCTCGTCAGAAAGGCGGGTTTAACCGCCTATATGGAGGATGAGAGGAAGCAATACTACATGCTTACTAAAATCTTTGTGGAGAGCTTCAAGTTCAACAACAAGCACTTCCACCCGTCGGTTGCATTCAAGATCTATGGTAATCCTGTTACTATGAAGTTGAAGGATTTTTGTGCTGCATTGGATATTGCCCCTGCAGGTACAACAAGGAAGATCGAGGACAACCCCAGGGTTTTGCTGGAGCTCTATCGAGAAATTACAAATGACGATTGCCGCACCATTCAGCGTGGCAAGATAAGAAACATTCAACTCCCCGCCATTAAGTATTTTGCTTATTACCTTGCTACTAGCATTCTTGGTAGGGAGAACACTAGTAATATTTCTAGTTATCATCTTGCTTTCTTAATTGCTGCACTCACTGGAGAGACACCTTATCATCTTGGTTCTCTTGTTGCTCGCCGTTTGTCTAACAAGGGGCCTATTTATGGGGGAATAATTGCATCGCGTATTTTGGCACGTCTAGATCTTCCTCTTGATCCTACTGATGTAGAAATACCACCTGTTAGGTTAGATATTGCTGCTATGAAGAGTCACCAATTTGTTACAACTGACTCCAGTATGGATAATATTGTCTATAGAATGTTATTTGCTGACGGGGATGAGAGGGAAGTCATCTTGCCCCAAACAGATTTCTTCAGTGTTGGCAGGAAACCATGGTCGCGCTCTAAGAAGGAGGTGGATGAGCAACTGAAGATACAAGGCTTCCACCAGCAACATGACTCCGAGGACGCTGAGCCCTCCTACGACTACACCGTCACGTACCCTGTTGCTTCTTCCAGCACATACCTAGAACCGGGTCGTTCTTCGTCGTACTACGGAGACACCACTTCATGGGGACCGTGAGAATGAACTCCACTTAGGCCAAAAGCCTAAGCTTGGGGGGACGTATACCGGCATCACTCATTCTTTGCATATCATGGTTGCTGGATACTTGTACATACTTGTTTAGTTTCTTGGAGTGGTTTTCTAATGAGAGGGAGATGATATTTGGGGAAGTGCTGTCCAAAAACAGATTCTGGGCTGTTACCAAAAAAATTCGTACGCACAGCCAGAACGTTATTTTGAGTTGAAAATTTTTGAGCATGTGCCCCAGGTTGTTATCTAACTTTCATTAGTTGAACACTTTTTGAGCTGAGCAACGGAAGATTTTTGTTAAATTCGATTTCTGTACTGCTGTCAGGTTTTGGCAGATTTCTGTGCCTTTTCTGTGTTTCTGTTAGTTTGCATTCTCTTGTTTTCGCTTTGTTTCTTTCCTAAAACACAAAAAGACCAAAAATATTTCTGTTGTTTCTCTTAACCATTTGTTTATTTGGTTCTTTGCTCTTATTTCACTTTATTTGCTATCGTTGGTTTGCTATGAGAAAACCCAAAAAGATTTTGCTTTGTTTTCTTGTTTCCTTTTGTTCTTGTTTCTAACCCGAAAACACCAAAAATATTTGTTGTTCTTCTTTGGTTTTGTAAAGTTCATTAGGGAGTTCAGAGGTCTCCGGTGGTTGGAGCTTGGTTTCATTTCATGTTATTATTCAAGCTGCACAAGTGAAAGGCAATAATGACGATCTATGGCAACTTGACTGTGGTAAGAGGCTGGTATGAACTCTATTTGTTTTCATTTTTGTACATATACTCATCCATGTGAGCATGCTTAGTTGGTTCATGTGAGGTATATGTCATTTAATGAAAGTCTAGTAGTTTATGATCTCTCATGATTAGTTCCAATCTATTAATAATGAGTAGCATGTCATGAATATTTGCTTCCATTGTTTTATTCATAGATCAGTATGACATTGTTGTATCCTCCTCTGAATAATTCACTTGAATCGACTTGGCACATGCTCACGCATGCATATGACTGAACAAAAGTCAATTAAGCCTCGATGATCTACTTTGCTTCAGAGTTCTTGTATCACTTTTATGCCTCAGTTAATTTTATTTTGTCGCAAGCATGGTTATGATAGTTAATGCTCTCTCGATTGTCGCTTCCCAGTCTATTGCTAGCCTCCACTTGTACTGAGCGGGAACGCTGCTCGTGCTTCCAAATACCTGAAAACCAGTTGTTCCAAAGTGACCACCATAAATACTACCTATGCATGGCATTTCAAACCATTCCAAGTAAATTCTCATGTGCTACCTTTAAACCTTCAAAATACTTCTCAATTTGTGTTAATGTTTTATAGCTCATGAGGAAATATGTGGTGTTTTATCTTTCAACCTTGTCATTTACTCCGGACAGACTTTCACTAATGGACTAGTGGCACATCCGCTTATCCAATAAATTTGCAAAAAGAGTGGCAACGGGGTTCCCAAATTAATCAACCTTCATTAATAATTCTCTTCACGTGTTTTGCTCTGATTCATCAGTAAGCAACTTAACCTGCAAATAGACACTTCCCCATGGTATGTGAATGTTGGAAGGCACCGAGGATTCGGTTAGCCATGGCTTGTGTAAGCAAAGGTTGGGGGAGTGTCATCCATAATGAAACTAAAATACATGTGTAAACAAAAGAGAAGAGGGATGATCTACCTTGCTGGTAGAGATAACGTCCTTCATGGGAGCCGCTCTTGAGAGTCGGTTGGCGAGGTGGTTAGAGTACCCACTATCATTCGTTGACAACAACAAACACCTCTCAAAATAATTTTACTTCTGTCTTTGAAAAATGAAAAGCTCTAGCACATGTTAATCCCTGCTTCCCTCTGCGAAGGGTCAATCTTTTACTTTTATGTTGAGTCACCATCCTTTCTTTGAGCACTTTCTTGAGAGCATGATTGTCATTCTTAGTATAATATGCTTGTCCCAAAATATGATCATTGTGGTATAACTTTGATGCTTTTATCTTTGACAATTTTACTACTAGTCTTTCTATGAACTTCAGGGGTGCCTGGGCATTTATGTTTTGCTACAAATACAGGCAAGCGAGATAACACTTTATCATATCCTTCTATGAACATTGCAATCCTGCTTATTGAAGTGTTTCATGATGCTTGTTATTAGTTTGTTGGTATCTCTTTTATGATTGACACAGTTACTAGATGACTTTATTTGCATGTACCTTATTATGAATTGCTTAAGCACTTGCCATATCATGAGAATATTTACATCATATGAACAAATGAGTTCGTGAAAGTTCTTTTATCGCACTCAGTTGTTAACTGAATTGCTTGAGGACAAGCAATAAGCTAAGCTTGGGGGAGTTGATACGTCCAAAACGTATCTACTTTCCCGAACACTTTTGCTATTGTTTTGCCTCTAATTTGTGTATTTTGGATACAACTAACACGGACTAACGTTGTTTTCAGCAGAATTACTCTGGTGTCTCGTTTTTGTGCAGAAATCCAACTTTCAGGAAAATCCTCGGAATTTATGCGAAAGGTCCTATTTTCACAGAATATTGACGGAGCCAGAAGGGCAAGCCAGGCCCGGCGCGGCCCGAGGAGGGGCGCGCCGCCTTGTGTGGGCGCCTTGAAATTGCATGGAGCCACCATGTGTGGTTTTGGTAATTAATGACAATCCCTATGGACTAATGTTTGCATTGAGTTATATTTGTAGGTGTTGTCCATAGGCAATGCTTGAACCATATGTTGGCTTCAAGGTTGCAATAAGAAGAAATTGATGAAGAATATCAAGTGTCAAGTATGTCTTGAAGATGAAGATGAAGATGAAGTGAGCCCTCAAGTTACTTCAAGACATCAACATGATGAAGTGCAAGTTCAAGATGAGCCAAACTCGAAGAGATCATATGCTCCAAGCTTGCCATGAAGAAATGAAGTGCAAGTTCAAGATGAGCCATCTCTAAGAGATCATTTGCTTGAATCTTGCCATCCATATGGTGATCATGGATATGTGAAGATGTGCCGAAGAAGAAGCTCTCCCATGGTGAATATGGGGGAGCAATCCACAAGACTTCATCAAGCAAGCACAATCAAGAAAGGCGTTCCATCTTGTTGTGATCAAGATCGTCTTCATCGAGCTCAAGAGGAACGTGCAAGGTTAAGGTTTGCTCTTGATAGGGTCTCTTTCTTACCGGTCTCATGGTGTAGTTGGAGACCGGTTTATAGTTTAGTTGTCGTACTATCAAGAGGGATCTCGAGTGAGTAACTCGATCGTATCGTTCGGAGAGAGCTCAAACCTTTGCATCCTTGCATCATATTTCTTGGTCGTTATTTGGATCTTATCCATGTGGTGATTTAGAGTTTGTGGTTATTTCCATAGCAAGCTCTAGTTCATCGAAAACGGATTCCGCATGAATCACTTGTTGCGTTTTCGATATTGGAGTTTTTCTCGGTTTCTCGTATTGAGAGGTTTCACTCTAAAATACATAGAAAAACCTACCCCACTTGTTCTTAAGCTTTTCACTCTTTGTGGGGTAGCTCTTGTCATCTTCTTTACAACAAAATTGGTTTCACCTAAATCCGAGTTTCCTAACTCAAGTTGTTGCATTTTCCATATTGGAGGTTTTACCGGTTTGCTGTTTATAGATAGGTAAAACCTTTATCCATTTGTTTTCTATCCTACTTTGCTGGACTATGATGTTTCTATGCATATTGTTGTAGAGCTTGTTGTTGTGATTTCAACGAGCCCAAGATCATCGAAATCGGAGTCCGGATGCAAAAGTTATTAAGGTTTTCGTATCGAGTGTTTGGGCAAAAACTGGGTGGCCGGAACTGCCGCCGGGAACACCCCGGCACTGCCGTGGCACCAGGCCTGGCGGCTGCCGCCAGGCCCCACTGCCGAACTGCACCGGTCGGCCTGCCCCTTCCCCATGCCGCCTCGCGGGCAGAAGAAATCGAGACCCCTATTTAAGCCCTTCTTCCTCCTCTTTCTCCCCACTTCTTCTTCCTCCTTTTGCTCTCCATCATTGTTGACCTTGAGAGCTTGCCACATCCCTCTACTCCTCCAATGATTCTTGAATCCATTTGAGGGAAAAGGAAGAGGAGATCTAGATCTATATTTCTACCAATCAAATCCATCTCTTTGTGAGTGGAACTCTCTAGATCTTGATCTTGGTGTTCTTTGTGAATTCCTTTGTTCTTCCTCTCTTATTCCCCCAATAGCTTTTGTAGCTTTGTTGGAATTTGAGAGAGAAGGACTTGAGCATCTTTGTGGTGTTCTTGCCATTGCATTTGGTGCATCGGTTTGAGTTCTCCACGGTGATTCGTGGAGGTGAAAGCAAGAAAGTTGTTACTCTTGGGTTCTTGGAACCCTAGACGGATTCTAGACCTTTGTGGTGATTTGTTGGGAGCCTCCAATTAAGTTGTGGATGTGTGCCCCAACCTTTGTGTAAGGCCCGGTTTCCGCCTCGAAGGAAATCCCTTAGTGGAACCGTGACCTAGGCCTTTGTGGCGAGGGTCACCGGAGATTTAGGTGAGGCGCCTTCGTGGCGTTCGGTGTGTGGTGTGAGTACCGCATCTTGGGGTGAGGCCTTTGTGGCGTTGGTGTGCATCGAGCAACCACACCTCAAGGTGAGCCTCTTGTGGCGTTCGGGAGCACTAAGCCACCGCACCTCTCCACCGGAGATTAGCACTCGCAAGAGTGTGAACTCCGGGATAAATCATCGTCTCCCGCGTGCCTCGGTTATCTCTATACCCGAGCTCTTTACTTATGCACTTTACCTTGAGATAGCCATCGTGCTTGAAGTTATATATATCTTGCTATCACATAAGTTGCTTGTCTTGCTTAGCATAAGTTGTTGGTGCACATAGGTGAATCATTGCTTAGAATAAGTTGTTGGTGCACATAGGTGAACCATAGTATATAGGCTTTGGGCTTGACAAAGTAAACGCTAGTTTTATTCCGCATTTGTTAAGCCCATCTCGTAAAAGTTTTAAATCGCCTATTCATCCACCCCTCTAGGCGACATCCGTGTCCTTTCAATTGGTATCAGAGAAAGGTCTCTCATTTTAGGCTTCACCGCCTTGAGAGTAAAGATGTCGGTTAGGGGATTAGATCACAATAACTTGTTTATATTTGATGGCACAAATTATGATCTATGGAAAATTTATGTGCTTAATATTTTGCGGGGTATTTCCCCGAACATGGAGCAATTTCTTGACATAGGTTTTTCTTCTCCTAAGGATCCCCAAAATTATCTTATGAGGAGAAGAAAAACTCTTGTCTCGATGCTCTTGCTTCTCATGTGTTTTCCATTGTTGTGAGCAATGTAGTTACTTCTTCAATCATGCCTTTTGGGAGCGCTCATGAATTATGGACAAAGCTTCAAGATAAATATGATGTGTCCAATATCATTGAGGATGATTGTTTTGCTTCCACTTCCGGCCGTGATGAGTTCTCATCTTCATCCACTTCACCAAAGTGTGGTAAGACACAAGGTAATGATATGGTGAGTGGTGATGAAAATTGCAATGTTGATATTGAGCTTACTATTGATGATTCTTCATCTCTATCTCATTGCAATGCTTCATCTTCGGACTTAAACACATCTAGCACTAGAAATGATTTCATGCTTGTGTTGATAGTCCTTGCATATCATGTGTAAGTTGCTTGAATAAATCTCATGATGATATGCTTGATTTGTCTTGTGGCCATGATAAAAATGCTTATATTTCCTCTAGTTGTTGTGTGGCTAACAATGTAGAGGAAACTAAAGATTCTATTGGTCAAGACAAGATCTTGAAAGGAGCCTCAAGTAACTCCTCATCTTTATCTCACGGTTCTCATATATGCCTTATGGCCAAGGGTTCCACGGTACCTCCTACCATGGAACCTAATATTTCTCGTGGGGATAAGGATGAGGATGAATATGAAGAAGAGGATTGGGTTGTCTCTCTACGCGATAAGGGTAAGAGTGTATTCAAGGTTCTTTGCAAAGATAAAATTGCTAGCTCTCACTTCTTTGAAATCTTGACTACCGCTATTGAGAGCCAAAAACTTATTTGGATGCATGAGAACACCATTGATAAAAAGGGTGCTCTTGAACGAGAGTATGCCAATGATGTAGCATCCCTAAAGAATGATCTTGAAGAAGAACAAGAGACCGTAGCCTCTCTTGAAGAGCAACTTGAAACCCTTGAAGTGTCTCAAAATGAAATAGTTTCTAAACTCACTAAGGAAAGAGACCATGCTAAAGCTCAAGTAAAAATGCTTAAAAAGGAAAATTCCAAAGTTGGCGTTGGTCATGATAAACTTGTTAAGGATCTAGATGATCTAGACAAGGCCCACAAGGCCTTGGAGAGCGAACACTCTATCCTCACCAAGTCACATGAGCAACTCCAAGCTTCTTATTTAAAAGAGCATGCTATGTTACCCACTCTTCTTAATATGTCTTGTGATGATGCTTGTGCTACTAACTCTACTTCTTGTGAAGCATCTATCTTGAAGGAGAATGTTGAGCTAAGGGCTCAACTTGAATTGCTAACTAGCAATTATGGGAAATTGGAAGAAAATCATGGAAAGCTTTCTAGCTCCCATGAGGATCTTCTAGCCTCCCATGATAGGCTAAAGTTAGCTCATGAGGCTATCATATCAAAGGCAACACCTTGTGAGCCTCATGTGGATATTAGCACTAGTACTCAAAATGCTATATTGCCATGTGCTAGTCCTAGTAATTCATCCACTCATAATATTGCTAAATCTTGTGATGAATTATCTTCCTTGCCTTGTTGCTCTAACAATGAAGGTTCTACTTCCTCTAGTACTTGTGTTGTTACTAACCATGTAGAGGAAATCAAAGAGCTCAAGGCCCAAGTCACTTCTTTGAAGAATGACTTGGTAAAGGGTCATGAAGGGAAATGCAAACTTGACACGATGTTGAGTGTGCAACAATCCCCCAATGACAAGAGTGGACTTGGATTCAAATCCAACAACAAGAACAAGTCCAAGAACAACAACAAGAAGAAGGTCCAAGTACAAGTCAAAGACCCGGCCAAGATTGTTTGCTTCAAGTGCAATATTGAAGGGCACCATGTTAGATCTTGCCCTTTGAAGAAGAAGCAAAAAGGGAAGCGGCCTCAAGCTCAAACTCATATTCAACCTCAAGTTGAAGAAATACCACTTCCCAAGAAGAAACAAGCCAATGCTCCCATTGTGGAGAAACCTAGTGAGAAGAAGGAGAAGAAAAGAACTTGCTACATATGCCGTGAGAAGGGCCACATCTCCTCCTTGTGCACTATTGGTACCTCATCCAACTCTATCACCATTGATGATGTTTATTCTCTTCGTAAGGATGAGGGTGGCAATGTGTTTGCCAAATATGTTGGTGCTCAAAGTGGTGTCAAGAAAAGAACCATTTGGGTTGCCAAGCCTATTGTGACTAACCTCTTAGGACCCAACTTAGTTGGGGACCAACAATCCAAAATTTGATCAATAGGTACTTGTTGGAGGGCATTGGAGACTTGGCTACATCATGAAGAATTAAGGGATCTTCATCATTTATATTATCTCAAGCCAAGTCTTTTGGTTATCTTGCTTCTATCATGTATTCAATGTTCCTCCTTGCGGTAACATGTTCTCAACTCACTTATATTGAAAGTTACTCGCCCCTTTGCATGTGTTAGTTTTGTTCCTAGAATGTGTTTGTATATGTTGTGCTTCCTACTTGCTTTTCTTGAGAAATCAAGTCTATGTATGTTGGGTTGCACACCGTGTACTTGTGTTTGTGTTGGAGCCTCTTTGCATCTTGTTGTATCTTATATGGCTCTTATGAGAGATTAATGGACTATCCCGTTTTGGGGGAGTGATATTCCTTTGGGAATTTCATGATCCTAACAATGTGTGTACATGAGGAATATCACTTAGAATTGATATTGCAAGATTATCTAGTCTCTATGTGGTATGTCATCTTCATGAGAAATTCAAATTCCAATGTCCATTAATATCTCTAGTTGGATCTTATTTGCCTCTTGTGAAAATATATTATTTATCACATTATGGGGGAGTAATAAGCTTTGTGCATATTACAAGCCTAGGAAATGTGAACATTTGAGGTTGTGTCACATAGAATTGATATTGTAAATTATCTCTCATATGTGACATGTTTTCTCAAACAAGTTCCAATTTGCTTAAATGGCTTCATTGCTAATATCTTTGTGGATCTTATTTGTGAAAGTTTTTCTTGGCATGGTTTTTCACAATGTGTCCCTCAATACATTTTTGGAAAACCATATGCTTCAAGTCATACTATTAATTGCTTTGCATGTTGGTATGAATACTATTAATTGCTTTGCATGTTGGTATGAATACTATTAATTGCTTTGCATGTTGGTATGAATACTATTAATTTCTTTGCATGTTGGTATGAATACTATTAATTGCTTTGCATGTTGGTATGACTAATTGAAGCTATCAAGAAACTCTCTTTGCATGATGGTTAACTCTTATCTTTTACCATATGCTTTATTTGGTGTAAATATGATCTTACATATACTTACAAACTACCACCGGGAAATATTTCCTAATACCTCTTGTCCTAGGACAATTGGCAATCTATTATGAGGTAGAAATTTATTGATCATATTTACATTGGCTCTTGTGTTTAAATTGTCTTATTTATTGCCATGAATGTGTTGTGCTTTGACTCCCATGTGTCTTCCTTGCATCTTATGGATCTAATTTGTCTATTCAAACTTTCTTAGCATTTTAGTAGATATAGGTAGCGTGATGATCCTAGTTTTGTGCATTTTGTATTCATATGCAAAATCCTAGATAATGCACTAATCTTGGGGGAGCTCTCCTATATTTGTTAGAATGCTTAACATCTCTTGATCATTATCAACAAGGGATTTCTATTTTCGTGCCCTCAGTTCCTTAGTTGTACTCAGTTTTCCCCAGCTCCTTAGTTTTTCCTCAGTTTTTTTGAAACCCGCAGAAGCAGCTCAGACGGCAGGATTCCCGTTTAGTTGACCGTTCTGTCACGTGTGGGGCCGCGTCGTGTGGGGCCGCATCGTGTGGGCCCGCGTCGCGTGGGGCTGGTAGAAAGGGACCGCGTGGGACAGGACGAGAAGCGTTTGGTTGCACGTGAGCAGGAGCTGGGTTCTGTCTCTCTCGGCCCAAAATTGGCATTATTAAGTGCACCTTTTCCCCTCTTTCTCTCTGTCCTTTTCACCAAATTAGTATAAAATCTAGAGAAGCTTGCATTTCTGACTTTCTTCAATTATTTGTGCCTTTTGGCCCTCGTTGTTTGCCCAATATGGCAGCAAATCTAGTACTCCCTCTGGTCCATATGTATGTAGTTAAATCTAGAAGCAAATCTCCAGGATAATGTACGATAAATTCACAGTCATAGTAAATCAAGAAAACTAAGTACGGCCAACAAAATATAGTAGACTAGGGATAGATAATCCCTAGATAATATGGATAGATAATAGGCTGCATACACAGCAGCCAACATAGTAACAGGTTCTTCACAGCACCATCATACTAACATAACAACAAGGGATCCCTAGCTAACAACAAAGGGATCCCAACAACAAACTAGGAGGCAGCAGCAGCAGCAGCACACGTCCAGGGACTCCGCCTACCCCATCTGGCTCTGCCTCCACTTGTTGCTCTTGCTCCCCTTGGGAGCCTTGGGCTTGAGCGGAGGCATGCGCCCGGCGGAGATCTCCACCCGCTGCAAGCTGCGGAGGTGCATGCCGAGCGCCCTGTGCTTGGCGCGGAAGGAGTGGACGTTCACCGTCGTGCCGACGTTGGGGAAGGTGTTGCTGATGTTCTCAGCATGCGTGACGAGGCAGTTGAAGTCCGTGGCGCCGAGTCTCCTGGTGCAGAAGGGGCACCTGTACACCTCCTTGGCGAAGTAGGAGATGTACTGGCCGACCTGCAGCCTCCGCAGCACTGGCGAGTCTTGACGTCCTCCTCCTCTTCGTCGCTGCCGACGTCGCTGCCAGACATCTGATCCATATCAAACAGAAACTAGTGAATGAGTTGCAACGATGACTAACGTACATGATAACAAAGTTAAGAAAAACAGAGTCAGCCTCAGTTAGAGTGGACATGATTATATATCTACAGGGAAGGTGTTAGCGAACTAAAGCTCATGCACAACAGATTTGTACACAGCAATGGTTCGCTGAACCCTCCCTGTAAAAATTTGTGCCCAACCATTCATCATAGGCAAAGAAACAGATTCTAGATCTGAACTAGATCTAAACTTGAACACATTCGAGATTATTTGCAAAATTAAACGGTTGATATCTTTTGATTAGTGCATAAAATAACTGATTGAGATCCCATGATTACTTGCATAAATTAACTGATTGAGATCCAATATTACTTGCATAAATTAACCGAACAGCCGAACCCCAAATCTTAAACGAAATCAAGAAGTGATCAAAACAAAATGGAATAAAATCGGCGCAAATATTAGCCCAATACTCATCCATCTACAGATCCATCTACACCAGCAAAAATAGGGTTCAAAAAGGAATGGGGAACAAAAAAGGAAGCAAACCGTAGTTACCTCGTTCCATGGGTCCTCCAGGGAGGTGTCGTAGGGGTTCGGGGGCGGGACGTACGGCACGGGGTCGTAGGGGTCCCATCCCGCCGGGATCTGACTGCCACCGGCGGCAGCAGCCTCCGATGCACCGGCGACGGCGGCGGCGGCGTCCGTCCGTAGAGGGGACGGCGCCGAAGATGGAGGCGTCGCGCTTTGAGCCAACCTCGACGATGGGATTGGCATTCTCCTTGTCCATCTCTCCGGCGGAGGAAGAGGAAGAGGGAGAGGGAGAGGGTTTTTTGCTTTGGAGAAGATGATGGGACGTGAGAGAGTTGGCGATGCGTGAGCGAGTGAGAGTGACAGAGAGAGTGCGAGGAGGCGTCTATAAAGGCGAGGGGTGGTTAATGCGACCCGCGTCCTACGCGTGCACAGGTGCACGTCTGCACTTCTGCAACGCGACACGCGTCCACGATTGCACGTCTCGACTTCTCCACCGCGACCCGCGTCTACGCGTCAACAATTGCACGTGTCCTCGAGTCTAACCCTGGAAATTTAGATATACTCAGGTATACCCTCGAGTCTTATACTAGCATTTTTTGTGTGCTCAATTTTCCCCTCGAGTGCTAATACTGGCTAGTGCAATATACTCAGTTTTACCCTCAAGTGGCTGGTCAACAGAGAGTCAACAAATGGGATTAACTAGTTAAATGAGTCATTTAATGTGCAAAAAAATCCGAAAAAGAGTGGCACTTACTCATGGAGTCTTTACCACAAATTGCCACTTCTCAAATCATAGATAAATCATAGATAAATCAAGTTTTACCACAAATTGCCACTTCTCAAATCACCTAGTAGCTATGAAGGTGCATGGTTTTCCACAATAAGCCCTTCCCAAAACAGCTTCCCCCAAATCATACTTTGTCTAAATGAGGCCACAATTCTCACACTGATGTATATTGGTATTACAAATAGTTTGAGGTAGGCCAAGATGGGTTTCATTGTACAAAACATGCATTTTCCATTTTTTAAATCTCATATTTGAATCCCTTAGTCTATTTACTACTCAGGTGCCCTTGGTTTCTTGATAGTACTCAGTTTTGCCCTCTCTCTTCACAAATTCTCGCAGACGTGCATCATCGCCCTGATTGGTCTAGCCCATGTCACGCGGATCGTGCCCGCCGACCGTTGATCGTATGATATAGGGAACGGGCAGGATAACCCCTCTCTCTCTTGGCGTTATTTTTCACGCAAAAAATGATAAACCATCACCGATTTGTTGTTACCATTACTTTTCACGCAAAAAAAAGATAAACCATCACCGATTTGTTGTTGCCATTACTTTTCACGCAAAAAAATGATAAACCATCAACAATTTGTTGTAGCCATTACTTTTCACGCAAAAAATGATAAACCATCAACAATTTGTTGTAGCCATTACTTTTCACGCAAAAAAATGATAAACCATCAACAATTTGTTGTAGCCATTACTTTTCACGCAAAAAAAAGATAAACCATCACCGATTTGTTGTTGCCATTACTTTTCACGCAAAAAATGATAAACCATCAACAATTTGTTGTAGCCATTACTTTTCACGCAAAAAATGATAAACCATCAATAATTTGTTGTAGCCATTACTTTTCACGCAAAAAATGATAAACCATCAACAATTTGTTGTTGCCATTACTTTTCACGCAAAAAATATGATAAACCATGCATCACCGATTTGTTGTTGCCATTACTTTTCACGCAAAAAAATGATAAACCATCAACAATTTGTTGTAGCCATTACTTTTCACGCAAAAAATGATAAACCATCTATCTTTGTATAGAATGATAAACCTATCACGTATGATTTTTGAGGTCATTTAGAGAAGGCAGAAAAAACCTAATTTGTTACAAAAGCTGGTTTCAGTGAGACCTAACCAAGTTTGGCATACATGATGGCATACCTATAACAACAAGGAATATCTAAAAGGGAAAGTTTCAGAAAATTTGAAATTTAGGGTGAAAATGATGCCATACATGATGTTGTTTTTCGAGGTTTTGACCTGAAAATCAATTGGGTATTATAAAGGGAAATAAAAAGTTCGAAAAATGTAAAAACGAAACAATCTATCTATCTATGTATAGAAGATCAGCTGTATGAAATTTGAGGTTATTTAGAGAAGGTAGAAAAAATCACCTTGTTAGAAAAGCTGGTTTCAGCGAGACGAAACGGCATGCGCTTAAGCAAAGTGATTTTTTCGAACATCTCCAAATGACCCCAAATTTTCCATACATGATGCCATACGTGTAACAACAAGGAACCCTATCTAAAAAGTGTCAAAAAAGTTTGCCCAACCGTATAGCTCTATCAAAAAGAACCTCACCATGGCGCTAGTATAATTTTGGGATAGTTACAAACTTTCGTTACCTAACCTTCAACATGAAACTTGTTTCAAATTCATTTTGGCCTACAAGAAACAAATCCCAACTTGATTCGAGCACCACAGCCTCCAAACGATGTCGATGCCGATATCGGCATGGTCAGAACGGCTATGCTCGCCGCCACTGCTAGGTCAACGTCGGGATGCACCCTCAATCCCGTCCCCTCATTCGATCACTGACACACCAGAGATACCGCCGAGGCCAATGCCGAACGTACATGCTGATGCCAATGCCGAACATGCATGCACGCCGCTGTGGGCACGGCCACGCCGACCCGCTATGCTGGACGCCACAGACCGCCGCGAGGTCTTTCCCTTCGCCACCACACTCTCCTAGCACCCACCTATACACGCCAGAAAGGAGAGACACTAGTTTTCTCTACATTGCTCGCGTTCGTGTCCGACACGGTCAGTCAAAGTTTTGAGGTGGTCGTCGATGTCGTCGACCATTTCTTCTCTTCTTTGCATGGTTAAACGCGTCTAGTTCATATCTATCTAATGCGTCTGGTCTCGCCTCATGCAGTTCTTTGTGGACGTCGATCTCATCTCGGCACCCCGCATGCCACCTCCTCCGTGCCATCGCTGTAGAGCTCCGTTTAAAAATCTAATCCTACCCGTGTATTGCCCCTTGTATCAGCGTCATGGCCCCACTTGTCATTTGATATACCGAAGCCCCACTCGTTCGCGTTTTGGTCAGGGATACAACGATGCTTACGGTCAAACAAAGATGGATGGTCTGACGTGTCTTTGCAGGCTCTACATGGCCCCACTAGTCAGAAGATAACGGTCAACCGTCCGTTACATCACGTGTGATGGTTTCAGACAAACGTTTGGGTAAAACCGAGGAAAAACTAAGGAGCTGGGAAAACTGAGCACAACTAAGGACATCTCTTGATCATTATCAAAAATTTGGTTTTGGGAGACATAAACTTTCTTTTTGGTACTTTGTGCCATCATAAAAGTGTTGAGGGTTTGGTTTGTTTGTTGGAACCTTGCTCTCTTGGGAGTTGGTTATCTCATTCCTTTGTGTTTAGGTTTAATTAGCTTCTTATAATGAGATAATTCTTTGGAGTCAATCTTGTGTTGATTTGATTCTTTGATATAATTTGGACAACCATTGTCTCTTGATTTATTTGGTGTCTTGTCCAAATTATATCTTTCTTTGGTTCTTGAAAGTATTGTGCATGCATCTTTAATATATGTCGATCTTATGGCATGTGTTACTTTCTTTGATCCAATATATAGGGTAAACTCCATCAAATCCTAATTTGGCTAAGATGTGCATGAAATTCAATTTCATATCTATATGCACATAGTATTGTGGAGTTTGTCCTATATGTTGTAGTGTGTCTAACTACTTTGGACCCAATTAGTTTGGGGACCTTTTTGTACTTACCTTTGTGTTAGGTACAATGGATATGCATTGGATGCTTGTCTCACTCTTGGGGATAAGTGGTGACTCAATGGTAACTTGAGGCAAGCTAGGATGGTCAACGAACACATATCTACTACATCCTCACCAATGCTATCTCGGTAACAAGTATCTTCTCATGCATATTTTTCTAGCATCCAACCATGTGGTTGCATCTTGGCATGAATCTCTTGATTTGCAAATGTTGTGCTTCTTGCTAAAGTCTTAACGAAACCTCTTTATTGCGAATGTGAGTAATTTGAGATGAGTACATATGTTGGGAAGTATATAAAATCATGCTCATGATTCACCCATCCCATCTATGCCTATCTAGCAATTTTATTGCATATCAATTCCTCAAGCCTCTCACATGTGCAATATCGATGAAAGTGCAAATTTAGTTATTTCTTTTGGTATCCTCGTTTGTGATACTTGTTGCCTATCTCAATGCATCCCAACTATCTTCTATCCCTTGTTGATATTTGTGATGTATTTTAGATGTTTGTGGTTGAAGTTCATGAATGTACAATAAGATAAAATTGAGCCTTTGGCCATGATATTAAGCAAAAATTCTTATTGGTATATTGCATGACTTCCTCTTGGATATCATGCTTTATTTATTATGTATCTATTTTGTGTGTGCATGTTTCTTTGTGGATAAATATCTTTGTGATATTGCTCACTTAGAGAAACTTATACACATAAGAGATGATACATCTCCATTTGATATCTTATTTATTTGTTGCGTGTTGATTGGTCATGCTAAGCAATATAATTCATTGAAGACTATGATGATGCTTTTTGCTCATCCTTGTAATAGTCTTATAATATGCTTTATCATGCCTTTCACATATCCTCTTGGTTGAGCCTTTTATTATGGTGCCTCCTACTTGTTGCTCAACCATTTGTTTGTTGCAAGTGTTAAGCTTAATTTTCTTTCTATGATCTATTGCAAATGTTTGTGTTTTAAATGGTAATGAGGGAGTAAGGATTCCATGTTATGCATATTGTATTCAAATGCAACATTTTAATTTATGCATGTACCTTGGGGAGCTTCCTCATTCTATTTAAGGCACTATTTTGTGGTGATCATTAGAGTTTATTTCACTTGGTATCTTTTGTTTTGAATGATATTATGGGAGTGATGATTCCATGTTTGTGCACTTTATACTCCAATGCAAATTGTCTAGTTTTGTGCACAAACCTTGGGGAGCTTCCTCATATTATTTAGAGCAATTTTCTTGACCTTATCATAATATCTATCTTTCTTTTGGTATCTTCTTTGTGGTTCATTTGGTTGCTTGCTTCATTTGTTGAGGCTTCTTGAAGTTGTTATCTTTTTGCAATCTTTGATCCTATCTATAGTGTGATTCCTTCCGAATATTTGTCATTGGATATGTGCATTTGATTCCACTCAAATTATGAGAAATGCACACGCTATGGAGGAACTCTCACTATATTGGCCTTCTAAATTTTTCACCCATTTCGGCAATTGGTGCCAATGGGGGAGAAGTTTGGAGGGTTTAAGGGAATTTGGTTATGTCTTTGCTTTGTGCTTAAGCATGTGCCTTTATTGCATTGCATCTTGTTGCTTTGCATAGTTGAATATTTAGAGGAAACTCCACTAGGCTTTGAATGCCAATATATGCAATGAAAGTCAAGATCATTCACACATGCATATATTATGGGGGAGTTTGCTCTATATATTCAACTTGTTTGTTACTTAAATTCCTTATATAAACCCTCTCAAAGAGATTGTCATCAATTACCAAAATGGGGGAGATTGAAAGTGCATGGAGCCACCATGTGTGGTTTTGGTAATTAATGACAATCCCTATGGACTAATGTTTGCATTGAGTTATATTTGTAGGTGTTGTCCATAGGCAATGCTTGAACCATATGTTGGCTTCAAGGTTGCAATAAGAAGAAATTGATGAAGAATATCAAGTGTCAAGTATGTCTTGAAGATGAAGATGAAGTGAGCCCTCAAGTTACTTGAAGACATCAACATGATGAAGTGCAAGTTCAAGATGAGCCAAACTCGAAGAGATCATATGCTCCAAGCTTGCCATGAAGAAATGAAGTGCAAGTTCAAGATGAGCCATCTCTAAGAGATCATTTGCTTGAATCTTGCCATCCATATGGTGATCATGGATATGTGAAGATGTGCCGAAGAAGAAGCTCTCCCATGGTGAATTATGGGGGAGCAATCCACAGGACTTCATCAAGCAAGCACAATCAAGAAAGGCGTTCCATCTTGTTGTGATCAAGATCGTCTTCATCGAGCTCAAGAGGAACGTGCAAGGTTAAGGTTTGCTCTTGATAGGGTTTCTTTCTTACCGGTCTCATGGTGTAGTTGGAGACCGGTTTATAGTTTAGTTGTCGTACTATCAAGAGGGATCTCGAGTGAGTAACTCGATCGTATCGTTCGGAGAGAGCTCAAACCTTTGCATCCTTGCATCATATTTCTTGGTCGTTATTTGGATCTTATCCATGTGGTGATTTAGAGTTTGTGGTTATTTCCATAGCAAGCTCTAGTTCATCGAAAACGGATTCCGCATGAATCACTTGTTGCGTTTTCGATATTGGAGTTTTTCTCGGTTTCTCGTATTGAGAGGTTTCACTCTAAAATACATAGAAAAACCTACCCCACTTGTTCTTAAGCTTTTCACTCTTTGTGGGGTAGGTCTTGTCATCTTCTTTACAACAAAATTGGTTTCACCTAAATCCGAGTTTCCTAACTCAAGTTGCATTTTCCATATTGGAGGTTTTACCGGTTTGCTGTTTATAGATAGGTAAAACCTTTATCCATTTGTTTTCTATCCTACTTTGCTGGACTATGATGTTTCTATGCATATTGTTGTAGAGCTCGTTGTTGTGATTTCAACGAGCCCAAGATCATCGAAATCGGAGTCCGGATGCAAAAGTTATTAAGGTTTTCGTATCGAGTGTTTGGGCAAAAACTGGGTGGCCGGAACTGCCGGGAACACCCGGCACGCCGCCGGGGCCACCCGGCTGCCGGGTGGCCAGGCAGCCCACCCTGCACTGCCGGTGGAAATAGGCCAGCACTCCGGCCACCCCGGCACTGCCGGTTCAAGGCCGGCACTGCCGGCCTGTGCGATTTTGGCCCCAACGGGCAGAAATCTGAGACCCCTATTTAAGCCCTTCTTCCTCCTCTTTCTCCCCACTTCTTCTTCCTCCTTTTGCTCTCCATCATTGTTGACCTTGAGAGCTTGCCACATCCCTCTACTCCTCCAATGATTCTTGAATCCATTTGAGGGAAAAGGAAGAGGAGATCTAGATCTATATTTCTACCAATCAAATCCATCTCTTTGTGAGTGGAACTCTCTAGATCTTGATCTTGGTGTTCTTTGTGAATTCCTTTGTTCTTCCTCTCTTATTCCCCCAATAGCTTTTGTAGCTTTGTTGGAATTTGAGAGAGAAGGACTTGAGCATCTTTGTGGTGTTCTTGCCATTGCATTTGGTGCATCGGTTTGAGTTCTCCACGGTGATTCGTGGAGGTGAAAGCAAGAAAGTTGTTACTCTTGGGTTCTTGGAACCCTAGACGGATTCTAGACCTTTGTGGTGATTTGTTGGGAGCCTCCAATTAAGTTGTGGATGTGTGCCCCAACCTTTGTGTAAGGCCCGGTTTCCGCCTCGAAGGAAATCCCTTAGTGGAACCGTGACCTAGGCCTTTGTGGCGAGGGTCACCGGAGATTTAGGTGAGGCGCCTTCATGGCGTTCGGTGTGTGGTGTGAGTACCGCATCTTGGGGTGAGGCCTTTGTGGCGTTGGTGTGCATCGAGCAACCACACCTCAAGGTGAGCCTCTTGTGGCTTTCGGGAGCACTAAGCCACCGCACCTCTCCACCGGAGATTAGCACTCGCAAGAGTGTGAACTTCGGGATAAATCATCGTCTCCCGCGTGCCTCGGTTATCTCTATACCCGAGCTCTTTACTTATGCACTTTACCTTGTGATAGCCATCGTGCTTGAAGTTATATATATCTTGCTATCACATAAGTTGCTTGTCTTGCTTAGCATAAGTTGTTGGTGCACATAGGTGAATCATTGCTTAGAATAAGTTGTTGGTGCACATAGGTGAACCATAGTATATAGGCTTTGGGCTTGACAAAGTAAACGCTAGTTTTATTCCGCATTTGTTAAGCCCATCTCGTAAAAGTTTTTAAATCGCCTATTCACCCCCCCTCTAGGCGACATCCGTGTCCTTTCACCGACGCTCTCCTTTGGAATACATATGTCTTTCGACCTAAAAACGCCAGGGGGTTCGACCATATTTCCAGAGACCATCCAAGCCGCCGCCATCGCGAAACTCCGCCTCGGGACCGAAACTCCGTTCGGCACTCCGGGGACGGGGAATTGGAGGATCTTCACCGCCATCACCACCGACGTCTCTCCATCGACCAGCCATGTTTCCCCCATCCATGTGTGAGTAATTCCCCCGCTGTAGGCTGAAGGGGATGGTAGGGATTGGATGAGATTGATCATGTAATAGTCACAAGATTGTTAGGGCATGGTGCCTAGTATCCGTAGATGTCACTTTTATGATATTGTTGCAACTTGTTATGCTTAATGCTTGTCACTAGGGCCCGAGTGCCATGATCTCAGATCTGAACATGTTATTGTTTCATCATGATATGCATTGTTTTATGATCTTACCTGCAAGTTGTATACACACGTTCTTGTCCGAACCCGAGGCCCCAAAGTGACAGAAATTGGGACAACCGTAGGAGAAGGCGGTGATGTGAGCATCATATGTGTTCACGGAGTGTTAATGCTTTGCTCCGGTACTCTATTAAAAGGAGTACCTTAATTTCCAGTAGTTTCCCTAGAGGCCCGGCTGCCACCGGCTGGTAGGACAAAAGATGTTGTGCAAGTTTCTCATTGTGAGCACGTACGACTATATATGGAACACATGCCTATTGATTGATTAGCACTTGGATACCGCTTTATTATTAGTTGCAAATGCCCTACCATGATTGTTACATGAATTCTCTCATCCATGCAACGCGTTCATCCGTCCAGTGCCTACGTATTTTAATCCTTTGTTTACTATAATCACTCTGCTGTCTTTATTTCACCATTGTTATTTCACTATTCCTACGCTATAAAACTGTTGCTATAAACTCTTGCGAGCAAGTCTGTTTCAGGTGCAGCTGAATTGACAACTCATTAAGGCTTACAAGTATTCTTTGTCTCCCCTTGTGTCGAATCAATAAATTGGGTAATACTTCCCTCGAAGACTGTTGCGATCCCCTATACTTGTGGGTCATCACTAGGCTCCTGCTTCGGCGGTGGGTGGCTGCTGCAGCCCTTCCATCGTCGCCGCACAATCGTAGCCTATTCAACGGGCCGTCCTCGTGGTCTTGTTGTCGCCCAGATTGATGACGAAGTCGAGGCGTCGTGCGTGCTCGGTCTGCTTGCGACGGTACTCCTCCGCCAAACACGCCTCCGCGAACTCGTCATTCGTCGGCAGGACGGCCCCGAACGAGGCGCCCTCCACGATGTGTTGGCCCGGAATTCTTCTAGGTCATCGTCGATCTTTAGCTGGAAGGAGGCCGCCTTGTACCCCGACGGCGGTGTCCACTACTTCTCCGTCTCGCACTTTGGAATGCAAGGAGGAAGAAGAGGGCTATGAAGGTACGTAGTCGCTGATAGCGCTAGCCCACGATAACCGTCGCTTCACATTTTATTTCCAGCCCTGCTTCCCACCAACAGGCGTCCATCCAGCGTCCCCGCTAGCCCCCAGTTGGTTGGGTTCGGCCTGGGGCGCCAGCTTACTAATTAGGCCACGCTGGCACTAAAACAGGCTGGGGCCACGATACTCTTTACGCCGGCACCCCGTAGCCCTTTAGGGCTCCTTTGATTTGCAGGAAATACAGATAAAAAGTAGAGGGTTAGGTAATTTTCCAAAGATAGCATGGAATGGTGGAAGGGAAAACCATAGAAAGTTTTCCTTCAGATCTCAATTTCAAGCCAAAACCTTAGTGAAAACAAAATGAACTCAAATCTCATGCTTTGATTCCTATGCACAAGGAACGAGGCTAGTTTTGCACGGTACATCCTTTCCTATTCCTATGTCAATGTTATTCGCGTGATTTTCATATCTGTGAATCAAAGACGCCTTTAGGGGGCATTTAGGGATCCTCGATTGGAGATGCTCTCATGTTGCTGCGGTTGAGGATTTGGTACTACTCTACCGAGTTGAGGCATCAGAGCACCTATAAAAGAGAATGGGCACCAATTTGGTACACAATGTGAACGCCCTTATATAATTTTGGGTTTATCTATGTTTGAGTTGACTGAGATTTTTTTTAATTCCAGTCATCTAAAATTGTGCAACTGTAGTTTAAAATAAAATAGGACCGTGTTGAGTGTAGCTGGAGCACTTTTTTTTGTGAGTGACTTAGATTCAAAAATTTCTCGACTAAATCATGGCAAATCCTTATAACTCCTCGCTAACGGAGCAGTTCATACGATATTTTGGAGAACACAAACTTTGCTCGGATTGAATTTTTGGCAGATCAAACCACCCTGCCCAAATCATTGGCAAAAAGGACCACCTGTGAATCGAATTGCCAAAAAGGACCACTTCCGGCGTGGCGGCAGCGCCCCCTGGCGACACGTGGCCAGATGCCGCCAGTGGTGGTGGCGGCAGGGCTTGCTGTCCCTTCGAGTGGCGGCACGTTAGCCCAAGTAGATTCTCCGTCCGACGCCGTTCCGTGCAGCGGGCCATGCCGCCCCTGGCTTCGACGGTAGGCCTAAGTGGATGTTGCCTCCACTTTCGTTGGCGGCAGGGCCAGGCTGTAGACACAGCCTTCCACTGACGACTGATGGCACTAATTACCATGCGACTGACTGCCCTGCTTTCCGTGCGACGAGACATGAGGCAGTCAGAGATTCCCGTTTGATACAGAAAATTGATCACTGAAAGCGGCCTATCTGAGTAGAGGTTCTCTACTGATACAACAAAAAGAGCACCGATAGCCTACGCCAATTATTCTGTACTAATTTTTGGTACTGCTCACACTAATTGATGGCTATATAAGTCATGTTACCTCCATACAAATCAAAACAGAAGGATCGAGTTTGCCTTCTCTGCGTCTTTCTTTCGTGCGCAAAATATTCGAGTGAGTATGAGTGTGCCTTGCTCGGACTAGGATTTTAGGTCGATGAAGGGGAAGAATGCAAGCTTGGTCAGCCTTATTCAGTTTGATGCATATGACTTTCAGTTGCCTTCGATCAGACTGCTTTAATTTGTGTTCCTGAGATATGGACAACGCATACCTCTCGACGAGCAATTAGCAACAGTTTGAGCATCGAAAGCAGTCCAACTTGCAACAGTTTGAGCACCACCAAAAACTGACCAATTTGCAACAGTAGAGCCTAATCAGTTAAGATGCTGCCGACCTGTCTGGACAGATTCTCCCGCGCGTCCCGGCGAGAAAAAGTCTGGCAAGCGTGCTGTAGGCTGTCGGATGGCCGGGCCCTGCCGCCACCAGCCCTGGAGGCATGCTCCACGTCGCTGCGGCCCGGACAACATCTCCCGCGCGACCTTTCCACGCAGACCTGCTGCCCCGTGGATCGGTGGCATGGCCCACCAACTCGAACGGCAGCTGACGGCGCAGTGGCCCGGCTAACGTGCCGCCACCTGATGTCACGGCAGGCTCCTGCCGCCACTGCGTCCGACGACATCGTCCAAGTGTCGCCTGGGGGCTCTGCCGCCACACCGGAGGTGGTCCTTTTATCATTTGTACTCATAGGTGGTCCTTTTTGTCAATAAATTGGGCACGGCTTTATTCCCAAAAATTCTACAAATTTAGGGGAAAATCGCACCACTTCACTCGAGTCTGAATGCGCTGCAATGTTTTGGACTTTGGTCTAGCCAGCAGACGCCAGTAGCAGTGCCCCATGTTTCACCGGCGCAGCGGCCCTAGAAGACGGCCATACAGTCTCCACACGGTTTCAAAACCTCACTCAAAACCTTGCTCATCAACCGGAAGGCTCCAAACCCGTTTGCGCTTTCTCCTTCCCACACCCAGCTACAGCTAGAGTGTGTCCCGGAAGACAACACAGACGCCTGCACGCCCATCGCGCCGCGCGGCGGCTCCCGAGATGGCCCGGCACGCCAAGACGGACTCCGACGTGACGAGCCTGGCGCCGTCGTCCCCGCCGCGGTCGCCGCGCCGCCCTTCCTACTACGTGCTCAGCCCCGCCGCCTCCCACCCGGACGTCCTGGCCTCCGGCGCCGCCGGCGCCACGGCCGAGAAGATGTCGCTCGCGGGGTCCACCCCGGCCGAGTCCCCGCTCCACTACGGCTTCCACCACCACCACCACCACTCCGGCGGCGCCGCCGCGACGCACCACTCCCGCGAGTCCTCCACCGGCCGCCTCCTCTTCTCCGACCAGCTCCGCTCCGGCGGGCCCGCGGGGGCCGTGCCCTGGCGCCGCCTCGGCCACGGCAGCGGCGCCGGGAGCGTGGGCGACGACGACGACGACGAGGACGGGGGCCGCGCCGGGTCGCCGTCGCCGTGGAGGTGCTACGCGCTGGCGGCGCTCGCGTTCGTCGCCGTCTTCGCCTTCTTCCTGCTGGTGCTGTGGGGCGCCAGCAAGTCCTACAAGCCGCACGTCGAGGTCAAGGTCAGCCGCCACTGCTCCCTCCCTCACCTGCCTCCGGTTCCCAACTCACCGCCGGCACTCGCCGGAGCGCACATTTGCACTCGCCAGAGTACACATTTCAGTCCTTTCGACTTGGATTTATAATCGTACATAGTACTCCATGTTCTTCCTGAATCAAACTGCCATGTGGGTTAGATTTATTGCTAGTACGATCGATGCACTCTCTTGAGCCCTGAGTCTGCACTATTATCATTCCCGAACTTGTGTAGAAATCGGTACTTTCCCAATTTAATATTCCTCTTCCAATGTGAAGACAAGTAAGCAGCTTCAATTCCAAGTTCGAATCTGTAGGCACGCTACGACAGTAGCTAGCAGATCATTATTCCTTGCGAAGATCACACAGAAACTCTGAATTTTTAACTGCATTTGGGCTAAAAACCACCGGGAAACATGCAAACATTGCTCCACTACTCCGAGGGAAGCACGAGGATATTCGCGCGACTAAACAAATACTCGCTCGTCTCTCGAGTTCGAGTATAGTGTACCTGCCATCGAATCGATTGATTTTTTCCTTTCTCACAGTCGCGAGTGCGCTGGTCTGATGTTGATGCAGAGCGTGGTGTTCGAGTCGTACCACATCCAGGGCGGCACGGACCGGACGGGCGTCCCGACCAGGATGATGTCCGTCAACGCGACGGTGAGGCTGCGCTTCCGCAACCGGGGCACCTTCTTCGGCCTCCACGTCACCGCCACGCCCTTCCACCTCTACTTCGACGACCTCACCGTCGCCGCCGGAAACGTACGTGCTCCACTACACCTTCTCATCATCATTGCTTATTTGCATTTGCATTTGCATCTATTGCCATTACCATCCTCCTGCTCCACCATTTACCAGCTAGCTGTCCTTGATTGCTTCATTCCTGGGTTGGAATCCGGACGGCGATGTGTCTGTGTGAGCGTTACGTTTTGCCCTGCTTAATTAGCTATAAAGTGACCATAGTAATTGCTAGTTACTGCTGGCAAAGAACAATGCACATGACGGTGACAACATGCCGTTGTATCCAGATAATCGGGACGTCGATAGCGCATCGGCCTGAAACGGAAAATGCAAAAGATTTACAAGGTCGTGGGCAGAGAAGGTGGGTGAGCATCAGCATCTTGTCGGAAACGGAAATGCAACTATGTCGATGGCCCATGCGAGTGTGCGAGTTATCGGCTGCTTTGAGCTTATTATTAAATAAGATTCCTTATACGCTATCTTGGCCGCGATTATTAATCATTTCGTCAAATGGGCCATAGATTCTTTTGCAGAAGCAGCGAGCCTCTGCTTTCTAGCATTCCCCATTAGCAGAGTTTCTTTCTATTTTAAACAAAACCCTTGAGCACAGCAGAGCAGAGCTACTAGTATACTGCCGGTATATGTCATGCGCCTAGGTACTGGAGAAAGCAACCGGGAAAACGTAGCTCCAGTGTCCCCTTCCTACTTGTCGCTGTGCAGATTCCGTTTGGAGAAAGAGGGATATGATGATCTGATTGTTTTGGAGGCATTTCATAGGATTATAATTCTTTATGATTGATTTTTTTTCTTTCTTTCTATAGAGCATGTTTGGTTTGTACGATTTGAATTCATACAAATTTGTTATACGTGGCCTAATTTGAATATACAACACACATAGGAAAAGTTCCGTTACGTCCAATCTGTTGAAGTATAAATGCATTGCCTAATCTCTTCTATCAGATCGGTCTTTTGGTTGCATTGGTTAGAGCATGCAGTTCTACATAGTATCAGAGCCAAGAGGTCTTGAGTTCAAGACTGGCGCAATATGGGGGAGGTGTTGAAGTATAAATGCATTGCCTAATCTCTTCTATCAGATCGGTCTTTTGGTTGCATTGGTTAGAGCATGCAGTTCTACACAATCCTATGGGATTTTGTTTTTGAATCTATGTATGAAGACTATGCCATACACACAATATTTATAAAATCCTATATATTTTCCTGCCGTGTAGCTAAACGCTGCATGTTACATCTACTGTGTTTTTCGATTCATGTACTAGGATTTAACGTACAATGACATTATATTCCTATGTTTTCTTTTTCCTCATGAGTTTTCAAGATCCTGTGAACCAAAGAGTCCCTAAACTATGAGTCACAATATCGCTATCTTTAAGGTTCAGGGTTTAGTCAAAGTTAAACTTAATAATAAATGTATAAGCAAAAATATAAAAACTAATACTCTCAAATGCATATAATGTGAAACTAAACTTTACGATTGTTCTAATAATAGTACTATTGAAAGTTCGTTTTCTTGCTCGGAGGACCATGCAATGCAGTGTGGACCATCCTGATGGATGACTTTTAGAACGAGCGTGACCATCCCGGTCAGTGAAGACCTTGCGATTCACAGTTCACAAGGAACAAAACATCATCTGCCAATTAGTAACTGCTGCACTAGTGAGACGAATTACACGTGATTGAATTTAAGTACCAAACAATGTACAGAGCACAGTGAAGCGCAGCGCTCTCTGGGCCGGAGTGCAGGGCATGGCGTTCACGTGACCCAGCGCAGAGGGCCCAAAGCTAGTACAATACAAACGGCCGTATTTCCTCCTCTCCTCGTGACCAAGAACGGCCGGTACTACTACTACTGGTGCAGGGAACGACTAGCGCGCCTGCAGTCTGCAGAGCACGCCTGGCAAAGAGCCAATGCGAAACGGCAGGGTCGCAACGATACCGAAAAGGACGACGTGCAGTTTACTGCTTTAGACATCGCGCCTTTAGCCTGGCTAGTTAATTTTGTCAGTCGACTCTCTGGTTGGTGCACTTTTCTGCTCCTGCTGCTGCCCGCGGCAGGGAATCCTGTGCTGGGCAACAAGATGATGGCCCCAGTACGCAGCAAAAGTAGCCCCGTCTCGATCCTGGTTTCTGGATAACACGGTAAAAAAGCGTCGCAGGGTAGATCGCGCTGTAGAAATTAACTACACTGTCTGCAGTAACTTTAGATTTCCTGTGTTAATAATGTGTCGACATGATTTGGGGTTTGCAGATGAAGGAGTTCTACCAGGCGCGGCGGAGCGGCCGCGTGGTGACGGTGTCCGTGGTGGGGAGGCAGGTCCCGCTCTACGGCGCCGGCGCCGACCTGCACAGCAAGCCCAACAACGGCCGCCTCGGCCCCGCCGTCGTGCCCGTCAGGCTCGCATTCCTGCTCCGGGCGCGCGCGCACATCCTCGGCGCCCTCCTCCGCTCCAAGTTCTACCGACGCGTCGGCTGCCGCCTCGACGTCCGCGAGGCACACCTCGGCAGGCCCGTGCGCGGGGTCGCCGCAGACTGCGAGTACCACGACGGGAGGTGACTGACATGCGGGCGTGGCGTCGCACTGTGTCGACCGAACTGTGCTGGGTGGCGTGGATTGAACTGATGATATATTGATTAGGCGTGAGTGCGTGTGTGTTGACTGAACTGATGACTGAATTAGCAGCATGCAGTAGTACTAGCAGCAGCATTCTTAAAACGGAGCAAGATCACACTCTGATTTTCTGACGTAACAGAGCCAATGTGTTCTGGGTAATTCTGCTTGTGGTGACATTCTTTCAGAAAGAGGAGACTCCCTCCTATTTTTCCATTAGGGCATCTCCAGCGGCGCGACGTATTTCGGACGCCCGAAATTATCCGCGGTCGTCCGTTTGCATCGCGTGACGGACGCCAAAATGACCGATAGGGGCTAAATGTCCGTTTACGTCGGGGGCCACCCCTAGCGGCCCGACGCATTTCGGGCATGAAACTGTTTTTCTTTTCTGCTCCTTCTTTTCATTTTTTTGAATGAGCAAGTTTAAACGTGAAAAAGTAGTACTGAACAATATCATGTTGCTACAATCGAATAGATTACCGGATACTTCAAACGAATAGGTTCAAACATATTTAACATATAAACAAGAACAAATTTATAAACATATAAACTAAAATTAATTTTTGGCCTTCTTGTTGGATACTTCAAACGAATAGGTTCAAACATATTTAACATATAAATGGGTCGTCGTCTTCATTCCTGCGCCTCTTGCTTGTCACCTCCTCGTCGGAAGAGGAACCGGAGGACGACGCGTCCGTGGAGGTGGAGTTGGACTCAGTCGTCGTTGAACGGACGACGACGACGCGCCGCCCGCGCCACGACCTTGCCCTTGCCCCTCCTTCCTTCCGACTCTGCGTCCGCGCCTCCCCTCAAGATCGTGGCGTCGGTCCTCCTCCCCCCTCCACCTCCTCCTCCCATCCTCGCCGTCGTGCCGGGCCTCCGTCCACCTCCGGCCGTCGCCGGCTTGCCGGCTCCGTCCTCCTCCTCCTCCTCACTCGGCGTGGAGGTTGGGTCACTTGGCGTGGAGCCCGGGTCGCTTGGCGTGGCGTCTGTTTCCCACCAATGCATCCATCCCGGCGGCTTGCCCTCGCTCTCGGAGTCGAACGGTAGGGTGTAGTCGCTCATGGCTCGCCGGTGTTGGAGAATATGAAGAAGCGTAAGAAGGAGGCGGTTGGACGTGAATTACAGTGGACGCAGGGTTATATTCTGCGGGAATTAATATCCACGCGTATAACTAAGAGGCCGGCGGTTGCTCTTCCGCGGCGGTTCGGCGGTCCATGCCGGCGGTTGGCAGTGTTGGAGATTGTTAGATGTATATATCTGTATATTGTAGTTTCCCCATATGTTAGGGGGCTTTCTACATATGTGCACCTGTACATGTACTATATATTGTGGCCTTTGGCCCCCTGGTAATACAACAACAATATTTCTCTAACATGGTATCAGAGCAAAATTGATCCTCCTCTCCGTACGGACCTCTTCTTCCCGGCCGTCGCGTGGCCGTCCTCGTCCCCGTCTGATGTCTACGGGTGCTTCTATTCTTGTAGACAGTGTTGGGCCTCCAAGAGCAGAGGTTTGTAGAACAGCAGCAAGTTTCCCTCAAGTGGATCACCCAAGGTTTATCGAACTCGGGGAGGAAGAGGTCAAAGATATCCCTCTCAAGCAACCCTGCAACCACAAAGCAAGAAGTCTCTTGTGTCCCCAACACACCTAATAGGTGCACTAGTTCGGCGAAGAGATAGTGAAATACAAATGGTATGAATGAATATGAGCGATAGTACGGCGCCGGAAAAATAGCTGGTGCGAGTTGATGGTAGTAATATTGTAGGAAGTAAACAAGCGTAGTAACGAGCAGTAGTAATTCAAAAAGTAAACAAGCAGCGATAGCGATATTTAGGAACAAGGCCTAGGGATTAGACTTTCACTAGTGGACACTCTCAACTTTGATCACATAACAGAATAGATAAATGCATACTCTACACTCTCTTGTTGGATGATGAACACATTGCGTAGGATTACACGAACCCTCAATGTCGGAGTTAACAAGCTCCACAATTAGATGTTCATATTTAAATAACCTTAGAGTGCAAGAAAGATCGACACTACTAAACCAAGTACTAACATAGCATACACCTGTCACCTTCACATGAAGGAGGAATAGATCACATCAATACCATCATAGTAATAGTTAACTTCATAATCTACAAGAGATCATAATCATAGCCTACGCCAAGTACTAACACGAGTGCACACTGTCACCATTACACCGTGTGGGAGGAATAAAACTACTTTAATAACATCACTAGAGTAGCACATAGATAAATTGTGATACAAAACACATTGCAATCATAAAGAGATATAAATAAGCACTTCACTACGCCATTCATAACGTGAATAAGTATTCTGTGAAATATAGCCTAAGAGACCCACACGGTGCACACACTGTCACCTTTACACACGTGGGACAAGGAGTCTCAGGAGATCACATAAGTAAAACTCACTTGACTAGCATAATGACATCTAGATTACAAGCATCATCATATGAATCTCAATCATGTAAGGCAGCTCATGAGATTATTGTATTGAAGTACATAGGAGAGATGAACCACATAGCTACCGGTACAGCCCCGAGCCTCAATGGAGAACTACTCCCTCTTCATGGGAGCAGCGGCGTTGATGAAGATGGCGGTGGAGATGGCAGCGGTGTCGATGGAGAAGCCTTCCGGGGCACTTCCCCGTCCGGCGGTGCCGGAGAGACTCTGTCCCCGGATCTTGGCTGCGATGGCGGCGGCTCTGGGAGGTTTCGCGTGCGTGGCTTCTTCGTAAGGGTTTTCGATGCGGGGGCTTTATATAGGCGAAAGGGCAGCGTCGAGGTCGAAGGGGCGACGACACCATAGGTGGCGCGGCCGGGGCCGCCCGCCACCCATCATCGGGCCCACAGGCTCCTCGCGGCTCTCGGGTGTTACGGATGCTTCCGGCAAAATAGGAACACAGGCGTTGATTTCGTCCAATTAAGAATATTTCGTTACTAGATTTCTGAAACCAAAAACAGACGGAACGGCACTTCGGCATCTTGTTAATAGGTTAGTTCCAGAAAATGCACAAATATGACATAAAGTGTGCATAAAACATGTAGGTATCATCAATAAAGTAGCATGGAACATAAGAAATTATCGATACGTTGGAGACGTATCACCGTCCTCAACCTCCGTCCGCTCTCCACTCCGCTCGTCCTCAACCTCCGTTCGCTCTCTGCTCCGCTCCCGATCCAGGAGACCGACCCCGCCTGCTGTGCTCCCCCGGCTCCCGATCGATCCAGGAGACCGATCCGCCTGCTGCTCTCCCGAAGATCCGCCCGCCCCCAGCTCTGCTCTCCCGCCCGATCGCGCCGATCCGCCCGCCCCCAGCTCTGCTCTCCCGCCTGCGCCAGGAGCCTGCTCTCCCCGCGCCCTGTTGCTTCGGATCCGCGCCGACCAGATCGATCCGATCTCCTTGGAGCGCCAGGCCCGTTTTCTTCTTGGAGCGCCATGCTCCCGTGCCGCCGGCCCGTTCTCCCTCAGTTGATTTCGATCTGAGATATAAAAAAAATCAAAAAGAAAATACTGTCGTCGGCTGTTGTTATCCGATGTCTTCTTCCGCTGATCCCACCTTATCTTTGGGCCTCCCTTCGGTACTGTGTCTTTGTCCGCTGCCTCCGTGTATGACGGCTAGCCATTCTTCGTCGCCGTTTGCGGCCTCTTCACGCGGCTCTGCCCGCTCTTCACCGACTCCGTCTACGTCGGCTCGCCGCTCTATACCGACTTTTGCGGCCTCTTCCCGCGGCTCTGGCCGCGCTTCGCCGATTTTTTCTCCCTCGGCCTGCCGCTCTACATCGACTTTTGCGGCTTCTTCATGCGGCTCTCCCGCGCTTCGCCGACCGTCTACGTCGGCCCGCCGCTCTACATCGACTTTTGCGGCCTCTTCCCGCGGTTATGGCCGCGCTTCATCGACTCCGTCTACGTCGGCCTGCCGCTCTACATCGACTTTCGCGACCTCTTCACGTGGTTATGACCGCGCTTTGGAGACTCTGTCTTCATCGACGTGTTGCTCTCTGTCGCCCCCTTTGGTGGCCTCTGTGCGTGTGGGTGATAGCTCCTCGTCGGCACCTGATTGTATGTCGACCTCTCCAGTCATGCCCCTCTCTGCGCATGAGATAGCGCAGCTTCACTGCCTGCTTGATGCTTGGGATTCCAATTTACGTCAGCACCTCGCGGTCCGAGTCTCCGCCCTCGTCCTCATTGCACCTCTGTGGCAAGGTTGGCCACACTTCCTCCACCTGGACGCGGGATCCCGTTTACGTCCCAGATTCCGGATCGTCGGCCGCTCTTGGATCTTCTGCGGTTGCACTCTCGATCGGGACATTCTCGGGGTCTTCGTAGTGCCGCTACTACTCTTCCCGCCGGGCGCACTGTTCTGGTGGCTCTTCGCCGCGCGACCACCACTTTCTACACATTCGGTACGTCCCGTGGTATCTCGATTAGAGCTTCCTTTCATATGACCTCTGAGTCCTCTATTCTGCTCTGGTCTCTTATTTCTCCTGTCCGTGTTGTCACGGCTGATGGTACCTCTATTCCTGTTTCTAGTAGAGGCACCCTTTCTACTCCCTCTTTCTCTGTCCCGATGTTTCTCATGTTCCTCGCCTTCAGATGAACCTTTTCTCCGCTAGCCAGCTCACCGATTCTGGTTGTCGCATCATTCTTGGCTGAGTCTTGTGCGGTTCAGGATCGTCGCACACAGGCCCTGGTTGGAGCTGGCCCTCGTAGCCGTAAGTCTCCGGGGCTTTGGGAGTTAGACTGGCTTCGTGTTCCTTCCGCTGCCACTTCATCTGCCAGTTCTCCTCCGGTTGTTGCCTGTCACCGGCTCTTTTCAGCAGTGGCATCATCGTCTTGGTCACCTTTGTGACTCTCGCCTGTCGTCTTTGGTTCATCGTGGCCTTCTGGGGTCTGTCTCTGGAGAAGGTTCATTACACTGTCAGGGTCGCTTCGAAAGGGGGCCATCGATACTATATGTTATTCATTGATGATTTTCACGGTACACTGGGTGTTTTTCATGCGCTCTCGCAGTGAGGTGCTCTCTATTTATCAGCGTTTTGCGGCCATGGTCCGCACTCAGTATTCCTCACCCATTCGCGTGTTCCGTGTTGATTCTGCGGTGAGTATATCTCCCAGCACCTTCGTGGTGTCCTTGCTGAGGAGGGCACCCTCGCTCAGTTTTCTTGTCCTGGCGCGCATGCTCAAAATGGCGTCACCGAGCGTAAGCATCGTCATCTTCTTGAGACCACCCGTGCTATGATGATTGCTTCTTCTCTTCCGCCACATTTCTGGGCTGAGGCTGTCGCTACGTCGGCCCACCTCATTAACATTCAGCCTTCCGCTGCTCTACAGGGTGGCATTCCTCTCGAGCGTCTCTCTGGTGTTTCTCCAGACTACTCGACTCTCCGTTCACTTGGTTGCGTCTGCTATGTCCTTCTGCCTCTCGCGAACGCACCAAGCTGACCGCTCAGTCTGTTGAGTGTGTTTCTCGGATACGTGATGAGCATAAGGGCTATCGCTGTTGGAACCCCGTTGGTCGTCGGATGCGCATCTCTCGTGACGTCACGTTTGATGAGACGTGTCCCTTCTATCCTCGCCCCATCTCGGGTACTTACCCGGTGGATGATATCTCTTTTCTTCTTTTTCCGGATGCACCCCTGCTGTCCCCCTCCTCCCTCCTACTTCTGATGCGCCCCCTTCGGCGCCATCCTCTCGTTCGTCTAGTCCACCTAGTACTCCTCGTTCTCCGGCTTCGGCTCCTTCCGATGCTATCCTTCTTCTCTTCTTCTGATGACTTGTCTTGAGATGAGCTTCCCCCCACGGCTTGTTCGTCAGCGTCGTGCCGTTCGTTACTCTCCTAGTCAGTATGGTCTCTCTGCGTTTCCGAGCCGACTTCTTATCGGGATGCCGAGCGTCATCCTGAATGGCAGCTTGCCATGGCTAAGGAGATCGCTGCGCTTGAGCGCACTGGCACTTGGGATCTTGTTTCTCCCCCTTCTGGTGTTCGCCCCATCACGTGTAAGTGGGTCTATAAAATTAAGACTCGCTCTGATGGATCTCTTCTGTACATGTACTATATATTGTGGCCTTTGGCCCCCTGGTAATACAACAACTATATTTCTCTAACAGAAATATGCCCAAGAGGCAATAATAAAGTGGTTATTATATATCTTTACGTTTATGATAAATGTTTGCATACCATGCTATAATTGTATTGACCGAAACATTGATACATGTGTGTTATGTAAACAACAAGGAGTCCCTAGTAAGCCTCTTGTATAACTAGCTTGTTGATTAATAGATGATCATAGTTTCGTGATCATGAACATTGGATGTTATTAATAACAAGGTTATGTCATTAATGAATGATGTAATGGACAAACACCCAAATAAGCGTAGCATAAGATCACGTCATTAAGTTCAAATTGCTATTAGCTTCCGATACATAGTTACCTAGTCCTTCGACCATGAGATCATGTAAATCACTTATACCGGAAGGGTACTTTGATTACATCAAACGCCATTGCGTAAATGGGTGGTTATAAAGGTGGGATTAAGTATTCGGAAAGTATGAGTTGAGGCATATGGATCAAGAGGTGGAATGTCGTCTGATTAGCTTGCAAGCATATGAATGGTTCATAAGAGATGACATACAACGGTACGAGTAAAGAGTACTTGTTGGAGACGAGGTTGAACAAGGTATAGAGATACCGATGATCAAACCTCGGACAAGTAAAATATCGCGTGACAAAGGGAATCGGTATCGTATGTAAATGGTTCAATTGATCACTATGTTATCGTTGAATATGTGGGAGCCATTATGGATCTCCAGATCCCGCTATTGGTTATTGGTCGGAGAGAAGTCTCAACCATGTCTACATAGTTCGCGAACCGTAGGGTGACAGACTTAAGGTTTGATGTCGTTTTAAGTGGATATGGAATATGGAATGGAATTCGAAGTTTTGTTCGGAGTCTCGGATGGGATCCGTGACATCACGAGGAGGTCCGGAATGGTCCGGAGAATAAGATTCATATATAGGAAGTCATTTTCTAAGTTTGAAAATGATCCGGTGTATTTATGGAAGGTTCTAGAAAGTCCAGAAGAAATCACCATGGAAGGTGGAGTCCCTCCGGGACTCCACCTAGCTTGGCCGGCCAGCCATAGGGAGGAGGAGTCCCGGGTGGACTCACCAAAGGTGGCCGACCACCATCAAGGAAAGGGAGGAGTGCCACCCCAAGTAGCATTCGTCTATTTGGCAGTTTTTGAATTGGGGTCTTATTCGAAGACTTGAGCAACCCTAGATGTGTTCCACCTATATAATGAGGGGCAAGGGGAGGGGGCCGGCCACACCAATACCACCTTGGCCGCACCACCTAGGGCACCCAAGGCCGCGCCCTCTCCCCAAACCCTAGCCGCCTCACCTCACTTCTAGTAGCGCTTAGGCGAAGCCCGCCGAGTTCTCCACCACCACCGCCTACATCGTCATGCTGCCGGGATTCGAGGAGGATCCACTACTTCCGCTGCCCGCTGAACGGGGAGAAGGACGTCGTCATCAACACCGTGTGACCGAGCGGAGGTGCGGTGTGGCACCGTCAAGATCTTCTACGCGCTTTTGCAAGCGGCAAGTAATCGACTACATCAACAACGAGATCTAATCTCGTAAGGCTTTGGAAATCTTCGAGGGTTAGTCTCATGATCTTCTCGTTGCTACCATCTTCTAGATTGCATCTTGGCTTGTTATTCGTTCTTGCGGTAGGAAATTTTTTGTTTTCTATGCTACGAATCCCATCAGGCAGGTTGATCGCCACGGTTGCCACTCCGGCGGTTGCCATTCGCGCGCTTGCTGTGGTCTAATTCGACGCCGATATGACCAGGCTGGTTGCTGGCGGACCCGTGCGGAGACGGACGCTAGGCGTGACCGCGGCGTCGCGGAACGCAAACGTGCCGCATATTTGCATCGCGTTTTCATCGCTGCGGACACCGGACACGATGCGTCGCCCGCTGGAGCAGGGTGCAGACGTATTTCTGGTCCGCGCGGACGAAAACGGTCGCTCAACGTTCGTTTGCGTCGCGCCGCGAGATACCCTAATGGAAAAATAGGAGCGAGTCCCCTTAAAGAAACCAAGTCGCCATACAAACTACAACACACCAAAACAAGAAGATAACCATCAGCATCTACCACTTCACCCTAACACCAGTGAGAGAACTTCCGAGCCATAACCAGACTCCCAACATAGCACAACCGTCAGCTTTTGCCAGACGACAGAAGACGGCACTAGCTAATCTTCAACATAGCACAACCGTCAGCTTTTGCCAGACGACAGAAGACGGTACCAGCTAATCTTCACAACCGTCAGTATTTCTTTTTTGAGGTATATATATTTCTAGTCCCACAACTTGTTTAGGATGTGCAAATTAGTCCCACTTCTTGTAAAATGTGGTACCAAAGTCCCACAACTTGCATTGACGTGCAAAACTGGTCCAACTAATCTCAGAAGCAGACACGTGGCGATGTTTATTTTGCAAAAATATCCCTAAACATTTTTTTCTATCAGATGTGACCCTATGATTGTATTATTCCTGTGGGTCCTACCTGTCAGAGGTAAAGAAAAAACAATTAAAATAAAACAGCGGACGAGAATCGAACACACGATCTCCCACGTGTCTGCTTCTGAGAAGACGGTACCAGCTAATCTTCACAACCGTCAGTATTTCTTTTTTGAGGTATATATATTTCTAGTCCCACAACTTGTTTAGGATGTGCAAATTAGTCCCACTTCTTGTAAAATGTGGTACCAAAGTCCCACAACTTGCATTGACGTGCAAAACTGGTCCAACTAATCGACACGTGGCGATGTTTATTTTGCAAAAATATCCCTAAACATTTTTTTCTATCAGATGTGACCCTATGATTGTATTATTCCTGTGGGTCCTACCTGTCAGAGGTGAAGAAAAAACAATTAAAATAAAACAGCGGACGAGAATCGAACACACGATCTCCCACGTGGTCGTAGAGGTCACGAGCGCAGCTCCACCACTGCGTTACACAATACTTCGTATTGATTAAAGGGATCTCACATTTATTATACACTATTTTCCTAACATCAGTTCATGGAGGCAGCCGAGCATTCTATACTACCTTCGCAGCGGGAACGGCAGGCAACCACCTCGTATCATAAGGACACCTCCACTGGCTCGACGGAAATGGACGCAGAACCAACATGAGAAGAATAAGAGCATCTTCAGCCGTCTTCCCGATGAGCCCCCGGTCATTTTTTACATCTGAACCGCGATATTTGGTCCGCCGTGCCTCCGCTCCTCGTTTTCGAATTTGGCCTTTAATCCATCCGGAGAGCTCAGGCCATCCCCGGCTTCCCGAGGCCCGGTCGAGGACTTCAGACGAAACAAAAAACGCGCGAAACCTCGAGCGGGCCCGCGTTGTCGGTGAAATAACGGGTAGTTCCCTCCATTTATTTTGTTTTCCCTACAAAATGTGCCGTGTAGAACCATTTTCCCCGCCGAATTTCGGAGGAGCTACCACCATTCTCCCCCCAGTTGCAGCTCCACCTCTTCCCTTCCACCACCATGCCGCCGAAGAAGCTCGCCACCGATGGCGCGCCAAAGGCGAGGAAGCCGCGCAAAAGAGACCAGGGCAGACAAACGTGTAGTGGGCGGCGGATGTGGAGCGGCGGCGGAACGAAACTCGTGGCATGGCGAAGAGGGAGAGGAAGCTTAACGCGAAGAAGGTGGCGGCGGCAGACGAACAGGCGAGGCTGGTCTCCATGAACTTCTCCCAGCCGCGCGTCGGCCAGTTCCCCGGCCCATGGCCGGACCAAGGTACGATCGGCTCTCCTTCCACATTCTCGTCGGCGTCACCGGCCACGGCCATGTTCCAGGACACCTACGTCGCCGGCATGGCGGGGTTTACGTCGTCACCGCCGGAGTACGATGGTCCGATGTACGAGGGCATCTCGCCTGCCCTGCGCCATGGGCTGCTCACCTTCTCCAACCCCAGGATGCCGCCGCCGAATGATGGAGTGATGCTCGAGATGAGCACGTCGGGCTCCATGGCCGCCACGTCGAGCCCGGGTTTCTTCACACAAGAGGAGGCAAGGGCGACGGAAGCCGTCGCGTCGCGGGGTGCCATCTACGATCAGAACAACGGTACCCAAGACGTCGAAATATTGATTGGCCAAAAGGAGCATATTTACAAAGATGGTTAGTCGATCGTGGTTGCGAGCTTGCGCCTCCGCTACCGGATCCTGACGGCGGTCGGCGTCCCCGGTGGTTGGACGGCTTTTTAAACATATTTTCATCTTTAATTGTGTATTTTTCATAGGTTTTGAATAAGGTACAAATAAATTCATATGTTGCATTCCAGACGATGAGCTCATAATCACAGCAACCAAGTTAATAAAACAAATAGAAATCATAGAACATAATTTATTACACAAATCACATGCATTGAATTGAAAATCAAATAAAAAATTCAGCTAGCCTTGACATCGATTCGTGTATCGAAGTGTATTACGATCCATAATATAATAATATATAAGTAGAGGAACGGGACTTATCATATTGTCCAAACTTTAGTGGCGCAGTGGCTAACTTGTACCTTGTGCTATGAAAGGTTGCAGGATCGATCCGCCTCTAGAGCATATTTTTTAAAATCTCCCCTGACAGGTGGGACCTGCACGGTAAGGCTATGAAAAATATACGAGAGAAAAGGGGAATTTTGCAAAATAAACATCACCACGTGTTTGTTTCTGAGATCAGTTGGACCAGCTTTGCACGTCAATGCAAGTTGTGGGACTTTGGTACCTCATTTTATAAGAAGTGGGACTAATTTGCACATCCTTAGCAAGTTGTGGGACTAGAGGTGTATATAGCTCTTCTTTTTTCGTGAGGAGTGAAACTGAACATTTTCTGCTAATGCGCCCGCAATTCATGGGCAAACATCCTTTTTCTCCTTCAACTTATTATCATCCATCTGTGATAGCCCTGGTCCAAATCCTCCCATCCTCGCGAAGCGAACCGATGAAGACCTCATTTGCTACTTGTTTCATTAGCTTTACTCCCCATGTCAGTTTCCATCGCTTTTCCTTCTTTTCAAGAATAGATAGGTGCTAATCCAATATCCAACCATATTTGTCAACACGCCTGGATCATAATTTTTTCTTAATCTCAAAACATCCGCTGCTCCTGGTTTTTCATAAGGTCCAGAAAACAGCAGCAACTCCAACCATCGCTGAAGATTTTTCAGATGAACTGAACTTCCGCAACCACAAATGGAAAAGTTCATGCATATTATCAGGTACATATCTCGACCCAAACGCACGACTCACGGCCATCCAAATCAACTTAGCCACCGAACATTGTAAGAATAGGTGATCCACACATTCTAGAGCTCCACAAAACTGGCAGGATGGATTCCCCAACCAAACCTTTTCTCTATAAATTGTATTTTGAGTATACTATGTCTCAAAGCTAGCCAAACGAAATTTTAATTCTATGAGGCAGTTTAGTTTTCCACAAGAATGTTTGTGGAGATCTTATCTGGTGTGCACTTTATTTTTTTGTACGTGGAGCTAACCGGGAGAATTCCATTGTTATCAACTGCCACATCGGGTAGAACTAAGGCTTTTGGACATGTAATCGACGGAGAAATTACAATTCTCCTATAAGTTCCAAAAAAAATCATTAGCCATATGTGATTATTGAACTTGGGCTAGCCGCAGAAGCAAGGCATTCCAGGATATCATCATGGGACCAATTAAACATCTTCTAAGCGTCACATTCAGTGGAAAAGACTCCGTGACCGTGGCAAACAATATTGTACCAAGCAGGGCATTGTTCTCTGACGGTAACATTGCCCACCCACTTATCCTCCTAGAAACAAATTTCCGACCCATCCTTAATAGAAGACGTTCCAAAGCGAAAAAAATGTTTCTTCGTGGTCATTAGGCCAACAAAAAAAAAGTGAATCCCCAGGTTCTAGTATACTTGGGAAAGAGCATTTGAGCCAGTACATTTTTTTCTTAGAAGAGTTCGCCAAATACCATCATCAGTAATGAGCTTAAAACATTTACCTAGTGAGGCAGTATTTTTGACCTCAAGGTCATGGATACCTAGCACACCCTGATCTTTGGGGCGGTAAACTACACTCCATCTAGCGAGTTGATATTTAATTTTCTCACTATTTCCTTGCAAAAAGAATCTCGATCAGTAATAATCCGATCTTTTTAAGACCCCTTTGGGAAGCTGAGTGAGATCATACACAATACCTGAAGGGATTCGTAGCATAGAAAACAAAAAATTTCCTACCACAAGAACGAAAACAAGCCAAGATCTAATCTAGTGGAAGCGGTAGAAGATCATGAGACTAACCTCGAAGATTTCCAAAGCCTAACGAGATTAGATCTCGTGGTGGATGTAGTCGATCACTTGCCGTTTGCAAAGCGCGTAGAAGTCTTGACCGCTTGCAAGCGCGTGAAGACCTTGACGGTGCCACGGTCGGGCAGCACCTCCGTGCTCGGTCACACGTTCGGTGTTGATGACAACGTCCTTATCTGTTCCAGCGGACAGCGAAGAGTCCTCCTCGGAATCCGGCGGCCACGACGAGCGTGGTGGCGGTGGTGGTGGAGACTCCGGCGAGGGCTTCGCCTAAGCGTTTGCGGGGAGAGGTGTGAGGAGGAGGGCGGCTAGGGTTTGGGGAGAGGGGGGTGGTGCGGCCAACTCATGGCTTGGTGGCCGGCCCCCTCCCCTTGCTCCTCATTATATGGGTGGAAATCCCCAAGTGTTGGTATCCAAGTCTTTGAATAAGACCCGAAACCAAAACATTCCATAGGGACAAAACCTACCCAAGGGGGAATCCTACTCAAGGTGGGACTCCCACCCCCTTCCTTGGGGGGGTTGGCCGCCACCACAGTGGAGTCCACCTAGGACTCCTCCCCTTTAGGTTGGCCGGCCATACAAGGTGGAGTCCCTCCGGACTCCCTTTCCATGGTGATTTCTTCGGACTTTTCTAGAACCTTCCATAAATGCACCGGATCATTTCCAAACTTGGAAAGTGACTTCCTAAATATGAATTTTATTCTCCAGACCATTCCGGACCTCCTCGTGATGTCCTATATCCCATCCGAGACTTCGAACAAAACTCGAACTCCATTCCATATTCCATATCTACTTAAAACGACATCAAACTTTAAGTGTGTCACCCTACGGTTCGTGAACTATGCGGACATGGTTGAGACTTTCTCCGACCAATAACCAATAGCGGGATCGGAGATCCAATAATGGCTCCCACATATTCAACGATGACTTAGTGATCGAATGAACCATTTACATACGATACCGATTCCCTTGTCACGCGATATTTTACTTGTCAGGGGTTTGATCATCGGTATCACGATACCTTGTTCAACCTCGTCTCCGACAAGTACTCTTTACTCGTACCGTGGTATGTCATCTCTTATGAACCATTCATATGCTTGCAAGCTAATCGGACGACATTCCACCGAGAGGGCCCAGAGTATATCTATCCAGTCATCGGGATGGACAAATCCCACTCTTGATCCATATGCCTCAACTCATATTTTCCGAATACTTAATCCCACCTTTATAACCACCCATTTACGTAGTGGCGTTTGATGTAATCAAAGTACCCTTCGGGTATAAGTGATTTACATGATCTCATGGTCAAAGGACTATCGGAAAGCTTATAGCAAACTGAACTTAATGATGTGATCTTATGCTACGCTTATTTGGGTGTATGTCCATTATATCATTCACTTAATGACATAACTTTGTTATTAATAACATCCAATGTTCATGATCATGAAACCTTGATCATCTATTTAATCAACAAGCTAGTTTATACAAGAGGCTTACTAGGGACTCCTTGTTGTTTACATAACACACATGTATCAATGTTTCTGTTAATACAATTGTAGCATGGCATGTAAACATTTATCATAAACACAAAGATATATTATAATAACCATTTATTATTGCCTCTTGGGCATATCTCCAACGATCTCCCACTTGCACTAGAGTTGATAATCTAGTTTACATTTGTAAAGATATAACACCTTGGCCTTCTCGTGGTGCTTTATCATGTTTTGCTCACGGAGGTTTTAGTCAACGGATCGACACGCTCAGAAACGTATGTATTTTGCAATTCATTTGCGTCTCAACATCACTCATTTCCAAATGAGCGGCATTAATCATATATGTTCGATCTTAAATTGAACCTTAATTCATGATGCGAAATATGTCACTAATATTAATACATACACAATATAGATTCAAAATTCTGACCTACTGAAACTACACCAAGTTCTCAAAGAACTTGACTTAACATCCTTAGTCATTATCAAAATAATGACATACTCTGCCTACTCTTCTAAGAATCCGTCATAATATTTAGGACTCTTCTAAATCCTAACTTGGCTACCGTTTAAACAACACTTAGCCTAATTGAGATTTAAAAATTCATTTCTATGTGACAAACTAATATGGGTGCAAACATTCTGACCAGATTTGTTGTGGTATACTTAAACATGTACTCTCATCCTTGGTTCTTCTAAAGTACTCAAAGGATATTCCTACTGTTTGTCCAATCATCACATGAATCATTCTAGTATATGCTCATAACACTTTAGAGCACAAGACATCTGATTGTGTACATATTATCGTGATCTAAAATCACTCATGTGTTTTTACTCATTGAATGTCAAATACACTCAATTCTTGTTAAAACTTCACATGGAAAAGAACACCTTCTTAATATTTCTATATTGAACTACTTCAATATCCATTCTATGTACTTTGACTTAAACTTATTATGTGTTTTAATCTATCTTCATAGATCTTGACACTAATTATGTTTCAGTCCATATCCTTTCATTCATGTTTATTCTCAATGAAACATTTTTAATCAATTATATAATTACACTATTTATAATCAACGATATGCCATCTACATAAAGATTATTATAAATATGTCTCAGCGCTCCCACTTAATTTCTTGCAAATGCAAGCATCTTCATCGTTTCCGATGAAATCAAAAACTCTTTGACTATTTCATCCGGTGAAGATTCCAACTCCCCGATACTCACTTCATGAAGTTCATATACCTATCTAGTACTCCACGGACTAGCAAAACTCTTGGTTGTATCTTGTATACACCTTTAATACACACTTCTGTTAAGTAATATATTTTGCCATCCTACCAGCATATCTCATAAAAGAAATATGTAGCGATCACTAGAATAATCCACATAGACTATAAGCATCGCTACGGAAGATGTAATCTTATCGTAGTCAACTCTTTGAACTTTGTCGTAAACAACTTTTCGACAAGTCGAGCTTCTTCAATGATATTTCATCCAAGTCCGTCAATTTCATAGATCCATTTACTTTAAAAAATTATTCACCTATCTTGGATTTCATGGCGCATAGCCAAGTTAGGGCACATCATAGCTTCTTTGTATGTAGCTGGTTTATCATTGTTCAAAATCAATCCTTTGTCCACAAATCATTTATTTGATCACAAAGTAAACCATACCTACAGGTTCAATAGGTACTTCTATCTCCATGACTATAACACTTTGTAGATATGGGAGCCATGATCGTCGTGGCCGCTTCCAGAACTATTTTCGATGCTGTGCTACTCTGATCATTATGCTCAGGTTCATAAACCTTATCAAGTTCTATTGTCCTCCCACTCAAATACTTCGCTCAAAAACAATTTCTTGAAAATAAGAATGTAACATTAACAAACTTTTGTCTTTTTACTTCATAGTGGAAAGAATTCCCAATCAATTCTATGGGATAACCAAGAAAGACATTAATCCGATTTTTGTTTGTAAACTTATTTACTTATGCTATGCATACCAAAATTTAAGAAAGGACTATTAGGGTTTATGCCCATGCCATAACTCGTATGGTGTCATTTCAACGGATTATGATGATGCTCTATTCAGTGTAAAAGCGGTAGTCACTAAAGCATAATCCACAAAAATATAAAGGCGTCATTTTATCTCATCATTAATCCAACAAGGTTTGGATACATCTCTCCGATACTCCATCATCACTATGATACTCCAAGAAACGTGAGTTGTAGAACAACTTCATAACTCTCTTTAGATGTTCACTAAAACTCGTAATTCAAATATTTCCACCATGATCCAATCATAGATATTTGACTTTTCTATTACGATGACTTCCACTTCATGTTGAAATTTATTTGAATCCATTCAAATGTTTCAAACTTCTTCATATCGAATATATCCACATATATACTCAATTCATTGTTGGAAGTTTTCATGAAGTAGAGAATCTCCCACACACATATACCCAATGAACCACATACATCATCATGTATGTTTCAACTTAGTTTTCCGTTCAACTCTTGGCCTATGAACGGTATTTGAGTCATTCCTTTTAGAAAAGATTTGCAAGTGCCAAATGATTCAAAAAATCAAATGACTCCAAAACCCCATCTGCATGGAGTTTCTTGACAGGCGTCCCTTTCTAACATGACCCTACTTCGAAACGGTTCCACAAATAGTGGAATTCAAATCATTGCCTTATAGCATTTTAGTGTCAAATGTTATGTATGTGTGTTTCATTAAGATTTATAATAACTTATCCATCGTACATGAGTAATGTCATAATTTGAACAACTCATTGTTTCATTTGACCAGAAACAAAATAACAATTATTAAATTCTAAAGGCTAAGTAAAATGCCAACAACGATAAACATAATAACACTTTTATTGTATTCCCCGGGACGATGCATTATTACTACCACTATTCCTTATCGGTCTAGCTTAGGCCAATCTGGTATTCTTGTATTAAGTTGTATTATATGACAATCTCCTGCAACAAATAAAATTTCCATTAAGAAATTTTATTATAATGACCAAACAAGGTACATCCATAACATGTATATCATTTATATACACATGAGCTAGACTTTATATAACTGCTCTAATAATCTTTAGTTTCTCTTTTAGCTTTCATCATTCAAAAACACTTCAGCATCAATAACTTCTAGGTTTGTCGGTCAAATACCAATAACCTTTGAGGTTTCTTACTTTTGAAGTTGATCATCATATGACAAGTATTCCAGATTTCACTATTAGTAACTTTTGTAATATGATGAACAATTTCACTCATAATTTTATCCATCATATCTTGACGACTTTCCGAGACCATATCACGGCCACATGCTAGGCTACGTAAAGTTTAGCCTTAGTATTCGCATGTGCAAATATGGCTTGCACCGTTGTACATGCCACTCGTAGAATCTAATACCGATCCTCAGATGCTTGGCTTGTGAGTCTTAACGCGGTGCATACTAAGAATGATCACTTCATGGATATGCAAAATATCGCTAGTGCCCAAATAGTTGGAGGATTGGGACGTCTAGCGTCTTCAACCTTCTACATTCCCCTAAAACTTATGAGTTTATGTAGTCTCTCTTTAGATTATATTCTATCATCTTCCAATAAGGTCTTAGATATCATATATCTCTCCTTTTACTTCTTCTGAAAACAAAATTTCCGGCTCTTACTTTTCAAACGGATTTGAACTTCAAGTTTCACGGAGACAAGATGATTTTAGGTACTAATTGAAACCATTGTTCTTTGAATCAACAATGTGAGGTTTGCTAAAGTTTTGCAATAGGACTTAATCATTTCTTGATTCTTTAAAATCGTTTGATCAAAAGTAAGTTACTTCATGGTTTAACTGATGTTCTATCTCGAATTACAAAACATGGCATGGTAAACGGATGTCAATTCTACAAATTTAATTCAATACTATTGAGACTATGTTCATGATATTAGTTCAAGTTTTAATCTGATTACTAATGAACTCCCACCAATACAACATCCCTCATAGTTGTTAAGTGGCACCCGATCCACATCCACTACACCAAAACCGATCATCACGTGAGATGATGTAACTTCAATGGTGAACATCAACATGTTGATCATATCATCCATATGACTCGTGTTCAACCTTTCGGTTTGCGTTGTCCGGCCATGTCCATACATGCTAGGCTCGTCAAGCAAACCAAGTATTTCCGCGTGTGCAAACATGGCTTACACCCGTTGTATATGTTAACGTAGAGTCTATCACATCCGATCATCACGAGATGCTTCGAAACGACGAATTGTAGCAATGGTGCATACGAGGGGAGAACACTTTATTATCTTGATATTAATATGAGGGATCATCTTATAATGCTACCATCACGATCTAAGCAAAATAAGATGCATAAAGGATTAACCTCACATGCAATTCATAATGTGATATGATATGGCCCTTTAGTCTTTGCGCCTTTGATCTTCATCTCCAACAGAACATGATATGATCTCCATCATCAACGGACATGATCTCCATCATCGTCGCGTAGCCTCCGATGGCGCCGTATTCATGGTTGTTCACCGTGTGTAGCAATGCTAGCGTGTATTGAAATAACACTACAACATGAAATATAAAGACAACCATAAGGCTCACCGGTGCCACAATACAATAATGATCATCTCAAACATATTCAGCATCACATCATGGCCATATCCCATCACCAAACCCTGCAAAAACAAGTTAGACGCCTCTAATTTGGTTTGCATATTTTACGTGGTTTAGGGTTTTCGAGTTAGATCCAATCTACCTACGAACATGAACCACAACGGTGATACTAGTGTTGTCAATTAGAAAGAGTAAATTGAATGTTCACTGTGGTTCTTGTAGTGAGACACCCGCAAAGCCACTTATGCAATACAAGTTGCATGTCGAGCGTGGAGCAAATCTCATGAACGAGGTCATGTGAAGTTAGCTTGGCTGGCTTCATCCCACCATGCACTTAAGATGCAAAGTACCGAACTAAAGACAACATAAAGCATCAACGCCCACAAAACTAATTGTGTTCTACTCGTGCAACCAATCTATGCATAGACACGGCTGCGATACCACTGTGTAGGGATTGGTAGCATAGAAAACAAAATTTCCTACAAGAGCAACACAACCCAAGATCTAATCTAGTAGACGGTATGAGAAGATCATGATACTAACCCTCGAAGATTTCAAAGCCTACCAGATTAGATCTCGTGGTGGATATAGTCAATCACCGCAAAAGCGCGTCGAAGATCTTGACCGCTTGCAAGCGCGTAGAAGACACCTTGGTGCCTGAGGCGGACGCACCTCGTGCTCGGTCCTGCGTTCGGTGGTGATGACCAACGTCCTTCTCACCGTTCCAGCGGGCAGCGGAAGTAGTAGATCCTCCTTGGAATCCCGGCAACGACGGCGTGGTGGCGGTGGTGGTGAGAACTCCGGGGATTCGCCTAAGCGTTTGCGGGAGAGGTGTGAGGAGGAGGGCGGCTAGGGTTTGGGGAGAGGGGGTGGTGCGGCCAACTCATGGCTTGGAGTGGCCGGGCCCCTCCCTTGCTCCTCATTATATAAGTGGAAACCCCCAAGTGTTGGTATCCAAGTCTTCGAATAAGACCCGAAACCCAAACCTTCCCAAGGGACAAAACCTACCCAAAGGGGGAATCCCACTCAAGGGGGACTCCCACCCTTCCTTGAGGGGGGTTGGCCAGCCCGGAAGGTGGAGTCCACACGGGACTCCCCCTCCATTGGCCGGCCATGCAGGTGGAGTCCCTCTGGACTCCACTTTCCATGGTGATTTCTTCGGACTTTTCTAGAATTCTAGAACCTTTCATAAATGCAGGATCATTTCCAAACTTGAAGTAGCTTCTATATGAATCTTTATTCTTAGGACCATTCGGACCTCTCGTGATGTCCTGGATCCCATCCGAGACTCGAACAAAATTTCAAACTCCATTCCATATTCCATATCTACTTAAACAACTAAAACCTTAAGTGTGTCACCTCGGTTAAATGAACTATCTGCGGACATAGTTGAGACTTTCTCGACCAATAACCAATAGTGGGATCTGGAAGTCCATAATGACTCCCACATATTCAACGATGACTTAGTGATCGATTGAACCATTTACATGCGATACTGATCCATTTGTCTCGATATTTTACTTATCCGAGGTTTGATCGCCGGTATATCGCGATACCTTGTTCAACCTCATCTCCGACAAGTACTCTTTACTCGTAACGTGGTATGTCATCTCTTATGAACCATTCATATGTTTGCAAGCTATAGTTGGATGTTATTCCACCGAGAGGGCCGAGAGTATATCTGCAACGATCCTTCGGGATGGACAAATCCCGCTCTTGATCCATATGCCTCCACTCACATTTTCTGAATACTTAATCCCACCTTTATAACCACCCATTTACGCTTGATGGCGTTTGATGTAATCAAAGTACCCTTCGGTATAAGTGATTTACATGATCTCGCTGGTCAAAGGACTAGGTAACTATATCATAAAGCTTATAGCAGCTTGAACTTAATGACGTGATCTATCATGCCACGCTTATTTGGGTGTATGTCCATTATATCACTCATAACGACATAACCTTGTTATTAATAACATCCAATATTCGTGATT